>OZ010614.1:32529245-32675997 GCA_963932145.1 Acanthosepion lycidas | reverse complement strand
ATATTTAAATAAATAAGAACTACTCATCAAGAATACTCTATCCAATGCATTGGTATTATGGCTCATAGCTTGAAATTGATTATTTTTTATGACATATCAACACTTTGTGGGTTATTTAAAGCCAAAACATTTTTGGATTATAAGATTTATTTTTTTATGAGTATTGCCTAAATTATTTTAAGATAATGATTTTTCCATATACATCATCATCCCCTTGACTTTTGTAATCATAGGACGGATCCAAATGCAGAAGCACTAACTTTTCCACAATGGTCTATCAATGGTAGCCATCAGCATTTCTGGTACAGTCATACCTGTCCATTGCTCGACATTGTTAAACCAGTTTTTGCATTGGCGTCCTCTCCTGCATCCACCTTTGAAGGTGCCTTGCACAGGCTGTTGTGCTTTGTAATATGTCCTGACCATGCCATTTTTCTCTATTTGACAGTGGCAGGATGAGGTTCCTGGTTTCCCACAAAACTGTCAACCGTTTTTGACACAAACTTGTTGATTTTTTTTGTCCCCAATAGAAAATAAAGAGTTTTCTCATGCATTTGTTCTCAAACGCTTGGATCCTTTTCTCTGTATCTGCCAACAGTGTCCATGTTTCACATCATCCATATAGGAGAATGGAGAGTACAAGTGATTTGTACAGTCTGTACTTTGAAGGCTGATTTTGCTCTTTATTCTTGTCAATTTGGTCATCACTGCTATGGCCATGGCAATCCATGTGCGGATTCCTGAGTTGCAGGTACCATCTTTAGACAAGATTGCTCCGAGGTATTTAAAACTAGATACTTCCTCTAATGAATTCCCGTTCATGGTAATATTGACTCAGGTTTTACTCTTTATGCTATTCACCATTATTTTTTTGTTCATATACAAGGCCTACAATTTACCGTGTATACTCAAATATATAGTTTTATGAGCTGTTTTTTTTATGCAAAAAATAGGTGGTTGGACTACACATGAGTAATAATTTTTGAAGATGTTAAAAATCATGCATTTTTGGTGATTGATTGCACTATACACAGGTAAATTTTTTTTCTGGAGGGGCTAAATTTCATGCAAAAAAAAAAACAAAACAAACAAAAACACAACAAAAACAAAACAAACAAAAACAAAAACAACAAAAACAACAAAAACAAAAACAACAAAAACAACAACAACAAAAACAAAAACAACAAAAACAAAAAAAACAAAAACAAAAACAAAACAACAAAAACAAAACAACAAAAACAAAAAACAAAAACGAAAACAAAACAACAAAAAAACAACAGCAAAAAAAAAAACAACAGCAAAAAAAAAAAAACAACACACACAAATTATGTACAAGTACATACAGTAACTCATAGCTGTAGAGGTGGGAGAAAAGATGGATTCATAACTTTCCTAAGGGTATACTCAGCTGAATTCATTACAATGTAATGAACTCAACCTGAATTCAAACTCTTCTCTCTGAAAGATCAGAGTCAGGCTTGAAATGGAGAGCTGTTGAGCTTTGATAAAATACAGTGAGCTTCTCAAACAATATCTCATAGGCTGGCAAGAATAAGGAGAGATCAACCTTTCAACTATAGGGCATGTCATGTACAATGGGGGCAAATCATCCTTGTTTCTTTCATATTCCATTGGTAAGGAGGAATTTCTATTCAGACAGCTTCTTCCCAAGTGTTGCTGTTTTGTAGAAATGACTCCTGAGGGGATGCTTCCCTGAACACTATAATCTTAACCTCTTAGTTTAGTATCAATTGCTATCTATCCTATGTTCCACCTCTTTCATCCATACAACCACCCTCTACCTCAAGTGTGCTTACGACCATATCATGTTGAAACAGTTCTCGTATGATCACTGAAGTTAAGCAACATCGAGCCTGGTTAGTACCTAGATTGGTAACTGCTTGAGAATACCAGATGATGAAAGCTTGGATATGTGGGTGGTGTTATGGGTAATGGCTCAGAATTGAAAATGAGAGAACAGAGTTCCAATTCCAGTTAGGTTTGCTATATTCATTAACATTCAAATACCCTTTAGAAAGGTATCTTCTGGCTTAATTAGTAGGACTTATATCAGTAAATCATTATCTGAAAAAAAAAAAAAAAAAAAAAAAAAAAATCTTAAAACCTAAGAATAATTTCTGGCTTTAAATAAACGGCAAAAGGTTGATAATTTATAAAGAAAATCAGTCAACCTCAAGTGGCTTTTGGGCCTTGTATTGAGTAAAATTTTACTTAAAATTAAAGACTAAACTAATGAGCATCTTTTCTTATAATTTTTATAGATCAGAGTTGTAATGTTTAATAAACTTAGTTTCATCCAGCACAGGGATAGGTAATTTAAAATCAAACTGACGACACAAACAAATGGTCTATTGATATTGGCTATAGACATTGAAGATTAGTGTGATAAGACATGAGACCATGAATGTCGTTTGGTTAGTTGATTTTGTTTGGTGGCATATCAACCCTTATAGGTTATTTAATATCAAAATATAAATATTTTGTACACAATTTTATATATCTGTCTATATTTCTGAGATGAGTTAGTGAAATACAGGGTTCAGTTTGACATTCCAACCACCTGAAGAAGGCTGGAGCGTATAACGGCCGAAACGTTGTGATAAATATGGCGACAAAGATGAGGACAATAGTCCGAATAATGTAAATAATGTACTATTTACATTGTTCAGACCGTTGTCCTCATCTTGTCACATTCCTGAGGTTTCAGCTGTTGTATGCGCCAGGCTTCTTCAGGTGATATACGTTTAACTTTTGAACCGAACCAGGGTAGATTGTTCTATTTCCACATGCCATGCCTTTTCTGGATATCTCGGTTTCAGTTTAGTAACTGAACTCTCCAAGTTTTTTTGTTCACCTCTGCTGTGGACAGGTATTGAACTCCCAACTCTTTGGGTCAAATCACTGGATTACTTTTATTCACTGGAGCCATTTTATACTTTTATGTATGTTTTATAGATATATAGATTAATGGGCATGTGACAGAGTAGTTAGAACGTTTGTATTCTGACCATGAGACCTGGGGTTCAAGCCTCTTCATGGTCGATATGTCAGGAAGCAGCCTTCCTGATGTTATCAGATTGGAAAGTGCCTGAAAACCATACCACGGGCTGACCTAAGCCTTGTAAGTGAAATTGAGTAAATGTAATCCTTGGGTGCCATCGATAGCTCTGCTAGTACAAAGTCACAAGCCATCATACCCGATGGCTCAAGTGTACTGGCCTGGTTCAAATTGTTGATCAGGCTAGATAACACACTCTTTCCCAGAAACTGTAACTAAGGTCTGCTCAGCATAGTTGCAGTATTAAACAGGTGGGCTTTGTAGGTGTTGAATAAACACAGGTATCCTTGAATATGAGTGGCCAGCTATAGAGATATATAGTTTGTAGATGGTCTTTTGCAGGTGTTATATGTTTTGGTATAAACCTACTTTTGTAATTATGGTGACAGTTTCAGAATTTACAAATAGTTTTCTCATGTTGGTTTCCTTGTAGTATTTTTGTCCTATAGGGGCTAAGTGAGTACATTCAAGTAAAATATGTTTCACTGTGATTGCAGCTTGGCATGTTGTACATGTTAGTTGATCTTTATTTTTCAAAAAGTACACCATAAGTGTAGGGAAGCTCATTCAGGATCAGATTCACTTCACTAGTAGTAATAATTTTACATTAACTTGATAATCATTGCTCCATTGTACATTGCCCCTCCCAAGCAGAATATGTATTGTTTGTAAAATTTTGGTCTGAATTTCTGAGAGTATGATTTATTATTATCCACATTATTTACAATTGGACTAATCACAGAGTTCAATCCCTGGGCTGGGTAGTACATTCAGCAGAAACTGGCCAAGCAATAACTGAGCAGTACTACAAAGAACAATACTAGATATCACATTCTGTTAGTCAGAACTAAGTCCCATTCAGACAGCTTCCCCAATTGCTGCTTTGTGGTACAGACACTTGGCAGGAATTTTTCCCAATCAGTACAATCCTGACCTTTTTAAGTCTTGGGTTAACTGTCCTCTTTCCTGCATAAACCTATAAACTTCATTTCTTGCTCTTTCTTATGCTCACAGAATAACACTACCTTGAGTGGCTCTTGGACCTTATGCTGGGTGAACATTGATACAAAAAAATAAAAATAAAAAATAAAATATATCCCTAGTTATGGACAGTAGAATAAGAACAATCTACCCCCCAGAGATTAAATAAAGGATTCTGTTTGAAATTCCCTGAAGGCTATCCAGATGTACAGACACCTGAAGAAGAGCAGAGACCACAACAGCCAAAACATTAATATAACAATAAGGATGAGGATATTAGTCTGTCTGTAAGATTATTTGGAATAACCCCTATTGTGTCATGGTACAGTACTGCCAAGCAGTTTATCTATGTATTATTTGCAAGTTTATGTATAACCATTCATCCATACCTCAAATATTGCTGCTATATGTGGTCCTATGCTCCTGATGTATATTTAGAGTTTCTTGATAAAATTCAAAGAAGAATCAGCAATATTATTGGTCCTGACCTGGCATCTCAGCTTCAGTTACTTTCCCCACAGCTGTAATGTAGCTTCCCTGTGTTTTTCCTATAAATACTTTCATGGTAATTGTTTGAATGAGCTCTTCACTGTGGTACCTAGACTTTATGAATTGTTTAAGTGTAGTACTAGATTGGTGGCAAGGTCTCATCAATTTACAGTTGAATTGGCTAGATGTAACTTGCACTTTTTGTTTGCGGAACTTCTCTTCTGGCTTCATGTTTTCTAGCCAACTTTGATTTTCAAAAATTTAAATGCAATATCAATTGTCTTGATTACTTTTCTATTCTACTTGCTCACTAAGGTTTCTCTCTTTTTCTTGTTATTCCACACCAGTAACTCTGTGTCTTAGTGACTTTACTACCTTGCATGGGGTGATATTAAAGTGAGTGGAAAGCAGGGCAATGAATCAAAGTTTATGAACGATTCTAATCAATAATGAAGCATAGGAGTTAGGTGCTTAAAAGATTACAATGTCATTATTCAGCCTAGAATCCAAGTAAGGAATCTTTTCCTCCTTAGCTGTTGGATTTTTTGGAGAAGGTAGTAACAATATACATGAGCCCCCACATTAAACTGGCTGATCATAAATCACATTTAGTTAAATATTTGGATAGCTGAGAAGAATGAAGACTGTTTAGATTAAATTAGTTTGTGTTATCAACCTACATAAGAGTCAAAGATTTTGAGAGCCAATTTGAAAGCCAACTAATCAATCTCTTAAGAACATTGTAGAAAGATTTTGTTGTACCAATTCCTACACTAAGGATTAATAATGGTAATATTAGCCATTTCCTTATATGGAAATATTCAACATTCATTGTTTGAACAGCTTGTACTCCTGTTATTTGAAATTTATAAAATCTTTCTCTTAAAACAATTATTCAGGAAAATAAGTTTCTTAAGTCCAGTAGCTGTTATCGTTCTTTTCATTGTTAATAGGGGCATCCTTCCTAACGTTTTTGAAGTTAAGTGACTTAAAACAACTATCTTATCAACTAATATTCATCCTTCCAGCTATTGTAGACGAAGTGATGGCAGCTTTGGGGGGCTCCAAAAATCTAACCTTGTACAAGTTAATACAAAGTAATTGTATTCCTGTAAATAAGCATTGTTTTTACAAGCATAGCACTTTAATGTCTATCAATCTATAGTAGATAATTCATTTTGAAAAACTAGACATTTATAAGCCAATCTTATTTTGATTATCTGTCTTATCTCTGTCTTTTGTTATTCATGGAATCTCCACTTAATTACTTAAACACAATCTATTTATTTCACCCCAAGCAAGGTAATAAAGTCACTAAGACACAAGGGGGTTACTGAGAGTAAAATAATGAGAAAAGGAAAAAAATTAAGGAGAGAAAACTATAGAAATACAGGAATTAAGACAAACAATAACGACTGACATTGCATTTAAATTTTTGAAGATTAAAAATTACTAGAAAACAAGAGGCCAGAAGTGAGAAGTGTGAGAGAAGAAACTGTTAGCATAGAACTTATGGTTACATATAGCCATTTCAACAGTAAAATGATGAGACCTACTTGCCAATCTAGTACTGCTCTTAAATTTGTAAAGTAGTTATCAATGAGGACAGCTCATCATAACAATTACCATGAAATTATTTATAGAAAAGGCACATGGAAGATACATTACAGCAGTGAGAAAGTGATTGAAGCAGAGATGCCAGGTGCGGACTGATAACATTACAGATTCTTCGGATTTTATCAAGTGTACCTAAATACAAAGAAGCAGCACCAGTAATATTCAATGCAAGGATGAATAGTAGACTTATGTGGAGAATTGATTCAGGAGAGAAAAATTGTCTAGCACAACATGGTGAACTGACTTTCCTAGCAGCAGACCTAGCAATTGATTCAATATAATCTTTCCAATTCATGTCACCAGAATTAGCCTGAGAAGGTGCAGTTAGCATCAGCCATGCTGATGGAAAGCAATAAATGTTCTCTAAGATAGAGAAAGCCATCATGAATCATTTGTCAAGCCATACATTAATGTGTCAATAGTCATAAGTGCTTAGTATTATGCAGGATCCTCTCTAGCCTGACAAAGTTTAGTAAATAGTCAAAAGTCTTCTTTAGAAATGTTGAGTCATGCTGTCCATGGAAAGTATTAGGATCTTGCATGTAAATAGACCTTCCCACTATCTTCCATAAATACTCATTTAGGATGATGAAGGACAAATATGGTGTCCACACAATATGTCAAGTTTCCAGAATGCTCCTCAAACTAATTCCAAGCAACTGGGGACCAATGACCTGCTGGAATGATCTCTCATTGTTGGGCTATAAGGAGCCAATAAATAGGTGCAAATGAAGTAATGCAACACAGTGGTCACTGGTCAATAACATGTTTAAGTGGACCAGTAGTCCCAACTTATGATACCTGGATATCCAACAAGATTATGGAACTGCATGTTGTCTTGTTAAAGACTAGGTTAAAAAAAAAAAAAAAAAAAAAAAAAAAATATTCAGCCAATACAAAGCCCAAGAGGCACTCGAGGTAGAGGGTTGTTGTTTGAGCATATAGTGGAGTGGGTAGTAAGAGGTGCATATTATGAGAATATGTAGCATAGTTAGTGGTTGACTCTAAACTTGAAGTTAAGAATAAAGTGAATGAGGAAGCACCCCCCTTGGCAGTCAAATTGCAGTAATTCTGGGACAGAAACTGAGTGGAACTTCCTCCTCACCAATGAAATACAAAGGGTATGAGAATGAGTCAGCTTAGTACACAGGGCATGACGAGTCCTAGCTGTGATGGTTCGGATTTGTGGAACCAAGGAAAATATATATATATATATATATATATATATATATATATACATACACACTAGTAGTATAACCCTGTTTTTGACCAGGTTTTTCATTATTGGGAATTTTTGCCGTTCAATTGGAGCAGTCTAAGTTTAAAGTCAGCCCACCCGAAAATTAATATTGGTAACAACATTTGGGTGCAACTGAGGCACATCCCCAAATGAGTGGTTAATAATTTGAATGGAATGTGACTCTGAAAAGGGAACTGCATGATAATAAATAATATTATTGTAATAATTTAAACTACACTTTTTCATTAAAATTTTTATGAAAGATAGAACAGATATTAAATAATAAAACATTGCTGAGAATTATAATGGACAGGAAATAGTGGAGAGCCATTGTCGCCAGCAATTTGGACTCAATCTGATCGCACACACATATACATACACACACATTTTGAGAATTATAGATATATAAATGCACCCTGATGTTTGGATCCAAGGAATATATATCTCCAAACATCTGCCATCTATGGCCTCATGCAATCTGCACTACATTTAAACCATATGGGCAACTGTCCTGTGTATGACGATAAATTATATCCACGTTCTGGATAAGATTATAAACTATGTCCAACAGCAAGGCCTCTGATCAGGAGGTTTTGAGGAGCATGGAACCACCTCTTAGTTGCTGGTGTTCCCAGGTTCACCCTGACCTAGGGTGGTAGCACCTGTTAGGGTCCCACCTATGGACAAATAGTTAACCTCCAATGGTCAAAACACTATGAAAGTGTAAAAATAGATTTTTGTATTAGAAATACTTGTAAAAAATTATTACCAGCAATACATTTTTTTTAAAAAAAAAATATTAGTAGAAAAAGATATTTTGAAGGAAAAAATATTACTAGCAATACATTTTTGAAAAAAAAAATATTACGAGCAATAAAAGTTTTGTTGGCATTAAATAACCCATTGAGGGTGATATACAGTAAAACAAACCAAATCATATTGGCAGCCTGAAACACTAGACATGACTCATTAGATGATGTCAGTCCTTCAGGGTTTAATTAGTGACATCACAAGCACAGATGAAGTGATGTGTCCAGTGTTAACAGGAGCAATGATGATGGGTCTTTTGTTCCTGTATCTGATGGAAGCTAAAGAACACTATACTGACCTGCTGGATATATGCCTGGTACTTCCTGCATTGAATATGGATGCAATTAGTCAGAAACTGCTGATCAAAATCCTTAAAGTCCTACAATCAGCTACTGCCAATAATGGCATCCCAAATTTCCAGGATCTGGTTCTATAAAAACAGATAATATTTAGGAACCTATTCTTCTTTTCTTTTCAATCTGAGAATGGAAACAAATCATTTTATAGTATCAAAAAGAATTAAACCATTTTGATAATTTACTAGATAACATTTATTTATTAAGATATTTCCAGATTGAAATTCTGTTCTCAGCATATTTTTGTTCAGAAGTATGATGCATTTTGACTAGTGTCATCAGCTGTATTATGGTTTCATATTCAAACTGAATTGTTGTAGTCCCAAAGATTCATTGGAAGACCTATCAAATTTATGACTAGAAAATTTGCTACATTTTTAACTTAAAGATGATTTCTTTTGTCGGAATAAATTATATTCAGAGAAAACCCACCTACAGCCTCTGAATCTTCAATAAAAATAAAGTGTAAATCATGAAAGTAAGAAAGAAGTGGTGGCTGAATAGTCAGCAAGTTCAAAGGTTCATTAAAGGGAGTGTGATACATTAAACACTTTTTGGTGAATTTGTTGCTGTTTGACTTTTCATTTGTTTGGCTTATACTTTTTTCGTCAACTCTCTTGCCTATTTTTTCTATACAGCTACAGTTATCTATCCATATTTATTTTACTTTTTAATTCCCTGCTGACTGATGTTTATCATTGTGGAAGTTGGGGTGGAGTGTTTATTAGAGTTTCAAAAAGTGAATGAGTGTAGCATAACTAACATTTTACCTAGACCATTGGCTATTAATATACAAGATTATTTCTGGATAATCCTGGTTTGTTAAGCTTTTATAATTTTAAGAATCAGTTTGTACAAATAAGTAGGATCCCACCACTAGCTACTGCCCAGCCTACATTGAGCAGTAACACCTTCCAACACGTTCATAGTACGCATATTACAAATATCTCAATTTCAGAAATTAATGTCCCATCAATCTAGCACCAAAATTTCTCATTTGAAAGCCTAGCTTGTATTGGTATCTTACCAGCTGTCAGAGCACAAGTCTGGGCATTACTATGACATTAAAGTATGGTTGTGTAACTATCATTACCCCTACCTACTGCTATCCCATTACTTTTGGCATGTTAGTGTATAACAAAGCAATGAATTAATATGCAATGGATTTTTTTTAGAAAGAAAGATTCTCAGTAAAATAATGCCTTTTTCTACTTGATATACAAAGCAGAGTAAAATAATACAGTGTAACCCGGATATAAGAGGGTTGTCGGGACGGGAGAAGAAGTCTCTTATACCTGGGTTTCTCTTACATCCGGCTTTGGTCTATTTTGTTTAGGTAAGTATGGCTCTAATTTGGGACCAGAGAAAATCTCTCTTATATCCGGGTTACACTGTATATGAAATATATAAAGAAAAACTGTACCACAGTTAGTAACTAATTCTCATATTTCATCACCAGGTCCTTAAGTTACTCATATCTTCAAGCTCTCTCCACAAATTCTTGTTTGTTTGTTTACTTATTTATTTTTTAAACATTTCACCCCAAGCAAGGCAGGAATACCACTAAGTATGCAAGGGGCTACAGAGAGTCTAAGTAAGGGAAAAGACTGGGTATAGGTGGGGAGTTGAGGGAAGGATTAAAAGAGGAACAGAGTAGGATAATAAAAAAGAATGTGGATCAAGGCAACATAAGATCTTAATTCTAGTTTGCCCTTTCTCAGACAGTTACGTTATTCAAGATTCGTTTCTTGATCAATTTTGGTATATTTTGAGTCAATGTCTTTTTTGGAAGGTCCATTCATCTTCTATTCCAAATCTTTCTGTAGATGTTTTGGTTCAAAATCTATAGATAGGTCTTTCATGAGCCTATCAAATTTATTTAAACTTCCAGTCAGATGAGCTGAAAAACATTCCTATGGCATAATGCTGTCAACTACCATGACTGTATTTTGGATTGAAAGCTTCACTCATTTTTGACAAACAAAAATAACATCCCCATGAAGCTCTATTAAAAGCAAGATTTCACTTAGCAAAAGCTAAAATAGATTTTATATACCTGGTTTGGGGTATTTTCTTTGGGCATCTTGCATGGAAGCCAAAGTTTGCCAGGATGTCTTTCAAGGATATTTCAATATCAGTAATGCAAATCAGCCAAAATCTACTTGGTGGTTACCCTTAAATTATTTTTGGTACTTGACTACTTGTCACAAAGTGATACCTTGAATTTCCTTTATATTCCAAGGATTTTCAGTGTAGACATTTTCGCATTCCTTGACACTGCTTGGAATTGACGGAATTTTTTTCATTTCTTGATAATATTTTGAATTGTCAAAACTTTTTTTTTTTAACAATAATATACAGTAAAATCGTGGTCCAAGAGCCCTAATAATTTACAATAATGCTGTGGCCTAAGTGCCACTTGAATTAGAGAGTTATAGAATAATAAAGGGCACAGTTTATGAGGAAGCCTGGGGAAATAACAATTAACAGGTTAAGATCATAGTAATCAGGGAAGTGCCATCATGGCAGTCAGTTTCACAAAGTAGTGATTCGTAGTAAGAAACTTACATCTCACCAATGGAATATGAAGGGAATGAGGGTGGTTCACTACAATGTGCGTGACATGGCAGGTCTTAGTTGTGAAGATTAAAACTGGTGGAACTAAGGAATGTAGCTCATCTGAACTTTTTTTTTCCTCCTTTCTTTACAGTGTAAGGCCCTGGGAACCACTCTTAAGTAGAGCGGCACAGAATAAGAAGCAGTTTATGGGGATAGGAGGGGGAAGATAATGGTCAACCCTAGACTTGAACAGTTTAATTGACTGATTATTGATCAGGGTAGCATCATCTTGTGAATCAGTTCCACAGAACAGTGAGGAGAAGCTGTTCGAGTAGAACTTACTTTTCACCAAAGGAATATAGAGAGAATGTGGGTGGTTTGTTACAATGTAAGTAGCATTGAGGTGGGGGGTCCTAGCCATGAAGGTTAGACCTGGCAGAACCAATGCAGTTTGTCTGAGAACTTTAAATGAAAGTAGCAATAGAGTAGTGAGAGACTTGCTACATCACATCCCATCTGTGAGAAAGAGGTTAGATGGTGGACAATAATTTGTCACCCACAAGTGTTCGGAGTTGCTTTTGAACTATTATAACTGGAAATTGAAGACTAAACAGCTCCTGCTGGTACTTGAAAATGCTTGGTTATGGCTTTGCAGCCCTTTAACTTATTATGGGCAATGGCCATCTTTAAGATGAGGTCCTTAAGTTCTTTCATCTTTAGGATTTCTTTCTGATAAGAAATGACAGACTGCCAATGATATTTAACTCCTGTCTCAAAGAGTATAAAACAGCACTTTGTTTATAATTCATTTTAACCCTTAGGAGACAACAGGGCTGATCTATCAAGTGAAAAGTTGAATGATGAAGATGATGATTGGGCTGATCAGTCAGCCTGATAATACAAGCATTGAGGCTAGCTGGTTGATCTTCATACCAGCCAATCAGATTGCTTCTTGCATTTCTTGCACAATTGGGCCTTACAATGCTGGCTTCTATGATAGTTTGCTGTATTCTGTGATTTTACATTGATTTTTTTGTGTTCCAAATGAGGGCTTGTGAAAAGGGCTCCATCTTCTTGGCACTGAAGCTCTGTTTCCAAAGGGGTAAAGAAAGTGAGAAGCTAACCAAAGGGAGAAAACACAAATTCCTTCCTGTATTATTTGTTTTCTCAAGATAATGAAATTGAACATTTTTTTTTGTAATCAAATAACAAACAGTACTTTAATGAAATTCAGTTTTCACCATGTTTCTTTAATTTCTTTATATCAATTTAAATCAGAAAAAAATTCCTCTAATGAAAATATTTTTAAAAATAACTAATTTTACAGGAGTACTAATAAGCAGGGAGTTCAAAATATGCATGGCACAAGGATATATTTCTATTTTTTTTTTAATTGCTTAAACCTTTGAGAGTTATTTAAAGCCGAAACATATTTCAGATTTTAGGAGGTTGCTTCAAAACACTGAAATGGTTCCCCTTCTAAGCACTAACCAGGCTCAATGCTGCTTAACTGGTAATTGAATGAGAACTGGTGTTTTCAGCATAATTTGACGATAGGTATGTTTCTAGAGCACTCAGCAAAGCTTGTGAGAGCAGTATACTGACCTATGTTAAAATGAAAATCTTTTTTAAGCTAACCTCACAACCTTTTGGTTTTAGTGGGATTGAAAAATTACATTATTTTCACTGAAGAAAATTTTCCAGTGAGAATATCATTTACCCTTCCAGTGTCTCATCTCCAAATCAAGCAAGCAATGTGTGTAACTCAATCTTGTACAAATCCTGCAAAATAAACATTACAAATTCCATTAAAAAAAAAAAAAAATTGTAATATAATTCAGTTATTTCAAATATTAAAATGTGGTAAAATTGGCAACAAAAAAAAAAAAAAAAAAAAAAAAAAAAAAATCAAAGATCAAAATCGATTTAAAAATTTATAAGCAGGAAAGAAAAAGTCATCAACATTGGAGTAGTTGAAGTAATTTTTATTTATTTCTGACATGCTTGGGCGAGTTTAGTTTCAGACAGTCATTTGCCATGTCTCAAACCTTCTAGCCTCGGGAATTAGAAGCCAGATGCAGACCAAACAACTTTTTTTTTTTAGTTTTTTTTTTTTTTTAAAGGGTAGGGGGTTCTTTTCCTTTTTTTAAATTTTTTTTTTGAATTTTTCTTGTTTCAGTGATTTAAAAAAAAAAAAAAAAAAAATTTTTTTTCATAACTTCATTTTTGTCTTTTGAAATATCAGTCTTTAAATTTTTAAATTTTTTTAAGTCCTTCTCATTATCCAACTTTTTTCTTTGCTGGGCCAACATTTTTTTTTTTTTTAAATAACCCAAGTTATTCAATATAACCCAGGTGTAGTGGCAACTCTCAAAATGGCAGGGGGCAAGGGAAAGGATTGGGAGTGAAAGAACAGAAACAAGGTCAAAACAATCCACATACAGAAATGCTGACTGTGGGATAGATTGTTCATAAATCAAATTTTAAAAAGTTACAGAAGCAACAAAATAAAAAGTTCAAATGTCATATTACAAAAAGTCCGTTTTATTGTCCTTTTATATATAAAAATGCATTGCAAACTATTCATTATACAAGTCAGTTAAATCATTGAATATAATAGAAAAAAACAAAAAAAAAACAAAAAAAAAAAAAAACACTTTCCTAAACTTTGAAGATATTCTTAAGGCTTTTAAGGTCACTGAAGGTAAATATCAAATAACCACAAACCAAAATGAAGTTTTACTCAAAATTCATTCAAAAGATCTATAACTGGCAAATGTTTCATTGTAGTCTTCATGGTTTCATAGAAAAATCAAATGACTTGCTTAAAATAAAGGGTGAAAGAACTTATCTTTTTCACTGTGGTTGTTGAATAGATCTTACAGAGATTGAAAAAGCATAGGAATATTATCAAAGATTTTGAATAAAGGACCTTTTAATAATAATAGTGACATTTAAACTGTGGCCAACTGTTAATTTTTTTGATTTAACTGAATAGCAAAACCAAAAATACTTTTGTGCGATTTAGAGTAAAAAATATAAAATTTTTGCATCCATTTTGTAGAAGAGTTTGGTGTTTGTGCTTGGAGGAAATTGAGGAAAGCTTGGAGGAAAGTCTCCATGGTGAGTTGCTTATATTTCTTTATGTAAGGATGGGAAAGGGAGGAACATTTTTGAAGACACATCCAGGGTAGAAGGAACAGAACAAAAACAATTAAGTGAAACAATTTTTTTTTTTTGTATATGAATACTTCTCCCAAAATATTCAAACATTACAATTTAAAAATAAACAGTTTAAATTCCAAATGTTGATTTAGTCAGGGAAAACAAAAAAAAGTTTATTCAAATCTGAAGATGTTATTTTTGTCTTCAGTAGCAAGATTGAAAAATCTTAAGTTTTAGAGGAATCTTTTCAGTATTGAAATAAGAATATTTTTTTAAATTTTGGAGGAAAGTGGAAAAGGCAAAGATCTTTGAATAACTTCCCAAATTAAATAACTGGATTAATTATTTAAACAATAATTTTTTTGTCTCAGTATTGATAGCAAAATAAGTTTAAGTCTAGAAATATATTTTTATTTTTAAATCCAGATTTAAATTAACATAAATTTCATTATATAATATCATCCTTACAAATGAATAAATTCTAAGGAAGCAACTGCTCAATGTGTTGTGATTATCAAATTTGGAGGCCACAGACCACAAAATTGTTTCAAGAGAGGTTTTGATGATACAAAATTAGATAGTATAACTGCAGAATAACTTATTCCCATTGGACTTATTGAGAGAAAAGAAAAAAATAGATGAAAAAATTTATATCTGTGGTGAATTATAAATATTTTCATCAATTGAAAAATTGAAATTTAAAAAAAAAAAAAATCCTCCTCTTGATTGTAATAAGCATTGTCAAATCGCACACATACATCTGCAGTAAAAATTTGAATGTATGAGGTAGATATTTTATACTTTTCCGTACTGTGATTTTTACAACTATGGGAAGAGATTGACCATAGTTTTGAATGGCGTATGATGAAATATTTAAAAAAAATCACAAAAGTCAGTTTAGCAGTTTTATACATTGATTCATTGAGACCAATTTCCTTGTCTTTCACTTGGAAGATGGTCTGAATGCATCAATACAACACATTGTCTTAGAAATTCAGATAAAAATTGACCAGATTTATACCAATAAGGGTAAAATAATTAAAATATTGGCTAAATGATTCACATTATTAGTCCCTCTTGGGAAGAAAGATGGTCAGTTTTTAGCTGGGCTGAAGAAACTACTTATGCCTTGTGTTTAACACTGTCTCCTCAAAGCAATGGTATTTATAAGTGTCTGCAAACCAGGTGACTTTTTCATCCTTGATTGCACTTGCAAGAAAAGGGACTGGAACTTCATAAATCTTGGAAAAGGAATTGGTAACTGCAACCTACACACTTATCAATGTTCATAATAATTCAGCCACCTGTATTAGTGTTATACTTTGAAGCCTTAATTAAATAGAAAAAGAAATTATTGAAATCTATATATGAGCAACAACAGATTCTAACAACTTACCTTCAATGGATATCGCTAAACTATTTCCTATCAGGTTTTTGAATAAAAGATTCTCATTTACATAGTCAAAGTCAAATATTACTTACAATTCTAGCAATCATGTGGAAGCTATACCAGATTGCTAGTCAAGAAATTGATCTTGGCTGTGTCCATGAGAGAGAAAGTCTGATGTCATGGAGCAGAGTTGACATGTACTTGCTATCCCTGAACACCATGATTAAAATTAAGACGTAATAACATTTACTTGAAAACCAAATTAATAGTATTTTAATTATCAATGTAATGTCAGTAATTATTTTGTTTTAGGGGCCCCAACATGAGTAGAAAATTGGTTTTGCTGATCATTACTTGAGTAGTGAGTTTAATTCTCACTAGGTGCCTCATACCGGTTACCTTGTGCCATAACTAAGCTTAGTAATTATTTTGTTTATTCATGGCTGCCTCAAAGATGTAGAAACAAAGTTGGTTGTAACAAAACGTGAAACTAAACAGATCAGTACTGTAGAATATTGTATATAATGATATTAAAAACACATTCACAGAATTTTTGGAGTGTAGAAAGTCATTTATTTCTTCATTATTAACTTAATTATATTCAAAATCTACAATGTTTTCACTTTTGAGAGAGAGATAAAGAGAGAGAGAGAGAGAGAGATTGTGTGTTCTAATTTTACTGCTATAGTTGTTTAAAACATAAAAAAATTAAATTGTTTTTCAAAATATTAATTTTTATTGAATTTACAGCATAACTTAAATCTGTTAGAATCAAAATAATACACATATTCATTACAGAAATATATATATATATATATATATATATATGAGAAATCAAGCCATTAGTGAAGCTTCTATGAACAAACCTACAAATATTATGCCTACCAAAGGGGAAAAAATCAAGAAATAAAAGCACAAAAGAAAAATGACACAACTACCTATACAAAACTTAAAGTGCTCAGTGCTTCTAAAACCAGACCAAGACAGAGCAGCACTTAAGAACATAGAACCAAATTGCCACTCCAAGTTTCACACTAAACAATCATCAGTCAAAAACATCTGATGAGTAATAATTTATATAAGAGTCCCTAATGCTGTTTGTCATATATATATATAATTTTTTTGTACAATTGGAATTAAGATACCATTAGTTAATGACTATTTACACCTAAAAATTTAAAATTTGCAGGATTTTTCAAACTTTTTATGATGTCAGTTTGTAGAAGGGGACTGGTTAGTTGGGGAAGGAAAGAGAGAGAGAGAGAAAGAACGTTAGAGTGGACAGAGGAAAAGAGACGACAGAAGAAGGTATAGTTACAGGAGCAGCGAATTTTAAATTTAAAAATTTGCAGGTGAAAATGGTCATTAATTAATGGTATCTTAATTACAATTGTATGTAAAAATTTTGTTCTGTTTAATGAAAAACAAACACAGTATTCTTATATATATAAAAAACATACACTTCAGAAAAACTAACCTCAGTCAACTCTTTGATGAGAAAAAATTAAAGAGTGATTAATCTATCATCAAGATGACATTAAACAACTTTCTAAGCATATATATTTTATAAACATATTAATCAATGTCACAAAGCGCCTAAAAAAAAAAAAAAAAAAAAAAAAAAAAAAAAAAATTCCAAAATAACTCCTTTTAATATCACATTCTGCAGATACACAATTGCATCAATTTCTGAGGTCTTTAAAACAAAGAAAGACCCCAGTCAATTGAGTTTCAACATAAATTAGGGACGATGATTGCTTTTACCAAAATTCTCTCACCTCTAGTCATGGCAACATAGCACTCAGCAAACCCACTAATGGAAAACTAAAGATTTGCCACACTTTGTACATACCTGAAATATTATACAGCATATACAATGGATTCTGGTTAAATGGAACATCAATTTCAAAGAACAGCCATTTAGTAGAACCAATGGGGAAGGATACAATCAAATTTATATAATAATCATTTTGTATCATTCCTTTTTTGGATACTCTGCCATCAACATGAGAAAAGCAAGGAAATCTTTGATGGTAAACGAAAAATGTTGATAGACAAAAATTAAAAGCGTTCAACGTAAACATTCTGAATGTCAGTCATCAGAGTCTTTGGGAAAAATAATTGTGTGTTTAATGAAGCATGGAAATGATTTGAGAAAGGAATTTCATCCAAAATTGCAAAATAGAAAGCCGAGTTGTAAACACAAATTTCTGATCAACAAAAATTTGCAGTGTTACTCTGAAAATGGAGAGTGGGAAGACATTGTTAGAAAAGAATTCAGCCTGTCAAAATGAAGTTACTGAAATCTTATATGTATAAATCTGAATATGTAATGCATAAAAACTGCAAAGGTTACTTTCTGCAAGAAGGAAATGAAAACTGTCCAAGTTTTGCTCTTCATATATGTTATGATTATATAAATAAGTTCAGAAATAATTAAGAAAGTTAATGTTCATATTTTTAATGTTTATGCAGTTTTGTCTTTAATTTTGGTTGATAAATGCAGTTTGAGTGAGTCAATTTTTGACAGAGCAAAAATCACATTACTAAGTTTTGTGAAGTTCTTTTATTTCATTGAAAATATTTGTTTGCTGTATGAAACTAGGAAATATGTAATATTACTTAATTTCAAGTACATTAATAAAAGCAAATTTGATCATTTTTTTTAATCCTTTTTATGCAAATCTCTTTAAAAGAAACAACTGCTTTGAGGGACTAAAATTCATGGTCTTGATGTATTCCACTTAAACTGTGAGAACACAAAAATATAGAGACACCCAACTATGGATCTTGTTTTGAGAAAACTTTGGGATTTGGCTAGATGCTTGTTTCTCTTAATATTTTAGAACTATGAGGAAAAACAATCACAAAGATCCTCAGAGCAATGAAAATCAGATTTTTCACAATCCAGCTAAAACTTATTAAAAATTACCTGGAAAAAATTTTTCCCCCCTAAGCCAAACTAAAATATATAAATTTTAATTTAGTTTTCAAGCTAAACTAAAATTTAATGTTCATAGCATATTTACTTCAAAAGTGTGTATTGCTACCCTAATTCTATCTTTTTCCCCTCAACCAGAAACTTAGTATCAAAACTACAAACTAATAATCCCCATCACACAAATTGTATATCCAGGTATATTAAATCTGTTGCCTAATGATGAAAAAAAAAAAGCAGCTATTTAATGCAATTTTTTTTTTCAACAAGCAGTTAAATGCTTCTCCATTAATCACAAACGATTAAACATTATACAATGAAAATATCAGATCAAAAACCCACTCCTAATATGCAACAGACATTGATTCTTTCTATTAAGAATCAATGTTACAGAAGTGTTTGCAAGTTCTTCATAACTCATTCAAACCCTAGCAATATATATATATATATAATCTTTTGGCAAAAATGATATTCTCCTAAAGAAAGGCTAGATTAAGAGTATTTGATACAATTTTCATATAATGAAAATGCAGTGAAAATTAATATATATATAAAACAGAAACACTGAACTTCTTGCAACCACAGCCAACAAGTTGCTATGTATATATATATATATATATATATATAAAAAACATAAATACAATGTAAATTCAGTATGTATTACAGACATTTTTTTTTCAGTTAAATCCTGGAACTTCTTAAAGATGGAATATTCTCTTAGAAGATTTCACTTTGAATTTATTTGGCATTTTCTTTGTAAAAGAAAAATTACAAGAAAAATTAACTGACCAGCTCAAGTCCAGTGCTTGACATATTTGAGTCAGCTCTGAACGTGCAAATTCAATAATCAGCATGAATTACCTAGAATACTACAAGTGTATGAAACATGGTAAATTTGTTTAAATTTATAGGTACTGTTAAACAATTCTATCTGATTCAGTTTGTATGCTGCCATTTTGATTGTAAGAAATCTAGAGTATGAATCAATATACTAAACGGAAATTATATATATATATATATATATATATATATATATATAAACTTGTTAATAGAAAGATTTCCAAGTGAAGGCTAAGGCAGAGATGGCTAATATTCCATATGATTTGATTACCTCATGTAATTAAAAAAAAAAAAAAAAAAGGAAAAAAAAAAGAAATGAGAAACCTGGAAGTGGCCACCTTCAAGACATCTTATGGGCAGAAAAAATAAAAAAGAAGCCAAAGAAAAAAAAAAAAGAAGTTTCCAAATTGTCTAAGTGATTGGTTGAAATAAATTAAACAACTGTATCCAACTGAAGATGACACTCCCAGTACTCATATAAGACTTTTTCGCTCCCCAAAGCACCTAGGTCCTCCCAAAGATTTTTTTGTTTTTTTTTAGTCTGGGAGGATATACACTGACAAAAATATAAGGAAGAAGGTCCCTTTTGAGAATGCAATGCTCCAGTTGATGAGATGGGCATTTCACTTAGGAGAGAGAGAGAGAGAAAAAGAAAATGGACATAGCAATCAGTTAGTTGCCATAAGAGAATAAATCAGATGAATACAATTAGAACTAAGCCAGCCAGTCAAGAGAAACAACTTTTTAACCAAGTCTAGATCCCCTGACAAAACCATTTTCTTAAAAAAAAAAAAAAAAAAAAAAAAAAAAAAAAAAAAAAACAACTTATCTATCTAAATATTTCATAGACATAATTACGGCAGCACTATCAAGGGAAACAACTCTTCGATATTAAGGACTTGGACAGTGAACGTCGGAGTTATCTTATTTGACATGTGAAAGCTTGTTCACACTGGGGCATTCCAACACTTCCTCATTGCACTGAGAGAGGTAGGTTGGTATAATATTGACATAGTGGGTGTCGGGACTGAGCAATTTTTGTCCTTGGTTCATATGCATGAGTATAGGTACCCCCATATAAAATAAGACCGTGTGTCACTTCCCATCTTAGTGGGGTGTTCAGGTAAATAAGATTATGGTTGTCTTACTAAAAATACCAATTGTGGGCAATTTAAAAAAAAAAATCTTTTTAGTAGATCAATAAACCTGCCAGTAAAAATGAGATTACAATAAAAACACATTTGAGTTAAATATTGTCAAGAATAGCATTTACAAAGTTATCTTAATATCTACTACAATAGAAAAATAAAATAATAAAATTATCAATGCCATAAAGCCTTAAATACGAGGAAAATCCTAAATTTCATGACTAATCAGGAATGATACCTGCCACACCCACAAGCTCTAGAAACCTGTGCCTGTTCAGTAGATGGGAATCTGCCTTCTCTTAGATCTGTTTGGTCGAGTCGATTTTGTTTAGCAGCATATCAACACCTCTATGCGTTATTTATTGATAAAATCTAAATATTTTGAACAAAATTGTATGCCTTCAATTACAGGTAAAATGTATTGTTAGTCATTTTGCTATAAAATATATTGTTGGTAATTCTGCTATAAATAGGTATTGTTGGTAATTTTTTTAAAAAAAATGTATTTTTATACTTTTATAGTTTTGTTTGGGGATTCACTATTTGCCCATAGCTGGGATCTGAACAGGTGCTACTTAGATCAGTGCTCAGTTATTGGTTTAGAGAAGAAGAAAGCATCAAATATCAGATTCAATAGTATTTGAATTTAATAAATGAAGTATTGTTAATTATTACTTTTTCAGTAACCTTCTTTTCAGTTTCTGTTGCTGTCTTTATTGCAACTACCAGATCATCATTCTATGACCATTAGTAAGTGATTTGATGAAAATAAAGAATAAGCCTCTAGTTAGACTTGAATTTGCATTTTTTACCCTTGGCAGCCTGTCTTACTGATTAAGCTATGAAGGATAACCAACAACCTTCATCCAAATCCAGCCATATAGCTACATCATTATTTTTTTTTTTTTAAATTTCCATCTCTAAGTAGGCTGCCACCCGTTTACACCAGTAGTACATAGGCAGCAAGTATTCAAATTTCTTAAATGAAGCATTGTCAATTATTAATTTTTGTCTATTTTTTTCCATCTTAATTTCAGTTGCCTTTTTTAAATAACAAATCCCATGAATGATGATCTGAGAGTTGCAGTAAAAACAAAAAAGCAACAGAAATTAAGATGAAAGTAATAAGTCAAAAATATTTTGTCAGATGTACTGCAGTTTCAACATGGCAATAAATGACTATCCTGAAGAAGATATAATAGAATTTAAATTCCTTCAGGAATCAGGAAAATATTATCCATTGACAGGGACTTGGAGAGGTGAATGCTTTTGACATCTAACTCTGCAGGAGAGAGAGAATAAATTTCAAGAGAAAGCACTCAAGGATAAAAAGAGGATTGTTAGGACAAAAATCTGACAACTTTTATTTTTTAAAGATTGTCTATCCATACCTCTTTTTTTTTTTTTTTGAGATACCAAGTGAACTCTATGGAACCAGAATTTTTTGGTCTGAGGTGATATAAATAGAAAAAGAGCCATGTACCAGAAAGAATGGACAAAGATATCAAAGACTGGAAAAAGATGTACCCCTCTCCTTGAATTTTTCTTGGGGAGGTGCACAGAGAGAGAGGAAAAAAAAAAAAAAAAGAAAAAAAAAGCAGTTACAGCTGCCATGGATCTGACATGTATAACACTGCAGCAAATATTAAAATCCTCCACTAACTAACTTCAATTATACAAAATCTGTGGACTGACCTTCCTAAGTACATCCCAATCAGACACAATATATATATATATATATATATATATATATATATATATATATATATATATATATATATATATATATAAGGTTGGTGCAAAAATAATGACGTAATAATGTCGTTTTTTGACGTTAACGTCAAAAAACGACATTATTACGTCATTATTTTTGCACCAACCTAATATATATATATTGGTGTGTGTTTCATTGAATGTCACAGATAAGGAAAATTTTACAAGTTTTTTTGTTTTTCTAAATGTTTTTACAATCTTCTTTTTAGGACTTGTCTGTCACATTCAATGAAACTTGTTTAAAAGGAATTTTGCTGCCCAAATTATATATATATATATATATATATATATATATATATATATATATAACAAATGCATAAAAAGTCATTAATGATATCCAAAGTTCTCAAACCGAAGTGGTTAATAAAAAACACATTTCAGAAATTAACAGTCACTTGTTTGATTTCAACCATTTATCTACACCATACAAAAAAGGGGAGAGACACTGCTAACGATACATTAAATTTTTACTGTTAAAACAAAAAATAGAATTTAAGATTTTATGTATTTATAAATTCATATGATATCAATGATTCTTCAGATGAGTAAATTCATTTTACTTGTTAAAATTACATGTCTTCTGTACTACTTAAAATTCCTCAGATGTATGCAACAAAAGATGTGGTGGTTAGTCTCAATGCTATATATAAAGAAAATGGGTTTTTGCATAAAATTTTCTGGAAAAATTACTTGACACTAATTGTCTAACAAATTGCCTCCCAAATTAAAACACAACCACTCCAAAACAAGGAGAGCAAAAAGAAGCCTGAATGCATCTGCTTTTGCCTAAATGCAAAACGTTTATTTATAAGCTTCCTTTTAAATAAATGCATTATAACAAATTAATCATGGAATTATAGTGGTTAGATTCAGTACTATGCTACACATAATATTGTCTTAAAAATATATATTAAATTTAAATGATAAAATACTAACTGAAATAGGCACCTCATATATACTATTCAATTGAGTCCATTCACATGTATTTTATTCATTGTTTTTTTTTTTTAAGTAAGGTTCACTCTGTACAAGGCCTTGGAGCCACTCGAGGTAGAGGGTTACATTAAGAGGCAGTTTATGCAGATAGGAAGGGATGAAAACAGTTAATCCTAGATTTGAACACATTAAGATCGTAGTGATCAGGTGAAACATCATCTTGTGAGCTGGTTCCATAGATCAGTGGTTCTTGGGAAGAAACTGTTCAAGTGGAACTTACTTCTCACCAAAAGAGTACTGAGGGAATATGGGTCGTTTGCTACAATGTAAGTGGCATGGTGGGTCCTAGTCATGAAGGTTAGAACTAGTAGAACCAAGGCATGTAGCTCGTCCGACCACTTTCCATAGAAGTAGCGATAGAGAAGTGAGAGGCTTGCTGCATCCTGCCTGTGAGGGAGAGGTTGGAAAATAATAGTCTTACAGTTAAAAAAAAACAAAAAAACAAAAAACAAACATTTAGAAATTAAAGATTTCCAAGACATGGTTTTATAAATGCTTTTCAGTTGCAAAGTCATAAAAAAATGCATATCTAAGCAGTAATAAGTACAAAAAAATTGAGATTTATTTACAATTATGTCTCTAAGTGTCTCGATAGATTTATCTTTGTAAAAAAAAAAAAAAGTTCACTGTGATTACTTCCCTTGTATATCATCTTTAGATATTTTTAATAAAGTTCAAGTTACCTCCCTTGTGAATGACAATCAATAGCGCAACGATTTCTTTTACAAAAACCACGCCCCTTTCCTTCTCGGTACAATTAACAGTTTTGTTGACCAACAATTTCCAAATCCTTAAAAGATAGAATACAAACAAAAAGTGACTTATCAAATTCTAGAAAAGTTGTTGGTTTTGAAAAGTATGTTAAAATTCTATTTTCTTGGAGACAAACAGATTCAAGGTAATCATAAAATAGAAACACAAATTTAATGATTAAAATTTAAGCTCAAAAAGTGAAAATAATTATTTAAAAAAAAGTATAAAGATTTTCATATATACTAAGGTATTCTCTTCACCTTTGTTTGAGAGGAGAATTTTCTTTTGAAACAATGACATAAAATCATCAGCAATGAATTTTAATAGAACTGAAGCTCAAATGGTATCCAGTCCAAGGCTTCTTCACTAAATTACTTCTCAGTAATATCTTACATGGTATCCTATTTCATGCAGGTATTTCAGTTCAGTTTCAATACGGGTTTTATCATGTGAAACTAAACAGTTTAGATTCATAATGGATTTTCAGCAAACTTTGACCTTGCTGCCTGAAAAAAAAAAAAAAAAAAAAAAAAAAATGGAGTTCCAAAAGGACTGATTTTACCATGGACACTGCTATTATTTTAACTACATTCACTCATCGGCAATGTTTATTGTAAAAAGCGAAGGTTAGAATTATAATAAAACTTAAACATATGAAAGTGAATTTATACATTTTTGTTTTTGAGAACACTATTAGTTCGTTTATTTATTCTAGTTTATAGATTGGCAAAACATCAGCTGATTGTCAATCAATTCAAACTTTATTAAATGGTAAATAAGAATTTTCTTATAGTTGATTCATATATTTTAATAATTTAGTAAATGTTTATAAGTTTATTAATAAAAAATTGTTTTCATATTTATTTCTCTATAAAATGGTAAATGATAAATATTGCATTAGTTTTAATTGTATTAACTTTTAGAATGTTCTAAATATAAAATTAAATTAAAATAGTGATTAATATTTTTGTTGTAAATTCTCAAGAACAAAAAAATATATAAATTCACTTTCATCATATGTTTATGTTTTATTATAATTCTAATAATCACTTTTTAAAACAAACATTGCTGAGGAGTGAAGGTAGTTAAAAATAGTGTCAAAGAAAAAACTGTCCTTTTGACACACTGTTTTTGTTGTGGGCACAAAAGCCCAAGTTTATTGAATTTTCTATCTTTATTTTAGTTCCTTCACAGAAATTAGAAGAAAGACTATAAGGAAGCAGAAGGTGGTTTTAGATATTTTGAATTTAAGTAAGAACAGAATTGTTACAGTTACTTTTGTATTTGGTTTTGGCCAAACAGACAAGGATGACTTATAATATGAGGCAGCACAAAATAATGTCTTAAAGAGTGTTAATTGAGTAAAAATGTCTAGCTTACATCTTTGCCCCACTCACAAAATAGAAAGGCATTTTTGCAAGTTTTAAAAAAAACAAGTCTTAAATGTAATTTTTTTAAAGCCTTTAGATCATTTACCTAGATGATTAGAGAGTACACAATTATGGACAAGCATAAAAAATATAAACACAGAGCAATAGCAAGCCCAAACCCTTATTTTCTAATAACTGTGTGTGTGTATATATATATATATATATATATATATATATATATATATATATATATATATATATATATAATTAGATGCACACAACTAGGTTATGCATACATGTAGATGGATATTTAAACAGGCAAAAAACTGTAGCAAAATATCTTGTCCTATGATTTATATGTACATATTAAACATCAACAGATGTGCATAAATTCATTCCTAACCAGTTTTCAATTTAGAGAGATCTTAAAGCAATTGTAATAAAATTAGGTTTATAAACTAATTTTTTTGCAAGATAGCCTTTAATATATTGAAAAAGGTTGAACAAATATGAAATAGTCACCTTAGGAATAACGGATTATATATGTACTAAATGTTGATAAATGCAAAAAAGTGGAAAAGCTTTTTTTAATGACCTATTGTATTTCCCATATGCTAAAAGGGACTTTTTTTTCCTGAAAAATGCCATTAAAAAAAAAAAAATAATAATCACTCTCTCTTAGCACTCACTGAAAGATCAAATTGAAGAGAGGAGTTTATCAACCCTCACAAACTCCAGTGACATGATACAAGCAATCACAAACTCCAGATATGTAATATCAGCCTAAAATTATTCATATGTAATAAATACTGTATATCTTGTTAGTATCAAACCATACATCAGCTGGGTGTTGGATGTAAACATATGTGTTGAGAAGCCTTGTGGTGGCTTTTTTCTTATGTGAATAGGCATAACATTTGTGCTTAACTATTGAAAATCCAATTAATAACCACAAATATTTAATAATAGATTTAAAATGTGATAATTTGTTGCAACAAAGAAAGTGACATCTATTCTATGTTTCAGGCATATCCTGCCATTATGATTGAGAGATGGGGCTCTCGACATATACTTTCAACTAAGTAAGGAGCAGAGGTCAGACACAGAGCAGAGAAATCAAGCCCTCGTGATTTCACAGGTAATGGACTCCTTCAATGCGTTTGACCAGTTCATGGCAAGGCAACTTCATGCTGGTGAAACTGTCAACTGTCAATGAATTTTTGGCAGAGCTGCAGTGTTTGACTCAGCTGGTTGGCGTCCGGTTGTCTGAGTGATGGATGGTATGTGCATTTGTGTCTGGGCTCCCACAGGATGTAGTGTTGGTGACAGACTGGCTTAAGATATTAAATCCTCAAATATTATTCCTCCTCAAATACTTAGGTATAATAGTTTGTGTCTTACCACTTGTAGCAACTTAGCATATGGGAAATACAGTACTTATTGTCTTATTTCACCACTTTTGAGTGAATACTATTCTACATCCTACTAATGCACACAAGTACTAATTATGAAATTTTGATACTGTCACTTAATAAAAATCATTTGCCTTCCTTAAACTACATTTTAATATTATTGAAGCCAATATGAAAACCAGTAAAAATCTAAGCAGCCACATTTATCCTTGAATTTAGCCTTATTCATTTATGTGAATATTCATAATTTCTCATTAGCTGAAAAATCACAAAATTTTGATTTCCATGCTAAGTCATCTGAAGACAATCAAAGAGGTTCAATAAAATTTAACTATAGAAAATAAAGAAAAAAACCTAATATTAACAATTATGGGCAGATTAAAGCATCTCTAATTTAGAAGAGTGTGACCACAACCTTCAAGTGAAAATAGGAAGGATATTTGCATGCTTTATTTTTCAAAGCATTCATTTGTGAGGTAGTCATTAGATGAAAAAGTGCAGGCATAGGGAGAGTTAAGAAAAAGCACCTTGTGGTTTGCTGGTCACATGATTAAACAGTCTTTAAAGTGGGGAGAGGAATTTAACAGCAGACATTTAAGTAGGTATCAAATTTCGACACTGATTTCAACACAAGAGATTACCATTTTAAATGATGCTCAGGTGTCCAAGCAAAGATAAAATCTTAGACAAGATAAAAATTGGAAGACCTTTTTAGATGTATCTTATTTCTTTAAGGATAGCTTATTTTTTGGTACAGCTTTAATTTTTTTTATTTCATCATATAAATAGTAAAATTAAGTATTTATATTTTTAAATTTATATTGATTCATCAGACTTAAGTTTTTATAATTATTTGTACAAGAGGAATGAATAAAGATATACTTTAACTCTTTACCTTAATTGTTAAAGTTTTAGATTTCACCTGTGATTATATTTGTGTATTTTTTCATGATTTGAACCATGACTAATTTCCCCAATTAAGCCTTTCCTCCATTCTTATACATTTGAAAAACACAATCCCTCAATCTTTAGTCTAACCGCTCAAAGAAAAAAAAAGGGGGGGGGAGATTATGGAAAAGAAAATATTTAAGAAAAAAGGGGAGAAGAAAAGTAATGTTCCTTTCTTATTTTTTTCATTAAAAAAAAAAAAAAAAAAAAAAAAAAAAAAAAAAAAGTCCCTTGAATTTTTCCCTTGCTAATTGCTCCTGAAGCAGAAGGCAAAGTTTTGACAAGTCACATTACATCATAGGTAGGCCACTTACCCACCTTGTGGCTACCAGCATAATTTAATTACAAATTCCATTCACAGAGTTCAAGGGAAGAGAAAAAGATGAAATGAAAGTGACATAATAGAAAAATGAAAAGAAAAAAAAAAAAAAAAAAAGGCGGGGCAGGTCAGAAGCAAGATGGGATTGGGGTGGGTTCACATGTAAGTATGTGGTGGGAAAGGGAAAATGCATTTAGGTCACTTTTGCTACTTTTACCAAAATACCCCCAACAAAGTAACTCACGCGTTTCAATCTTTGCATACATTTCAAGCAATAGGATCTCCCTTCTGCTTGATAGAGTTCTGAAAAAGGAATCATGACCAACAGTTCACATTTCTCAGAGAAACTTACCCAAAGGATGTGTGAGTGTATTTGATTATATATATATATATATATATAATGTATGTATATATAAATAAAAAGAAATTTTGTCATGAGTGATGGTGTGTTGATTGCTAGACAGTGGTTGTCTGTTTGATGAGCTGGTTACCACTGATCTCTGATAGAGGGTATGTTTGTGAGGTCAGCCAGACGAATATGCTCACAAAAAGCAAGAGAGACGGTTGTCTGGGAATCAGTGGGGAAGGGTTGTCGACGGATGTCAAGTTGCAATTATATGCACGCAGAATCCTTCTCAAGGCAGAAGACTAGAAAAGGGAAGATGTATAAACTGCTGCTTCAACTGACACCAACAGCACTGAAAGAAAAAAAAAAAAGTGTTAAAACTTATTTTTTCGGGGAGGGAGGGGATCTATAATCAATAGAAGATTTTATGTCATGTATCAATGAGTTAAATTTAACAATTATTCATTCATATTTCAAATTTAAAATATTGATAGTTAAGAGAAGAGTGTGATTTGAGAAAAAACACATGAGGATAGTTATATAAGCAAATTACTAACTTCCCACCCTGGAGGAATGAACAGAATAACAAAAGAGTTCCATAAGATTTATACTAAGCTATTTGATTAATTCCTCTTAATAACTAATCAACTAACAGAAAATTTCACAATGAACAAGATCACCATCATTTTAAGCACATTTCCATTGCATGCCTTCATGCTAGCTGCATTTCATTTGTTTTGACACATTCATTAGCAGTACAGCAGTTTTTTTTTCATTAAAAGACAGGCAACGTTTGTACAAAGACTTGTAATTTCTTGTAGATTTATATAGTTTTATACTTAAAAAAAAATTTTTTAAATCTATCTTGAAGACATATTCTGTTGAAATATTGTTTAACATTGTCAAACACTGTTTTTTTTTCTTTTTCTTTTCTCAAATTGCACTCTTGACTGTTGAATAATACTGGAAGAATTATGTCAATCATCTTGTTTATTAAAATATTAAAAGTTGGAGTTCAAGGAAAGTAAAAGCTGGTAAGAGATTAGATAGAAAAGAAAAAGTGCCTTTAAAATCCATCTTTAAATCCATACCCGGACATCATAAGACAGAACAATAAGAGTAGATAGATTTGCCTATCATCTGGTTCATGCTCCTCCTCAGTTTTTTTCTTTTTGAACAGAAATAGACATTTATCTTTTGTTTTCTGTTTAGGACTGGGTTTCTGGTTCCTTCCAAGGCCTACTTCAACTCTATACTTCTGACAATGTGTGAACTCTGAAATTTTATCCACTAATTATTTTTATTCTTCTCCCAATAGGAGTAGATAGGTTCATCTATCATCTGGTTCACACTTGTCCTCTATCTATTTAACAGAAGTAGAGATGCATCCCTTGTTTCCTGTTCAAAAATGGGTTTCTGGTTCCTTCTAAAGTCTACTTCCACTCTGTACTTCTAATGCTACTAACTAACCCCTGAAATGTTATTCACTAATTAAATCTTGACCTCTTCAAATCTAGAGTTAGCAGTTATCTTTCCTGAATAACCCCAAGAATTTCACTTCTTGCCCTTTCTTACACTAACACAATACCACACAGTAACCCTATAGCTTGAGTGGGTCTTGGGCCTTGTAGAGTGAACATTAGTTAAAAAATACTCTAATGGTACAAGTTTATAATCATTCCAGTCAGATTGATTTAATGTTGTTACTTTTAAGATATTCTGAGCTGAAAATAATTTTTAATCTTCCATGTGTTTTGTATACGTTGTGCCAAATATAGATGATTTTGTTAATTCATACTGCCGTTATCAATTTTTCCCCATAATGTTATCCCCTTATTAATATAATTTTAAAATAAATAATTCTTGCAGTACACAGAGCATTCAAGCAAAAATACAGTCAACATAAAAAAAAAACATTTTCAAGTCAAGACTTAGTAAACAAGATCACACAGATATAAAACTTAATAGAATTTTTTTTTGATTAATGTTACTATTATATTTAAATATCTCCTCATGGAGATAGAATGTCATTTGTATTTATAAAGCTCATGATAAATTTGAACATATGCTGTAAACAAAATAATTACCTGAGAGTAAATAGCCAAATTCTGTTTTGGCTAATGGCTGTTGGCATTGGTATGCCCAGAAATTAACTCTTGGATCCTTGTAGGTTCTATGGACAGGTTTCCTGGGCATTGGTCATTTTAATATGGACACTGCACTGTCAGCATCTTCAAGAATTGCTTTTGCTGCTAGCGTAATTACTTTCCTCTAGTCAGCACTGGTCTTGGAAAATTGATTTTGGCTTATTTGGAGGGGTGGGTAGAGAAAAAAAAAAAAAAAAAAAAAAAAAACAGGAAAAAAGATAAAAAGCAACAAATGCACACTCACAAATTATAAAAACAAAAGATTTTTTTTTTAAATATTGAGGTCAGAGTTTTTTTTTTTTTTTTTTTTAATATTTTCTTTCTTTTTTTTTCCTTTTTTTTCTTTTTTTGAAGGGCACAGTTAAAATATTCCCTGGCATTAGCTTCAAGCAGGTTAACTAAGCTAGCATTTACAAATTGATTGGTATTGTAGGTCATTGTTTTCTAAGAATGAAACCGGACAAAGGGTTTAAAATCATAAAATAAGGGCATTTAATTTTAAAGATCAGTTTTAATTTAGGTAATTTTAATTATGCAGGTGCCTCTAGACAGAAAAGTTCATAACGGATAATATAAATAGAAAAAAAGTCCCAATTCTTTCTACTTTGTATACTGGAAAATAGAAACAGTGTATAGATGTAATTAAAAGAGAACAAGAGTACATATAAATATCTTAAATGTTCAGAGAAGAAAAAAAAAATGTTCTTTAATAAACTTAAATATGAAAAGTTATGGTTCATTCAAAACAATAGGCAAAAACTTATGAAAAAAAAACAGACAAACCAAAAAACTATGACATTTGGAAGGAAGTTTAGGACCAATCTATTTTTAAAATTCAAATTAATCTTCAGAATAATATATTAAATTACCCCAAAACAATTAAAACTGAAATAACAGGCATTAGCGTTAAGTCTTCACTACCATTTTATAAAACATTCCTATCTTATTTTGTAGAGGGCATGAAAACTCAGGAATACAATGGATAAGAATAATTTTATCTGTAAAAGTGGTCAGGCACCTTAGAGACTTGCATTTGTAAATACAGTAAACAACAATTTTATAGAGCTTCTCAAAGAGATTCTATCTTCCTTTATATCAAGCAAAAAATGAGGGAGGGAGGGAGATGGCATACAGATCAGTTTGTGATGTGTATGAAGAATTAGGTTAACAACAATTGAAAGCCCTTGTGATTAAGATTTGCATTCTGGCCCCTCTGTCTTTTGTTGGTATAATTGATTTTGGTAAAACTGTTTTTGGAAAACCATCTACTTAGAAGCAGGTTCTGGTTTAACACCAGACTATGTATATCAAAGTTTTGTTTTTAAAGAAAGGAGAGGGGGTATCCTTCTTTTGCTTTTTAATTCATATCACTTACAAAAAGAAAGAGGAGGCAAGAGATTGATTTTTATTAATTCATCAATAAAAGGAAAAAATATTACAACTTTTTCATGTATTACTTTCTGATCATTAATATTTTTAAGAGTGGGAAGGGGGAGCATTTTTTTTTTATCCAATCAACTAAAAGAAATTATTTAAATTATATCCAGCAATATCACAGCTGTTACTTCATATCTTTAATTTTATTTTATTTTATTTTTTTTTTTTTTTACAAAAAAATTAAATTTAATTTTTTAATCAATTTTTTTTTTTTTTTAGTTCAATAGTCTTTTGTTTTTATATTTATAATTTTTTTTTTGTCAGATAAAGATATATATTGTCTTTTTTTTTAAATTTATGAATAACTTAAAAAAAAAAAAAAAATGAAAAAAAAAGGCAAATATATATTTCTCTAAAAAGATATCCCCAGACAACATTTTCTGCATTTTTTTGTATTTTTAATTTTAAATTTTTTTTTCCATTTAATTCTTTTTACTCATAAAAATAGTTTCAATGTTTTTTTGTTTATCTTTTTTAAATTTTAAAATCTTTATTTTTAATTTTTTTTTTAACATATATATCCCCACCCTATTTTTAACACATGACCCTACCCAATTTTTTTTTTTTTTTAATTTTTTTTTTTTCAGTATTTTTTTAAGTTTTATTTTTTTCCTCAAATAGTCAATTTATTTCCTCTCTTGGTAAGAGTAATTATTTGTACATAGTATGAACACTATCAATCACCACCACTACCACCACCAGCTTCAAAAAACAAAATATTTTTGTTTTACACATCAACTATCAGAACTTGTTAATTCAGTTATGAAACATTTCTCTGGCATTTAATATAAAAAGGGAAGAAAAGAAAAGAAAAAAAGATCTATAAAGAGCTAATAACCCAAAAATCCAAAACCATATACAGCCTTGAGAAAGATAGACAAAGGAATTTGATAGGTAATTTTGTTGTTTCTTTCAGCAAATAAACTTTGTTTTAAAACTATAAAAGTTATACTTTTTGTTTTTCTTGAGATCAAAACAGTTCTTCTGAAGGCACGAAATCTAGATCCTTATAATATATATATATATATATATATATATTTCATTTTTTTTCTTTGCATAAAAAACAAAGAGGGGGGAAAAAAAGATAAGTCTTCATATATTAATTGCAATAGCTTCTTTCCCACTTTTTCTTGGTTTTATTTTTCACCCAGTAGAGAATATATACATACATATATCTCACTCCACTCATTGCAGTCTCCCAAGAGTTTTTTTTTTCCCTTCACAAATGTCTTCCCCTCCCGTTTCTGCTTCTTTGTAAGATTTGCTAATTTTAAGGGGGAGAAGAGAAAAATAGAAAGAAAAAAATTAAATAAAATTGTACTTTCTATAGGCAAACCTTTTGTTTTTTTTTGTTTTTTTTTTCCACCATGGAATGATTCAGAGAAAATTAAAAAAATAAATTAAATTACATTTTTTTAAATTTTTTCTTCCTTTTCTTCCCAACTTATTTAGAAGAATCTGTGTGTATCTTTATGCGCATGTGTATATGGTAACAAACAACGAAAGAGTGAATGCACAGTTATGTGTAAGTACATACATGTAAGTATGCAAATAGTGTTTATCAATCTTCCTTCTCTTCAAAAGCAAATATTTTTCTTATAATGTTGCCACAATCTTCATATATTTTTGTAATTTTTTTCCCCCAAGAAGTAGCCAAATGTTTTGCAGGTATGTAGGTAGATAGAAGGGGTTGGAGAGGGTCAAGGGATAGAGAAAATTCATCCAAACAAGTCCTGAGAAAAATGTGGGATGTTTCCCCCCCACCCCAATCTAAATAAACACTTCACTTTTAAAAAAAAAAAAAAAAAAAATCTGTGGTTTTTGCCCAAGCCTTGGTATCTAATGTGGTTGTCGTTCTTCTGGTGTTGTCCTTTTTCCCTTTGTCATCAATCATTTATTCATTAACTAATAATTTGTTATTCTATTCTGTTCCAACTCTGACGATTGTGGAAGGTCCTGAAAAATAAAAATAAGTAAAAATTGTAAGTATACAAAATATTTTACATTTAACTTTTAGCACTCTGCATTATTACTTCCCTTTTCACTGCATTCTTTTTCAAGGTCTCTAAATTCCAGTAACCTTGTTATTAATTTCACTCAAAGGGGGTTTTCTGTTGCCATAGCAGGATATGACAACACAACTAAGAAATTCAAACAAATTCAAATTTAGGGATCAGTCATCTTCAGTGGCAGGATAAACTTTTTGTACAGCTAATGAAGTCACATACAGAGGGATAAAGGTTAATAAGCAAGTCATTTTTATCAAGAACAAAGCATTTGCAATGAAAAGGGAAAACTTTCTCCAAAAGCTCATGAAATAAACTTTCTTGAAAATTATAAAAAACAGAAAAATATGACACCTTATTAAGTCTTCTTGTTTTGGTTGTGGGTACAAGACTAATCTTTGAGTTAGGAGTTAACTTCACAAATATTTGTGTTTAAATTAAAAATAATTTTTTTCATTAGTAATAAAAGCCAGTTTAACTATTTATACTGCAATTGTCTAGTATTTAAATTTCTATCCTCAGTACCATATTTACCAAATTTCTTTTTTTTTTTTTTTTTTTTTTTTTTAAATCATTTCTCCTCAAGCAAGTCAATAATGCCACTAGAACTTGGGGGTTACATAGAATGAAAGAGAATGAGGAAGCTTTAGTGGGGATGATTGAGGAAAGGACAAAAAAAAAAAAAAAGAAAAAAAAAAAAAAAAAAAAAAAAGGAACAGGGTTCAAGAAGACAGAAGCTGCTTATTGATGTTGTATTTAAATTTTTGAAGATTATAGTTATCAGGGAAGCAAGAAGTTGGAAGTGTGTTTCGCAGGTAAATAAAAGAAACTGTTAGAGTAGAAGTGGCAGTTGCATCTAGCTAGTCCAACAGTACAATGATGAGACCTAGTTGCCAATCTAGTAGTGCATTTAAATTTATATAGTTGGGACATCTGGGGAAAAAAGATTATCAGAACAGACACAGGGAAACCACATCACAGCAGTAAAAAGTAACTGAAGTAGAAATGCCTATTACAATAAATTGAAGGGTGCCTTTTATAATAGATTTATTTGTTAACAAATTTTCTTACAAGGTATGTGAAAAAAGGGGCAAAAAAAAAAACAAACAAAAAAAAAAACAGCTGTTTTAGTCTATAGTTACTATGCAATTATTGATAATGGAAACAAAATATTTGTTTTCCCAAGTAATTATCAGTTTTTTGTGCAACATCAAAATGAATATTTAACTTATATCAGCATTACCAATCTGGTTTTCTTGTTATTCTTTTTAATTTCTTGGTAAATAGCTCCTTCAGCCTTTTTCTGGTATACACACAAAAGCTCTGATTTAAGGTAAGGTATAATTTTAGTAAAAAAAATATATGGTATAATGAAGTGCATAAATAATTTTTATTGGCATCTAGTTTGGTTATTAATAGAAAAAAATTTAGATACAAGAAACTTGGCCAACGCATTGATAGTAAGTATTTTAGATAACACTTTTAGATGTTCTCTCTATTAGTTATTCTATTTTTCGCTAATGGAATGCATTGTAAACCCAAATTGTTTAATATTCACATACTAAGTAATTTTTTCAGAATTAAATGAAAAAAATCCTTACAATATTCTTTGGCAAAGATTTTGGTTGAAAGCTTAAAATTGCTTTTATGCTGTGGAAAAAACTAAGACTTGCTGACAGGTTTGGAATTAACATTTAAATTGGATTTTCATTAAGAATGTACATAAAGATATACTCTAAAGCAAATCAAATTTTTAAGGAAATGCAAGTGCCATTAGCAGGTAATGGACTTATCAGTGGTGTCTGAAATCTTCTTGTAGGCAAGACAGTAATGAACTGGTTTCATAGGATCTAAGAGGAGTGATGTTGCGTGATCTAAATACAAAATACTGAAATCTACTCTATAGAAAAATTTTAATTCTGAACTGAAATGACCTTATAGAAAGAAGTTAAACTTTATGCGACAAGGAGGTTTTTCTACTTTTATAATTTATACCTTATTGTCTCATTTTTGCATAAGCAAATATGACACAGCAAAGAAAAAAAAAAAAAATGCACACAAAGAAACAATGGAGTCTATTAGTGTTCCTTTGCTTTCTTTCATAAATGAACATGTTCTGACATTTTCAGAATACTCCATATTAAACATTACATATCTTCCAATTGTTCTCTTAACAGTATTTTCAAGAAATGATGGACAGAAATTTAAAAAAAGAAAAAAAAAATTCTACAGATTCTTTTGGCCTTGCATCATGCATACTTAGTTGTGCATTATTTGATATGCAGCAACAAAAATTGTAAACAACATTAAGCAATCAAGTAATATGAGTAAGCTAACTAGAATTGTAGCTAAAGAAAACAAATCTTGCATCTTATTCTTTGTGCAATATAATTTTGTCTAAGTTGTACAACTAAAATGTCAATATATTAAAACTTGAGAAATCTTTGAAAGTGAGAAACTACTTGCTATTTGGTATATTGACACTTACACATAGTGACTATGACTACAATAATGTAGTAATTACAGTAAATAAGATTTATCACTTCTTATACTAAATAGAGAAAATATAAAACAGTCAACTGTAGTTGGAATCAATGCAAATAATCCTTTCCTTAGATGCATAGTATATGCTTCAGCAGGGCTATATACAGTTTGGAATTCAGAGTTATCCTTCTCCTAGACTGGCTACCACCCAAGGCTATAGAACCCAAGCTATCCAACTATATACCTATAACTGGGGGGAGAAGAGTTGGATATTTCCCAAGGGTATTAGCATGTAAGTGAATGTAATGAACTCAATTTGAATTTGAACTCATCTCCGATTCCTCAATTCAAGCTGCAATCCATTACTCAACAGTACTTGTTAAAAAAAAAAAATTCCAAAAATTGTCCTCCATAGACAATATTTTTGGGACCATGCTGATTTTTTATAAATGTGTGTGGCCCCCTTTCTCAATCTATACATGTTCAGCTATTTCCTTATTTCATACCCTCTCCATGAAATATGGATTTTAAGAGTTATTTTCAAGACTTGAATGACTTTATGACCAATAAATCAGGATTAAAAGACTTAAAGATACCTTTTACACATACAGACCCTGTAGATAATACTTTAATAAAATTCTTTGAAGATGTTTTGTGGAAGACCATAAATAAGGAATATTTTGAAACCAATTTTTCAGGAACACAGGCTTGGATTCAATCACTGTAAATATTGTCCAAATGTTAGGGATCTCATGCTTTCAGGGTTTTACATGGCCATAATCAAGAACCACAACTAGAATTTAAGGACCAAATGCATCATGGTTTTGTGCCTTAAAATATTGTTTGTAGCATATACACAATATCATGAATGTGGTAATATACAAGCAAAATTTTTCACTGGGCCGAATGTATATATCAGTTGTTAAACACATTCAAAACCAGAGTGTTTGAACTGGAGATATTTTCTAAATTATTTTTAAAAAGGTTCAAAAAATCTAAAGGTATGTTTTGTAATTAACACTGTATAGCAAACATTAACAAATATTTTGGATATACCAGTAAAAACATTGTTGAACAGTCTAAAGTAAGTCAAGATCAAAAAAGTAAAAATTTTCCTCATCAAAATAAAATGAATACAGAAACTTTAAATGAATGTCTGACTGAAAATTTTACAAAAGAGATGAGAATATCATGATACAAGTTTCACATTTCAAGCATGTACTATTCTGTAGTTATGACATTTATAGAGAAATCGAGTTCAACATAAAGTATCTGGTCAGTCAAATCACTCCACCCAACTCTCAGCCTGATGTCGGCTACTTAATATCACTTTGTTCTTGGCACCTGTTTTAAAAGCTTTTCCCTACTGGCAGGCTAAGTCATTCAGCAAATGTCTAGAAGAGAATCAATACCAGACCAAAAATTCTACCAATGTCAATAGCTAACAAATTGTATGATGGATCTTTCTCTTGTGAGAAAGTTATTAATCAAGTTTCAAAAGAAACATTTTTTTTTGTTCCTTCTTTCCTTTATAAGTCATCTTCTGACAATGCTAATAGTAATAAGAGAAAAGGAAAAAATACAATAAAGATAAGGATAGTAGGCTAAATAAGTTCTATATTTAATCTCAAAACACCAGTGCAACATTTTTTATGATAAAATTGGGATTTCATGTGTAATTATCTTTTAAGATTTAATATTCTAAAGCAGGATTTCCCAACCAGGGAAATATAGGATTTTGAGTATTAAAAAGATATTTCAACATATGCTACCTGAAAAAAAATATTCAAAAGACATATACAAATACAGTTTTGAGAAGGGTCGTTAACATTCAAATAGTTCTTCAAAGATAACTTTTTTCAGATATAAATCAGATAAAGGAGGACCAAGAACAACAAAAATAGTTGCTGAATTTTTATTAGTTGCTAGCAGTGTATATTCTTTTTAATTATGAACAAAATTTGTTTAAGTTTTTTGTCAACACTTGCAATGCTCATTCACCCTAACTGTAAAACTATATATATATATATATATATATATATATATATATATATATATATATATATATATAGTTAAGTTATGAAGAACTTGGTAATCTGTATGGGTAATCCCAAGGTTTTTCGTTTCATTTCATTTTTGGAAGTGCTATCTGATGATCCGGCATCCTTTAAAAGAGCTCTGGTGAAAATAAATTATTATAATAGTACCTTAAAGTGGTCCATTTTTCTTTAAAATATATATATATATATATATATATATATATATATATATATATATATAGAGAGAGAGAGAGAGAGGGTGTATCAAAAATACTTTTACAAACTTTGGGGGTGAGTTCCTCGCACTAAAACATGGGCAAAAGTTCATATAAACGTATGTGCGCAAATCCTCCATTTTTGGAAGTTTAAAGAAAGTTTACAGTAGATGCCACTGTATTACCATGTACATTATATTGCATTTATCATTTGTTTACATTTGTGGCTAGCCTATCTTCAATGTTTAATGTGTGTAGCAGTGAGTTAACTGAGAAGTGTTCCGGTTTGGTTTGTTTTACAGCATATCAACCTCAATGGGTTATTTAATGCCGACAACTTTTATTGATGGTAATACTTTTTGCCTTCAAAAAAATCTATTTCTGGTAATATTTTTTTTCTTGAAAAAAAAAAAAAAAAAAAAAAAAAAATCTATTTTTGGTAATATTTTTTCTTAAAAATTGTATTGCTGGTAATAATTTTTTCAAAAATGTATTGCTGGTAATTTTTTTTTTTTTTTTTTAAAGTATTTCTGCTATTAAAACCTATTTTTACACTTTCATAGTGTTTTGACACCAGTTTGGCGGGGTAACTATTTGCCTATAGCTGGGACCTTAATGGATGCTACCATCCTGGGTCAAGGTGGACGTGGGAACACCGGCAATTAAGAGGTGGTTCCATTCTCCTCAAAACCTCCTGATCAGAGGCCTTGCTGTTGGATGTAGTTTATTGTCTTACTCAGAATGCAAATGTAGTTTACCATCAATACCTAGTATGTTGAAGTGTTCTTTTTAACAATGGCAGGATATACATTATCATGAGCAGATATAATTTTTTTACATACAGCAGTGTGAATGGTAATGGATGCCAGGCTGCACATCTGTATCAGATTGTGTTACCAAACTGAAGGCAGCAGAGTCATCCAAACTTTGCTGATGTTTAGCCTCATGTTGCCGAGACAGTACCTGTGGCACCACAAACTATGGATCAATGAAAACCAAGATCTGCTTATACGCCTGACCCTAAGAACACATTCAGGGACGATCCAGGTATAAGGACACATCAAGTGGCCCTAGCATGTTGTACATCTCATAGTACCAAAGGAGAGCAGCTCCTGTATCTGTATCATTTGAAATGTGTGCAAGGTCTTTTGCCCTCTGATCACTACTCTACGGGAGAACTTTTATCATTGATTTATTGCACAAATTGCCAATCTGTAGTTTGTTTCTTCAGTTTTGTTTACAGATGAGGCAACATTTGGAAGAGATGAAATAAATTTATACAACCAAAATTTGTGGGCAGATCGGAATCCCCAAGGTACAAATACAGGCTAGACCCCAGCATCAGTTTGCAATTAATATGTGGGCTGGAATTGTAGATGACTGTCTGGTTGGTCCTTATGTTCTCCCAGCATGTCTTACAGGAGACGTCTACAGGGACTTGAACATGCTTTCAAACCTGCAAGGTGTACCCCGGCTAATATGAAGATGCATGTGGTTCATGCATGAGGGAGCTCCAACACATTTTAGACACATTGTTTACAATGCACTGGCTTACATCTACCATGAAAGATGGATAGGTAGGGGAGGACTAGTTCCATGGCTTGCATGCTCCCTTGACCTCAATCTTTTGGATTTTTATTTGTGGGGCTACCGAACAGAATTGGTTTCTGCAACATTCATTAATAATGCAGAAACACTTCAATATGTCATGGGGGCTTGCGAAACCATTTGACAACATGTGGAAGTATTTGAAAGGGTCCACTAATCAATGATCCACTGGTGCATGCATGTGTAGAAGTAAGCGGAAGACATTTTGAACATTTGTTATGAGTTGCTGTGTTGAGGTACAATGATGGCCTTTTGGATATATGTTTATATAGACATTTTACATTGTTTTGGTTTGAGGAATCCACCCCCAAAGTTCGTAAAAGTATTTTTGATACACACTGTATATAAAGTTTTCAATGGTCAAGTTTGTTTTCATGTGTTCTGTAATATGGTAACATTGGCAACAGTTGCCGTATAAGTCAGCATTATTTGTTACCGCTTGGTATTTTTTTTTAATACACCATAAAATTAATTTATGAACCAGTAATAAAAATTTTATCAAACAATTTTGGATGCTTTTGAATATTTACTAGATTGGATGTGCTGTGAAAAAAAAAAAATTTCCATGTGAAAGTGGGTGGTGATGTAAAAAAAAAAAGAAAAAAAGAATGGGAACCAGTGTTCTAAAGGAACACTATCTAAAAATGATGGCACTATATCACATCTATAAACTTACAGAGCAACAGGGATAGAGCTGCATCTGAAAGAATTTAAATCCAGATTAATTCTAGTATTATATTATTACTATGAAAAAGAAGCAGGATTGTTCGTCAATCATTCTTAGTTCATTTACAAGCAAATTTAGAATACACACATCTTAACATTGAAGTTGATGAACTAGTTTTGCTATTGAAAAGCATAGTTATTGAACTACTTCATCTTCTATGTGTTGTATACATTCAGGACTAGGGCAATCATGGCTTTCCACAATTTTGTATCCATTGTAGTTCTAAGCAATGTTTGTTTATTTACTATCCTACACCCTCTGCTGCCAACCACTTACACAAACGTTGGGTACATCACATGCTGCCTTCCAGATGTTCTGTGAGTGTCAAATTTTCTAAGCTCTTCTCAATGTGTGTCCTAGAAATTTCAACTGTCTCTCTGATTTTATCTATAAGCATCCTTTTTGTTTCTATTTTCAAAAAACACTCATTATATGTTCAGTTCATGGTATTTTCAGCATCCTCTGGTAGAGCCATATTTGCTACCGGAATTCTTCCCTTCAGCTTTGAGAAACTTGTCCAGCATTCACTGCCATATAAGAGGATTGATATCACATAGCAATTGGGTACTTTTCTTTGTTTCTAATGAAATTTTCCTGTTTCTTAATATTTTCTTTAATTTTTGAAAGGTATCTTTTGCTATCCCAATGCACATTCAGATTTCAGTATCAAATTTTTTCCCCCTGTTAAAACATTTTGCATATATTTCCAAGTGTACAAGACAAAAAGTCAGTATAAAATAATTAAAAAGAAACTACTTCAAAATTTTCAAGTTGAGATTACTTTAACATTAACTGTTAAATGAATTTAGTTTGTTAATTTTTAAAGTTTTCCAAAAAAACAAAACAAAAACAAAAACAAATCAAGATGTATCTCATTTCAATATTTTTTGTCACTTCTGTATTTGACTGTGTATTTAAATGTGACATACAGTCAGTTTAACATATGTGCAAGAACAAAAATTGCCTCATTCTTGCAATCAGGGTCATGAAAGTGTCAAGATACTCCACTTGCATTTGGGCACCTCGATGTGGTGTAATGGTTAGCAAGCTTGTCTTGCTAGATCAGTTACTACTGAAAAGTGAGTTCGATTCTCACTGGATGCCCCATCCTTTCGGCCTTGTGCCAAATCTAAGCAACGCTTGGAAAATCTCTACTCCACTTGCATTTACAAAGCCTGTGAATGTTAATTGAGAGAGCATTTTTATTAATTTGTTATTACTTGGCACATTTAAGCTTACTGAATTTCAATCTTTATTTTCTGAAGTCTAGGAATATGTTTTTGGAAAACTTTTGCTACCAAAATATTCCAAGAGTAATAGCAGGAGCTTGTAAAGACCAAATAAACTGATCAACAAAGAATGATTATCTACAGCTTTCAACTCTTTGCAGGTGATTTAAATCCAGGAAATATTTTTAGATAAGAATTTTCTTTTTTGGAGATAATTTAGTGATACAAGTTTTACTAATTAGACTAAGATGGTGGGAGAAGAGGTGGATTCATACCCTTCCTAAGACCTTGGAACTTGGCTCTCTGATTAACAATTCTGAGAGTTTATTCATGACACAACTGGCAGATCCAAGCTTACAGCAAGAGGTATTTTCAAGTGCTCAACCATCTCGGTACTGACCTGGCTCAACTTTGGTGATTGTATGGGAACCAGTGTTTCAATGTGATGAGGCCATAAGCCAACAAAGTATATGATTATGGACTGAAATATTTAAAATGAAATTTGTGATTCATATATTAGGTGCTTAGATATACAAAAACGTTTTACGTAATCCAAAAAAAAGTGCCACTTTTATTGGCTTTTCTATCAAGATCCAAACAAGCTTCCCTATTTCCTTATGGTTTATTTGGTTCTATGGCATATCGATCTCAATGAATTATTTAATGCAAACAAGAGTTTTAGGATAGGCTTGTATGAACAGAATATATATTCTTTGTAAGAAATCAGTTTGTTGATCAGGTTACATTGATGTATTTTTGTAAAGAGAGTTTTTGTCGAGTCAAATCTATTGATGGTAATACCCCCCCCCCAATGTATTGCTGGTACTTTTACTACAAAAATCTATTTTTACACTTTCATAGTGTTTTGACCCCAATTTGGGATTCCCACCCCTGGTCAGGGTAACTTGGTAACAACGGCAATTAAGAGGTGGTTACATGCTCTTAAAACCCTCCCAATTGGAGGCCTTGCTGCCAGATGTAGTTTGTCGTCATACCCAGGACATCTTATTTGCTTATTAATTTTTTTTCTATCATACTTGATGATCATATTGAAAGTAGACAAAAAAAGTTTATGAGGATCTTAAAAGTTATTTTTATTAAGAATATTGTTAATATATAAATCTTTTCGGAATATAGAGCTGCCTGAAATTGTCCAATTTTAGAATTGTTTCATTTGGCAAGTGGTGCTATTTTCCTTTGCATAGCCACCTCACCTCCAATGTGGCTGCATCAATGCACAGAGGTTATTTTTGTGTCTTGACTACTTGCATTATGAGCATCTTCTATGGCCCACTCACTTCTTTTTCGCAATCTCAAAGTAACATAACACTGATAGATGCTAACCTCTGTGGTATGCAAATACATTCTAACTTTCTAGTTTTTTTTTTTCCTCAAGAGAAGGTAGTTATTATAGAGGATAAACACTGGCAGCCCAAATAACAGTCTTTCCAGAGAAAGAGGTTAGATGGAAAGCTGTATTTCAGTGCAATGATTCATGCTTGTATTGTTCTATTGCTGTCTCATAGCAGCAGTGGAGACAGGAGAGGCTGGGGCACCAGGGCAGGAGAGTGACTGAATTATGATGTAATATGTTAATACTTTCAGAGAACTGCACTAATATCCAAGAAATAAGAGTGAGTTATACACAGATGTTTCCAAATCATATGATCACTTTATATCTTTTCAATAAAGCTATGACGAGCTCAATATTTTAAATAAGCCAGAAATGTTTAATTTCATTTACAAGAAATGTTTTTATTATTAAATGAAAAGAAAATTGCTATTCATAGGTTCTGTAAGTTTTCTATCAAAAGAACCTAGTCTAAAGTTTTCAAATAATTATGATTGCAAACATTACACCAATTCTATATATCACTTTGGTTTTGCTAATAACTATCCTTCAAGTTACTAAGGTGACATATTTTTTTGCTATTTTTAAATGATTTTAAATTAAAAGAATGAAAAAATTGAAAATATCCAAGAGCAGATGTTTACTTTTGAAAAAAAAAAAAAAAAAAAAAAAAAAAAATGCTTGTGAATTATTTAAAATGAATTTAAATGTGACTGAAAAGTGATTGATCAATTTTTTTTTTATCGTTTATCAACCCTTTGTAGGGTTATTTAAAGCCAAAATATTTTAGATTGTAATTTTCTTTTTTTTTTTGGTGAATAAATATTGGATTAACAATTTTTCAGAGATAATTTTTTTTTTTTTTTAGAGCTTAAACTTTTGTAGAAATATTTTGGATTGTAAGAATAATACTTTTATTTATTTGTGTCAACAATTGAGAATAATGATTTCCCCTAGATACAAGTATTACTATTTAACCCATATTTGGGAAGAAGATAGATTCATACCTTCCTCAAGGATATTTGCATGTAAGTGAATGTAACAAACTTGACTGGAATTTGAATTCAGTTCTTTGATTTCACCTTTCATGTCACAATCCATGGCACCATCTATACATCAAGTGGCCGAGGAAGATTGTAAAATTTTACATTTATAAATTGAAAATGTTAATTTTGTAGAATATACTTTAAACACAAGATCTATTTATACATCGAAGTTAATATGACAAAAGTTCTGGTTCTTGTATTATACATATAATCTAGCCGAAGTAATGTTAAGTTGAATTTCTGTTGGTATACAAATATATATTCTTCAGAAGTTTGGATTTGTTTTTCAGCATATTTTAGAGGTTTTCAATTTTTAAGGAAGAACAGAACTTGCTTCAATTGAAAATAACATTTTCTGCATCCCTCAAACCAAAAATATCTGACAAAACTCAATCGGAAAATATATTTTGGGGGGGTGGGGTGGAGGTGATAGCTTTATAAGATTTACTTTTCATGATGGTCTTGTTAGGTAAGCTTTTCAGTAAACCAATAAATAAGGATACTTATTTGCAACCACTTTCTCGTTCCAGGGTTCAATTCAAATTAACACGTGCTCCAGATTCAGTTACAATCCTTTTCAGACATCATGAATGGAAGTGTTTACTCTAACTAGTGGTTTATAAGAGGAAGCAAAAGTTTTGTAAAGATGCAAACAAAATAGTGACAACATAAGAATCATATAAATGGACATTTAAGTGGCTTACATATATAAAGATTTGAAAGCTTTTGTGAATAATATCAACATAATGCTCACTCACTCTCTCTCTCATATAAATAAAATCACAAATACCTTGTCTTAAAACATTATTGCATTTATTTTTTCAGAAAAGTCTAGAGTTAAATTTTACCAATGATAGAGAAAATGGAAAGAAAGAAAGAAACAAAGGAAGGAGGACAAAAAAAAGAAACAAAAGAAGGAAGATGAAAGGAGAAAGAAAGAAAGAAAGAAAGAAGAAAAGCTAAACCAGGAAGAAAAAAAAAAAAAAAAAAAAAATAATCAGTTTGGAGACAAGTTGTAGCAACAACAGAAAAATCAATAACTTGGAAGATAGAGACTGAAAGAATTCTGAGCAGAAGTTTTTTTTTGGTATTGCATGGACATTGTGCAACATAATAAAATACGGTGATGCACAACACCAACAGCTGCAGTTCTTTGCGAACCAACAGTTTAGAAAATAACATTAACAGACTGATTGCAAAAATATATCCCGAGACAAGACACTACAAGTCAAGTAGGCTTTATATATATATATATATGTATATATATATAAAAACAGATTTTGAAATTAAATGGATAGACCTTGCCAGTTCTTTTTAATCAATTTTGTTTGGATGAATACTTGCTGCCTTATATATATATATATATGCCACCATTTTACCACTACATGTGGAGATGCTATGTTGCATTGAAATATTAATGCATTTTTTGTATGCACGTTTGAATGTAATAACCTATAATAAAGAAATTATATATATATATATATATATATATATATATATATATATATATATATATATATATATACACACACACACCCTTGTTAAAGAGGATGAAACATGTTGACTAATAGTTTTTTCCTCTTGTCCCTTTTTATTCATATCTGTATGTATGAAGATTTAATAGGCCAATTAATAAAATTTGATGAATAAAATGCCAAAAAAAATGATGGCAACATTGGCAATAAGATTGATGGTAATTATTATATATTAAGCTTTTGACTAAATTGAAGCATGAAGAGAAAGATTTTTAAAGTTGTAATTTTTGGACACGTCTGTGTCCTTTTGCAATAAGACAAGGAATAAAGTTTGTTATATATGTGTGCACATACACACACATAAAATTTTGAAAATATCTAATTATTACTATTAGTTTTCTATAGAATTCTGAGAATTTAATGTTTAAAGTCAGAATTAGACAATCTTTTCATGAAGACCTGTATCGTTGCAAAGTGGGGAACATCATGACTTTCACTGAAACAGTGTAAATAACAATCATACATGCATATGTTATTTGCTTATTCCACATGTTTTGTGAACAGACTGCACAAATATGAGTAATTCATTTCATATTTAATACATTTATTATTATTAATGAGTTTGTGCAGTGGAGATCGTTTTTCCCAATCAGGATTTAGTTTGCATGATGTATGCAAGAAAGATTACCGATTTAAATCAGTTAGCCAAGACCTATTTTTGATTTTATTAATGAAAATAAAATAAATATTAAATGTGTATTGTTTCTGTCTTTATTTTCTTTTACTTCTTGTTTCGAACAGATTACCGTTTTGTGCAACATGTAATAAAAAATGCCAGAATCTTTTTTAATATTAGGTTGACGTTTTGACATATGTTACTATGTGAGAAAACGTCATTATTTTTGCACCAACCTAATAGCATGTTGTGCTCTTTTGGATTGCATGAATTCATGAAATGGGCCGCATGTGACCTGAAGTTTGCTCAGTCCTGATGTTTGCTATATAATCTGTTTGGAACAGATTACGGTTTTGTGCAACATGTAACAAAAAAAAGTTTGTTTTACTCTTTTAGCTGTATGAAATCATAAGATAGGTTGCATGTGACCCATAGTTTACCCAACCCTCTTGTAAGCAATAAAACTAATAATATAAAGAAAAATACATCATGACCTCATGAACTATTTTGTAACAGAATGTTAAAGAGATTTAAATATGAATTATAGAGCATTAAAAACCTTTTCCTTCTGTAAAGAAGAAATACTATTTCTTGCTGGCTTGGAAAACTCTGCAAACAAATGTCCTTGTGAGACATATTTAGTGGCAGCAATGAACTTGATTAAGAGTCACACCTGAATACTTCTAATGCTAATACACCTGACATAAAAATTTTGACAACTATTTTCAACATACGCTTATTAGTATCTATTCATCAATCAAATATAGATTTTATCCTCTAGGTACCGAGATTTTCAACTAATTCTATACACATACAAACCCACACATCCACTGTCATATGTCTATATAAAACATTGATCCAAGTAGGAATCATTACTTGAATTTTATACTAATGAATACTAAGTTTAATTGCATTTTTAACAAGATAATGTATACAGTGACACTACTAAAGTAAACTGACATGATTTTCAACCAAGTGTCTTTATTCAACACTATAAACGATTACTTTATGAAAAGGAATGTTTGGTGACTATGCCATTAATAAATTTGAAATATTTTACTCTTTTCAGGCGTCGAAATTCACTAAATTTACTATCACTTCTTATAAGAAATCTTTAAGTTGCATTAAAAAAGAATCCTTTAGGATGATGTTTTCTGGATATTTTTCTTTCTTTCTTTCCAAATACCCCAGACTGGTTTCAACAGACTTTGTAGCAAGACTTACTTCGCCTTTAGAATTACTCCCGATTTTTTTTTTTAATCTGTTAATTTTTCAGTCTTTATGTACAGTATGTAGGTCCATCCATCTTGAAAAGAAGGTTGTTTTTGTACAAACAACTGCTAGAGAATAGCGTGAGAAGTCAAGCTGCAAAATTGATATGCATTTTTCTAAATGAATATTCTCTTTAATAATATTTACACTCAGACTAATTCTCTTTACACATCACAAGCTTTGAATGAACAGTGCTTCAAATTGTGTGTCTCCCCCACACTCTGATCCCACCCATCAATATCATACAAGAAAATCTGCTATGTTTGGTAACACAGTTTAATCAAAATTCTTGACCTGGCTGTCTCTAGAGCCATACTCATCTATTATTCAAAAACAGTACAAATGAGAACTCATCTGGAAACAATGATGTACCAAAGCTAATAATTTATGCAGTATTTCAATTACCTACAATTATATGCTGAATGGTTTTATGAAAGCTTCTTTCTTCTGGATAGTGTCATAGCCTATATGAAGAAGACATACAATTTGGACATGCAACAAAATTTTTTTTCAGTTTCCATTCTCATTACATGAAAAAGAAAAAAATACTCTTGATAGGTCAAAATTAACAGCATGAAATGATTTACTTTTCATTTATAGATTCTATGATCATGTAGCTCAAAGTTGAGAGCATAATTTCCAATTTTGATGTTATTTAATACTGGCTTATTCCATCTCCAGACAATAATGCAACTTTTGAAATAGGAGGATTTCTCTACTATTATTATACAAGACATTATGAAGTGATAATACTGTTACATCAAGTTTTTATATAAAGTAACTTTCAATGAGCATATATCAAATCTAAATAAAATTATGATTATTTTGATCATAGACTTCTACATACTCTTTAGTACTTTTGTAAAAACATGCTCCATGCCACTTAAACTCAGAGCTCTCAATAACGTGCTATCATATACACTATTAAAAAAAAAGCATATACTAAAGACAAAACTCAATCATTGAAAAAGAGCTAAGGGAGACAAATCATATTTATTCTTCTCAGTACACTTATATTTGCATGAAATTTTACAAGTTGTCGCCTTAGGACTTACTAGAAATAAGCTAACATTTTGTTGTGGAGACTTGTATTTGTACTAAATCGGTCCTAAAATAGGTTCGACGTACAAAACGTTAGGAACTTGATATAATAGGTATAACACAGAGTAATCGGGTTGTGGTTACTGATACTTTCGTATTCGACTAACTGTCGTCCGACATCAACTGACTGAATCACTCGTTACTCTTACTACTCCTACTTATTATAGATGGGAGAGTCTATTAACTATAGAATAGGTGTGTTCTACCATAACACTTTCTTTTTTTTTAATAACACAAAGGTTATTAAACAACTATGAAATTTCCCTCTTACTGATGCTAACAGCAATTCAAAAGCAAAAAAAAAACGGAAAAACATACTAAGCTTCCATTTTTAAATACTAAAAACAAAGTTATCACACAGCTGACCTATTGTAACTTATGCTTGAAAAAAAAAAAAAAAAAAAAAAGAAAAAAAAAAAACAACAAAGAAAGAACAACAAAAAAAGAAAAAACAAAAACAAAAAAAACAACATCTGTTACATTCTCCATTTATATCTTATTTTGGAGTGAAATGTGTCAAGTTTTGCATAAGGGTTAAAGGGTTAATCAAAAAGTAAAGCATGTTCTTACATCAGATTTAATGTCTTGTAGGTACTGCCACGAAAATGCAATACCATTTAACGTTTAAAATGAAATTTAATAATCAAAAATCTTCCTTGAAGCTTTTATTTTAGTTTTAATTCCAAACTGAGAGATTAAGTTTAATATTTCCAATAAACAAATTATTATACTGTATTTCAAAACTAATTTAAATTGAGTGGAAGAAATTTTTCTTTGAAATTTCTAAAAAATTTTTATGCTAAAATATGCATCCGCTGATGCAAGAAAAACAAAATTTTGATGATAAAACTGTTTTCATTACATTTGGAGCATGTTTTCATCATTTATGCTGATTTTTTTTAGAGGTAGCTAATGTCTTGTATGAAAATGAGCAGAAATCTTTCAACATTCCACTTCGTTCGCAATCTTTCTATTCCATCTTTGAATGAGGGCATGTAACTTGGAGAAGCTCCTTTACTGCTTTCTTAACCATGCGCAACTTGCTCCTTTTACTTCATCATTGGAGAACTTCTGTCCCAAATACTTATTTCATGGACTGAAACCAGTTCAAGTCTAAGGGTTCTAGATGAAAACTATAGAGCGAGAGACTGAAAGTGATTACTTATCTGATAATTAACACACATTACACTGAAATTCAAGTAGTCAAGACTGCACTCCACTGCAGGCACTACTACAAATTCATATACCTGAAAGCTTTCACAGAATTTTACAGTAATGATAGCATCAGCTTTTTGGTCTTATCATTCACAATAGCAGCTGAGCTGGTCTACCACTGCAGAGCCTGTTACTAAGATCAGTTTCTTCTTCCTTTCTAAGACTAATATTAAATATTAACTCATTTCCTTACTGTACTTAAATCAAATGCAAGCATTTCTAGAAACACTGAACAACCTAATCTGAATGTTCACAGCAATTCCTTCATAAAAAAAAAAAAAAAAAAAAAAAAATTAAATGAGAGTTCTTTGCTTTCTGCATGTATTCAACAGAGCAAGTAGCTATTTTGAAAGAGTATTATGGGTTTGGAAAGAGAAGATAACTCTACAAAATTTTCCCCTGTGCTTCTTCACATTTAATGGCTTATAGCTAAAACATCCTGATGAATTTGAATACTTAGAAAATGTAATTAGAACATGCATTATTTTTGACTGGCCCTTGGAGTTTGTTTACTCCTCAACTTTCAAATTATTGTTTCTTAGCCTAATTGTAATAATTATTTCCAATATCGTTTTAATGTTGGACTAATGGTTGAATTTAGAATGGATTAGCAGCAATATAGACATATCATAGAGAATAAAAGTATTAAACATATTAGTGAAAGGGATTTGGGAAATGTCACTGATAGAACAGTGCTTAAGGGGGAAAAATTGAACATTGTTCAATATTTAATTACTACTTAATTTTCAAAATTGATTGAGATTAGAAAATTTTTTTTTTAATCATTTCACCCTAAGCAAGTAGATAAAGCCACTAAAATGCAAGGTGTTACTAAAAGTGAAAGTAGCTGAGGCAGCATTGAGAGAGGAGATAAAAAAAAAAAAAAAAAAAAAAAACAGGGTTCAAATAAACAAAAGATGACAATTGACACTGCATTTAAATTTTTGAAGATCATAGTTGACAGGAAAACAAGAATCTGGAAGAGTTCCACAATTGAGAAGTTTGGGTTAAGAAACTATTAGCATACTTTTTACAGTTACATCTACCAATTTCAACAGTAAAATTATGAAACCTAGCTACCAATCTAGTACTGCAGTTAAAATTGTAAAGTCAAGATACCAAAAAGGTAAGCTCATGAGAACAATTATCATGAAATTATTTATAGAAAAGGCACAGAAACACTATGGTAGTAGGAAAGCGACTGATGCCAAGATGCCAGGTCAAAAACTGAGAAGGAGCAACGAGTTACTCTCCTGGAGGTTAATATCAGCCATACTGATGGTAGGAAAAAATGCTTTTCTTATAGAATTAAAATGGGAGCAGTTTAGTTTTGAAGGCATTAAAATTAGCAAACCTAGTTGATCACTCTAGGTAAAACTATATGTGAAAGAGAATATAGGAACACATACTGTTCAGACTAAGAAACAATAAAGTCCTTAAACAATGTAAAATATAAATAAAGCCAAAAAAACATTGTTTCCTACTTTTAACATTTCCATCTAAACTCTGAAATTTTATTTACTATTTGTCTTTTTTCACTTCAATAGGAGTAGATAGATTTGCCTATCATCTGGTTTACGCTCCTCCTCGGTCTTTTGAACAAGAGTAAAGGTTTATCCTTTGTTTCCTGTTTAGGCTTGGCTTTCCTGTTTCACTTTCACTCCCAGTAGCCCCTTGCGTCTTGTAGCATTATCATCTTGCTTGGAGTGATGTAAAAAAAGAAAAAAAAAAAAAAAAAAAAGAAAAGAAAAGAACAAAAAACACAGGCAGTGCATAAAACATCTTGCTAAGTTTTGTGTTGTGCACTGAGGTAACAAGTACATATGATCCATTTTCTGCTATTTTCTTTTGCATGTCTAATATTATTTAAAGACATACATTAGGCTAATTAAGTTAGCCATGAAAAGATAATAATTTTGGAAGCCTCTTTAGTTCAGAAAACCAATATTATTTTACACAAGAGTAGCTGTTGATATATTAATACTACTATAAGAAAGTATTGCTAATGTCAAGCGGAAACATTGACATGAAATGTAATTTGGATCACTTCTGCAGGAGTGGCAGAAGCTAGTGCTTATGAGACACCTTAGGGGTTGGAGAGCAATGTTATCTTGCTCTGCAGACCAGAGGTTAAGTAGGACAATAACCATAATTTCCTGAAAAAAATTGTTTTCAAATGAAATGACTGAAGTAGACCACAAAATATATTCAAGTTTGAAATAAGCCATGTATGTGCCAAAAGGATTTTGCCTGTATTCATTAAAAAGAAGTCTATTGACATTTACCAAAAAAGCTGTTTTAGAATACAAAAAAAAATGTGTATAAACTTGCTTTTAATCTATATAGGAAAACTCACTGTAATTTGTTATTAAACACATCCTTGAAAATAGAACATGCCTGATATGGATAGAGAATTTCAACTGAATAATAAATGAATACAAAAACAATAAAATCTAAAAATTGGTTGTAGTCCAGAAAAGATTAATAAAATCTGTTTAAGTTACACAAAAGGCTTACTATGAAGCCAAAATGAAAACTATACAATTGTTCAAAGATGGCATAGATGCCTTTCATATAAACAAATTTTTAAAACTGGCACAATTTCAAAGTTATTCATAAAAAATATATATATATATATATATATATATATATATATATATATATATATATATATATATATATTTTGAGATAAGTTATTGTAACTATTTACATTGTTGGGACTATTGTTCTCATCTTTATTGTCATATTCACTGAGATATCCAGAAAAGGCATGGCATGACAAATCCAAAGAGATCTAAAGTGGAAAAAATGTAGGTTAGGTGTGGGTATGTAATTCATGCTTGTCTAGATGAGCCATCATGTATTAGAGATGTCACCATTGCTTCTGGTTAAGAATATATTCATAAGATACAATGGAATAATACAGAGAGGTATATGTATCCAACAATGGGTTAATTTTGGCATTTTACTTTCGTTAAATTATTTTTTATATACTTTATGACTACCTAAAAGGGGCCTCTAGTATGACTAAATTTTTTTTTTTTTTTAAATATTCTTTTATATATATATATATATATATATATATAATTGTTATCATTTTACAGTTCACTTGTATACTATAATAATAGTTAGATTTGAAGTAATGATGGAAATTAATCAGAACTTTTCTGAATTGTAAACTAATGATACATTAAGTATTAATGATGCCAAACTTAAACACGGACAAATAATTATGAAAAAGCTTTGCAACTTATACCAATGGAATATTCTACTTCATCCAGTCACAAACTAACATGACTAGAAAAATTAAAAAATATAACCGCAGTATCTTGTCAGTTATTTTTAAGGAAACTTGTGTGTGTGTACTCAACTCCTTATGGGTCATTTAATGTTGAAATTGGAAGGTTTGGTAATTTTTTTTTTTTTACTAGGAAAATATATTGCTGGTATTTTTACTATAAAAATATATTTGTTTCAACCACAGTTTGGGGGTTTCACTATTTCCCCATAGCTGGGACCTTAACAAGTGCTACTACCCCAGGTCAAAGTGGACCTTGGAACAACAGAAATTAAGAGGTGGTTCTATACTCTTCAAAACCTTCTGATCAGAGGCCTTGCTGCCGGATATAGTTTGTTATACCCAGGATGAACCACATAATGGTAAGACATTAGTCAGAAGGCAACATTGCTACTAATGTCTTGCCATTAACTAGGGGGTATTTCTCATGTATCCTGTATAATTAATTTTAAAAGCTGATTCAACTTTTTATGTAATCATTTGGGTAAAATCAATGTGAAAGTATACAAAAGAAATAAAATGAAAAGAAAAGACAAAGCTCTCCATAAAAAGCAGACGAATGTCATTCACTGATATAATTTCCATTCTCTTATAATTTGAAGCAGCTGACTATCAAAGCTAATTTTTAGATACAAATTAATTGCTGTCCTTATAAAGATACCCTTTGAAAATGCTCTAAAGGCTCTCAAAGGAGTTTAGATCCAGGGGCCACACAAATCTATCATTTTTTAAAACACTAATTTACCCAAGTAGTCATTAGCAGCACTAGCAGCAGGAACATTCTTGGACAAGAAAATGACTGTTTAAATGCCACTGTCTTTAAGATCTATGCGAAGATTTGCTCTTAGAAATTCAGTGCAGGCAGAAGAGTTCATTTTAACATCATTGACTACCTTCTAGAGGTAAACCAACTCATTACCAATGATCTTCCACCTCCTTGCTGATACTTCAACTGTTGAACCCATCGAGCATTGCCCTACATTCATCGATGACTAGTGCTTTCTTGAAATTCAGTTTCATAAGCTGTTTGGCCCAGTTGACAATTAATGAGCTAACTCAACTTCAAAAGGAATGTAAACAATTGATTTGGTGTACATACCCTAAATGCTTCAGTATATGGCATTGTGACATTTCAGACATAATGAGAGTCCCAATGGTTTCAAATAACTTTTATGTTGGTGCTTGTGAATATCAGTTTTCAATTGGGCTTTTATTTAGTAAATGGAAGTGAAAGATTTCTGCTTATTTCCTTTGTAAATATGCAGCTGGTTTGGTAAGAATTTTCTTTATCATATGATCTCTTGCAAAGGATTTAGTAATTTCTAATGTTTTATGATCCTGAAGCATTTGAACAATTGGCAGAGTTGTACAATAGGCCAACAACAACAAAAAAAAGTCTTTATAGTTCCAGTTTGCAAGCAGCTGGGAAATAGCATTTAATCATTTATTTTCAAAACTTTTTCATATATTAATTTTATTATATATATATATATATATATATATATATATATATATATATATATATATACACATTAAATTATATCATATAAATTACATCAAATATATCAATTAAGCACTCCAGATTACAAATTTCAAAGAATTATTATTATTATTATTTTTATTTTTTTTTTTTACATTACAAGAAAACGTGTATTAGCATATATTTTGGCTTCTGCAGGGGGGACAAATTTACAATTAATTTACCTAAACTAGTGCAGTTTATATAAAGTCATTAACTTTAATAAAATTTAAAATAAAAAGAAATCATATTTGTGGTCTGGTGTGCTTAATCTATATTAACATGAATAAAAAAAGTTTTTTTCTGGTTGCAATGTCTATTGGACAACTCTAAAGAATTTTACCTTGTCATCAGTTCTCAAACATGCTTTATGGCATGATGACTATGCATGTTGGTTCTACCAAACATTTGGCTGAAATACATGATGTCAATACAATAATATAAAAAATGACTTGCATAAAATATGGGTACTTCTTGTACATGTTGGAAAATGGAATTATTGATCCACATAGAGACACATAAATATATAATGGCCAGCTAATCATTTCCAAGCACACCTGTCTGCTGGAGCAACTTGTCAATCCTTAGTGCAGATGCCTGCTCAGGTATATACATGTAGTCAATAAAAAAAAAAAAAAAAAGACTTTCATAAAATATGGGAACCTCTTGTACATGTTAGGTAATGAAATTATTGATACACACACACATTATATATATATATATATATATATATATATATATATATAATAGCCAACTACTCATTTTCAAGCACACATGGCTGCTAGAACAACTAGTCATTCCCTGATGCAGACTCCCTGTTCAGGCATATTTATCTTTCTTCAATAGCCTTAGATCTCACATGGTTTATACTGCAACTATACTGAGTGTATTCTAGAAGATAACATCATCTGGTGTAATCAACTATTTGAACATGTCCAATGCACTCAAACCCTCAGTCACAATGACTTGTAACTTCATGCCAGCACAACTATCAATAACCTCACATAATCATACCCCCACAACTGGCCCTTTTCTTCACCCCTTATTTCTAAGAAAAAGAGTTTGATCAGTACTGACAGAATATATTAGATACTGGTCAAGTAAAAATCTAAGCTGACAAAGATTGCAAGAACTTAAAATCATTAGATTGAAATGATTATCAGGCAATTGATAGCATGCTTCAATGAATTATATTTGAAATAGTTTGTCAAAGCATCTTTAAACCATGTTTTTTTTTTAAAGATGCACAATGTAAATATTGAGAAGGAAATGTAAGAAAAATAATACTGTTTGTTGCAAATAGAAAGCAATTTAGTGATTTGATTTACCCTATTTTTACAAACAAATTTAAAACTTGATAAATTTTAAATCTTTAAAGCATAGTTATTTACTCAGTGCCTTTATATAAAATTACTGACAACTTTTTAAGTTGTACAATTGGTATTTTTGGCCATCAAAATAACAGAATAGAAATAACAATGTCATTCATCTTTGGCAGAACCTCAATTACAGGTCAAAAGAACTGTACCTCTCTGGATTAATATCCTCCTTGGAATTATCCCTACCAGTCACAAATTGGTTATATATATATATATATATATATATATATATATATATATATATATATATATATCAACAACCACATGTGAAAGTGGAGAGAGAGAGATCAGTTATGTGCCAGGCGTGATACACACTTAGGCAATCATGTATCTTGATACATGACTGACGAGGCAGACTTTTTCCTGCAGTAAATTGCCATTTCTCTCTGCAGTAGACCTCCAAAGTTATAGAACCCAGTCTGTCCTGCAATTTACCCATAGCTGGGGGGAGAAGAATAGAAATGATTTTTCTATGAGAATAGTTTGCTATAAGATTAAATGCTAATGTTAAAGATGAAATGTTTGTGTGTGTGGTTTTTGATCTTTGTTTAGCAGCATATCAACATTTCTATGGGTTATTTAATGTTGGAATTAAAATATTTTAAACAGTTTTATGACCAACTACAGATAAAATGTATTGTTGGTCATTTTGCTATAAAATTTGTCAGTAAATCTACTATAAATATGTATCGTTGGTAATTTCTTTTTATTTAACAATGTATTACTATTATTTTTATACCACCATGTTAAGTGTGTGTGTGTGTGTGGGGGGGGTCACTATTTGCCCATACCTGGGGATCTAACAAGTGCTACCATCCATGTGTGTGGATAGATAGGTAGAGACAATGTGTATTGTGTTAATCTGGTATAAAATATGAAAATCTCAGAAACAATTATCTTAAAATTTGCATTCAGAGAAATATAAGCAATATTGGAAAATTCAACATTTTTGCAAATTAAATTTACAGAAGGATTAAACTTCTTTTCAGTAATTGAATTAGTTTCAGTTAAACCTGTTTTTGTACTGGAAAATATTTTAAAGATTAGAATAAAAACTGTAAAAGGACATAAATTTTACTTTATATTTTTAAAAAAAATCCATGTTTGCCAATTATAGATTAAATAATACTAGCCATCAAAAGATTATATTCAAAATTTTTTAAGCTGGAAATACCAGGTCATGTTCACAATTCTTTTATTGTAGTTAAATACTATTGTGGTGGTTATTATCGATCTGAGATTTTAAAAAAACCTACACATATCAATTATTATGTAACATGTAGAGCGTTGCAAAGTTTTTCATTGAAAAATTTGAATTAGTTTTAATCAAACTGTATTTGACATATGCATCAACCTAGTTTTCCTAGGAAGAGTTTAAGATTTAAAATGGTACAAATAAAATTTAAAAAGCCTTTTAAGGCCCAAGTGTAAGAAGAATGTACAAAATGTTGACATGATTAATGGTTAATCAGTCTTATTTTATACATTTGTTCAGATTTTAGTGAAACCAGTTACATATTAGAACAATTTATCCCCAAAACATTTATACAACAATTTATAGATAATGTCAAGTATTTTCAAGAAGCAGAGATGTATAAAAGTGGACATTGAGGTCCACACCCAGTGGCAACAGTGTTTCATGCTTAAAAGTAATCTTATGGCCTGAATATTGTGTTTAGACTTTCACGTTTATATTTACATACTCTATCCCTGACATTGAGCACTTTAACCCATCAATATAGCATACCTTAAAACCATTTTTTTTAGTGTGTGTGTATATATATATATATATATATATATATATGTATGCTGTCAGTAATTACTCAGGGTAGGCAGCTTGTGACTTTCATGTAGTAAATCTACAAAAAAATAAAATATTTTGCATTTTATGCATAATAATCATAGTAGCCTTCATAATCTTGTTGGATTAGGTGCATACTGTACCACAAAAGGAAAATGTAGTTGCTGATCAATTTTATTCAGGGTAAGCATGTCTCTGATTATAAACTGACTCAAATAAAAATTATTATTTTATCAAAGTAATTCAAAGATATGAATCCAGAAAGTACTCGTACTTGCCTCTGACTAAAAGAAAAGCAATAGGAAAAATGAAATGAACAAGTTTTTTTTTTTAGGGATTCTTAACAACAACAACAACATTGTACTTACCACTAAGTTGACAAACTCTATGATACTCTGAAAAATAAAAGGCACAAAATTAAAAATTATTCAAATTTTATCATGAAGGTGAAATGGCATAAAATACCACCACTGTATTTTGAACATAAAAATGTAAATCAATGCATGAAGATATTAAAGCACAATAATTTGCTGATGTTTTTTTTAACTTTAATCATATCAAAGGAATTGAATAAAGAAAACTTAAATAATGCTTGTTAAAAATATTGGACACTGTGTACTCACAGGTCAACTATAGACACACAATACAGGATTTCATAAACATTGAATGGCAATTATTTATGTTGTTTGAACTGTTGTCCTCATCTTCGTTGCCATATTCATGATGTTTCAGCCATTGCATGCTCTGGCCTTCTTCAGGTGATTAGAATTTCAAACTGAACTCTTTATTTCATCCACTGGAGTAGATTGTTCAAGTACCATGTGCCATGCCTCTTCCAGATGTCTCAGTATCAGTTATTCTCAAGGACACATGACCCAGTGGATAAAAGCATTGGCTGAATCCGGTGACATGACCCAAACAAATGCGAGTTCAATAACTTTTATAGCAGAGGGGAACAAAAACTTGGAGAGTTGAGCTAAAGCAAGATAACTGATACGGAGACATCCGAAAGTGGCATGGCACATGGAACTAGAAAAAATCTACTCCAGTGGATGAAATAAGGGTTCAGTTCAAAATTCCAATCACCTGAAGAAGGCTGGGGCATACAACAACCGAAACATCATGAATATGGCAACGAAAATGAGGACAACAGTCTGAACAATGTAAATAATTACAATACCTCACCTCAGAAATATAGACATATTGAATGTCAATGTTTAACCTTTGGACTACAAAAAATGTGTCAAGAGGATTTTTTCTCTTGACAGTGCTATTACTGTATGCTCCCTTGGCAATATTATTTAACAAAAATGTTACACACTATTTAATTGTTAGATTATTTACTTACAAGAAGTAAATTCTATTCTAAGCATAGCTTTTTAAATGATAAACATGGCCAAGGGAGTATACAGTAATAGCAGTGTCAAGAGCAACAAAAAAAAGTCCTTTTTGCTTTTCTCAATTCTGCTGTGTGGAAATTAACAGATAGGCTATAATGTGGAGCTTTCCATATATTACAAGACAATTTTGATTCTAGGCAGAAATATTGATCCATATATAAATGATACTGTCATTTTTTTTATGGGTACTATATTTGTAAATATTTGAAAAAATTTAAGAACCCTATATTTAGGCTTAAAACTGGGATGAACTGATGAAAATGTATTTAGATTATTACTTCTTTAACACATTTAAGAGGAAAAAAGATCTGAAGTTGTTTATTGCACATTCTAAATGGTGGGAAAAATCTAACAAAAGATCTGTGGCTTTCACAAAAAGAACAGACACTTTTGCCCTGGTAAAAGAAAGTTATAAACATTGAATAATTAATAGATACCATACATGTAGGAAATTTTAATGCAATATAACCTGTAGATTCTTTAATTGGAATCAATGGATGATGAAAATATCATTATTCGTTTCCTCATATAAAAAAAAAAAAAAAAAAAAAAAAAAAATCTGTCAGTCAACATGGTAGCTGCTCTTGAAAAGGACCTCCAATTAGTGGTTAACTGGGGCAAGAAATGGCTTGTAAATTTTAACATCTCCAAAACAAAGCTGCTCTCATTTAACCACTATAGGGGAACTTTTCTGCTTGCCATCAGCATGACTGATGCTAGATTCCTGGAGAGCTATACACAGTGCCTTCTTAGCCTCATGTTTTTAGCTGCATCTACTGTAAGAAAAATGGGGTCACTGTGTTATGCCAGGAAATTTTTCTTGTTAAGAGTCCATCTTGCACATTTACAAATCTACCATTCATCTTTGCATTAAATACTGCTGCCATATCTGGTCTGGTTCTCCTGCTATTCACCTCTAGGTTCTTGAAAAAAAAAATCCAAAGGAGGATCTGCAATGTAATCAATCCTGACTTGGCATTTTGACTTCAATCGCTTTCTTACTGATGTGCATGACTTCTTTCTCTTCTACAAATATTTTCATAGCAACTATTTTGACAAACTTTTTTCCCTGGTGCCTCGACCATATGAATTTAAGCATGCTATGAGATTGGCATCTAGGTCCCACTAGTTTGCTGTTGAAATAGCTAAATGCAACTGCCACTTTTACTCCAACAGTTTTTTTTTCTCACACTTCCCACCTGTAGAACTCCCCTCCATTTACTTGCTTCCCTGATAACTACAATGTTTAAAAATTTAAATGCAACAACTATTGCCAGCGTCTATTTTCTTTTGCCCTTTCCTCAATCCTCCCTATACTCTTTCTTTTCGATCACTTTCAGATTAAAAGGAAAATAGGCTACAAAATATGTTGCTTTTCTTCACTACTTGAGATACACACACAAGTCCCTGCATACTAGTGACATTCTTGCCTTGCCTGTGGTGAAATGATTGAAAAAATATTGTTCAAAGTTTTAGCTTAATTCGTGTAAGGGGTACCATTGTTGAATAAACATGCTAACTCACTGTTGAACACAAACTAAGTAGAATAATTTGTTTTTGTTATTTAGGAACACATGATAAAAAAGAATTAAGACCTAACTTCTATGTGCTTTGTCCCTACAGGACATTGGCAATTATGGCTCTTCACAATTTCCTGTCCTTTATAGCTTTTAATAAATTTTGTCATCTCTCTCAAATCCTACTCAGCCATCAATTTACTCAAGCTCACCATGTAGGTTATGCATTGCTTTCCTATCTCTTACTCTCAACTAAGGATTCAAATTGTAGGTGAAATAAGAATCAATTCTCGTTTATTCAGCATGACTAAAATTGTATGTTTATATATATATATATATAAATTATTTATTTAAAAATTATAACATAAATACGTTATAAAATCACTACAAAAATAGCCATTTTGTTTCAACACCTCTGGTGTCTTATCAAGTGATGATGTTGAATGTAGATTGTAGAATAAAGGTCTTAAAAGGTTCAAATTAATTAACCACCCCTTGTAAGGGGAAAGGCTGTTACATGAGCTGAAATGACCAATCAAAATAAACCAATCATATACTTGGAGATTTTATATATATATATATATATATATATATATATCAATGTTTGTATGTATAGTGAATTTCTTAAGTATCAACAATAATGTCTACCACTCATCAAAACCTAATCACAATCTACATAGACTATTCAATATGGCCTGAGAAAAGAGCCAACACTTTAATACAGGACAGTTCTTTAACACTATTATTCTTTAATAAAATATCTCGATTCCAAAAGGGATAAAAACTATAGATTGATTATAGATACCTATTAGAGAAAACTGTTTGGTGGCATGATTATCTTTGGATAGTTGAAAATTATCTCTCATGATATTTTTATTAAGTTAACTAGCTAGTTTCTATAAGATACACTACTTAATATATTAAACTTAGAAAACAAGTGCACCATTTTTTTTTTTTTTTTTTTACTGTAGATACTTGTGCATAAACCGATTTCATGTATAGTGTGAACTTTGAACTTTTTACATGAATTTTAACCCCCTTCAGAAAAAGTTTACTTGTTTATAGTGCAACCAGTCACTGAAAATGCATGATTTTTAACTTCTTCCAAAAATTGTCTATAGTGTGAACCCATATTTTTTTTCTTTTCTTTTTTATAAAAAAAAAAAAAAAAAAAAAAATGGTTCACACTAAAAATGGATCATAACTCTTACTGTACTTATATAGTGTATATGGTAATTATATACTTTCATAAAAGATGCAGAAACTGGTTCAAAAGAGTTAATGACACTACCATTAATCAGTTCAGTGTCATATGTGATACTTGTGATTCATGACTAACTAGGCAGAAGATTTCCTGCAATACGTTACCATTTCTTTCTGTGGTAGACTGGTTGCCAACCAAAGCTACAGCCCTATTCTGAGGAGAGAAGAGTTAGATTCATACCGTTCCAAAGGTATTTGCACATAAGTGAATGTAACAAACCAGAATGGAATTTGAACTCAACTCTCCAATTTCTCATTCTAAGCTGTCATCCATTACACCAAAATGCACACCCTTACTTATTGCACAATGCAGATTAACTTCCTGATTTCATGTCAGATAAGTAAGGTTGAGTTTCATTCAAACGAAAACTTTAAATTCCTGAAGCCCTCTATAAGAAAAATACAACACTAAATAAGCTTAATTATCAGTATAGCAACAATTTTTAAAAATGTCTATAACAGCAATTTTTTAAAACCCTGAAATTGTAATTTTTTTTTTAAATTACAATCGTATGTTAAAGTTGTCTCCCTTAGCTTAGATAACATAACTTTAGCAGTTAGTGGTTAATTTTTAAATTGATTATAATGGGACATGTTTATACATGTTTATAATTATAACAGCACATGAAATGTGCATTTTCAAAAAAATACAAAAAAAAACAAAAAAACAAAAAACAAAAACAAAAAACAAAAACAAAAAACAAAAACAAAAAAAAACAAAAAAAAAAAAACAAACAAAAAAAACAAACAAAAAAAACAAACAAAAAAAAAACAAACAAAAAAAAAAACAAACAAAAAAAAAAAAAAAAAAAAAAAAAAAACTTCACAACTATCAATTACATTATTTTTTTGTCTTAGCAATTTAGACCTGAAGATGATCTTGAATGAGATTGAAAGTAATTGAGAAAATAAAAGAAATGAAAAAAATCATGGCACCTTCCTTAATGAATTTAATAACATTAAGAAGTTGACCCATGAATTTGAGAGGATTAAAATAAAAAGACATATGTCCAGGTTATTCATGAAAATGTTAGAATACATATAATAATATATAAATTTTTTTAAAATCAAGAACAATTTCAGAGGTAAGATATATAACAATGTGGGAAAAAGTTTTTGTGTGATGTGTTTCACCCTTTAGGACTTCATTGGACTAGGTTTATTTATATTAATCTAACTACACAAATGAGAGACACTTTTTTTCTTTTTTTTTTTTTTTTTTTTTAATGTGTTTTGGGTATATAGTTTAGCCAATTCCATTGAGATTCCTTCTTTTTGTTTTTATTTCCATCATCTTTGTTATCCCACATTATGATAACAGAAGATCTACCAAGAATGATGAAACATTCTAAGAACCTGGATGCAAATTTATTGTGAATGTACCAGAGATTAAAACACTTTCTAAACATTTTCATCTTAGTGAATTGTTTTCTCTTAATTAGATTAGCGCGCGCATATATATATATATAATGTGTGTGTGTGTGTGTGTGTGTGTGTGTGTCTCAAGTAGTGAAGAAAAGCAACATTTTGTAGCCTATTTTCCTTTTAATCTGAATTTTTTTTTTTATTCGTGTGAATATTCTTATTTTTGAGGTTTTATGCTTTTACTAATATATTTTCTGATTTTAAGTATGTCTTGTATTTTAACTTTGCCACCACTTGAATAAAAAAGTCTACACATTTAATTGCAAAGGTTTGTTCTGCAAAAGCTCTTCTTACTCCATTTCAATTGCAAAGTATAACTGTGTGAATAAAAATTCTACAAATACCAAAGGATCAAAATATTTTTCTCTTCAGACTATCTTATATCTATAAATCTAGAATTCAACCCTGCTTAAAATATTGCTGCCACATATTGTCTGGTGCTCCTGCTATTTACCTTGAGCTCCTTGATAAAATCCAAAGAAGAATCAACAGTATTATTGGTCCTGATCTGGCAGCTTGGCTTCAGTCACTTTTGTTGAGAAAATCTCAACCCCCAAAAATCTAGAAACTGTTCAGCCGAGGGAAAGAAGCAAAAACACTTACATTAAGTTACGAAATAAGATTCCTTTCCATGACGTAATGTGACTAATAACTTGCATAAAATAAATGTAAACAATGAAGACAGAAAAAACACTACCCTTCCCTTATAACTACTTCAGGAATCATGTGCTAATAAAGTCATGTGACCCCTGTAACTATAAAAAGTTAGTAAAAAGTAAACAACCCCAGGTAAGTACATTGTTTTTCTCCTGCCTGAACAGTCAAATTCTCTACACTTTCCCACTGCTGTAAGTTTGCTTCTGTGCTTTTTTTTTTTTTTTTTTTTTTATAAATACTTTCATGGTAATTGTTCAGAGGAGTTCTTTGCTATGGTACCTAGACTTTATGAATTTAAGCACAGTACAAGACTGGTGTCAAGATCTCATCAATTTAAAGTTGGGCTGGGTAGATGTAACTGTAAATTCTATGCTAATAGTTTTTCTCACACATGGGAGTCCCTTCTGGCTCCATACTTTCCAGCCAACTTTAATCTGCAAAAATTTAATTACAATGTCAATCACTATCTACTGTCCTGATTACTCTTTCCTCTTTCTGTTCATTATTAATGCTTCTGTTCCTAATTTTTCCACACCCAGTAACCCATTGTGTTTTAGTAGCTTTACCACCTTGCATGGGGTGATACAGAGTTAAAAAAAAAAAAAAAAAAATTAGGAGAAAACATTTCAAAGAGCCAGAAACATCTCAACTTCAAAATCAGAAAAGAAAATGCAGAGGTTCATAGTAAATGAATCAATAGTTTTGTTTGTTTAAACCTAACAATATATATTCCTGGGATAAAAGGTCAATATTTGAATGTCTACATTTTTGTAACAGGTGTGTGCCAATAACAGAACTTCTGGATTAAACGTTTATTAGTTCATAAGACAAAGTCAAATAAGTGACATACTGAACGACACATTAAAACTGTTGATTTGAATCAAATAGAAAATGAAAAACCTTTAAAATAGTAACAAAAAATTCTAATAAAAAATATGTTCAAATTTTGTGTAACAAGTATAAAGCTTTAACAATAAAAATCAATTGGTAGGTTAGAACATATTTTACTAAGAATAGGAAATAAAATATTTATTTTAATTGCTTATGAAATAAAATTAGTTTTCAAATTTTCTGATATCTAGGTTAGCCAATGAATAGTATTCATTTTATGTGGTTTGTTCTTCACGTGTGTACGTGTGTGTGTGTGAGAGAGAGAGAGAGAGAGAAAATATCAATGCTGGTTATGAAAGACTAGTAACATTAAAAATAATGTCAAAAGATGAAACTTGTTTCATATATTTTTCTATAAAAGGCCATAACCTGATTTGTGATAAAAGATAAATCCATATTACGAGTTAGATTACTAGAATATTTACATTAAAATATTTTCTATATATAAAAATCAATCCAATTATGACATCAGCTCAAAAGACAACAGAAGAGAAATTTATATCTTATTGTAAAAATATAGAGTATATATAAGAGAGGATCAATGCAATTAAAATTTGCCACTTAGCTGATGTTATACTTAGTACCTTGACACCAGAGTTTCATAGATGAACCTTTCTGCAATTGTTTAGTCCACTCTTCAGAATGATTTCAGCAATTGATTCAGGTTTTTCTCATTTTTTTGTTATTTTTATACTAAGATCGATGTAATTAATTTATGTGCTAGTTAGGAGCTCTTATTATTGGTGATGGGTTGATTTTTCTTGTCTTATGTGTCTACAGGTGTGTTTTTGCATATACATGCTGTGATTATTTCTCATGTGTGTATGTGTGTGTGTATGCATGAGTGGAGATGGAGGTCAGCACTGAGTGGTGACAGTGTTTCATGACTGAATGCAATCTTCAGGCCATATCTATAAACACACACACACATATATATATATATATATATATATATATATATATATATATATATATATATATATACACACACACACACACACACATGCATGCATGCAAGAATGAAAATGTAAGACTTCATTTTCATCTGAAAACCAGTTTCTGACTAATGCATAGGTTCATGTAATTAATATTGTTCATGTTCAGTTGGTTGCTATTCTTAGAAAGAAAATTCCTCACCATTTTTGATTTTCAAGGAAAATGTTCTTTGATGCTAAGATATTGTTAAAGAAGCCTTATCTACACATCACTGCAAGATAAACTAAAAAGTTTCCAATCCAGTATCTTGGCCACATATGCCTGACATGGAAAAAATTTCCCCAATCATGAAAGTGTTGATGTCTATGCAGATATGAAGTCAGTTTTTTTTTTTTGACTAGTGTACCATGAACAAACAGCAGTCTCCTCTCTGTCCCTCAGAATATTACAGAAGTTCTGATAAGTTGTATTTAACCAAAGAAATGTAAAGGTAAACTATTATAATCTCTTAGTAAAAAAAAAAAAAAAAATGGTTAGTAAACAGCTTGTACCAACCTTAGGGGGGGAAAAAATATGTAGAGCAATCAATAAGTTAGGTTGGTTGATTCTACATGTCAGCACTGGTTATTTAATGACAAAGTCAGCTCCCTCCACCCCATTTAAAAAAAAAAAAAAATCAAAACAGAAATTTAATCTTATAGGACAAAAATCATAAATTAATAATTTTAATGTCAGCCTTTCATATTAATTATCATAAAAACATTTCCACAAAATTTTTAATATTTTGTATGAGTAATGAAAAAAGAATTTGAGTTGAATTTATTAAAATAAAAGTAAAATAAAATTTAAGAATTAGCTTCAACAGGAGAAAACAGCATCTTTAAAACATATCTTTGCTCACAAGGAGAAGATAACTCCTGCTAGAACAATAAAGTCATGACAAATGTTCTTTTAACAATATCACTTGTCAAAGCAAAACAGAGAAACCGATTGTATTTAAGTTTAGCCACCAAGTGATTTAAACTTGTGAAGGATTTCAAAGCAAAATTAGTTCTCTTGAGAAACACTTTCACTAGATGATTTTACAGACCATAATATAGTTACTTATTGGAAATGTTTTAGATGCAAGATTGTCTTCTTTTGGTTATTTCATTTTAAAAAAGACTTTTTTTGTGCCTTTGGAAATGGTACATTATTTTGACTCCATGATTTCCTTTTCTTTCTTCCAGATTTTGCACATTCTTGTATATACTGGGTTATCTCTATGATTGACACACTCTCCATCATGGTGGTTGGGATCTTTCTGTCCATATCTCTTATATATTGGTTGTCCCTTACATTTGACTACGTGATACCTCTATTTCTGGCATTTGTAACAACAGCATTGCCAATTTTAATTTCTTTTGAAATTTTAGGGATTTTGAAGGTAACTATATGCATGTTTGAATTAATTTGTCTTTTTCATGATTATTCTTCTAAAGTCTATAACTCCTTGACTTTTTCAATGTGCAATGGTATAGTTTAGAGATTCTTCTTATGGTCTTTCATATGTTTAGTGCTTGGTGGGTATGCTTTTATTTTTATATTATGGAATATATTCATTCTCAATAATGTTTCCATGCATTTCTTTTTTCAAAGTATTTGAAATCAATTTGGAAGATGTACTTTTTTTCTATAATGAATGGTGATAGTGTCTTGGACTGATTCAAGCACCAGAAAACTTTAGAATCCATGCAAGCCTCGTTTATTTTCAGCATCTTAATCAGTTTCAATATGTAGTTACTAGGTTTATTATAAACCATATTTTTCAATAATCTTGTCGGTGCATCCTATTGGGAAATTGATAAGGTCATAGATTGTGGACTAATCAGAAGTGAAGCATCTGTTTTGAAGTGGATCTCTAGATATGTATATAAGGAAATTGAAAGTCAACCCAAATCAGAATTGATGAATTAATTTTATCAATTATCTGTGGTCATCTAACATACAAAGAGCCTAAATAAAAAACACGTGCAACCCACACAGTTTCATATAGACTCATAAAATATCTATCTCCTACCATACACTGGTGACCTTAAACATCAACAGTACTGCATTGACATTGAAATATACTTCACCCACATTTTAAGCAAGATTCTCATGGACTTTCTTGTATGCATTAGGACATTTACATTTGAACTCTTGAACCTATCGTGTATCACTATCCTTCTGTGTGTGTGTGTGCATATATATAAATTATTTTGTATATGTTAACATTGTTCATTTTTTGTTTTTTTCAATCCTTACACAAGGCCAATGTAGATATAGAGTGGAAACAGATGTTGCCAAAAGATAACCAATACTATAAGCACAGATACCATTTGCCTTGACAATATACTCCTGTTTAAACCCATTTGCCTTGAAATGACAGGGATACACAGAATATACTCATGTTCAAGGGAAACTGAGCACTTGAAAACTGTTAGCTTCTCTACCCATTTTAGTGTAATGCGAGATGTTTTACATACATGTTGAAGTTTTGAGTCTTCTGTACTAATTCACTTATAAGCCACTACATTCTGACACTTACATATGGAAATTGTTGATCCTGATGATATTTAGATTGGGAATCACTGAGCAGTTGTGTGTGTGTGTGTGTGTGCGCATATATATATATATATATATATATATGAGGCACGGTGGAGTAGTGGATAGCGGCTTGGATTGAGGAATCACAGAGCCAAGTTCGAATTCCAGTTGAATCCATTACATTCACTTACGTACTAATACCCTTAGGAAAGGTATGAATTCTTCTCTTATCCCCCAGCTATGGATAAATAGCAGGACAGACTGTGTTCTATAGCCTTGGAGGACAACTCTGAATTCAAAACATTGTGGAGGGGGTCGTTTGGTGACCTTGTGGTACATGGTGCACCATGTCTCTGTATTCAGCTCTTCAAAAAGCATGGTTGGTTCTGCACAAAGCTTTCACCACTATAATCAAATTGCATGTGCAGGAGTCTGGCTGTCGGTTCCTAAGAACAGAGTTGCTTGACCTTCATATGTTGAATACGAAAGGAGAGTCCAACCAGCATACACACACATGATAAAATTACTTAACTGTAAATGCAATTTTTTTTTGTTTTCCTGACTTTGAAGTTTCTTAGAATTGTTCATTCTTCAAGGGGACTATTGTTTGAATATCAAATTATTTAAACAACAGTTATATTGAAGAATAGACAATTCCAAGAAACTTTGAAGTCAGGGAAACAACATCAAAAACTGATATTTACAGTTAAGTAACTTTTTCCGATTATCAATGCTATCTTTAGTATTAATAACATTTTAATATTGAGCTCTATATGAAAATATCTGCTTTACTTTTGAACTATTATATTCTTAAAGTTTATATATATATATATATATATATATATATATATATATATAGATATGTGTGTGTGTGCGTATGTTTTAGGGCTTGGAGCAAATAGTTGACTACAACTGGCCATCAAACCAAGGTACCCAGTAAGTACCAGAGTTACAGTTCAGATAGCTACTTAATCTCCAAAGTCATGGATTAGTCAGGCACAACCATAGCCAACAGGTGGCCTGAAAAAAAAAACAACCTTCATGAGTTGAAGATTAAGTGTATAAAGGTAGAATATATTAAAAAAAAAAGAAAAAGAAAAAAAGTCAATCAGCAATCATAATAAAAAGAACTGTATAAAAGAAAAAAAAAAAAAAAAAACCAAAAGGGTGAAAAATTTATGTAGTTGAACATAAATAATTTTAATCTAAAATTTTTGCTACACCTCAAAATTAGATTTCAAAGATATTCTGATGGTTTATAAATTAAATAGCCCTAAAATGATATTTGTTAAAACAGGATCTGGCTCAATAAACTGAGTGACAGCACTTCACCAGAAAAATGTTCCCTGAAGAGAAGTTTTAATAAATTTAAATAATACCTAAAGGTTAAATTTGCTTTGGCAGAAAGTGTTTTACTTGCATTTTTTTAAAGTTATATTTAAATGTCTTAGATTAAATTTAAGATAAAGAAAATGCTAATTCTTATTAAAAGGATTAAAAATACTTAATGCAGGAACTTATGTTAGATTATACCTGTTCTAAATAACGGATTACTTAGGTAAGCCTGTAATAAATTTGCCGATTCACCATTTTGAAATTAGTCATATTTTTTCTCTCCTACCCTCAACCTGGGTCCAAGGAGCAACAAAAGTGAGAAGATTAACTGCTGTATAATTTATTTAAGTTTCAAGTTTTCCAAAATTATGACCTTTTTATAAATAAACAACAAGTGTCTCATAACATTTAGGATGGTATAAAACAAATGTTCATTAATATTCTACAAAATGAATTTACCATGTAGAGAGGAAGAGCAACAAGTAATTCACCTGTAATATTTAATTATTTTTTTTTCAAAAGGTTTAGTTTCCACCCTCCACCCAATTTATTTTTCTCCCACTTCTTCAATAAAAGATAGCATTTGATTAGTTCCTATCCATAATTATTTTTTTTTGCTTTGAGTCATTTAATACCAAAATTTAATTTTCTTGAGAGCTTTGAAGTAATACAAATTATATATTATTCTGTTTTCACAATGAAATACATGTTAGATGATATTCAGCTTTTGTACATATACATGTTTGTGTGGACATAATTATTTGTGTGTATTTCATATTGTAGTTTTTATGAAGTTGAAGTTTATTTTGGAATACAGTTTGATTTAAGATCAATTAATTGTAGGATATTATATTTATATTATAAAGAGTTATTTCATTTTGGTTGTTTGGTTGGTTTTGTTCAGCAGCATATTAACCTCTATGGGTCATTTAATGCCAAAATCTCTATTTTGAACACAATTGTATGTCTTCAACTACAGATGTATTGATGGTCATTTTGCTTTAAATATGTATTGTTGGTATTATATATATATATATATATATATATATATATATATATATATATAAAAGCAAATATATGGATATAGATCCGACAGTATGAAGAAAAATATATGGAAAAAACAAACAAAAATCATAATATGCAATTATGCTGTTTTAATGTTAATATAATGTCAACGTCGGATGTTTCAGTCTAGTAGACCATCTTCAGGACATATTCATAAAACATAATTAACAGACTATATCTAATTCAACATGAAAAGACGATGGACACAAGAGTAAGACTGATCAAAACAGATAACTGAAATTTTTCAAGATCAGTGTTCTGTTTCAATATGATAACTTTGGTGTCACGTGGGCGATGTTGTGAAAACGTATTCCTAAAATAGAGTATTTTGAATGAAAAATGAAAAGAATTTTATTTTAATCTAAAACTTATATGTATGTTTGTTGAGCATTAATCTTGCTAGAAAAGGGGAAGTATTAAAGAAGCCGGACGGAACGCTGATCTTGAAAAATTTCAGTTATCTGTTTTGATCAGTCTTACTCTTATGTCCATCGTCTTTTCATGTTGAATTAAATATAGTCTAATGTTAATTATGTTTTATGAATATGTCCTGAAGATGGTCTACTAGACTGAAATGTCTGACGTTGACATTATATTAACATTAAAACAGCATAATTGCATATTAGGATTTTTGTTTGTTTTTTCTGTATATTTTTCTTCATATATATATATATATATATATATATATATATATATATATATATAAATAAATGTATTGCTGTTATTTTTATATTTTCATAATGTTTTGTTTTTGCTTGGGGAGGGGTTCATTATTTGCTCATGGTTGGGACCCTGACAGGTGCTACCACCCTGGGTCAGGGTAGACCTGTAAACAACAGCAAGAGGTTGTTTCATGCCCCTCAAAACCTCCAATCTCCTGATCAGAAGCCTTGCTGCTGGGTGTAGTTTATCGTCATACCCAGGACTAGTTTCTATCTATAAAATAATATTAATTATTCAATATAACTGTTAAATGTTTGATCTCTCATGCAACTGGGTCACAAACTTTTTTTATTTTATTTGAAGACCATCTGTAATAACATGACAGGAAATTAAAATATTTCAAGAATTTAAATATTTTAATTTCTCACATTGCCTTTTTTTCTGTTTAAGCAGTACCATTTTGATAGCTTATTCATCCAACCTCACTGAAAAAAAAACCCCAAAAACAAAAAAAAAAAAAAAAAAAAAAACTGATTTCTAAACCTTAAATTAATGTTTGAAATTGTGACTAAATTCTATCATATATGGCAAGAAACAAATTTTGTTTTTTTCTGCAATTATTGGAGGTGTTGTCTGACAACAGAATGAGGATCCATTCCCATAAATTGAATAAAGGATTCAGTTCAAAGTTTCTGAAAAGTTGCCAACTATGACAGATGCCTGAAAAAGCTAAGAGGTTACAATAGTCCAAACATTGTAACAATAACTGTGATGAGGACACTAGTCAGTAAATTCATCTATTGGAGAAGTTTGATATTTTTATGTGAATGTTAAAGCTATACTCAGTATCACAATTTGTAATAAAATATACAAATATTGAGTTTTAAAATATAATGGCCAGCACTGTTTTCAACTAATGTTTTAGTTTTCAAAATGATTGTTATTAACAAAGTTATATCAAGCAAAACTGTTCTTGAAATATTATTCTCCACAAGTTAGAAAAAAAAAAAAAAAAAATAGAATATAATGCAAGTGCATCTTAAAAAATTAGAATATCATGAAAGAGTTTAACATTGTTATGGGTTATTTCAGAAAGGGAAAATTATACATATTCTATATATTACTTCTATTAGGTTGGTGCAAAAATAATGTCGGTTTTTGACGTATTTTTAACGTCAAAAACCGACATTATTTTTGCACCAACCTAATATTTGTCACGTCTCTTCAGGATCATGCCTCTCCCAAACTTCCTATCTCTTGTAGCACCTAGAAATTTTTTCCCTTTTCTACCCTACCACTGCATTCTGCCATCCATTCACACAAACTTGTCAGGTAGGTGGCTCACTGCCTTCTCCTATCTCTCTTGCCCTCAATATGCTATAAGGTTTAAGTTTTTCAAGCCCACCTTCCACATTAAATGTCTAAAGAATTTCAGATATATCTGAGTATGTCTGGGCACCTTGGCAAGCTTGTGTCGCTAGAACAATTACGAATGAGTAGTGAGTTCGATCCTCACTGGGTGCCTCTTTCGGCCTTGTGCCACATCCAAGCGTAGCTTGGAAAATCTATATATCTGAGTATGTCTTCTTTTTCTTGCCATTTTTTTTTTAAAAGAATTCTTCATTGTTTAATCACTATTCATGGAATTCTCAGTATCCTTCTGTAGAACTACATTTCTATTACTTTCAGTTTTATCCTCATCCATGGAGAGACTGTCCAGCATTTACTGCCATATAAGATAGATATCACATAGTAATCTTTTCTTTGTTTCTAATGAAATTTTGTTTCTTACCACTTAGCTTTTGAAATGCCTCTTTCACTAATCCAAGCCGTGTTCAGATTTTAGGGGAAAAAAAAAAAAAAAAAAAAAAAAAAAAGCCCCCCCCCCCCCCCAATATCTCAAACTATGACACTATTACATTTTGATAAATCACTATGTAGTCTAAATACTATAAATCTCTCATTTTGGTTCCATACACAGAAGCACAATCATAAGGAAAACTGTTGACTTAACAGTTGACCAGAAAACCCTCACTGGCACTCACCTTATGGAGAGTAAGACCACAAAAGATCATTGCTGAAAGGGGTTAACTGTTCTCAGAGTGCTTTATCAAAGTAAATTCATGGAAAGTTGACTGGAAGGAAAAAAAGTGTGATAGGAAAAGGTGCAAAAATAGGGAAGGATGACTGCAGCCTTGAGTGGATTGTCAAGCAAAGTTGATTGGAAAACTTGGGAGAGCTTCACAAGGTTTTTTTGGTTTACAGCAAAAATTGAATTTTTACCAATGTTAATTGATATGCTCAATAACATTGAGCATATCAATATCAAAGGGTTATTTCATGTCAACAAGATTTTTATTTCTGGTTATATTTTTTCCCCCAAAAGTATTTCTGCTAATATTTTTTTCCAAAAAAAAAGGATTGTTGGTAATAATGCATTACTGGTAATAATTTTTTTTACAAAAAATATATTTCTGATATTAAAACCCATTTTTTTTTTTTTTTTTGTAACACTTTCATAGTGTTTTGACCTCATTTTGGGATTAACTATTTGTTCATAGCTAAGACCCTAACAGATGCTATCACCCTAGTCAGGGTGAACCTGGGAACACCAGCAATTAAGAGGTGGTTCCACGCTCCTCAAAACCTCCTGATCAGAGGCCTTGCTGTTGGATGTTTATCGTCTTACCCAGGATGAGCTTCAGAAGGAATGGACTAAGACTGAAGTCAGTACATCAAGAGGCATCACATACAGATGTGGTCAAGAAATACAAGTGTTGCATTCCCAGTATCCAAACATTTTTGATCCAGAGATATCAGAAGAATCTTAGCTTAGTATCTTAGTATCTTTCTAGAATCTTAGTAATCCCAAGTGATTTTTAAATGAAATTAAAATTACATTTTCCATTTCATTTGAAAATCAAAGTCCACAAGTCTATAGGAAGAATGGAAAGGAACAGAATCAAAGTTTCTCAAAGTCCATTGTGAAGTTCTCACAGTGATGATTTGGGATGCCATATCATCTACTGATGTTGGTCTATTGTGTTTATGAAGTTCAGAGTCAATGCAGTTGTCCACCAGGAAATTTTTAGAACATTGCATGCTTCTATATGATGACAAACTTTATGGAAATGCTGATTTCCTTTTCCAGCAGAACTTGGCACCTGCCTACAGTGTCAAAACTATTTGTAACTGGTTTGCTGATCATGGTACTATTGTGTTTGATTGGCCAACCATCTTGTCTGACCTGAACTTCATAGAAAAACTATAGACCATCGTTAAATGGATAAGATACCAGATACAACAATATAGATGAGCTGAAGACCACTATGAAAGCAATCTAGGCTTCCATAATACCCCATATTGATCATCTCCATGTGATGCTGTACTGATGCAGTAATTTGTGCAAAAGGAGGCCCAACCAAGTATTGAGTGCATAAAGTGACACACTTTTGAGAAGGTCGACCTTTCTGTATATTTTTTTTTATTATTTTAATTAGTCTAATGAAATATTCTAATATTGTGAGAATAGTATTTTGAATTACATGAGCTGTATATTATGATCATAAAAAAAGGCTTGAAATATTTCTTTGTGCAATGAATCTAGAATATATAAAAGTTTCACTAAAAGAAAATTACAGAAAACATTTTCTTATCTAATTTCTTGTGATGAACTTGCTGATGACCTAATGGTCTTGATGAAAAATGAGATGACAATGTAAATATAATGGTTCAAAAAGATATTTTGAAAAAGTTTTCACATCTTGTGATAAAGCAAGGTAATATATATTATTGCTTGCCTGTGATCTAGAATAAAATATATCTTCAAGGAAACAATATATTGCACACTACTTTTCCCCCAAACATTTGAGATTAAAAATTAATCAAGAAACAACTATACAAGTTCAATATAAAAATATCATTTGATTTATTTTCCCTTTTATTTTTTCTAACCAGAAAGTGAACACTTGATTTAATTTAAAAGGTTCTGAATGTTAGTTTCAATCATTTTTTTAATCCTGTTACCTTGTACAGAAATAAATTCCCTACTTCCATGTATGAAGTCAGTTTTTATTGGTGAACACAATTTTGCAAAATAGGAAAGACCATCTTTTGCTTGAATTTAATTTATTGCAAACATGACATTTGGAGATGAAGACTCTTTAAATAAAATCTCTGTATAAGTGAAAATTTTATTACTTGTATATAATGAATTATTGTATTCACATGCAAATTTCCACCATATAAATAGCAGTTGATATAGCTAGTGGCTAAAACTAATCCTGGCCTTAAAGACTAAACTACTAGAGAAATAGTAATGAATACTTCTAGCTAATTATAGCTTACAACATTCTAGTCACAACTTTTTTTTTTTTTGCTTTGGATATCAACATGGACAGAGTACTAAAAGCTAAAATTCGGGATTTAGATAGTAAAACCTCCAGGGCAGAGAAAATATGGAATCATTGGTACCAAACTTTTTTAAATTTCCTCAAGGATATTGAGGGCAAGGAGTTGGATATTCTTATAAACTACATGCCATCTGGTGTATACAAACTATTCAGTGAATGTACAAACTTTGAAGAAGCTATTAACACTCTAAAGAGAGCTTTTGTCTAAGAAAAAAATGAGATATACACCAGAAATGTACCTGTAACCAAAACTCTATAGACTGGAGAAACCTTGGATCAATATCTTCAAGCATTGCACATTCTGGCAAAGGACTATACATTCAAAGATGTTACCACTGAGGAATGAGTTGCTACAATTGCAAGAAGGAAGGTCATTTCACTAAAGTGTGTCATTTGAAATCTAATCAGTTTTCTGCTGCATTACATTCATGTCTATGGTAACTATTGGGCTACAGGGAATTTTGAAAGCCATAGTAAAATGCCTTGTGAACAAAAACTTACTACACTAGTACATTCAGGAAGTAGTCATAGTTTTATCAACACCAAGATCGCTCTGTCTATATGTTTGGACATTATACATAACTACTTGATGAGATGGACAATGGTGTGGAGAGAATCTTGGAATCTGTGCTTCAACATTGCAAGTTTTGTTTAACTCAATGAATCAACTTTTGGCAGTTCAAATATTCTTATTGCCTATGTCAGTCTAAGATTTTGTTTAAAGGTGATGTGAAAGATGAAACAATTTTCTATGTTTGGAGGATTATTTGAAGAAACACAATGTTCCCCTTAGGAATATTACTGCGGTAGCTACCAATGATGCACCAGCAATAGTTGGCTGTTACAGAGGATTTGCTGCCTTATTGAAGGAAACAATGTGCATATTATTCACTGTATTTTACACCATCTTGTAGCAAGAAACTCAGTGATAAATAGCATGATGCCTTAATAGTGTGTATCAGGTCAATCAATAAAATTAAAGCACATCCTCTCAATTCACGACTGTTTACAATGTTATGAAAAAAAAAAAAAATGATGAAACTGAACCAGTTACTTTTGCACAGTGAGCTAAGGTGGTTGTCAAAAGACCTGTTGATTTGTTTGACTGAAGTTTCATATGGATGTGGACACATCACTATGTGACAAGTTGAAAATATGTACAAACCATCTGTTTTATATGGCAGACCTATATTCAAAATTTAATGAAGCACAAAAACAGATGCATGCTAAGGATGTTACAATTATTAAATCCTAAACAATCCTAATAAGCTTCCAAGTCAAAACAGGGCTATTTAAATCTTCATTGGCACATCAAGATTTTAAATATTTTTCAAACTTGGAGTAATTGAAAGATAACTTTCTCAGACTGTGATTTAGAGATATACATAAAACATTTTGAAAAATTAAGGGAAGACTTTAAAGCATGTTTCAAGGACCTGGAGAAAATGCATGTACTCGACTGGATCATTACATCATTTGATTTGGAAATGGAAAATGCAGACACTGAATCTCACTTAGAATTCATTGAGGTGTGTGGATCTTGAAGTTAAATAAAAGCTTCAGCAATTATTGCAGCAATGTAGGATACTACTACCAAATACCCCAAGGCTTAGTGCAAAAGTTAAGCCATTTTTACTTGCATTCCCAAATTTATACATGGTTGAAGCTGGTTTTAGCTACACAAATGCAGTTCTAACAAAACAGAGAAACAGAATGAAACTAGAAGAGCATAGTGACTTATGACTAAAATTCACCAATCTCCAACCAAATATCAATGCCCTTTCTGATTCTCATCCGAACACATCCTTCCCATTAATGATGTCAACCAATTCAATAAAAAGGTATGTTAATTTATTTTTAATATATTTAATAATAGGTGTCAAAAGACAGCAAACAGATTCTCCTCTCTTTTTATTGCCCAATCCAATATTTCATATGACATTCATTTATCATGCTGTATTTCCATGTATTTCAAAAGTTTGAACAATTTTATGTTGAATTCCAACACTATTTGCTTCCCTATATTTCTTCAAAGATATTCACAGGAGGAGGTGATACAGAAGAACTATTTTGCAGGACTAGGTATGCAGTTTACACCACTAATGAATATGGAAACTGCATATCTACTTATTTTCTTGTACATGCCTGGGGTCCATGAAGGTCAGGAATTCTATGAAGGGGGGGGGGGTCGATGGTCTAAAAAGTCTTCCTGGTTTAAAGGGAAGATTTGCATATATAGATGATGTGACCATTTGTGGTATTAATGAACAAGAACATGACATTAACTAGGCAAGATTCAAATAAGTGATTGAAAAGTACAGTCCCACCTTAAATGAAAATAAATGTGTCTACAGAGTAATGAAAATATGGGCTATGAAGTGACCGTTAGACCAGACCCTGAAAGGATAAGACCTTTGTGAGAACTCCAGGAAATATGAATGCTCAAAAGAGAATTATCGTAATGTTCACTTACTACAGTTGTTGAATCCCAAACTATTTGCTTTGAATATTTGAAAAGGGAATTAGAAAGAAATTAGAAACATAGAAATTAAATGAGGAAAACCAATTGAAACTGACACGAGTTATGTGAGCTTAGCTGTGATGCTAAATCAAGGAGGTAGGCCTGTTGCATTCTGGTCCAGAACTCTAAATCACTCTGAACAGAACCACTCCCCAGTAGAGAAAGAAGATAATGTGATCATCGAAGCAATCTGGGAATAGAGTCATTACCTGAAAGGTAAATATTTTATTCTTGTCACAGACAAACAATCTTTCCTACATTTTTTATATGGATCAAAGACTAAAAATGATAAAATTAATCACTGGCAAATTGAACTTTCCGCTTGCAAATACATCAGAGGAATATAGTTGTTTCCCTTTCACTTTTGTGTGTAGGAACATGTTCACTACAACTGTATCGACTTGCTTAAATAAATTATTTTGCATATTTGGTATGCCAAATTATATACAATGATAGAGGACCTAGTTTTATGCCAAAGAAGTTAAGATTTTTTTCAAGAGAAGGAATAGCTACTAGTAGATCTACTGCGTACAACCCATGAAGAAACAGTCAAGTGGAGAGACTGGATGGAACTCTGTGGAGAACAATCAAGTTAACCTTAAAATCAAGATATTGCCTGTGCATCAATGGAAAACTTATCTGATGCTCTCCACTCAATTTGTTGCTTACTGTGTACAGCCATGAATTGTGCTCCTCATGAACAGATGTTTTCATATCCGAGAAAATCCAACTCCTGAAGATCTGCTCCTTCATGGTTGACAATTCCTGGGAATGTGCTCATGAGAAACTATATTCAGAACAACAAGTACGAACCTACTGTACAAGATGTTGAGTTGATTCAGTTGCATCCCGATTACAATCTTGTTAGGTTACCAAATAGAAAAGAAAATATTGTTTCTCCACATCACCTTGCTCCTGCTGGGGAGGGAACAACAATTTCTGAACTTGAAGCAGTTACAATAGTCTCAAATAGCCCTATACCTGATTCAGATGAGAATAACATACCAAAATCAGAAGATACTGTACCACAACCAGTTTTCAGTGATTCAACTTAAGGCGCTGAACCAGAAACCTGTCACTTCCCTAGTCCAAACACTTTAAAAATGTCACCAATCCCCAAATCCTTTAAGCTGCTCTAAGCATATCACCAAAAAAAAAAAAAACCTAAATTACTCGGTATGGAATACTAAAAAAATTTTTTTTTTTTTTTTTAATTAATTTGGTGGTTTTTGAAACTCATTCCTCCTTTTGCTGAAATAAACTATTCCAAATTTACATTGTCAAAGAAAAAAAATAGGTATGGGGAGAATGTTGTATTCATATGCAAATTGCTACCACATAAATAACAGATGATGGCTAAAGCTAATCCTAACCTTGAAGACTAAATTACTAGAGAAATAGTAGTGACTACTTCTAGCTAATAATAGCTTACAACAGGAATTATGAACACAATCCTATTTTATACCTACTTGAGAGCAATGAAACATCTACATGTGAAATATTTTGAAAATATGTACAAAGGCAATACACTGTAAGAATAATCTTGTTGCTTTAGCACTAGAGAAAAAACTTTCCAATTTTCAATTATTATGACACAATAATGACAGCAAACATGGAAAAGAAATTACAAAATTTCCTACAGAAGATAGTGATGGAGAGTGTGAAGAAGGAACTATGCATAAACTACAAGAAAACAGAATGCATGATCATCAGTAAAAGGATGAGCCCGAAATACGATTTGCAGGTTGGGAACACTAGAATCATGTAGAAGCTGAAATATCTGGGAAGTGTTCTGACAGAGGACGGTATATGTGACACTGAGATCCATAGATGTATTGAGATGGCCAAGGACACATTCCAAAATCTGGGAAGAGTATTGTGAGACAGGAGGATTTCTTTGGTAAACAAAGAAAGAATACTGAGCTATTAAATGACATCTGTTCTCCTTTATGGCAGTGAATGTTGGATGATTTCCTCAAAGATGAAGAAGAGACTTGAGACAACAGAGACATGGTTCTACAGAAGGATGCTAAGGATATCATGGACTGAACGTGTGAGCAACGATGAGGTCTTAGAGAGGATGCAAACAAGAAGGAGGCTTATACTTAACATCACAAAGAGGCAGCTGAAGTTCCTGGGACCCATAATGAAGAAGGAGGGCTTGGAGAATCTGATAATCACAGGTCGAATAGAGGGAAAGAGAGACAAAGGAAAACAACGCATGACATATCTAGCAACCATAAGTGGATGACAGAATGTAGTCTAGGAGAAGTGAGAGAGGGAAGGAAGTTGTTGAGAGCTGCAAGAGACAGGAAGAGGTGGAGAGCCATGATCGTCTACATCCTGAAAAGACATGGCACATAGAAAGAAAAATAATGTACTTAACCGTTAAAGTAATGAAATTATCTCAATGGATTCTTTGAGTTACAAAAAGAAAATGTTTGCTCAAAATACCATATATGGTCTAACTCATTTCTATACACTTCTTTAGCATCCATTTTGTATTCAGGTGATAAACAGAAGAGAATTTTCATACTTGAACAAGAAAAATTAGGAAATATAAAAGAAGAAATTTTAAGTTTTAGATACCAGATGTAATCGTTCCAGGCCATCAAGTGTTTTTTAAAAGGAGGTGGGTACTGAAAAGTTCACTTTAATCAAAAGGATTCAAAACAAATTCTCATTGTTACTAATTTGTCCTGATGTTGGAAAGCGGATTGGTCTCATTGATTTGTTTTGTATGGTTTAACCTTTTGCAGGTTATTTAAAACAACATATCTAAAAAAAAAAAAAAAAAAAAATTCATCAATTTGTTTTTTTTATTGCTTATCAAACTTTTGCAGGTTATTTAAAACCAGAAAATATTTTTGTTAGAGTCTAAAAATTTTTTTGAAAGGCTACAAAATCTGAACCATTCCACATTTCATTATATATTTTAAAGTTGATAAAAGATACAGCAAAATTCAGTAATATTTCAAACAGAAATTGCTATTTTAAAAACTCTTTATTCATCATATTTGAAGGGAGAAGAAACAAAATGGAGAAACAGTTGAAGGTGGTATTTAACATTTTTGAACATTCAAAATTGATTCATCAAATATCTTTAGAAAAGCCTACTAAGGAACTAAATTTTTTTTATGAAAGCTTATTACCCATCTGTAAAATTTAAAACAAGTTTAACTCAAAAATCCTTTTTAAAAACAATGCTGAATGTGTAGTAGCAGAAAATTTTGGGAAAGAATATATGAACTCATTAATATTTTTATGTGCATTTGCACAAAAAAAGTTACAAAATACAAACAAAAAATATGCAATGAAAACTGAAACACCACAGATAATGAACTTAGTAAATTAGTTTTCCACTTGTTTGTTTCAAAGTTTTTCTATGTAAATTAGAAAATCAAACAATGTCATCAGATTTGTCAATAGCGGTACTAAAGTAATGTTCTAGATTTTATAACCATTTCAATTAACTAAGATAGCATGAGATATAAAATTTACAAATGAATTTCAAGATATATTCCAAGTCAAACAATACTTAACAAGTCTGAAGAAAATGAAATTGTCAGAGAAAAGTAGTTGAATTTCTCAAATTCATGAATTTTTTTTTTTTTAATCAATTCGCCTTAAAGAAGGTGATAATGCCACTCAGATGTAAGAGGCTACTGGGAATGAAAGAAAAAGACTTTAGAAGGAGCCAGAAACCCAATCCTAAACAGGAAACAAGGGACAAACCTTTACTCCTGTTCAAAAAAACTGGAGAGGAGCATGAACTGGACAATAGGCAAGCCTATCTGCTCCTATTGAGGAAAAAAATAAGATAGTAAATAAAATTTTCCAGTATTGGTAGAGATGTTATAAGTAGAGAATTGAAGAAGACTTTAAAATAAACTGGAAACTCAAACCTAAACAAGAAACAAACCTCTAGTCCTGTTCAAAAGTCCAGTGATAACCTGATAATATTCATAGTCTTATTTTGGGGATGTATTGATGGGTTATAATGTAGAAACCTGTAATTAATACTAGATTTTACAGGTGGCATTAGTAGGTTAACTAAATTTTCCAAATTAGTCAGAAACTTTTTAAAGTCACAATATTTGATAAAAAGAATACAAAGTCCACATACCAAAGTATTTCTTTTAATTTAAAACCTTCAATGCCAATAGCTTTTTTATTTATTTATTTATTTTTTTGGTTGCTGCAGTGTGTAGGCCAGAATAGAACAATGAGGAATCATCAGACACTAAATATCACTGCTGAAAAGGATGTATTAGTCATAGCAATGTGTGGAAGACCAAAAGAAGGTATAAATTTCAAAAACTTGGGACAATGTTAAAGTAATGACAATATTAATAAAAAATGGATTAAGAGAAGGAAAGATAATATTAAAACCAGTAAAATAATTTGTCTGCTTATTTAGAAATTTCTGATTTTAACTTATATATATATATATTTTTTTGTGGGTTCTTAACATTAGACACTGATGTGTTCTCTGTAAAGACTGGACTGTTATACAAAAATGTCTCGCATTTAACGGGTTCAATAATGCAAAATGTTTTTCCTAAAGATACAATGTATTATTGTTTTTAAGAGAAAAACATTTTTTTTCTTAAATGCAGTGCAAAGTATCACATAATGCAGAATATTTTTTAGTCATTCTTTATAAAACTTTTATACTACTGATGAGTAATTATTTATTTTGAAAATGAAAGTTATTTAAATTTAACAATTCTTAAATATCTAAATTTGTACTCAGACTGAAAGGCTTAAGTTCCCCGTTTGATCAAAAGGGTTTGAAATAAATTCCTGTTTGGTAATTGGGTCAGATTTTGGATAGTGGATTTGTCCATTTCATTGATTTTTTTTTTTTTTTTTTTTTTTTATGGTTTATCAATCATTAACAGGTTATTTAAAGCCAGAATTATTTTGAGAATGATTTATCTTACTATTTAATCCATAGCTGTTGAGAGAAGTGGATTCATACCTTTCCCAAGGGTATTTGGGTGTAAGTGAATAAAATAAACCTAACTGAAACTTGGCACTTAGATTTCCAATTGCCAGCTGTTATCCATTACACCACCCACACATCAAGTTTAGAGCATCTGGTATTCCCAAGCAGTCACCCATTTAGGGACTGACCAGGCTCAATGCTGCTTAACTTTGGTGATTGGACAAGAACTGGTGTTCCAATCTTATGTGGTCATCAGCCAGTGGATTGGTCTGAGAACCAGCTGTATGAAAACAAATCAGGTTATTCTATTTTCCATTCTAATTTCAGTTACTCTGGTTTCAATTTTTTAAACAATATTGATAAAAAGATTAGAAAATGCCAAATGGAATATTCATGATAAAAACTGCTATAAATCAAACCTATTTAGAGAGACAGAGAGAAACTGATTTTTTCAAGAGTGGTACATAAAGTAAAACTGCAAGATAAAGATGTATTGTAAACTTACTGACCCAAAATTATTCTTGTAACAAAGGAACATTGAATCTCAGCAATCTTGCACCATTCCCTGTGCTTTATTTAAGTCTTTCTTTGAAATATATATATTATTGTATCAAAAATATAACAATTTCAGGATACTTATCCAAGACAGACAAAATTATATTGAAATACATAGTAAGTAAAAGTAAACACAGAGGAATCTATTTATTATAATCATGGCTAATGCAAACAAATCATTACTTTTATCAAAATCAGTTGACCCCAAACACATTATACAGATTTGTGATACCTAAGGTTTAAAATGAATTTTTAATAATGAGAAATCTTCCTTGAAGCTTTTATTTTAGTTTTAATTTCAAACTAATAGATTAAATTTAATATTTACAATAGGTAAAATACTTTGCTGAATTTGAAAACTAATTTAAATTGACTGGAAAAAGTTTTCATTTTGAATTCACTGAGTACTATTTTAGCCATTTGTTATCAATGTAATACTCGTTCAAAAAAAATCTTTCAAAAATAAAAAAATATACTTTTCTGAAACTTTATTTGAGGAACATTAGCAGTTTTAAAGTTTAATTAATCTGATTTGAAACAAATATTAATTTAAGTTTAAAATATCACAGAAATGCATTTTTTAACACAGCATTAGCTGTTTATTTTAGTTAACAGCTTCAATGACGGACAAAAGTTTATCTGATGATTTTCTACAGTGGTCATATCTGTAAAATTTACTTGAAGAATATAATTTGAGCACCTTTTTTAAATAATTTTTAACTACTCAGTAATCTTAAAAATTTAGGAAAGTATTCTCCGCAATGTTTTATTGAATTTTAGGTACTTTGGCTTTAAATTTGCTATAGTTATTGTTCTTATCTTCTGATAGTGTCATATATAGATGCCCTGATTTATAAAATTGGCATGTTTATACAAATACAAAAAAATTCCGTTTAAAATATTGGGTGTCACTAAATTTACTAAGCTTTTCAATTTTCAGTTAGTAAATTGAGTTTTTACTAGTGATGGGACGATATTTTTTAATTAATTCTGATATAATTCCCAATACTGTTCTAAATTTCCAAGTGTGATACCTAAAATGATTAAAATTCATTATTTTCAGGCCCTACGGTTGGTTTGGAAACTTAATGAACTAAGTACATTTATTAATAAAACTTTTAGTAGAAAAATGAATACAAAAGCTTATGAAATAAAGTTAAATATCCTTTTTATTTAAACAAATTGGGTTAGAGTTTAAACAATAAAGAGAACAATTTTTTTATGTAAATCACTTTAACTAGCTATAGTTGACATATTGCTTTACTTTGGTTATCATCAGAAATCTTTAAAAAAAAAACTTCCAGAGTACACTTTTCTGCTCGACATTGAATACACTTGCCGTAAGTGGGGGGTTTGAAAATAATAAACATCAATTAAAATTTAAATTTTTCACTGTTAGATAAAAAATGTTTCTAGTTTTCTAATGTGTATAATTTGTAAAGATTCAAATAATAATGGTTTGCGCTTAATTATAAAATAAGAAATGGTCTCTTTTTGTCCACCTTTTAAGTTTTAACAAGCAAAGGTGCCCTCTAAATGTTATTTAACCCCCTTAAAATATTATGTGGTATTTTTCAATGAGTGGAACAAATTCATAATATGAATTAAAAGAATATTTGGAATTTCAGCATGCACTTCAAAAATAAAAGACACCCTATATATATATATATATATATATATATATATATATATATATATATATATAACATTGCAACAATAATACTCTAAGCAGAAAGGTATCATCCAATTTATTGTGGTTTAATTCTTGCATATATTTTGATAAAATACAAAGTGTACCTAATTCTGTAGAACAGTGAATAAAAAATAAATGCAAATTTTAAATTTGCTTACAGATGTTTAATAAAAATTAAATATGAACTATCACAGCAATTTAATAAATAATAAAGGAACTTCAATCTTATGTCAAAAAAATTAGTCACTAATTACTGTGTAAAATCAATTTCTCACAACTAAAAAATTTAATAATTTCTAAAATGAATCAAAAAGTGCTTTATTTTTGTTAAAAGGAAAAAAACTAAAAGTGTAACAACAATAAACTTGTTTTTTATTAAAAGAGAGCCTGACAGAACAACCTGATTTCATTATATAATTTTGATTATAATTATTAAATTAATAATTGATATTAAAACATGTGAATTAACAATATTTAAAAAGAAATTAAAAAGAAAAATTTTATTTCAAACTGAAAGACTTGAAACAAGCAAACTTTATGGAAAGTTCAAGGAGTAGAAACTTGTAATGTTTTTTTACATACATTAACTAAATTACATCATACTTAACTTAGGTGTTATGATCTATAGATTAGTTTTACTGATAGTTTAAAATCAATAAACATTTATATCTTTTTATCATTAATATCAGGAATGGAAAATTAAGTTTGAAAACAAAAAAAAAATCCAAAGAAACATTTTTGGAATCGAAAATTAGGTTAAAAATTCTGAATTCGATATCCCAAAAAATTGATATTTCTGATCCTAATTAATCGTCTTGTTACTAGTTTTTACTTAATTACAATATCATCTAACCTCTATAAAATAGAATTTTAAAAATTATAACTTGTTTTTTCTTAAGACAATAGTGTCCATAATATCTTATTCATATAAGCAATTAAAAGCTAATTAAATAATGTCTAAGTTTTATTATTTAGAGCAGATTTTTGGTAACTGAGTATCCTGTCTTACAAAAAGAAATTTATTTAAATTATTCAAGGAGTTCTACTTTAATATAAACCTTAAACTCTACAAAATTTAATCTCCCAAAATTTTATAAAATTAAATAAGTATGTGTGAGGAACAGATGTAAAAAAAAAAAAATTTCTAATTTCATTCATTTGTGAACTAGTCCTGAAAGTTTCATTAAAATACAATTATTTGACTTTTTTTTGGGGTGGGGGAAAAAAAAAAAAAAAAAAAAAAAGAATAAAAAGTCAGAAAAATTTCCTATACTAATTTTTGAGCACCTCACTGATAAAAGTTTTGTAACCAGAATTTCAAAAAAGGATTAAAAAAATATAATAATTTAATAATCAAAATGTCCTTTGGTCTTTTCTCTTAATAATAATGATGATTTTGAGGATAAAACTAAGTTTGGGGCATTTTTTCATCATAATATGCTAACTTTTTATCGTCAGTGGAGGTACCTATATAATATGAATTAAAAAATAATTTTAAGTCAAATAATATTATTTAATATTTTTTTATAATATGAAGTATATAAAAAAGAATACTCTTTCATATCCTTTGTTTAGTTTTATCACAGTTTGTGATATCTAAAAACTCTTGTCCTAAAAGTGATCACAATAAATGAGTTCCACTGTATGACAAAATTGTTTTGTCTAAGTAGATGCATAAAATCACTAAATTTTACATCAAGGACAAAAACAAAACACAGACTTTTATACACTTGACATTTTAATGAATAGTTATATTTTTATTGTTTTCTTTCTTCATGTATGTCAAGTCAAAACTATTTGTCAAGATAAAATCAGCTTTGCAAGATGGATTCATTAGATATACTTTTTTATTAATTGTTAAAAATGCATTAAATAAAACAGGCTAATCTCACTGAAGGAATGTATTGAACTTTCAAGTAGAAAATTTAGCTACGAGGGTTTTGAAATCAGATACTTTTAATTTATTCCAGATTTAGCATTTTTTTAGCCATTTTAATTACGGTTTCTCATTGTGTTATTCAATAAGGCATAAACATCAAAACACAGTAGTCAATTCTGACTATCATACCTAAGATTAATTACCAGAACAAGTGGTAGTGCCCAAGCTACAAGTTATGATAAAGTACTGCTATTATATATACAAAGATCCTAGGAGATTATAGATTTTAGGATCACTTTTATTTTGAATAGTTCTCATTGGACACTATAAAACATTCTCAGTTATAGGAAAATTTTTTGAGCAAAGTGACTTCAGAAAATTGTCTTCTAAAAAATTAAAGCTGCAGATAAAAATATTATAAATTTGGCTATTATTTTTTTTTTTAAATGAGAAGGAACAATATATTTGTAATTATTCAAAGATACAAGTGAAAGAAAAAAAAAGTAAAAGTCTTTATATACTTCAGGGTGGAAGTCAGGAGATATATGATGCTAAGGAAACTGATAGAAAAGTTTAGTTTTCAAATATGGAAAAGTTTGGTAATATTTTATGCAACTTGATACAAATTTAAGTACAAGGGTCACTCCAAAAGTAATGATTCTATTATGGTTGATGACATTAGAATCAGATGATGGTGATGTTGTATGACATGGCAATAAAAGTTGAACCTTCCTGCTAGTAATCAAAGATTTATTGTTGCTTTGTTACAAATAGCAGTTGAGGATCAGTCTGATGAACTGGCACATGAAAGGTGCATACAAAGTAGATGCTACCATTGAATTCCTCCATTCAGAAAAGATTACAATCACCGACACTAATTGATATATTTGTCTATATTTCCAAGATGAGGTATTGTAACTATTTACACTATTTACATTGTTTGGGGTGTTGCGGAATGAGAACAATCTACTACAGTGGACTAAATAAAGGGTTTGGTTTGTAATTTCAACAAATATCACCTGAAGAAGGCCGGTGTGTACAACGGTCAAAACATTGTGAATATGACAAATGAGAACAACAGTCCAAATAGTGTAAATAATTGATATGTGTTCAACATTCATGTAAACCAAACAGTGGATAAGAGCACAGTAAGATGTTAGGGAATGCATTTTTGGAGTGGCAACAGCAATGTGTATGACAAACTGCATTCTGTGCAACTGTCAACTCACAAAAAAGTAAAGTGCATGGAAAAATTGGATTTTGTTACTAAAAACATTCTTGGTTCAATGGTGTTATTCTGATATCTGTATGTTAGTTTCCCTGGAAATTAGAGGTATTACTTTCATATCTTCCTTACATGGAAGAATTTAGTTTAAAGAAATAAACAATGACCACTACTTTGAAATTATAGTAGCCACAAAACAAGATTTAAATCCTATAATTTTATACAAATGATACTTCTGTTCTTTAAATTGAAGCTTCTCCAGCTTTCAAATAACCAATACAAAGGCTTATTTTAATATTATCAAGTAACCTACCACTCATTATCTCTTCATAACGTTCCCTTCCATTCAGCCCATGTTCATGGGAGTGAAAATAATTTGTTGGTAAGTTGGGATTGATGGTTGCTCACTTATCTGTCTAGCCATTTGACAAACTCTTATATACAGATGTTTTTATCTAATAGATCATTACAAAAGTGATTAGAAAATTTGAAACAATCTTATATATGAGAAAACATTTATTAGTCAATTATATTGTCTCCATTGTTTTTAACATTTATCATTCTGTATGTGACTTCATTTGCTGTATAAAAGGTTTATCCTGCCACTGAAGGTGACTGATCCCTGAATTTGAGTTTGCTTGAACTAAATTGTGTTGTCATATCCTGCTATGGAAACAGAAAACAACTTTGAAATTAACAATAAGGATACTGCACTTGAGAGGCATTGAAAAAGAATGCAGTGGAAAGGGAAGTAATATTAATAATGCAGAGTGCTAAAGGTTTTAACAACTGTTTCCCATCATTCTAAAACTTCTTGATGCCATTTTCATAGAAACTTCATGTTTTTTTTCTGTTAGGTTTTGACTGAGGTAGTTTTTGACTGATTGGACAGTGTCACATTTTTGTTTTTGTTATTTAAATTGTTCTGTAGAGCCTGTAATAAATGAAAATCCGAAGGTGCCAAGTCAGAATACGGTGGGTGCTGGAGGCTTTACCATTTCAACTCAATAAACTTCTGGTAGATCTGTTTTGCAATATGCAGTCTTATGTCGTTGTGGTGGAAAATAACACCTTTTCAATTTGCCACCATCCATTTTCAAACTCTAAGCAATCTTTTCCAACAGTTTATTCTCCTTTATGGCAAGCAGAATGTTTTCATCTACATTGGAAGTTTGCCCAGTGTGTGGTTGATAGTTCAGGTTAAAAATCACCCTGATGAAATCTGACAAACCACATTTTGACCATTCAAAGAGCTGGAGCACAATCCAAAAAAATTATTTTGAATGTTTTTTTGTTGGAATTCTGACACTTACTCCTTTCCAAAATTCATAGAACATAATATGGCAAAAGTACAACTTTTCATCCTCCATCATTTAAGCATTTATTTGTGGACAAAACATTAACATTCAACAAAGTCTGACTCACAAACAAACAATGCAAGGTTTCAATTTGGAACATCAGAATTCAGCACCAAAATAAACACTATCGTCAAGATGTAGTCATTTTATATTAACAATGAAAATCAGGCAGAAACTTTTGCAATGATCTGATATATTCACTTTAATCTTACTAACTGGCAGCAAATTAAATGGTGAGATGTAAAAAGATAAAAAAAAAAAAAATTAAAAAAAAATTATAATTGTAGATATTACTTTATCATTTTTTTCTAAAATATTTCATTTTTGCATTTAAAAAACGTTATATAGAAAGCGAAGTATATTTCAGACACAATCTAATAAAATAATGAAGTAATGTTGAGACATGAAAACACTTTGCTTTTATAAATGATTTTTTGAAAGATAGCTAGATTGGAATATGGAAAAACGGCAAAATTATTAAAAAAAAAAAAAAAAAAAAAAAAAAAAAAATCGCACAAAGGATATCTGGAAAACCATGCCAACAATATTTTAACATTATACAAATAATTTTTTTAAATATTGGAGAAAAATGTATGACAAAGTGGAAAAAGTTTTCTTGTGATGTGCTTGTCCTTTATGACTTCATCAGACTAAATTTGTTATGTTTATGTGACTATACATAAGGATGAAATAGGGGTGCTTGGAATTTAAAATATTTTAATATTTTTTTTTTTTTTTAATCTAGCTGGTTTCATCGAGATTCTTTTTCTGTCCATCACTTTTGTTAGTAGATAGCCCACACTGTGATAATAGAAGTGGTGAAATATTGTAAGACCCTGAACACAAATTTATTGTAAATAACCTTGTGATCAAGACATGCTTTAGATATTTTTGTCATAGTGAATGGTTTTCTCCTTTGATCAGAGTAACATTATTTTTATGTCAAAATTGTGGTCAGTCTCATTACAATAGGCAACCAACATATTTGATGTATTGCTTTGTAAAATGTCTTTTGTGTTCATATAATCTTTTATTTATATTCCTTGAGGTTTCTTCTATATATTTTGTCACAATTATTATAGGTGATTGAATAAATTTCTCTAAGTTTCAGCTTATTGTTTTGTTTATTATTGACCAAATCTTATTTTGCTTTAGATGTAGTAGTAACAAATTTCATGTCGAGTTTAGATAGATTCTTTCCAATTTTAAATGTGACAGAGTTAGCTGGTAGGACTATATATATATATATATATATATATATATATTTTGATTCACTGGGTTTGTCAGGAGGGACCATTTTTCTGTTTTGGAAGAAGCTTGAAAGTATTTCCAATGTATTTCTCTTCTTCTTGAGGGCTGCAAATTCTGAGTGCTCTTATAAATAGAATCTGATGATTATACCAAATTTTATTTTGTTATGATGAGAATAGAAATTTATTATTAGGTTGGTGCAAAAATAATGACGTAATAATGTTGTTTTTTGATGTATTTTTTAACGTCAAGAAACGACATTATTACGTCATTATTTTTGCACCAACCTAATATATTTTGTTTAACAAATATCTATAAATTATCAAATTTTAGAAGCCAAAGTTTTTTTTAAATGAAAGATTTTTTTGTACTCCAACTTAGATATTTCTAAAGTGCCAGCTGTATACAACCTAAGGTCAATGGTTAAAAATGACTGAGTGAGTGAAGTCTGTGAATCTTGTGAAAGACCATCCCCTTTGAAAATTATGAACTGGCATATAGAATCACAAAGAACTACCAAATAACAGAAACCACATCACTTGAATACTACTAAAAGCAGCAACAATTAAAATGGATAGCACATGTAACTAAAAAATAAAACAAATAATGACAATCAAAATGTTGACATTCCACACTACTTCTAATAAAAGGTTAGGAATGAAGCCCACATTAATACAAGAAAGAACAATAACTATTGGACTTTAGAAACCAATTTTCCTGGAAAACTGTTTTAAAAAGATTTTATGAATTTCAACTGAAAGAAGTACTGACTATTCAGTCAATGAATGCCAAATGTTTCCTTGTAGGAAAATGGCTAATATTAGCATTACCATTTTATAAAGACATTTTCTTATAAAAATCTTAAGCATGTAATGGCTGACATGTTAGTGGTATTTATTTTTTTTCACTGTCATTTAACAATCTTTGAAGTGAAATATATTCAATAACAGAAAGAAAAAGAGTTAAGCCTTTTCAAACCAAGTCACACTAATGCTTAACTGATTCTAAATATTTTAAAAAGGAAAAAGTGTACACTATATTATTTAGACTATTGTTCTCATCTTTGTCACCATATTTATTACAATGTTTCGGCCGTTGTACGTTCTCACCAGATAACTGACATCTATTAGACATGGCACATGGAACTAGAACAGTCTACCCTGGTGAGTGAAATAAAGGGTTCACTTCGACATTCCAACTACCTGAAGAAGGCCAGAGTGTACAACGACCGAAACATAATAAATATGGCAACAAAGATGAGGACAATATTCCAAATAATGTAAATAGTGTACATAATACCTCAACTCAGAAATATAGACAGATACGGAAAAAAGTGTTTTAGATATGACAATATAACCTTACTTTTTGTTAACTCATGGATGATTGGTTCATGAATTTGTTGACTTCTAAAAAAAATGTTAGCATAAATATAAGCAACTTTTAATGATAATAGTACAATATTTGATACTAATGTTTGAAATGTGGAAATTGTAAGCACTAAAAAAAACAAACAAACAAACAAAAAACTTCATGACCTCAATTAGGAAGATGCTTATTGAAATCCCATAGCCAAATAAAGCAAATGAACAGAGATTATTCAAATCCTAGAGGCAACGATGAGCTTAATTTCACTATGCAAATACTTGAATTTGCATATTTAATTGATTTGGCGTTAAGATTTACAAGTTTCAAAAGACAATTATTTTACTTATCCCAAATGAAAAAAGGAAATGTTTCAAACAATTTGTAGTTTGAAATATAAAACTAACACAATATGTCAAAAGAAGAACTCATTCCCAAATGGAGATTAATAATCAGCTTAATTAACACAAAATCATCTGATTAATATTATAGGGAAGGATTAAATCTGTATTTATATAAGATAAAATTAACAAAAATAAGGTGGGGTAGGATTAACTATTTCCAATGTTTCCAGATGTGAATCTGTACAATTTTAAATTAACATTACATGGACTCCAAAATAGAAATCAAACAGAAATACAAGGGTGTGCAGAAAAGAAAAGGCTCTTAAAAAAAAAAAAAAAAAAAATCCATTGTTTGGTTTAGTTGCCGAAAGGGGACTCTTAATTTTGTTTCATGACTGATGGATTTGTTTTTTTTTATGGTTTATTAATCTTTTGAAGGTTATTTCAAGCCAGAATTTATTTTTAGAATGTAAACATTTTTGAGATAAGGATTTTACTAAGTCATACTAATTAATCCACAGATGGAGAGAAAAGCAGTGAATTCATAACTTTCTGAAGGGTATTTGCATATAAGTGAATATAAAGAACTTAACAGGAATTGGAACATGGTTTTTTGATTTCCAATTCTGAGCCAGTATCCATTATACTACTAGTCCAAGCTTACAGCACCTGGTATTACCAAGCAGTTTCTCATTTATGTACTCATCAGGCCCTACATTGCTTAACTTCAGTGATTGTACAAGAACCATGTTTCAACATGATATGGCTGTAAGCCTATACAATATCAAAAGGATAGTAAAGTTACAGTAAAATTATTAGTGTATGCATGTTAAATCTTTCAGAATTTAGAATCAGAGATTATTTTTTCCTCCAAGACATATATTTAATAAGAATTTATTACCATAATTCAAACCTGTCCCCATTTTCTTCAACAATGAAAATTAGGTAATTATATATTCATTTCAAGGAGGTACAAAATGGTTGAGTTGTTATAGAAAAATTAAAAAAAGAAAATGGAGGCCGTGAAGTGTTTAAATTCCAGTTGTTTGTGTTGCATTGATGCCGACAAGAAAAAAGTATGAATCTATGTCAGTGTTTTTTTTTTCTCTGTGCTTCACTTCTGGAATGAAAATTTGCTCGCACATCAACAAATTTTGTGATAAAAAATACATTTAAAAATAAACAAAAAACAGAGACGGTTAAAGGGAGATAACTGCAGATTCAAAGTCAGAACATTGTCATTGATAACTCTCTCCTCCAATTTGTGGACTCTGGTTACTATATTCTTAATACCAGATATAATGCAAAAATAAATATCCCAATGCTAAAATATGCCAATAATTATTTATAACTATACTGGAACTCATACATGCAATTACAAGTAATCTATAATAATATTTTAAATTTTGAAATCATATTTATTTTTGGCATATGAATTTTTTTTTAAACCATTTCTAAATCTGTCTTTCAATCACTGCTATCTTCTTCTGCACTGTTTGGGAACCACTGATCTACACCTCCCTTCATTGTTCTATTACCAAATGTCTTTACAAAACATGTTGTCATTAGCCTGCCATAATAGCTGATGAAGAAAAACAGACTAGTGAGCAAACTACTTTTCTCTAACTTGATTGGTTCATGACAGCAAAAAGCTGTCATCATTGTTAACCTTGATAGGAATCAACCATTCAATTCCAATAAATTGAGGAAGCATTAAAGAATTTTAATTATAGAGCAAAGGCAGCAGCATCTCTTAAAAAAGCACAGAAGAAAGTTCTCAATGATAAAAAGAAGTATTTATTTTAATATACCAAGATTTAAAAAAAAAAAAAAACAGCATTTGTATAATTTCTTTAACAATATGAATTAACAATGAAGAAATCATTAAGCATTATTGATAAATTACTTCTACCAAGATAAAGAAGAATGCATCTCAAATACTAGTTCCTAAAACAATGGTTAGTTTTGTTTAATGTGTTTCCTGTATAATTTGTCTAGATATTAGCTCTTTAAAAGAGGCTGAAACTATCAGAGATTATAAAATGTTCTTTCTATTACTCACAAAAAAGTTTGTTTATCATTGCCTGGTTTAAGTTGATCCTTAATTGGCTCTTTCCTAACATCTGCTTGATATCTCAACAGCTTCAAAATTGCATTCTTTGTATTCCAGTATCTGTTCATTTGTAAATAAATGTCTTATCAATTATAGGGGACTTTACATAATTCCCAAATAAAAATCAACTGATTTGAAAGTACAGACAAACCTCTCATCTATGGTACCCAAACGTATGAATTTAAGTATAGTACAAGATTGGCAGCAAGGTCTTGTCATTTTACAGTTGAAATGGCTAGAGTTTCTTCTCACATGTCTTACTTGTGGAACTCTTATTTTTTGCTTCCCAGTCAACTTTGATCTTAAAAAGTTTTAATGCAATGTCAATTCTTATCTTATGTCTTTTTAATTCCTGTTCTATTTTTGTTCTCCCTCCTTAATAGTGTCTTCTTTTCTCATATTCTTTCACACTCAGCAACCCCGTGCATCTTATTGGCTTTATTGCTTTGATTGGGGTTAAATAGTTATAAAAAAAAAAATAAAATAAAAAGACTGCCAAACCATAAATGTTTTATTTGTTAGCTCAGAACTATATCTACATCTAGTCATTTTCTAGCACTTGTAATTTTGGCTGAAGTGGTCAAAGTCAGGAAGAAATTTCTTGTCAGATACAAAGCTGGATAAGCCAGATAAAATTTAAAAATTTTTTTAAATTCAAACTAAATTTAAAAGGCCACACCTACCAACTTACTGATTTTTCTTAGGAGTAGCTCAAATGATAGATGAAAGAACAAAAACAAAAATAATTTAAGTATTTGAACTGGTTAGTCCTGAGAAATAGATAAGACAAAGAGCACTTAGAGTCAGCAAAATTCATATTGCCCAAGTACCAATTAATAACCCCATAAATATCCTATGCAGATACACATAATACTAAAATTTCCTGAGTCTTAGCTAGATATAAAAATTTTTTACAGTTAGTAAATTCATAGGAGTGTTTTACTGACTTTACATATGTTGCTCAAATTCAAAAGCTGAATTCACTAATTTTTTTTTTAACTTCAAAATATTGTATCATTAGAAGTTGTGTTTTTTCACATGAAGTTTGGTAAGCCAAATTAACAGTCACAACAAAAATTACTTCAAATTTATGAAAGTTTTTAAAAAATAAAATTCAATTTTGTCTACTCAAGCAAAGAGTAAATACACCGAGGTTAAAATCAATTGCTACAAACATTAACGTGGCATTGCTAAGTATGTGAAGCATAGAGTGATTACAAGCGTACGGTTCAAATATGTCTAGAGCGTTCAGAAACAAAGCAACATACAGAGATTGCAGCTAAGAGACTTATTTTTATATGTTTTAAGGCTAAAATGAATATTAGGGGGTACAAAAACTGTACATATGCTGATGTGCTTAAGTTCCTTGTCTGCTGGTGTATATTATTTGAAGTAAATATGTATAAAAAGTTATAAAATTAGTCTCAATATTTGTAACTGGCATCTGAAAAGCAAAACAAAAAAAGAATCCAAATGATTACTACTTATAACAACAGTACTTATACTGTTAAGTAGAAATATTAATAGTAACAAGAATAGCATCAACATTATTATAATAATTATAATCATAATTATAAATAAAGTAGTGGTTGCAGCACAACAATGCCAGCAGATAAATTGGTCATATAATTATTGACCTCAAACAGACAACCAACAACACAGGTTGATTGGAAAATGAATGTCTACAGCCAAGTGTTCAAGTGAAGAGAAGAAAGGAATTACAGAAATGCAACAGATACTGGAATACAAAGAATGCAATTTTGAAGCTGTTGAGATATCAAGCAGATGTTAGGAAAGAGCCAATTAAGGATTGACTTAAACCAGGCAATGATAAACAAACTTTTTTGTGAGTAATAGAAAGAACATTTTATAATCTCTGATAGTTTCAGCCTCTTTTAAAGAGCTAATATCTAGACAAATTATACAGGAAACACATTAAACAAAACTAACCATTGTTTTAGGAACTAGTATTTGAGATGCATTCTTCTTTATCTTGGTAGAAGTAATTTATCAATGAAATTATCTAAGGTAGTATTTAAAATCGAATTTAAAAATGTAAAAAGTTTGGTCACAGCATTCACAATTTTACATTCTGCTCTCACTAAATAAGAAAAAAAAAAAAACAAAAACAAAAAAAAACAACAATTATACATATTAATTTGTTAAATGAAAGGAAACCTTTATTTGGAGAAAGATGAAATTTTGTTTGTTTATACTTCTAAATATAAATTAAAAAAAAAAGTAACCGACCAAACTACATGTTAAAGTTTCTTTAATATGAAAAACTGAAATCATGAGTTCCCACTTAAGTATATCATTTTAAAGGACATGGTGTAATGGTTAGCAAGCTTGTCTTGCTAAATCAGTGTTTCTCAACTGGTGTGCCTGGGCACCCTGAAATGTAGCTGGGTGTGCCCCATGTTAACAGAAGAGTAATTAGTTAATTTTTATATTTAAAAAATATTTCTTTTTAAAAAGCTAGAGACACCAAGTACATGACTCTCATATGTAAGTTGACTGACATTTCACCTAATGATGCTGGCTAATTGTTAACAGAAGTTTCACCTGCTGATCTTGGCTTACAAATAAAGCATAAAGAGGTGTCCATTGATCAATTTTGGATTTCCATTTAAGAAGAATAGCCTCCAATAGTTAGTATAGCATTAAATATTTTATTGAAATTTTACACATCATATCTCTGAAGTATTTTCTGCATTTGCCAACATTAAATGTAAAAATAGATAAAATATGAAATGTATTTATGAGTGTATGGTTATCACATATAAAGCTTAACCCTTATCACTCTGTATGTGACATTTCATTTTCTGTAAGAAAGTTTATCCTGCTACTGATCCCTGTGTTTGAATTTCAGAGTTGTGTTATATCCTGCTGTGGCAACAGAAAACATCTTCGAGTGAAATTAATAAGGATACTGCTTTAAAAAAGAATGCATTGGAAAGTGAAGTAATATTAATAATGCAGAGTTCTAAAGGTTAACATTCAAAAAAATTTACCAAGACCCATTAAGCACAGGTTTCACATATGCATAATTAAATATACAATATGTCTTAAAAATAAATGCTTATTTCAGGAGATTTCTTTATTATTTTCCTATTTTATTTTTCAAATTTAATTAATTTTTTCCTTATTAAAATTTAAAGTGTACCACAGTTTTAGTTATTCTACAAGTGTATTCTTAAAAAAAAAAAAAAAAAAAAGAAAAAATGTTGATAAACATTGCACTAAATCAATTGCAAATGAATAGGGAGTTTGATTCTAACTTGATGCCTATACTTTCGGCCTTGTGCTGTATCTAAATAATGCTTAGGAAAAAGAAAAAAAAAGCCACGTGTAAGTTATGTTTAGAAAATCACTACATTATTTTAAAGAGGAAACAAATGAAGAAACTTATTTAAAAACAGAAACTCCCCATAAAATATTGTGGTTGAAGATATTTTTGTTATAAGAAATGAAAAGATTAGATAAAGTTTCAGGTTCTGTCACAAAAGGTTATTAAGTGTCATACTCCTCAATTTCAAAGTTAGTTTATGACCTGAAGACATATTTAAATACATATTTTATATATCACTCAATACATTGTTCAAGCATAACTCAAAGTAGAGTGTTACTAAATGAGGTTGTTCTAAGGGTATATAAGGAGGGAGTAAGAGATGCATTATTATGAGGATATGTAGGATAGATAACAGTTGACCAAAGACTTGAAGTTAAGACTATAGTAATTGACAAAGCATTCTTTCAGGAGTTCTGTTCTACAATGTTGCATTTGTTTGTTTAGCTGCATATCAAGTCCTTATATGTCATTTAATCCCAAAATTTAATTTTCTTGGGAGGATTAGTAATTTCTTTTACAAAAATGTATGGCTGGTAATTTTCTTTTTTTTTTTCTTTTTTTTACTATGAAAAAGTATTGCTGGTATTTTTACTATATAGCTTGGGGGGTTAACTATTTGCCCATTACTGGGACCCTAACATGTGCTACAATCCTGAGTTGAAGTGGACCTAGGAACAGCAGCAATTAAGAGGTGGTTCTACACTCATCAAAACTTCCCAAACAGAGGTTTTGCTGCTGGATGTAGTTTATCATTATACCCAGGATGACACAATGTAACAGTTCAGAGGAAGAAGCTGTTATACTGGAACTTCTTCCTCACCAATGGATTATGAAAAGAAGGATAATGAGTAGACTCAGTGTATGTACAGGGTGGTCCAAAAATCTTGTTATTCTAACTTAATTTTCTATTTCTAACACAAGTTCCTACAGTTTGGAAGAGAGATAGGAGGTGACAAGACTTTCGGACCATCCTGTATGTTATTTTTCTTGCTAAAGTTAAAAAAAAAGTAATTTAAATATCTAAAAAAAAAAAAAAAAAAAAAAAAAAAAGATGGCCACTTTGATTCCCACATTTTTCATTTTCCAACACTTAATATATTATATAACAATCTATGAAGATTTAAATCATTTTAAAAATAATCTCTGACAAGATATTGAATTTTTGTGAAAGAAAAGATATTTCAGAAGATTTGTAAAGATTTTAAGCCAATTCTGATTGAATTAAGTTATGAATTTTCCATAACACAAATGAACACATGGTCCCAGGAGGTTTTCTTAGTTAAATTGTCAAAATTTCACTTTTAGTTGTATTGTGATACTATGGTTGCAACATCCAGCAGATAGGATTTTTTATACATGTGCTGGTTTTCTGGGTGGCACCCACTTAACCAAAGAGCACAAGTAGGTAAAGGAAAACATTTGATGTCAAGCAACAAATTAGAAACAGAGTTTCCAGTTGCTGGTCTATCTTAGCAGTCATGGTTGGAATTGAAGTAACCAGTTCTGGTTCACTCTTGGCAGAGCACAAATTATCCTTCACATATTTATGATGCTTCCCATTCATATTGCCAACTTGATGTCAGGATGTGTAGATAGGCAGGGAGTTTGTGGATGGGAAGATCTGATCTATGAGACCAACATTGTAGAAGTTATCCCAAGTGTAACCTACATAGCCGCCTGGACTGAGCAAGCGAAGCTCTGAATAAAACACCTATGATTAGGGTCCAAGTTTTCATAGAATTTGTTTTCATCTTTTGTTTCCTTGTGAACGTGCAGAAAACCTTACCCAGTTTTTGGTGCACACTGATGAGAATTGAGATGCAACATGGGGGGGGGGTCACTGTCTGGTGAGTGGAAAGCTGTATGTTTACAGTCAATATAATACAATCAATGCTAACAATAAAAAGCGCCAAATGATTTGTTTACTGCTCTTAGCTAGAGAAAGTCAAACTTTAAAAATCTGTTAACTTCTGCTACCACCAATTGGGTCACATACAAACCTCTATCTATATTTTATTGCTTTATTTTTGAATGACATTTTTTATGATGTCAACACTCATTGCCACTTTTGCAATGCTCTTTGTAGTAGAGACTTTGTAATCACAGATACAACTATAGTACACTGTTGAACAATGCTGGTGTCAGATGCCTTTGAATAATCTCACACTAATAGTACTTGCTTGATAATACTCCCTTGAATAGTAATCCATATAGTGATCTGAATAGAGAAATAGTATTATGAATAGAGTAGAGAATAACAGCCTGTATAGTGATAGAGGATAGAGCAGAAATAGTGATCTGGATAGTAATAGAGGATAGAGCAGAAATAGTGATCACTTAAATACAAAGCTAATTCCTAATTATGCGTTTCTTCTATGGTCATGTGACCTACTTAATTCAATAATAGGATTGCCTGTGTTTGCTCACTGGCAATCTATGTTCAAACTCAAGTGTCGGCAGTGACACTTTATTCCTACATAACACATTTCAATAGCTTACTTAGAGACTCACACAAACTCCTGAAATTTTTTATCATCAAAACCATTATTAACTTTATATATATAAAATTGTGTATCTGGGCAGCAATTCCTTTTTCATAAGTTTCATTGTACTGATTGTGTTTTGAAAATAAAACATTCCTATAACTCTAGATACATACATATATAAAACGATTCTTACATTCAGTTAAAAATAAAATTAATCTTTGATAATGGCTAAAAGTATAACCGAAAGTGCTCAGACATACAAAGCGTTTGTACAATTTCTACATACATTATATATATCCAATTGTTTAAATGTTGAATATAAAAATCATATTAAAATGTAATCTAACTTGTAAAAATCCAACACATTTAATGTAATTATTACAAAATCTCAGTAGAAAAAACAGATGACATCTATAAGATGGTTTAATACTATCAGATTCCAAAGGTTAATGGTATGTATTGAGGTTGTAATTAACATTCATTTTATTTTCTACAAGAGAAAGATTACTACATTATACAATGTCATTATATAACAGTTTCCTATAAAAATCACAAAACTTGACAGATTCTGCTAATTTTAAAGAAAAAATACTTTAAAAATATTTCATATCAGTAGAAATGTTATTAAAAATATAAACTTTTAAACTAAGTGAAAATTATATATAAAATAAAATTCTAACATCAGTCTCATTTCTGAATTTTGTGATGTGATCTTTATTAGCAACAATGTTAACAGGATTTTACCAAAATTAAAATTTTTCTAGAGGTTGGAAGCATTTAGATTAAATGCAAAATAAAAATTGTGTGGATATGTTTCCAAGAAACCTTTTCCATGGAAATTTAGTGATTTATTTTATTTAAATGATATATAACATTTTGTAAATTTAATATCAATTGGTTAATTACTTCAAAGTTTAACATTATCTGCTATATATATATATATATATATATATATATATATATATATATATAATTTTACTATACGAAATGGCTCATATCCTCTTTAAACTGTACTTTTCTTTGCTTTCCTGCTTGTTAAAATTTCTTTTTTGTATTTCCTGTTTTTAAGAACAGGAGTGAATTGTCCGATTCTTATTGACCTATTAGTCTTTTTGGCAAAATCCTAGAGGCAATCACCTTCAAATTGGTTAAGCATTTCACCTCGCAAGGTCTTTTCCCTGACAAACAATATGGCTCTTACATCTCTATGTCAATTGCTGATGTGTTAACAGCTATTGTTGAAAGTCTGTCATGTTCAAGATAAGAATGATGAAACTTGCTGTTGCTTTGGATATCTCAAAAGTGTTTGACAGCATTTGGCATACTGGTCTTCTTCGTAAGTTGAAAGGTTATGGTATTTCTGGACAAATTTTTGATGTGATTCAATCTTTCTTATCAAATCATGAAATTAAAGTTACCTTGAACAGCCTCTCTTCTAGATCTTTTTACCTTAATGCAGGTGCCCTCACTCCAGGCTCTATCCTTGGACTTTGTTCCTAATTTTCATCAACAATCTTCCTGGTGTCATCAGTTCTCAACTCAGCATTGAGCCTGATGACAACTATTTAATACTGTCTTAATGGTAAGTCTGATCAGTTTCAGAAGTTTAAATTGGCAGCTGATCTCAAAAATGGCTTACAATCTGTTAACTGGGAAGCAAGAAATGCTTGTTAATTTTAATGCTTTCAAAATAAAACTGCTCTTTTTTTTGCCTTCCATCAGCATAGCTAATGCTAACCTACAGGAGAGTGATTCATTGTGCATTCTCAGGCTAACATTTCTTTACTGACATGAAGTAGTACAATTGAATCAATTCCTAGGTTTGCTGCTAGGAAAGTTGGTTCACTGTGTAATGATAGATTCTGGTAAGAAAAATTGTCTATCTTGCCTTGCACTATTATAAGTGAACCATATCTCCATACATTGAATAGGTCACATCTGTTCTGGTGCTTCTGCTATGTATTTAGAGATTCTTGAAAAAATCTGAAGAAGAATCTTCAATGTTATTGGTCCTAACCTGGTATCTCTGTTTCAGTCATTTTCGCACTGCGGCAATGTTGCGTCACTATACCTTTTCCATAAATATTTTCATTTTTCCCCTCTTTGGTACCTCAACTTCATGACTGCAGCAAGGTCACATTTTACAACTGAAATTTCTAAATGCAACTAAATTCAATGATAACAGTTTTTTCTATCACACATCTTGCTTTCTAATCAACTTTGATCTTAAAACATTGAAATGCAATGTCAATCATTATCTTTTGTCTTAATTCTTTTAGTATCCCTCTATATTTAATAAAGTTATTTTTTTAAATTCTTTCACACTCAATAACTGCTTGCATCTTAGTGGTGAAAATGTTTGCTTGGGGGTGAAATGATGATTAAAAAAGAAAAAAAATATCAATGAACAAGTATGAGGACAATATAATGATATTCTCTCTATTGGAGTTCAAGAAAGGACTCAAATGATCACAGCTAGTCAAAAAGGAACAGGCAGATAACTGCAACTCCTGATAAACTTCTATTTTTCAAACATAGATATTAAAATAACACTCTCCCACCTTTTTTTTTAACTAACAATTTAATGTAATTCCAATTTTTAGATCACACTACTGGGGTCAAAAAAACTGTGTGCCAAGTTTCCATCTAAAAAGTTTTCTGTCAAGCAAAACTTAGATTGAATTGAAATAATCATGACAGACATGCAATCATGCAAGAAAGAATTACATTAATATATTTTTCTTGCCCACCAATATTACATAACATCAAACAGTATTTTCTTTCATGCTAGCAGTTTATGAAATAATTTAATAATGAAAACAATCAACTTCTTTTGTTACATTTGAAACTTTTGTCTAGGAAGGGGTTTTAAATGATAAGCCGCCTGAGAGTGATGAGTTGTACTGAAGTTATTTGGGCAGTTGAAATACTTATATCTTCAATAGCCCTTGAATTAACTGCTAAAATGGGTGTTCAGATTTTCACCAAAGTCAAAGTCTGAACATCCACTAATACTTGTCAGGTAGTAATTAAATTATTGCTCAGAACTCCCAGTTTTGTTTTAGTCATAAATGGAGTTGAAAATGAGAGATATCTCTACTATTATTTATTTTATACATATTTCCAAATTTTTTATAACAACTGGGCAAAACTACTGCATTATAGATAAATATAAACTTCTAACACCTAAGTTCAAGGTAAACTAATAAAAAATTTACAACCAAAACTAGAGATTTCCCCAATTCAGTTTTCACAAAATGTAATGTAATTGATGTAATTGTTTTACTTAGTTGTACTAACAAACCATTGCAATTTTGATAACTGCAGAAAATTTAATGTTCATATGATATCTTCAAAAACATTTGCTGTATCTGAAGAACTGCCTGAAAATATTAGTTTCTAGTATATATGAACACATTCAGCATTAGAATAAAAAACAAAGAAACAAGATATTTTGTTTAAGTATAATGCCTGAACAATAACTGATGCAAAGAGTGAAAATTAATTTAAACCATATTAAAGTTTCAGAATAGCAAAATATGTCATGTCAGCTACTGAGATTCACAGTTGTTTTAAGATACAGTTTCTAAAAGTGCTATTTAATGATAAAAAAAAAATCTGACTATTTAACAGATTTTGATAAAGTGTATAATTTACAAAGAATTAAGTAAATGATGGTAAGCAAAATCCCAAAGTAGAAATATGGAGTTTGAAGAGAAAAACACTGCATTCGGAAATAGTAAAATACAAAGGCAGCATCTCCAAAATATAAATGCTATTTGTAGTCATTAGAAACTTTTCTCTGTAGTATGGTTCTAAAGATTTAAGCAACAAATAAAATTATATTAGCATATAAGTTATGTGTTTGTATAATCTGTAGCAATAACATCAACAAATTAATTTGAAAAGATTTTTAAAAACAGTTTCAAAAGTATATAGAGAACAGATTGAACAGTTATAGATGTAGTAGGAGTGAAGGGTGCTGCTTTTACAATAGTAATATATTGAACAGCATTGGTTCACTTCAGAAGTTCACAATAATAAGACGAATTAGTAAAAACATGGCCCAATGAAAGCAAAGGATGTGATCAAGTCATGTGATTGAGTATTATTTGACCACTTCAGCAGTTGACAATTGGAAGTCCAGTTGTCCTCAGACTTAAAAGATTCTGGGTGTCAGATTTAATGCAGATCATGCTACTCATCTAATGGTCAGATGATTTGTCTGAAGAAGAAACATTACTTGTTAAACCTCTCATTCTCATTAGCCAAAATTCCTAATAAAGCCTCATATCAGGAAAAAAAAACAAAAAAAAACAACAATTACTAGAGAGATAAGAGTTTTTATAAAGTGACACATTTCAAACAAATATATTTCACTAGTGTGCTGTTTATTTTATTATACAATATTATGCCTTAATCTGCAAAATCTTTATTTTAGTTGAATTCTGAGCTAGCTAAATAAGCAAATAGGACTTAACTAGAAATATTTTTTGTTTTTTTAGTGATATATCAACTCCTTATGTGTCATTTAATGCTGAAATTTAATTTTCTTGGGAGCATAAGTAATTTCTTTGACAAAAATGCATTTCTGGTACCCCCCCCTACAGAAATGTATTGCCGGTAATTATTTTTTTTTTAATGATGAAAATGTTTTGCCCGTATTTTTACTATAAATTTTTTTTTTATACTTTTATAGTGTTTTCATCCCAGTTTGTGGAGGGGGTAACTATTTGCCTATAGCTGGGACCCTGACTAGTGCTACCACCCTCGTTCTGGGTGGAACTGGGAAATAAAGCAATTAAAAGGTGGTTCCATGGTCTCATCAAAACCTCCTAATCAGAGGCCTTGCTACTGGATGTAGTTTATCGTCATACCCAGAATGAGAAATATTTTGAACACAACAAAAACTATGAGACATAAATTAAAAAAATGTGTCATTGTACCAATATACTGAAAATTTAATAAAGATTTTATATTAAAAGAAAATAATGAAAATTTTTTGTGTAAATGCCAATAGAACTACTAAAATCTTAGACATTTTCCAAATTGTCTTTATAAGAAAATTTCTAAAAAATTAGAATTAGCTTTGTAGTAAAGAAAAAAAAAATTCCTCTAAGTATTAAAAATGACTGAATAAAGACCAATCCTTTAAAGAAAGCAAATCAGCAAGATAAAAGTTACTTAGACTGAAAAATACATTGGAAATCAGGAAAAACTGCTTTTCAGAAAATGAGATATTTAGTCAAAGTTTCTTGTGTGTGTGTGTGTGTGTGTGTGTAATAAAATACATTTAAGTAAGAAATAATACTTGTTTTTATATGATGAGATATCTGCTAATGCATTTTCAAGACTTATTCAGGAGACATTCCTTCTATAGTCAGTTATGTGCCATGCATGATATATGCTTAGGTGATCATGTATCTTTTGATACATGACTGCAGTAGACCAGTTGCCATCCAAGGCTATAGAACCCAGTTTGTCCTGCTATTTATCCATAGCTGGGGGGAGAAGAGGATTCATACCTTTCCCAAGGGTATTAGCATGTAAGTGAATGTAATGGATTTGACTGGAATTCAAATTTGACTGATTCCTCAATCAGAGCCAATATCTGTTATTCCACTGTGCCTCCCTTCCTTCTATAAATTGTTTTAAATCTGGGTATTCAAGATTCATGCAGACAGTGGTAATTTTTTTGTTAGTTAATACATGTAGCAGAATTTCTTTGGTCCAAGTAAAGCTGTTCTCAGTAAACCCGGGAAGCATATAGGATAGTAATTTTTTTTTTCAGTTACATAGATTCCTTCCTACTTTTTTTAAGCAGCCCCCACTTCACAATGCACTTGCATTGAATTAAGCTATTTTAGCTTGGTTTCTATGTAATCTTTTGTCAAATACATTTCTGTATCTGCTTCCAATATATATATATATATATATATATATATAAAAGAGTGGATGACTAAGCCCAGAGTCAACACAAAGTTAATTGAATTGTGATCATAAATTTTAACTGTATGATGTTTAATCTACATGATTAATTATCACTGAATTAATTACAGTAACAAGAAAGGAGATTTTCTTAGAAAAATATTTGTGTAAATGCTTTATCATTATATGAACTTTCTCATGTATTTTTCAGTATGCTTCTCAATCTATTATTTGGAGCTCATCCTTAAAATGATCAGCTGTGCCTGACTTCATGGTATAATACAGAATTATTGCTTGTGGGCATAATTTTTAAGGGTTGGTTGGTTTCTCATTTATATTTCCTCCCACAATTTCTTGAGGTATTATTTTAAGATGTTAGTCATTTTGTTTTTTTCACAAAAATGTCTAACTTTATGAGAAGACTCAACAGAATAAATCTGCTGTGGAAAATCATCCTGATGTTATACTGGCCATAATTCCTCCTTTGAATGTTTTGGCTACCTTTCTTATGTATAGCATGTTTACTATAGCCTTATTGTTAGTATCCTAAGTTTTTCCTACTACTCAATGTTGATGTTATTTGGAATGGACAGTTGATAATTTTTTTTTTTAAAAAGATGTTATATATAGTAAAATTCAACCTGTAACACAGGGGTTCCTAACTTTTTTGCATTATCACCCACTTTCATATGAAAAAGTTTCCACTGCCCACCCATATAGTAAATCTTCCAAAGCATACCAAAATTGTTTGGTAAAAGTTTGTTACTAGTTCATAAACTGACATTATGATATAAAATTATAAAGAAAAAAAAAGGAGGTAACAAATAATGGCAGCTGTTGCTAATACTGTATTAAGAGCTAAACCAATGCAAACCTGACCATTGAAAACTATATAATTTTTAATTGTAATGGTTAGTGTTGCAAGTCTTGTCAAAAAATTGAACAGGTTTTTGTTTATAATTATAAAATCAAAAAGAATATATATTACAAACAACTAATACAAATTCGATGAATTTTTTTTGTTGTTCTTGGTCTTCCCTTATCTGATTGGGGGAGGGGGGAGAGAAAGTTATTTCACCTGAAGAACTATTTTGTAAATTGGTACCAAAATATTCATTGTTTTTGGAAATATTTCTATTTTATCTAGGACTTATTTATCCCTATTTAGCCTCCAGGCTTTTCTTTTTATACAGATTATATATCTCCTTTGAATATTTTTTGGGGGTAACATATGCTGAAATACCTTTTTAATACTGAAAATCCTATATCGTCCATCAAAATTTCCAGTCACCCACCATTTTCTTTTCAGTTTGCTCATCGTTTACCCAACAGTGGCCGATATGACCCAGGTTGGGAAAATCTGTTGCAGAGTGTCAGATCAAAGGCTATGTTTTTTTTATATTAAAAATAATAAAATATTTCTTTCTTGAAGAAAGAAAGATACAATTAACATGTGTGGGCTTTCTAGATATTTGATGCATAGATTGCAAACTATCTATAGCTTTCTTACATGAATCATATACTAGAAAAAAAAGTTGATATAAAAAAAATGAAATTAGTCCAAAGAAGTCATTAAATGATGACTTATTTTGGAGTTTCAGAAAATATTAAAACAAATGAAGAATTCCTTGCATGATCAATATCAGATAAGAGTTGTAATTTCTTAAAATTATAAGATTTAAAATATAAAAAAAAAATAAAAATGAGTACAAACCAACTTAAAAAAAAAAAAAAAAAAAAAGAAGCTTTCAGATACTTAAACTGATCTCATTGCTTATAAAAACTTAATAACTGAATTTTTAAACAAATCATGTTTTTTCTTTTTTTCTGGCAAATGTTTACTATTACATCAGTGTACCCCTTATTGACCTAATGTGCATGATTAATTTCACCCTTACTTCACTATTATTGTCCAGTTGACTACTTAAAGAGCATAAAATAGTGATGAGATGGGTGTAATACTAAAATAAAACCTTTTCTCCTTCTAATCTGATGTTATTTCTGATTATTAGAAAATATTACTATTCTTGATTTCTAGTCCAGTAGACATTAATTTCACTGTTTAAAAAAAAAAAAGGAAGAATGTTTGATCAAACATTTTTACGGATTAAATATATATATATATATATATATATATATTTTTTTTTTTTTTTTTTTTTTTACAGTAAAACAGTTTCCTTTTAAATATCAAAATCTAAACAATTTACAAAAAAGAAAAATTTCAAATTAAAATCAAATTTTACCTTTGCTCAGGTAGGACAAAACCTCCTCCTGATTGAACAACTGTGCATCAGCCTCATCACTCCGGAAATGTATCACCTTTTTGTTGTCTGCTTTAATCTTATTCCCATATGAAAGTGGTATTAATCCAAACTCCTCGAGGACAGTAGAATCTGCCGCATTATCAACAGTGGCAGAAGCATTATTATTATTATTATTGTTAGTAAAATTACTATTAACTGAAGTAGTAGTACTTGCAGCAGTACTTGCATCAGTCACACTATTGCTACACACCAGCTTTTTTAGCTGATGTGAATCACAAGTACCACTTATACATGTTGAAGATACTGTGGTACTTATTGTCTTTGTCAATGCCGGAGAGGTTATACTTTTTTTGGTGGTACTAGTGGTGGTGGTAGTTGATATAATGGCGGTGGTGGTGGTGGTGGTGGTGTTAGTGGTGACTGCCTGTTCAGATACAGGTGTCACACTAGATGAGGTGGTGAGGCAAGTTTTATCCACAAAGCGAAGAACTAATCCATTGAGTTTGCTTGCTGATTTGATATCTACGTCAACAGGTTTCACATCCGTTTTTACATGATCACAGATTGCTCCAACAGAAGCAGAAGACGATGAGGTGGTGGTGGTATTGATGGCAGTAATAGGATTGCTATTGTCTTTTTTACTGCCACCAGTCACGAAATCAGTATTTTGAAAAGTAGATACTGGCTGACCATCCTCGGACTCCTTATTTGTGGTTACAATGATCCTGTCATTTGTATTCTCAAAATCTTGCTGGAGGGGAGGCACAGCAAACATTTCAAGTATCTTATGAGAAGTGGGGGGAAACAGAGGAGGAGGAGGAATAGAAGAACGAAGAGAAAGGTTGGAGTGAGTTATCTCCTCTTCGCTACCAGAGTTTCCTTGTGGATTATTCCTTGCATCCATATCACAGAAGAAACCAAATGTAATCTTGAATTGTTTGTCGTTGTGTCTCCGATCCCTGGGGTTAATGAATTTAACAGCTAGCGCATCATCACTCACTCCACTGTTGCTGCTGCTGCTGCTGTTACAAGATTGTTGTTGGGTAGCTGAGGTGCTGGAGACAACCTGATTGTCACCGGGAGTTTTGGTCTCAGCATCTTCGGTGTTAGGGGTCAGTGTCTCAATAGAACTGCTCGGGCTGTTATCTTTCAGAGACAACTTGCTTACCAACTCCTCAACTGAAGTCACAGATTTGTGATCACAGAAAGAAATCTGACAATCAGCATTAATGTCACTACTACCACCATCTTCTGCATTGAGAAGATGGTGGCTCCTGCTAATTTCTTGCTTGGTATCAGTTACACTGTCGATTGCTGCTTCTGGGCTGCCAACACACTCACCAATTGAGTGTTGGCAATTCATGCACATGTTGCTACAGTTATTGTAGTTGTCTCTTAATAAATATTTATTTTTGTCACTATCATTCTGAGTGCAGCCAACTTTGCAATGGCTATTATCTGTGCTACTGTTACCATCCTTTACATTAGCATCATTTTCTTCATCTACATTCTTTTCTTCCACAGCCCCATCACTACTCATGCTACCTCCACTACCACTACTACAGCTACCTCCCCCTCCTCCATCATCATTAGATGAAATAGTGGAGGAATTGCCCATCAGAGTGGTAGGGTTTGATGGTAAGCTGGATGCTGCAATTTTTGCATAGGACACTGGGTAGCTTTTCTCATTGATGAGACGTGCACCCTGGGAGATTGGAAGCGACTTCCAAGATTCGTTATCACTATCCTCAAGAGTAATGCTCTGTACAGTTGACATTGACATGACAACATTGCCAGTTGAATTACGGCGCATCTTATGGTATGAGCTCTCCAAATCTGGAAAAGAGGAGTCAAGTTCGGTCTTGCTACCACAATTGAACTGGTGGTGTGTATGATGTGGGTGAGCCATGGTGGAGTTCAATTTACGGTTGCGGAAGGATGACTTGGACGACAAGTATTTATTAGGTCTCGAGTTGTTATTGTTGCTGCTGCTGTTGTTGTTATTTGGATAAACTTTCTTTTTGTTTTTTTTCTCCACAAGAATAAATGGTTCAGCAGAGGTAGGTGCAGAGTTTCCGGGACTGGAGACGAAACTGTCATGAGCTAAGCAGCTATCATCATCAAGGCAGCTGTCTATTTCAGAATTGTCACAGTTGCAGAACTCTTTGTCCAGGAAGGAAGGTGACTTGGTAGGACAGAGATTAGTAGATTCTGAATCAGACAGCTCTGACTTTGCATCCATATTACCAATGCCTGAACGAAGGACATGGCCATTCAGACCCTTCCGCTTGCTCTTCTTTTTCCTCTCAAGGGATTTGTTTAAGGTCTCATTACTAGGATTCTTGCCAATGAATTTAAGAATATCTTCTATCTTATCTCTGCCTCGGTAGTCTGGGATATCCTCTGCTAATATATAATGATCTTCTCTTCGATTCTTGCGAGTTTTTAACCCTGTGGCCTCCTGGGAATCACTTTTGTAGGCCAACTCTTTGCCCATCTCTTTTTGCAGGGAGTCAATCTGTGCAACATCAGGGTGATTGTAACTTTGTGACTGATTGCTGTTTACTGGGTTGCCATTTACGTCTTCATTGCTGTCATCATTGTTATTCAGTTGGAGAGATGTACAGACAGTTTTTTTAGTCACATCTGAAAAGACAAGAATATTATTAAAATTACATTTAATATATGTTTAGTGTTTGATTTATCTTATGTTCAATTTTATATGAATACTCATCACATTAAGTAATCAGAAATAAACTAATTTTATTTTTAATGTCAGAGTGAAAACGTCAAACATTTCCATTCCCAATTTCATAAATGAAAAAGAAATTGTAAGCACAAAGTTGCATATCTTTGGTAAACTAGAGTTTTCTCCTTTAACTACATTTATCATCCTACTTAATATTTTCATTACCATGTCATGTATCAAGTTAACCCTTTATGGCTTCAAACTATTATTTGGATTTTTATATAAAAATCTTACAAATAAATAGCTAATGCTGAACAAGAGAAAAATCAAAATTGATGTTGGTATCACCAGGAATGAACAGATAGATGACAATAGATTATAAGTAAAAATTTAATTTTTAACTTTGAATCAATATAATACAAATATCAAAAGCTATATCAAACACAAAATTTCCTGTAGTAGTAACTAGTAAAGAAAAAAAAAAAAAATTTAAAAGCAATTCTATAAAATGTTCCAGATGTCTATTTACAACCTATAACAGCAATCCACAGAAATTACAAATTAAGAAAACAAACTAAATGGAAAAAATGCTAAGTTTGAGAACTTATAAATTCTGTTTGTTTTGCCAATTACACTTAACCATGGTCAATTACTCCAATCAACTACAACAGGTTTTTAACCTCCAAGTTTATCTATGCTTCTGCAATAACTTTGATAAAGGTTATGATAGATTTCAGTTAAATACTCCCTTATGTACAAAGGAAAAAGAACAGAATTTTCTAATTAATCACCAGAATTCTTTTTTGCTGCTTCAGACCTATTAACTCCACTCCCACCCTTCTTTACAAGTCATAGGATTTTGTTAAGTCTATCCTTGTAATGTTTTTTAACTGGTACTTCAATTTGTTTTCTAAAAAAAAAAAAAAAAAAAAAAAAAAAAAAAAAAAAAAAAATAATCAGTGCAAATAAATTTTCAGGTAGGGAAAGTGAATCAATAATAACAGTTGATAATTGTAGAAGAAAATAGATGTGCACACAGATACAAATTGAGAAGCATGCCGTCAAGTTGTACAATAAGTTGCAACAGGTGCTGCTGGCCTGACTCATAGCTCAATTATGACAGAAGTGATATCATCCAGACCAGGCCTCAGTCAGAAGCTAGTAGCAGCTGTATTACAAAGAACTTAACTTTCTACACTCTCCTGCCTCTCTCATATATATATATATATATATATATATATATATATATATATATATATATATGGGCTGAGTTGTTAAAATGTTCGCATTCTGACCATGAGACCCGGGTTCAAATTTCATGGTCGATTTGTCAGGAAGGTGACTTCCTGATGTTATTGGACTGGAGGGGTCGATCCCAGTGTGTGGCACCTTTGGAAAGTTCCTGAAAACCATACCACAGGTTGACCTAAGTCGTGTGAGTGAAATTGAGTAGATGGGATCCTTGGGTGCCATCAATAGCTGTGCTGGCATGAAGTCACATGTCATTGTGGCAGAGGGCTCAAGCGTGCTGGCCTTGTTCAAATTGATCAAGCTAGATAACATGCTCTTTCCCAGAAACTGTAACTAAGGTCTGCTCAGCATAGTTGTAGTATAAACCACAGTTGGGGTCTGTCGGTGTGAATAAGCAAAAATGTGCCTGAGCAAGTGACAGCTGAAATAGTTAAAATGACATTGTTAAAAAAATATAATCCCTAAGTAGAAGCTGCATTGCCAAAAAGTAAATGGACATTGTATTAAAAAAAGAAAAAGTTAGACAGGCTTCTAACAAAGTCCTGATCAAACTGCATTCTTTACATGAGTAAAGTATTATTTCTGTTTCAAGAGATGCTTACTTCACTAACTTATGGCCATATTTAAAAAAAAAAAAATAAAATAAAATAAAAAAAGTAAAAAGAAAATAAGTTACAAAGAATTTAATTCAATGATTAAATTGAAGGAATAAAATAACCTTTAAAAAACTAAGGTAAAAAAACATTTTTAACAAAATATATGCTGCTTTTGGGTTAGGTCTGATCAAAAATTATTGGGACTGGTGTTAAAAAAAAAAATAATAAAAAAATGCATCAATTAGGAATTTATTTTCCTTCAAAGTACTTCCCTTCTGAAGCCACACACTTTATCCAGATTTGCTTCTATTTATGGAAGCATTCCTGGAACTCCTTTTTTGGGAAAGCAAGCAGCTGCCTCATTGCATTATTTGGATTTCTGCAACATCTTGAAATCCTGTTCCTTTCAAATAGGATTTGATTTTTTGGAAAGTGAAAAGTTGCAAGGAATGAGATCTGGGGAATATGGTGGTTGTTGAACCTGGGGAAGGTTGTACTTGGCCAAAAACTGCTGCACAATCCAGTCACTGATGGAATCACTGTGGTGTGGTGAGACAACCACTCTCTACACACTTTCCTTCTTAGTATGCATCCAAGACAGTTCAAGATCAATCTGTGCCAAGTGGCTTCATACTGTGTACTTCAGCTCTGTTACTATAACAACAGTGATACTTTGTGATCAGATCTCTTATTTTTGTTGACTTAGTGAAAATTGTATATAGGTTAATTATTTTTTATTTGGCTATTCTAATTAGAATTGAAAACAATGCTAATTCAACAGAATTTCAAACTTCTTATTTTTATGACAAGGAAAATAAGAGGGTTTCTTTCTTTTATATTTATCCTGCAGTTAATTAAATGCCATATTAATTAGGTGATATTGAAGACCTCATTTTCAGCTCATTTGACCTACTGTACTTTATTAAGGATTGATAAAACAAGCAACTTTTAAAAAAATCTCATTTACTCATTGGCACTACAATAAAAAAATGTCTATATGGAGAACAATATTTAAAAAAAAAAATGATTAATAAATTATAAGAACTGCCATGCACTTGAGAGAAAAAAGTTTGACAAACATGACCACTAAGATGTAGCCCCCCCCCCAAATAATGCTGCTTTTTATTTTTTAAACTACCTTCACTCTTTGGCAATGTTTGTTTTAAAAAGTGATCATTAGAATCGGAATAAAACCTAAACATATGAAAGTGAATTCATACATATTTTTGTTCTTGAGAATTTACAACAAAAATATTAAACAATTTATTAGATTGTTTATTTACAAAAATAATTTTATATTTAAAATATTCTAAAAACTAATTAGAACTAATGAAATGCAATATTTATCATTTACCAATTGATAAAGAAACGAATGTGAAAATTTTTATTCATAAATTTATAAACATTTACTAAATTATTAAAATATGTGAACCAACTATAACGAAATCCTTATTTACCATTTTATAAAGTTTGAATCATTGACAATTAGCCAATGTTTTGTCAACCATTCCAATAAACAATCTAATAGTGTAAATAGTGTAAATAAACAACTTAATAAATAAACAGTATTTATTATTTTTGTTACAAAGTATCAAGAACAAAGAAAATGTATAAATGCACTTATGTGTTTTGGTTTTATTACAATTCTAATCATTGCTTTTTAAAACAAACATTGCTGAAGAGTGAAGGAAGTTTAAAAAAGCCAATTTTGCCAAATGTTTTTAGACATATCACACATACAGTATGAAACTTATGAGTATGCATGCTCTGTAGTTATTGAAACATTAGTTTCAGATAATTTTTGCCAACTAACAATTATGGAAATGTTTCAGTAAAAACTAATGCGATGTCTTTCATTCCTCTTTACAGTTTTCTTTAATTCAATTATTTTAATTTAGAAATTATAGAATTATTACTATCATGAATTTAAACATTACTAGATTGGCAGCTAGGTCTCATCAGTTTACAAGTTGAAATTGCTAGATGTAAGTAAATTCTATGCTAAGAGTTTCTTCTCGAACTTTTCACTTATGGAATTCTCTAGCTTCTTGCTTTGATCTTCAAACGTTTAAATACAATGTTAATCATTATCTTCGACCTTAATAACTGTTCTTTTGTTCTCTCTCCTCAATAATGTTATTCTTTTTCTCATTCTTCCATACTTAGTAACACCATATATCCTAGTGGCTTTATTGCCTTACTTAGGATGAAATGATAAAAAAATAAATCATGGCTTTTTACAGAGACCGGTGGGTTCGAATACTGAACATTTATCAGTGACAAATATACAATTATCCTTCTCACAAGGCATACTATGAGTTTACTTATGTATACCTAATATGAAATAATCAGTAGAAAGTAAAGTTTTTTTTAACTTGAATCATCTAGTCTGCAAGAATTCAGGAAGTATTGGATTCCAAATACTACCCCAGTAAAAGAAAATATCAAACTACACTGCTATGTGGTTGAGAAGTAAATATGACAAAATTTTAAAAAAATATTCTTGGCTCATTCAATTTTGAAATAAAACAGTTCACATTTTTATAGAGACTTTAGTCATATGTGAAAATAAAACCTGCAATTGGATAGGAGATAAATATGAAGAATTATCAAATCTATTACTGGACAAACTGTAAGATTGCACAAATGCCAATTTCTGTTTTTTCCAATACATTAAAAATTTCACTTAGACATCTTGGAAAGCAAATGCCATACATGCACAGAGAAAAAAAATCTTTATGTAAGAATTAAGAAAATGCTAAAAATTTGGAAAGGGGAAAGTGAACTAATTCCAGATATTTTAATCATACATCACATTTTTTTCACTTGAATTTCACTTAAAAGCAAATATTTAAGGGGTTGGGCTGCTTGCAAAGAATCTATTAAAAATTTGTCAAAGGATTAATAAAATTTGAAAATGCTAATTAAGGTTATTATACATCATAATCAAAACTTTAAAAAAGTATATTTTTAAAAAGTAGAAATAAAAAAATTTCATAATTTTGAAAAATAAAATTTCATTTCTTTTGATATATTGGAAATATGTATTGTTCAGAGTTTTTCCATAACATACATGTCGATTGGTTGTTTTCGCTTAGTATAATATGTACTTTTATAGATAATGTAAACAAAACCCAACAAGTAGTAGACATTGTTCAATTCACATAATGCAACTGAACAGAACAATGTTAATTTTGACCCAAGTACAGCATGTGCTTGTTGTGGGTAGTTCATATTCTGGTAATATTTTCAATTTTCGGTCATTATGTGGTATATTGACACTCTTAACAATACAGTGTGTTTGAACCTTTAAATAGTGACTTTTTTCAATAAAGGTTCTCTGTTCAAAAAGGTATCATGTCTTACAGATACACATATACTCTTGTTAAAAATTTGTTTAAGATGGGCTGGATTATGAGCCTTCATGAAGTTTGGTCATTTTAGAGAATTATAGCACATATTAAACTTGGTGGTTCACTGATGTTGGCAACATGAGTCAAATGAACTATTTTTTTATACATCTACAGACTAGGTTTTAGAAAACCATATAATACAGATCCCTCAAGATTGATACATTCTAAGGTCAGCAGTGATAAACTGCATCATATCAACAGCAAAGTAGATGTTACCCCAAGTGTGTCAACATTGATCACTAGGAATAGTTTACTTACAGAAGGTCAACAGGCACACACAAATCTAGTTCAACTTCTATTTGTGTGACAATACTGTTAAGCATAACTTTGATGTTGTTATGAGAAAGTCACCTAGAGGATCAAATTGTTTGCAGGAGTAATCAAGTGCTGAGAGTAGGTTCTTCCTTCATACCAGTAATGGTTGTTTGCATGTGGTACAGACTTGGGAAGTGATATTTTCCCTGAGTATATTCTCCCATGAACAAACATCACCTCAGTATCATGAGAGAATGCCATAAGTTATTTCAACTCACTTTTGGTGTTTATGGAGGAAAATATGAACAATGATGTATACATCCAAAACATGATTCAACCTGCTCTGCTGCCATTCCTGCAACAAGGTAATTAGCTGTTCCAGCAGAATAATTCCTGCTTACATGATACCTGTGCCACTTAATAGGCTCTTTAAACTAAATGACAACTTCCCTAGCTAGCACAATTACCAGATATGCCCCTCGAACATCTACGGGACAAAGTCCGACTTGTTGAGTCAGCTCCTCTTGCTATTTTGCATCAATAAAGTGCAAGAGGAATGGAATAATTCACCATCTGTATGGTCACATGAATGTGAGAATGTTGGCCATTTTTAATACCAAAGGAGGATATACAATGTATTAATAATGTTAGAGTACTGTGGAATTAATTTGTGCACATTAATTATATATTTATTATTTTTAGATATCGTGGAAAGGAACAAAAATGTATAAAAAGAGACAAGGAAAAACTATTCTTAGCTGGTGCATTTTGTCCTCTAAGGGACTTTATCAAGACAATGTAGGATTTATTGAAGGCTTGCAAATTTCAAACACCTGATGAACATTCTCAAATTTACAAAATCCTACATTGCCATGATAAAGTTCCTCAGAGGATGAAACGTGTTGGCTAAGAATAGTTTTTCCACTTGTTTATATAACTATTATAAACAAGCTATATTACTCAAAAATCTAATGAGTAAATTAACAAAAACATACAGGGTAATGTAATTTTATTTTCCATCAGTGTACTTGTAATGAATGTAATACTGAAAATTTTGCCATGTTATCATAGCCTTGTTCTAAGCTTATATCTACTGTAAATATATATTTGTATAGATACATTTGAAACTGATATAACATGCATTTAAGTCATGCCAAGTTAATTATAATATATTCAAAGCTAAAATAAATGTCAGGTTTGTGACTTTTCAAAAACAAAAAGTGTCTAATCGATATTGTTCCATTTTGAACAGTTTTTACTACCAATGTATTATCTTAATTGGGAACAGATTAGTATTAAAATAAGTATTTTTTATTTTGCAGATTATCAATATGCTCTATCCAGAAAATTAAGCTATATAATCAGAATTAATTTTTTAATGCTCTATTTGTTCAACAATGAGATTTATGTAGAACCTTCCCTAATTACATTTTTCATTTTATCTTAAACTTCCAGAAATACTTAGAATGGCATACGAGACAAGCACTTTTCAAATTACTTTATATCAAATATTAAAATTTTTTTAATACATCCACCTTAAACAAGTTATGGGTATTAGCCAACTATATATATATATATATATATATATATATATATATATATATATATATATATATATATACTCTTATGGTCTGTTTTTTGTTAAATTATCAATGCATTTTGTATAATTAAATTTTTAACAAAAATCATTAAAATGGCAAAATTTATCTTAATTTTAAGTTTCCTTCAGAACAACTATTCAGTTTGATTAAACCACATTATAAAAAGTAGTATCTTAAAAGAAAATTTTTTATTAAAGAGTAGTGTAAATTTTACAAGTATTCACTGTTAAAGCAAGAACTAATTTGCTTTATTTTGAGATCATGATTGACTTCAAAATTAAGTATCAATACATAAATTAAAGTTTAGGTGTTTTACAAATCTATGACCATTGAGGTCAATAAAGAAAAAAAATGACAACATACACAAAGTTGCTACTATTTGAGCAAAAATATTCAAATCAAATATAGAGGAGAGACTTGAATTAAACTTTTATAAAGATAAAGAATACTAAACTAAGACTTCAGACACATGGATATCAACATGGTTAAAGCTTTTTTCTATACTAACCAAAAATGGCTGACATAAGGGTAAGTAAAAAATTATCTGTGTTTTTGTCATAACATAACTTTAGGTTTGTTACACTGCCTTCTCCTTATCCATACTTCTAGTTGATACTATTATTGTCATGTGGTCAAAGTTTGAGCTTGATTACACCAATTTTCTTGCTGCTGGTACAGTGTAAACATGGCCACTCTGCAATCAGTGTATACCAAGGAGGAACAAAGAGCAGTGATCAGATTTCTCTGGTCAGAAGTTGTGTCAGAGGCTGAAATTCATTGTAGGCTTTTGACACAATCCAGTAACAGTGAATTACTGTATAAAAGTGGATCAAGAAGTTTAAAAATGGCTGGACGAGCATGACACACAAAGGAGAAGGACTCATCAACCTCCACCACTGATGAGAAGATTTAGCAAGCTTGAGAGATGGTAATGACAAACTGGAGAGTTAGCATCGATGAGGTAGCATGTTCTCTGCAGATACGAAACACTGTTCTTTGTTGTTCTTTGGTGCACACTGCTAGCAGAGCGGCCATGTTTACACTGTAAAACCAACAAGAAAACTGGTGCAATCAAACTTTGATCATGTGATCACAATAGTACCAAATATAAGCATGCATGAGAAGAAGGCAGTATGACAAACTTAAAGCTATGTTATGTTGAAAGTGCAGATAATTTTTTACTTACCCTTGTAGAATAGGACAAGGATAAAAGCAACTTTAGGAAAAAAAAAATGTATAGAGAGGAGAAAGTGCAGAAAACTTATTCATGTCTATTACTCACATGTAAATGAGAACCAATAATCATACATAAACACGCTTTCTGGCAGGTTTTAACGTCGTCTCTTGGATAAAGTTTTTATAAAAATGTAACAATGCATACTGAGGAATGATTATCCAAAATGCATCATTTAACAAATGCATTGTTTACTTGTGTTGAATTTCAAAGAAATTTTTTTACTCAAGTCAAGAGCAACTTGTCAGCTGCAAACAAAGAATACAACATTCAAGAATGAACTAGTTTGACCAGCATTACCAGTTCTACTTTTAAGTAGGAAAACAGATTTAAAGTGAAGAGAAAAGGCTCTATTGTTTTAACCAGTTTATTACTTGGTAAAAAAATCCATTATATCTACAGGGTATAAATATTAATTGTTCTTGAATGATATTGCTTGCCTCAGTAGGAAAGCTGTAAATTGGATTAGTGTTTTTATCTTGTTTAAATAAAATACAGCTCTACATTTATAACAGGGAAAGAATTGTCCATATTTTCAATTTTATAAACTAACACTTCTGTAAATATTGCAAACAAAGTTTATGCATCTGTTGTATATTAGATAAGATATAGAGAATCATAAAGTAAGTAGCCTTTTGCACATATATGAAAATTTTCCTTTGCATTTATAGAAACAAGAATCACAAAGTAATTATTTTTAGGTAAAAGATACTATCCACTTTAACATGTGACAAGTGATTTTATCTGACATGAGAATTCTGTTAATTTTCATGATTATGCATGGCATCATGACTCAGCAGACTTTAGGTTTGTGCACTAGAGTTAGAGATGTATCTGGGAGCCAAACATGACTGGTCAGAATGGCAATCAATAATTTAAAATGATTCACAAACCAAAAGAACCTAAATTCCTGGCATGAATCATCAGTAAAGGAAGTTCATTTGTAAATAAACATGTCTGATGAGATGCAACGGAGAATAGAGATTGGGGAGGGGGAGATGAAGAAGGGATCAAAGGAAAATCATTTTCCTTCATTTATCTACCTGGATCTCCAGGCACCAACTATCTTGAATCATCTGCATTATTTCTGTCATTGAAAAAGTACATAAAGTGTGAATATGTATGTGTGCGTGTGTGTATATATATATATATATATATATATATATATGTATATATAGGAAATGAAATTCAAGGATTTGCTTGTAAATATACATAAAATTCTATGCTTAAATTTCCTATTAACATTTAAACTGCACCAGAAACAATATCAAATTCTAATCATTAAAAGAAAATTCAAGTAGAGATATTTACACAATCTCAGATTTTCAAGATGGTAATCTTTAGCAGTGAATCTCTAATATCAGATCATCAGATCTAAGAACCTTTTAATTGTGCCTTAAAACATTCTTTGACAAAAACATTTTCATGGTATTAGAAAAATCTGAAATTATCTTATTTGTGAATAACACTTCCTTATTGTCATGCTGATAGAGGATTGTATTATACCATTTGTAAATATTTCAAGATATTTTGCCTGTAATGAATGAGATATACTGTACTGAAACAAGCAAACTAAGAGAAAAGGTAACTTGCAAAAACTGATCACTAAGATCAGTATGACATTAATTAAGGTCATATAAGATCAATAGTAAAAGAATTATCAAATGTTTTTTAATATGCATAATCTGCAATGTGTGTGCATATATATATATATATATATATATATATATATATATATATATATACACATACACACAAAAAAAAAAAAAAAAAAAAAAAAAAAAAAGAACTGTTTTGGAGGAAAAATGTATGAAAAATGGTAAAAAGTTTTTGTGCAATGCGTTTTGTCCCTTAGACTTCATCAGACTAGGTTCGTTTATGTTGATGCCCTATGAGAGACACAGGGAATTTTAAATTTAGAAAGTTTTTTTTTTTTTTTTTTTTTTAAATGTGTTTTGGGTACATAATGAATATAAATTACTGCCGAGTACTATATATATATATATATATATATATATATATATATATATATATATATATATATATATATATATACACACACACGATTCATCAAGGGTTGATACTGTAGTATAAAAAATGAAAATAACTATCTGGTGCAAAATATATCTTTAAAAAAATATAAACTTCCTGTATGTATCAGCTTTTGGTAGAAAAAGATTTCTGTAAAGTCCTTTGTTTTTTTATATTTATTAGTTTACTCCAGGTACATGTGTGGATGATCTCTTTCTGCATTTAGTTTAAACATGTTCATATTCTTTTAGGTTTCAATTTTGGGATCTCTCCATCTATGTTTGCTTATTTAACAATCCAGTTTAGATGTCATGTTTTAGTTTATTCTTGGCACTTGTACAGGCCAACTTGTATTTAATAAAGTATGAACTGTGTGTGTAGAACATTTTTACCCCATCTCTTATTGCATATAAAAGGCTGTACTTGCTCAATTTTATCTATTCTTTCATAATAGTTTGGAAACAGATCTCCCAATAAGCTGTGAACATAAGGTTTGTTCAAGTTTTATCCCACTGGAAGTATGTGGAGTGGTGAATTTAGCATCAAAATTTAACCATTATAATTTGACATTTGTCTCCTAAATGTCAGAGAAAGCAACCTTTGCTTAAGTCTAACAAAAACTAGATTCTTTTTCCTCAAAATGCAAATGAATACGCAATAAAATAGACCAAACAAAAAATTAAGAATTGATAAGGAGAAACAAGACAATATATAATAAAGATCTTTCCATATGTGAAATATGCCATAAGAGTGAAATGTGAAGATACAATAAATATACCAAAGTAACATCAAAATAAGCACACCAAAGTTAAACTACTTTGAAAATGATTTAAGACATGTTTTGCATAGGTCAAATGTTCTTCAAAGAAAAGAGGGCTAATATAACTTTACCATGATACTACAAAGCTCTGATCATCTTTGTTTGAGAAAAGAGCTATATGTATGTCAGTTTATGTTTAACTGTATGGTAATGTATATATGTAGAAGTCACGATTATACAGTTGCACAATCGAGTTTTATAAGTTTTCACAAAAAGAATTGGCAACAATTAAAGTATATATTACAGGTTGATTGCTTTATCTGAAATGCCCAAATCTGAGAACATCTAAAATCCGAAAGTTTCAGGCGCTGACATGACTTGCCACAAACGAAAAATTTCAGAAAGCAACAATGCTACCCATATTTTAATCAAAAGACAACATTGTTAGTAGAGACCGATAGCTTACTGAATCACACAGTGATGTCACTAATGATATAACCTTTTCCTTCAGTTTCTCACACCTGATGTTCAAGTAGTGTTTGGTGTTGCATTTATATATTTTTTGTAAAAGAATGATCATCTTAGTTTGTACATGTACAGAAAGTACAAAACATTATTTTTATGTAAATCTTAATTTCTTCACTCATAAATCCATATGAGCATTATATGACTAAGCATCATTATCTGTATCTCTATGTACACAAAATTCATTAAAATTTTATATAAAACTACCTTCAGGGTATATGTAAAGCTGTGTTATGAAATATAAGGAATATTATGTTTGAGTTCCATTCCATAGATTCTATATACAAATTAAATAGCCTGTATTCCAAAATCTGAAGCACTTTCAGTACCAAGAATTTTGGATAAAGGATTCTCAACCTGTAATATGAACAATACATTTTTTTAGCTTAAATTTATTCTCAGGTAAAATACTGATAACTTATTTTGAGTGTTTAAAGATTTATAGAAACTAGGTGCAATAGAAATTGTACTTGGGAGTGAATTAAAAAAATAAAAACCATACAAGATATCTTACTAACAGAATATACTACATGCCTAAATGAATTGTTACACGTTAACATGGGTTCCCTGACATTTGATAATTCTGACTTTCATCTGTTGATTTTGTGAACTTTTATACTGCTCTGACTTTAACCTTACTTGATTTTAGTGCTTTATTAGATACTGTTTTCCATTTCTATATATACTCTTAAGGATGGGCCACAATTTTTCTATTAATTTTTGGAAAAGCTTGGGGACATTTCATTAATGAAGTATCTTTGAAAAGTCTTTTGGCAATGAGGTCAACAGACAACATTGTAGAAACTTAAGGAGAATTTAAAAAATTCTTAGTTGTGACTAGCACCACTCAAAAATTTCTTGTCTAAAAATTGACAATAATTCTTTGTATTTATCATACCATCATCACCTTTGATGTAACAGAATTTTACTGCCAGCAATATTGGCCCCAGGTTAGATGTTGGTTGACTATTTTCATGAAGCTGTTGTCCAATTAATGTAATTTCAAATTCATTACTAAAAATTACTGACGAGAAATCAGTTTTCATGTACTTCTTTGCCCAGCATAAACATTTCTCTTTATGACATTTACTTTCATGTCTTTAGCCAATGTTCTTAGTCCAAATCTACATTTGTAATAGCAACTTTTTCAAATATTTTTGAGATGGTCAATTCACATATCTTAAAACACTTAATTTTTCTCAAATCTCTTTGTAACATTCTTAGAGCAAGTTTTTCTCTTTATCTTGCCAAAGTTTCCATTTTCTTTTTTGATTGTTCTGACCTGTTTTAGTGTTTTACCAATTTCTAACAAGTCCCCATCACTAAATAACTTTACTATATCTTGTTCAACGGGAGTTTATATTTTTCTTATGACTGAAAGCAATCCTTACATATCTGAAATTAAAGACTAATACTACACACACACTAATATATAAATAATGGCCAGCTTCTCTCAATTTTCTGATCAGACTCATCTGCTATGGTGGTGAGCCTTGTTGCAAACACCTGCTCTGGCATTTTTGTGTATAGAGCCCACAGAACCAACATATGAGTAGATTTGAGTTGATGTTTCTGGGAGAGAATGTATAATGTGTTATGGCAGTTTGAATAACAACAATATGCTCAAACCCTTGGTCACAATGACTTGTGACTATGCTAACACAACCATCAGTGGCCTCTAACAGCTCTGTCTATCCAATTTCACTAAGGCTTGGTAATTTTTATCCATGATATAGTTTTCAGGCACTTTCCAAAAAGGTGCCACATGCTGTTATTGCATCCCCAGACTGATAAAAAGTCACTCTCATAGCAAACCCTTCAGGGTGAGATTCAAACCCAGGTCTCATGGTTGGAAAGCAAACATTCTAACCCCTTGGGTACATGTCCAATGTATATATCCAGTATGGCAAAATCCATCAATTATGTAATTGAATCTCACATTGCCAAATCAGTCATTGTTAATATTTTTAATAAAAACGTTTTATAATTTTAAATTCACATGATCTAATAAATTTAAGAACAAAGAATATTAGAGAAATAAGGTACAAACATTTACTAATCCAACATGTTTTTTATAATACAAATAAAATTATGTGCATTTGTTAGAAGCATTACTAGGCTACTTTTCCATGTAATTTCACTCAAGATTAATACACTTGTCCCATGGTTATACAAGTAGATAAAATGCTGCTCTATTGCCATTTCCATGGAAAATGTTCAGATGAAAATCATTCCTTAGTTCTATCAGGTCTAACCTTCACAGCCAAGACCCACCATGCCTGCACATTGTAAAAAACCACCCTCATTCCCTTTGTATCCCATTGGTAAGATGGAAGTTACTCAAGCAACTGCTGCTTTGTAGAACTGACTCCTAAGAGGATGATTCCCCAATCATTACAAACTTAAACTGTTGGAAACTAGAGTCAACAATTATCTTCCCAATATATCCCCATAAACTGTACCTCTTATGCTGTAACCAACTACCTCAAGTGGCTCTTGGGCCTTGTACAGATTGAACATTACTGCTAAAAAAAAAAAAAATACTTAAGGTGAAGAATATGGCTTCAAGCAATTAGAGCCACTGTTACAAAAAAGGGCCATCTGTGTAGAACTGCTTTGCAGATATATATCATTTGAAGGGCACAAACTGATCATTATCTAAATAATGTATGGCTGATTCCAGGACCTAGCAGAATCCATTGTCACTGCTTCAAGATTTAAAGTTAAGCAGTCAATGAAGGAATTTATTTTCTGGAATGCAAAATGTCTGTTGCTTATACACTTCTTATAAAATAGCCAGACAGTTAATGTACCCAGATGCTGAAAGAAGTTGCTTGTTGAAAGGAACTACATTTATCTGGGAAGTGGTTTTACACAGAAAATGTTGCAGAGGTGTAAGGGTAGCTCCAGTTACTTAGTGTCATGTTATTTAAGGACAGTATTCATGTACTTGTATACAAATGGGACAAGTAAATCAATATCTATTGTGACTGGGTGCAAAATTAGAATAGTAGTAGTGGAAACACATGCACAAGGTTTTATTTCTACAGTAATAAGTTGTATTAGTAAATGTTTATACTTTACTTTTCAAATACACTTTGCATATCCTAAAAATTTTATTAACTTGATTGGTTAATCAATGTATCTTATATATTATGGAAGATCTCTCAATGATCAAACTATTAATCTGGCACCAGGTGTGTTAACAAATATTTTCTTTTGGGCTTAGAATTTGTCAGTATATAATACTTTGAATAACAGATAAGGACAAAATGGAATCCACTCCTCTGATTAGCCAACACACCAGTAGTCAGAAAAAAAAAATTCACTCGCAAAATAAAAATCTGACAAAGTATTTTTCAGTTGAATATTCAGGTGTATATTTATGGATGCATAATTTACAGTATAAATGCTTTGAGTATGTGATGTGACATACATAGGTAAGTAACTCAAACCAGTTAGTCGTAAGATTGTTTATATTGGTGTAACCAAATAAATCAAATGAACACAAATAGGAGGAGAGAGTGAGGGGAAAAATCTATTTTTAAATATCTGAATCTAGTCTAAAAATTAGCACAAAAAGGTATAAATAAAATTTAAGTAATTTGATTGTAAGGTCAAAAGATTGTTAATTTAAATCCTCTTTATGAGATAGTGAAAACTAGAAATGCTCATAGCAATAAACTTGTATGATACTTGTAAATTTAACCAAAGACTTTCTTAACCCTGTTATTTATAATGTTCAAGACACAAATTCAATCTGAGCATTTTCTTCTGAAATTCAACTTGCAAATTTAAGGAATATTTTTTTTAAAATAGATATTAAAAGCACATGAAATTAGTGCTGAAAATTACATTTTATTGTGCTTTCAAGGGCAGCTTAAATTTTTATGTAAACATGTATCCTTTTCCATTTCATTTGAAATAATATATTTAAAATAGGATTCAAAGACTTAAAAATAAGTCATCTCATTTTTAGATCATTGTGCAACCTTACAAGTAAATTAACTTTATACTTCTAGACATGTATTCATCTTTGAAACAGGTAAAGCATTGAAAACAGTTGCTCTGAAACTTGTCTGTGATACATTTGTGGCTTTCAATTGCATAAAAATTTCTAACAATTTAATTTAAACTTTTAAAAAGTCTTCTGTCATTTGTCAACATGTTTCCAAGTGGTGGAGTTACAACTGGGGAATAGTTGGTATTTTTCTTCAAAATATCCTATAGACAATACTTTCCAGTCTTAATAGAGTCCAAAAGCATCTCCACATCCTTGTGGGTGATGAATTATTTTCCATCCTGCAAACCCTTTCTCACAGATGAAACATTGCAATTCTCACATTGCTCTGTTGCTATTTTCATGGAAAGTGTTCAGTGGAACTACATTCTTTAGTTCCAGCTTCATCCCATGAACTGTTGCTTTTTGGAACTGACACCAAAGAAAATGCTTTTTCCCCAATCACTACAATATTGACCTAGTCAAATCTAGGGCCGACTGTTATCCTCCCCACATATCTGTGCCTCTTATTCTGGAACTATCTAGAGTTGCTCTTGGGCCTTGTACAGAGCAAATATCATTGTAAAAAAAAAAAATAAGTGGGGATACGTAGTTGCACTGATACGAAAAGGAAATTGTTAAATATAAAATTTCACACTTCTGAAAATATGAACTTAGTTTAATCTTTTTTTAATAGTCTAAATAAAATCGGTTTAGTATATTAAAAATATAAAATGATAGAACTCAATTTTTTTGAAGGGCTGAAACTGATAGAAAATATTCATACTGGGTCAATTAGTTATATTGTTCTTAAAATAAGAAAAAATGACTTACACTCAAAACATTTTTTTGAGATAAGCTCAGCATTGAACAAAATGAACAGGAACAAAACAATGGGACCAGATGGGATTGTAATAGAGATGCTAGCATAAACAAATAATAAATGAAATATACAACAGTGGCAACACATCAAAAGACTTTAGTAGATACCTTTTTGAAGAATGGCATAAAAAAATGGGTGCAAATGAATGTGAGCTCCATCGGTAATCAGCTTAATGAACTACATAACTAAGCTTATCATCCAAATTTTGATGAAAAGAACACGTAGCAGAATTAAACCAGAAACAGGACAAGAACAGTGTAAAGGTGCTGGAACAAGACATTTATGATCAAAATGATATTAGAAAGCGTAATGCAGATGTAGAAGGCCATGTACCCGAGTTTCATTGACTATACAAAAACATTTGATAAGCTATTGCACAAAGATCTAGTCAAACTGCTGTGAAAATTTTATTTGGGGAAGATATTAGAATAATTCAGAACTTATACTGGAAACAAACCATGTGCATATGGATAGAAAACAAATTGAATAAGTATACAAAAATATAAAGGAGGAGTAGAAAGAAAAGATCTATCATCAACAGTATCCACCCACCAAAAAAAAAAAAATAAAAAAAAAATAATAATAATAATAAAACAATGTCTGGTTGTCAGCAAGAGGAACAGCCCAGGATATGAGCTAGGAATTAGAGATATCAAAATCAAGAAAGTATGAAAATGTAAATATCTGGAAAGTGTTTTAGCAGATGATGGAAAATGTTACACTAAAAATTTGAAGGTTCATTGGAATAACAAAAGATGCTTTCCAAAAGCTAAGCAAACTATTAAGCAGGAAAATATCATTAGATACAAAGAAAAGTGTACTCAACTGCTATGTAATATCAGTCCTCCTATATGGCAGTGAATGCAGGACAATTTCCTTACAGATGAAAAGGAGACTTAAGAAAACAGAGATATAGTTCTACAGAAGGATTTTAAGAATATAATGGACAGAACATGTGAGGGACAAGGAAGTTTTAAAGAAAACCAAAAGGAGGTTTTTACTTAGAATCAGAAAGAGTTGAAATTTCTAGGACATGTGCAGAAAGAAGGCTTGGATAATTTGATTCTCACAGGACATTGGAAGTAAGAGGAAAAGAAAGAAAACAGTAAATGACCTACCTGACAAGTTTGTGTAAATGGATAGCAGAACAGGGAGAAGGGATAGTAAAAAGATAAACATTGCTAAAAGCTACAACAGATAAAAAGTTGTGGAGAGCCATGATAGCCTATGTTCTGAAAGGACACAGCACATAAAAGATATTGAAGCAGAGAAATGTACTCATTTCCTTAAACACACATGATTGAGAATTTTCTAATAAACTCCTGAATTTCTACAAAAAAGTAGACGGCTTAACAAGTTTAATACTATTATACTGAAATTAAAGAAGGCAATGAACAATTTCCTAGTCCCTTATTTTTAACTTTACTGATCTGGTTAAGTATCATTAAGAATTTTTTTTAGCCAAATACAAATTATTGAACTGAACAGTCAGGGGCATTGCATTGGAAAATGCCATTTAATTTGACACTTAAAATTACCATTATCTCAATTGATTACCAATGAAAAACAACTTTCTCAGCTATTACAGGTCATATTTATTTAAATTTTTTTTCTTTTTACAGCTTATGAACCCACTGCAGCTTATTTAAAGCCATAAAATATTTTCTGTAAGAATTTTTTCTTGGAGATAATGGTTTGGTGATACTAGCCTTACTAATTAACCCATAGCTGGGGGAAGAAGTGGATTAATACCTTTCCCAAGGGTATTTGCACGTAAATGTATATAACAACCCAAAAGGGAATTGGAACTTGGCACTGATTAACAATTCAGAGCCATTAACCATTACACCATCTGTACATCCAAGCTTACAGCAATTGGCATTCACAAATGGTCACCCATCCAGATACTGACCAAGCTCAATGTTGCTTAGCTCCAGTGTAACTATATAAAGTATTTAACTTTAGTTTCTGAATATACTTTATATAGTTACAATCCCTTTCACCAAAAACGCATGTTGAAACTTCTTTCAACACATTTTTTTTTTATATAAAATAGACATACTCTAGCAATATAAAGATCAAATTTTTTTTGCTGTTCATTATAAGGACAGAACTAGTTTTACAACTTAAACATTAATTTATGTTACCGATGCAATGTCTGCACACATATGCATACATGTGCTGAAACAGCATGTTTTTTAAAAAATTAGGTTATATCTCCTTTGCCCTTTTATGATCTAACAGTTAATTTGAGAAATTTAAATAAAAAAAAAAAAATAAAATAATTTCTGAGAAGATCAGTTGCTGTTGCTGGATAGTTGCTAATTTTAGTGAAAGAATTATGTCTTGAGTTTTATTGCATCATGAAAGCTAATGGTATCACACTAGATATCTCATAATAGAAGTTTTTATCTTTAATTATATGTATAAGCCACTAAGCTGTGAGTAATTATGTTTTAAACTTATCTTTTATTCTTCTGTTATGGTGAAATGAAACTTAACTGTTCTTGAGAATCTTCTGTCACTTAGCTCAATGATGACAACTCCAATTATCAGCATTTTAAATCATTAAAAAGAAAATTTTAACAATTTAAAAAACAAAAAAAAAAAACAAAACAAGAATCACTTAATTGTAAAAAAAAAAAAAAAAAAATGGGAAAAACAAATCAAATTTAAGTTTTTGCGTCATTGACACAAAATACTGTAAGATTATATGGTCAAAGTTTGTCTAACAAGTCAAAATCCTTTGAATTAAGGTGATATAGAGAATGGCAAATTTAGAGAGAGTCAGCAACCTTGAACTCAATTCTAGTGATTCATACACCAACTGGTCAGATTATACAGCATATATTAAGAAAAAAAAAAAGCATACAATCAAGGGATAAGCTTCATGAACAGAAATCAAAATAGTATGATAATGAATTATAGCAGTGTGCAAGTGTGTAAATACTTAAAACGGCTTTGTATTTTCAGGTTTATGTTAAGTTTTTTTTTTTTTTTTTTAATTAATCATAACACCCCAAGCAAGACATGAATGCCACTAGTATGCAGGTGGCTACAGAGTGAAAGTAAGAGAAAAACTGAGTAATGTGAGAAAAGAAACTGTTGGAGCAGAATTGGCAGTTGCATTTAACTATTTCAACAGTAAATGGGTGGGACCTCGATGCCAATCTAGTAGCATGCTTAAATTCATGTAGTCAAGACACCAGGGAAAATAGTTTGTCAGAGTAGTAGCCATTCGATATAACAACGGCTATTTCAGTCATTTTCTTTTGCTATGGAATCTATAACCCTCCCAGTAAGTATTTGGTTAAAGTTCAATTCTTACTTGTATATACTTAGGATTTAACACATCTAGTTATATTTACACACTTGTAAAAATCTGTGATAGTATGAAGCACCAATTAATATTACAGAACATTTACAATTATTTTTTTTTTTTTTTTAAATTGGTATCATCTCATACAAGGGAGTAAAGCCACTAAAACACAAGGGGGTTACAGGGTGTGGAAGAATTAGGAACAGAAACATTGATAATGAGCAGGAAGAGGAAAGAGTAATCAGGGGGACACTAGATAGTGATTGACATTGCATTGAAATTTTTGCAGATTAAAGTTATCTGGAAAGCATGGAGTCAGAAAGGAGTTCCACAAGTGAGAAGTGCGAGTAAAGAAACTTTTAGCATAGAATTTACAGTTGCATCTAGCCAGCTCAACTATCAATTGATGAGATCTCAATGCCAGTCTAGTACTGTGCTTAAATTCAAAAAGTCTAGGTGCCATAGCAAAGAGCTCATCCAAACAATTACCATAAAAGTATTTGTAGAAAAGGCAGAGAGAGACACTTACAGTGGTGGAAAAGTTACTGAAGCCAAGCCACCAGATCAGGACAAATAATTTTGCTGATTCTTCTTTGGATTTTATCAAGGAGCTCAAGGTAAATAGCATGGGCACTGGACCATATGTGGCAGCAATATTCTAAGCATGGATGAATGGTAGACTTATCAATATGTAAGATTGATTCTGGAGATAAAAATTGTCTTGCATGATACAGTAAACCAGCTTTCCTAGTAGCTGACCTAGCAATGAATTCAATACAGTCTTTCCACTTTATGTCAGCTGAGAACTTTAGCCCAAGAATATTTAGATTATATTTAATCTAAAGATTTCTTCAGATTTTATGCTTGTTTATTTTTTTAGGCTGAATAAATGTATTTAAACAGTTCCAAGTTACTCTTCCTTCATGATTTGTTAAGTGTTACCAATTCTTTAAAAGGTTAACATCAAAAAGAGTAGTCCTGTAATGAATACAAGATTAATTAATGATGAAATTATGTGCACTACCATGGCAACAATGGAGACTTGTCTTGATGATAATAGCAGTATAAGTAAAATTATAATATATTACATGAATACATTAAAGTCAAAATAAAATTTGTTCATTTTGAAACACTAATATTTTTCTTGCATTTATGTTAATAATAGCTAAATTTGTGCATTGAACATTTTCCATATTTGGTCTGGTTCTCCTACTATATATCTCTAAATTCTTGACAAAATTCAAAGAAGGGTGGGCATGTAATGTAATCAATCCTGACATGGCAATTTTTTTTTTGTACCCAATGTGCCTGGACATGTGACCTAGTTGATCTCAGCTTTGTCATTTAATTGCTTAACACTGTTGTGATATATAGGGTGTCCCACAAAAATTGACATAATTTAAAATGTGAATATCTGAGTAACTACATGTCCCAGGAAAATGAAATTAAATAGGCTTCATGTTGAACAATAAAAGATTTATTAAAATTCAAATAAGATACTCAAAGGAATGTAGATTTTATAACAGATTTCATAAATCTTTCCAAATGTTCAATATGTGTACAATGACACATGTCAAGTCAGTAGTCCAGTTCCTGCCAAACACACTGTAGCATGTCTTATGTAACATTCCCTAGCACCTCAGTGATTCTCTGCTTAAGTTCCTCAAGGCTTGTAGGAAGAGTGGGGATATAGACCTGTCCTTTTTCATAGCCCCATAGAAAAAAATCACAAGGTGTCAAGTCAGGTGAACATGGTAGCCATTTCAACAGTACATTTTCATTATCACTAGCACACTTGATCCATCTTCCTGGCAAATTCCTATTGAGATATGTTCACACAGTTAACTTAAATTTTAACAAAATGTGTAAAAACTGAGAGAACTTGAGCTAGAATTGACTTATTAAATTACAATATGATGCCAATTTTTTTTTGTTGAGGGAGGTGGGGGCACCCTGTATATATAATACTATATACCATACTTCACAATACCATGATTTCTTCGTTCTCACAACTGGATAAGCCATTAATACAATTATATAACAAAAGGAACTGCAAAGAATGGATAAGAAATCAACAAAGCAGAATATCATGAAAAAAAAGTAAGGTATTGGTACAAAGTAGTTTATGCTCAAATATAATTAAATCTTTGTTATTGGTTTTGCTGTTTGATAGGTTGAAAGTCAAAATGGCTGTATATTCGGATTCAATATAAAAATTACTTATTACACATACAAGTGAATTAAATGCCAAATTTCAGAGGAAAAACTTTTTCAAAATGCTAACTTACACTTTGTCTTACACTAAAGATATATCCTTCAGAAGCATTCTAAATTAAAAACAAGTCTTGTCAGCTGGAGTTATATCTTTGTATAGAGTTACATCACCTTTTTATACTTGTTGACTCTTGAGACAAGAAACCAATTATATGGAAGACTAGCAAGGGATAATAAGTCAATCATTAAAGTAGCTTATTTGCTTAAATCAAAGAAAAAGAAGTCTGGTATCATTAACCATGTACCAAGCTAGAATACAGAATTTACCAGTCATTTCATTTCATCAAAAATGAATAAGAATAAAAGTACATCTTGTCCTTTTATTTAAGAGTTAAGATTGTCAAGCAGAAAACCTGCTTGGTTACCTTATTTATCTGAAGTAAAGCTAAATACATGAGGCAATAAGTAAATACATAAAGTAATTGCTTATTTATTCGAAGTGAATACACAAGGTAATTTTACAAAGTTATGCACCTGTTAACCATCAATATCAATCATCAACTGGTAAGAAAATAATTTCAATATTCTCTTAAAAGTATAAAAATTCTTAAAATGTTATCAACATGCTTACTTGCATATATAATTGCAACATCTCAGGTATTTATCAAACAATTTTACATCATAAATATAACTGAGAAATTAGGAACTTTAAAAGAATTCAATACATAATTCTGCCAGTAAAATTCAAAGAACACTTAAGTTTATAATGGAAGTTTTTACTCTGTGTAGATACTTGACCACACCCATTTAATGAACTTGTTTTCTAATTTCTCTATCAGCCTTCTCTAGTTCCAGGCTTACAGCTACATCACATTGAAACAGAGGTTTCTGTACGATTACTGAAGTTAAGCAACATCGAGCTGGGTCAATATCTAAATGGATGACCTCTTGGGAATACTAAGTGCTATAATCTTGGATATGCAGGGGATAATGACTGGGAATTGTTAATCAGAGTTCTAATTCCAGTCAGGTTTATTATATTCATTTACTCACAAATAACCTTGAGAATGGTATGAGTCCACTTCTCTCCCCATCTATGGATTAATTAGTAAGCATTGTATCACTAAACCATTATTAGTGAAAAAAGAAAATATTTAAATTTTGGCATTAAATAACCTAGAGATTGATATGTTGCTAAACAAAAACAACATACTGTCTTGTTCCAGTGTAATTAGCAATGAAGGAAAAAAAATACTGGTTTTTACATGGGAGTGATTACACACAAATACAAAGGTATGAGAGTTTCATATTAAGGCAATGATTCTCAACCACAGCGCTGCTATTTTTTAATTATATTATTTCAAGTACTTTGTTTTAATATTCATTTTTTAAAAAGTATTTTTTTTTTAATTTAACTTTTTAAAATTTTCCTTTATTTGAATAAATGAATATTAACTTTTTTTTTTCATATAATTGCATCAACATTCTTTGTTTAATTCAAAATTTTGACAAAGTTATATTGAATTATGAATTAATATTGTTGAAGTTTCCAATATGCAAAATTGAGAAAACAACAGGCACAGGTTTTACACTAAATAAGCTGCATAAATCGTTGAATAGAAACATTGAAATAAAGTTCATATTTTGAGTATTTTTTAAAATCTATGGTTTTATTTCATAAAATTTAAATGTATACTCTTTGAAAATTTTGCTAAGTGTGTTGTGATATTTTCATTTACTCCTAGGTGTGCTGTTGCTTAAAAAAGTTGAGAAACACTGGTCTAAGGCATACAGAAAATGCAATGAAAATTAAAGCCTTTTTTAAAATCATTATCAATGAAACATACGCTTTATATTATATTTATAACATCCAAGTAGAATGCTTTCTTGGTTGCAACTTTTCTACAAATGTACAGGGGAAAATTTAATGAAGATAAAGATGAAATTCTTAAATATCTTCTCTATATTTTACATGGAGGAAGAAAATAAGGGGTACTGACAAAATACAATATTTAAGACTAGGTATGTCCCAGGTAACGCTAAAAAAGTGGTATACTCTGGAGAAAAAAGGTCCCCAAATTGATAAAAAAATTTTTAACTTGTAAATGTTTATGTTAAAATTAAAGAAGGAAGACCAAAGTATTTTTTGAATATTTTTTCAGATTTTTTAATCCTTCCTATAAATTTTAAAAATTTTATTTAAAAATCTCGTTTTTCTTGAATAAAAAAAAAAATCAGTAAAATTGATTTATCGACATTTCTGCCCGAATTTGTAAAAAAAAAAACAAAAAACAAAATTAGTTCAAAAAGCAATTAAAATTCAGTTACACCTTTTTTTTTTGTTATCTTAGGAAATTTAGAATGATTAAAGTATACTTAATGTAATTTGAAAGAAACATTACTTACTTTTTTTTAGCAGAAAATTTTTTAATAGAGATATTTCCAACCGAAGTACTCACGCGGGTGCGTGATTGAAGGGTGTTAATTGACGGGTGTCAATATATTGACAACTTACGTCAAGCGAATTTATCGTACGGTAGCGCAGAAGTGATGTAATTCGTTCTAATTTTAAGTGAACCTGGTTAGTAAATTTAAAAAAAAAAACAAACAAACTTTTTTAACTGAATGAATGCAAAGCAATTTCTGAAGTAAAAAGAACTTGCTTCTATCAAGAGAAACAAGTCGACCTCGTGACATTATTTCAAAGCTGTGCATCCATACTTTCGTTGGAGACGATTTTAAGTACAATTTTGGAATATTAAAAAATTATTTTAAAAATGTTAACGGTTGTCAAATTTTTATGAGCTTTCAAATTTATGATCTTTAAAAAGTAGGGAACATAATATGTTATTTCCATAAGGCTTCATACAGAAACTTAATTTTAAAATATATAACAACATTTTGTCATATTGTGTATTTAAAAAAGAAAAAAATTATTGTAAAAATTCATTTTTCATCAAAATTTTTTTTTAAGAATTACCGTAGTAATTTTTTTTTTTAAGAATTACCGTAGTAATTTTTTTTTTTAAGAATTACCGTAGTATATTTTTTTTTTAAGAATTACCGTAGTATATGTTATTCAGAAAAGTCATAAAAAGTTTTTTGAATTAAATATTAGTCTTAGTTTTATTGGGTTTTGTATGTTTACAATTGAGGTAAAAGTTTGGACAGTTTTGCACATATTTTTAACAAAAAAAAAAAAAAAAAAAAAAAAAAAAAAAAAAAAAAAAAAATCGATGATTTAGAATCTTCAGAGTCTTGTGCATTTAATTGAAAAAAAATTATCAGGCTTCAAAAATAAATTTTTGAAGTTTTCATAAAATTAAGTTCGAGGGGTGTAACAGATATAAAAAAATAATATTTATACCATGACTTTCAAAATGACAAACATTTCTAAAAAAAAAAAAAAAAAAAAACAAGATTTTCAACCTAAATTTAAAAAATGCTGCAAATGAAAAAAAAATTTTTTAAAATAATTAAAAAATACCATGGTCTTCCCTCTTTAATTTTAACAAACATTTACACTTTACAATTTTTTTTATCAATTTGGGGACCTTTTTTCCTCCAGGGTATAGCACTTTTTTAGCGTTACCTGAGACATCCCTATTTAAGACTGAAGAGGCATCAGGCACTGGTAGTGGCTCTTAACTACAAATTTATTATTGTGTATATGAATCAAGTGAAAAACACTTCATAGCAGTAATATTCCTTGTGATTAATTCAAGGAAATTCATGAGTAGCTTTCATTCAGATGGTACAAATATCAAGTGGGAAGCAAAGTTCAAATTTCAGTAGAAAAAAAAATTTTTGCATCATTCAGAGAAAGTGCAAAGCAAACCAAGTATTTTATGACAATTTCAGTAATTATAAAATTGTATTTAGCCTAAGAGTTCCAAATCATTACTTGATAAGAGAAAATATTAGCTGTTGCAAGGGGGTTACTGAAAGTGAAAGAAACAGAGGACAAGAAATGGACAGGATTCAAGGAGATAAAGAACTTCAGAATGATCTGTAGTTCTAAGTTTTAGACACTGTCCAACCAAAAATTCCTATTCAAAATTAAATGAAAATATACTTCAATTTTATGTAGTCAATTGATCAGCACTCATTCTTTATAAATTATTTTCATATATAAAATACAGAACAGTAATGTCAAAGTTTTTTTTAAATATCAAAACTGACTAATGGATCTACACACCACATTGTATAAAACTGATCTCTTTTTGTGTATGTTTTTTTTTTTTAAATTATGTTTGTCACCTCTGCTATCCTTTAAAGACTATGCTCTTCTATGACCTAAAATAAAAGAAATTAAAAAAAATTTGAAGAAAAAAAAAACCCAAATGCAGACAGAAAAACTATTCCTCAAAATTTAAACAAATACAGCATTTAATATAACAAACTTGCAGTTTGAATGCTGACTTTGTATTTAATAGAAGAATGAAACTTTGGATTGATTATGAGCTGAGGAGAAAGCGGAGACTCCGGAGGAGAAAGCGGAGACTCCGGAGGAGAAAGCGGAGACTCCGGAGGAGAAAGCGGAGACTCCGGAGGAGAAAGCGGAGACTCCGGAGGAGAAAGCGGAGACTCCGGAGGAGAAAGCGGAGACTTTGGAGATTACTGAATAATAAGAATAGTGTAGGATCATGCACTGATATGCTAAAAGTCATGGGGTAGATAAATAGTATAACATAGGACCCCTCTAGCTCAGTGAAATACAGCAGGCTGGCATAATACCAATTCCACAAATGGTCAGAATATATTGATTCTTGTTGTCTTCATAGACATGCTCAGCTCCCCAGTACTGTAGATACAGAATACCGTGTGCAAATAGACCCCTGTATCATATTCCATAAGTATTATAGGGTTAATGTTGGGCAAACATGGTAGCCACACCATTCATTGGAAGTCACCAGAATGATTCTCAAATCAATTCTGGGTATCTTGGGTCTGATGACACTGTATACAATTCTGCTGGAATAACCCATCATTGTTGAGGTACACCATCATTAAGAATTTGTGATTGGCTATTGCACTGACTATAGTGGATGGTAATGCCTGCTATCAAGTATTCCCAGCACACACGTAACATGATGCTTGAGAAATGTCAAATCTATCTGACAACGTTATTGTGTCCTGTTCAAACTAATAATTTACATTATTTTGTCATGATCTGGTAAGTCAGATGTCAAAACCACAAGTGATATAGGGCTAGGCATTTTAATGTTGGCATGATACTGTGATTCCACTGTTACATTTACATACTGCTATACTCTGAATTTTGACATGTCAGTGTAATCTCCAACTTTCACTATATATAATTGAAGGGTGAAAAAAACACTTCCAAAAGTGAATGACTAAGCTTGTATGGTATTTATCAATATTTTCAGACGTTTGAGAAATTTACATCTTTTGACATTATAATCACTTGCACATTAATGAGGAAAATATAATTATTTAAATTATTTACATGCTATTGTCCTTATCTTTGTTCTTATCACATTTTGGCTGTTGTGCCTTCTAGCTTTCATCAGGTATATGATGGAGCATAAATGCTGTTATGAAATTTCAAATGAATTTTACTTCTAAATTTCTGGTCATTACATTGTTGTTTATGTCAACCAACAATGTACACTATTCGTTTTTTTCAAAGAGTTTTAATATTTATTGGCAACAATGTCTATAGAAATTAAAAGAAAGTATATAATTGAGCAACATGAAAACAGACAGACTCCACCCGTGATTTTTAAAGTTGGAAAACAACTTGGAATAAACAGAATTTTTATCAAAAGGACAATTGATCAATACAATGAAACTTCTTCTATCAAAGATAGACCGAAACCAAGACATCTTCATACCTCCAAAATGCCATAACTCATTAAATATATGCATTAAAAAAATCAGGCATTATCCAAGAGGGTCAATGAGAAATTGGCTAAAGAGGCCAAAATATCAGAGAGAATCATGCAAAGGCTATGTAGAAATGATCTAGGGATGTTAGCCTACAAGATAACCAAGAGACAGATTTTTTTCAGCAGCCACAATGAAAAAGAGGCTTCAAAGAAGCATTTGCTGAAACAGATTTGTGATGGAATGTTGCCAGACATCTTCACTGATGAAAAACTGCTCACTGTTGAACAGACTTTTAATCATCAAAATGATCATGTTCTTTCAACGAGTCATCAGTCAGTTCTGGCCACTTCAGGACACAGAAACCAGAATCAGTTATGGTTTGAGCAGTCATTTCAGAAAGAGGAAAGTTTATTCTTGTTTTTGTACCTCAAGGTGTAAAGATCAACAAGGAAAGGTATGTAGATTACATTTTGGAAGGTGCACTCAAGCTGTGTTGCAATGCTACTTATGGTGACGAACATTGGACACCAACAAGATGGAGCAACAAGCCATACTGCTCATGTAATACAGCAGTGGTGCAGAGACAATGTCTTGGTTTTATCATCAAGGACAAATGGACTCTCTTATCACCAGATATCAATGCCCTTGACTATTGTTTGTGAGCAGTTCTTGACAGTGAGGCATGTTCTACTCTGCACCACAATATTGAAGTTCTGGAAGCAAAACTGAAGAGAGTATAGGAAAAAAAAAAACTCATGGAAATTGTGCCTGCAGCCATCAATGACTTTCCTGAAAGATTTTGATGTGAGGTAAAGGCTAATGGGAACCATATTGAATTATATTTTCCGGTGTTATTTAGTAGATTAATACTTATTTTGTATTAAAATTGCTGGTATAATTTTTTTTTCAGGAGTGTTTTCTTTTATAACAGTATTTATGCTGTACCCTGTACAGGCAGTGATAGGTAAATTGTCACCATTTTATATTTTTAATATAGTGCATTGTTTGTTTTTGATTTTGTCAACTGTACAGTATGGTAGGGTCAGTTGGGCACAGTCTGTGAGAAAAAGAGCACCATGACACAATTCAGTCCACCGGAAGTTTGGAAATGGCTGCTTTACTACTTGGCATTGATGCCAAAATCTCCAATATAAACATTTCAGAGTGTTTGAGTGTCAATCCAAAGACAGTGCAAAGGAGTTGGTAAGAGTTGGATGAATTTAATGGTGATTACAAAGATGTTTGGGGGTGATCATTAGTGATGGCAATGTTTTGCTGCCATTCATCTTCCCACAGGGCCTTAAACTCAACATGGTAGCCTACATCAAGTGCCTTGAGGAAGTAGTGATACCTTGGGTCAAGAGGGTGGCTATGGGAAGACCCTATGTCTGGCAACAGGACTGTACCATGCCACACAAGCAAGAGAACCCAGTCATGGCTGTCAGAAAATTTCTGCAACCACATCATCCCTTACATCTGACCACCTAACACCCCAGACTGCAACCTCCCTTGATTATTATGTCTATGCAGATGCGTGAGAGACCAACAAAAATCCTTGTAACACCAAGGATGAACTGAAGGCAAGGATTATGGCAGCATTCACAAACTTAAACAAGCAAACCATCCAGAAGAGGTGCAGGAGATTCTGAAGTTGTTTGGAGGTTGTTGTTACAGCTAATGGCTATTTTATTGACTAAATCTACTCTTTAGTTATTTTTGCACAATTTTAGTAAATATCTGTTAAAATGAGATGTCGGTGTTATTTTTTACTTTTAGGTAATTTAGAAGACAATTTCTCCATTGCACCATGTATATGTTGAAGAAGCTAACCTACATGGAATTTCGACCTGAACCATAGTGGATTAAAGCAATGGTTCATGAATTTAGTGAGACAGTAATTGTGAGATCAATCCCTGGTCCAGGCTGTGTACTTGAACTCAGTGGAAATGGGGGCAAGAAATAACTGAGCAGTACTAAAGATGAACTGGATGAGTTATCCTAGAGATGAGCAGTGGAACATGAACGATCTACTTCTGTAGATTAAAGGGTTCAGTTTGAAATTTCCTGTAGGTTACCCAGATCAACATATACCTGATGAAGGCTGGAGGGCACAACAGCTGAAATGCTGTGTTAAATGAGGGACAATAGTTTGCATAGAAATGATAACTCCTCATCCCAGAAATTCAGACACAAATATATACTGTTTTAAATAAAAGTTATTGAATTATGCTAATTACCTATAATTACATTTTACTCCAATGTTACTGAAATTCACACAAAAATTTCCTTATCTCAATTTACAAAATTAACCTATTAACCTAGTAAAAAAAACATTTTTTAAAGATTCAAGAACAAATTATAGTAATATCCTGCACTAATAAGAAATTATTCAAATTTAACTTTGCTAGATTTCAAATTAAATTTTCAGTTCAGTATTTGATTTTAAGCTTTAGTTTTAATTAGGATAGATGTCATGTGTCATGATTGTTTTGATTCTTTTTCTATGGCTTAACTCATTGCAGGTTATTTTAAGCCAGAAAATCTTTTTAGATTGTAAGAATTTTTTTTTTTTTTTAAATAATAGTTTAGTGATACACGTCTTACTAATTAACCCAGAGGAGGAGGATGAAGAGGTGGAGTCATAACTTTTCCATAGGTATTTGTGTGCAAGTGAATATAATGAACCCAATGGAGATTGGAACTCTGCTCTCCAATTAACAATTCCAAGCCATTATCCATTACACCACCTGCACATCCAACCAGATTTATTTGAATTATGCTTTTATCCACTAGGTCATGTGTTCTTGTGAATACAACAATCACAATGAGCCTGCTAGTCTAAAAAGGTAAGGCATGTAATCAATTCATATCAAAGTTTTTCCAGTTGATGAAAAATGTAGAAATTTTAATTTAGAAAAGAAAAAAAAAAAAAAAAAAAAAAAAAATGAATATGTCAATAAGCAAAATTACAAAAAGAGATTTAAGAGTTTAATTTGAAGCCTAACTTGGCGGAGGTGAAGTACATGAAAACACAAACACACACAGATATTAATGGTTGAATATTGCTAAAAGAAATATCTTGCCAGTGCCCAAAAATGTTTTGATTTTCAATTGTGAGCAACCAAACATAGAATTTAATGGAGGAAGAGGACTATACATAAAATTATACTGCAGCAAATTGTAACGCCTACTTGTTTGAAAATGGTATAACAAGTGATTAAATAACATTTCCAAACAAGCAAAATGATTAGAGATTTGTTTGTCTATAGATTCCTATCTAAAATACGTTAATTTTATGAAGCTTAATCTCATTCAAATATATCCCCTTTAATTCCCCTGTAACTAAATACTAATTCTTATCTACCTTTTTGAGAATTTTTCAATTCTTTCTTGTCCTACTAATTCACCCTAAATGATCATTTGTTGGCACCAACTAATGTTGTCAATAAGTTTCCAATCTAACTACTTGTTTATCAAAACAGAAAAGGAAAAAAAGCATTTGCATCAAAATCTCCTTCAATATTCAAACAAATCCTTTAGCTTTATGGCTGTAGTTTGAAATCTTAATTATAGGAAGCCAAAAAAGAAATCACTAAAGTTTTTATAAGATTTCAAAAGTCCTTCAGGTGATCTATTAACACTTTCAGTACCAATGTTTTTTTTCTTTTTGCTGATACATGTAGACCAAGAGTAGAACTGTGGTGATTCTTCAGAGACAAAAAAAAAAAAAACAAAAAAAAAAAAAACAAAAAAAAAAAAACAAATTACTGGAAAGCCTTTGTTAGCCACAGTAGTGTTTAAGGAACAGGATACAAATTTCAAAAAAAAGGGTACATTACATGTTATTTCACATTTAACAGGTAATATAGTGAAAACATTAACATTCTTTGGTGTTGAAAGTGTTAAAAAGATGAATAAATCAAAGGGAGAGAAGCGAAAATACAATTTGGTACTATTTCCTAAAATTATCAGACAATTACTGAATATGATTAAGAAATTCTCTACATAAAATGTGAAAGTTCAAAATATCAAATGCAAGAAATAAGTAACATTTCCAAAAACTCCCAGTTTACACCTGAAAAATATTTTCACTCCTTTCACTATTCGTTGTAACTATTATGATTTAAAGTGGTGAAAAATATTTAACAGATGTTTAGAGCTTATAAAGAAAAACGGATTTTACAGTTTCATCAAGATTAAATTTCTTTTCTCTTCCTCTCTAAAGCATTTATTACTTCTGAGAAAACATAATTGCTAACTCATGATCACCAATATTTTCCATCAAATGTTCACAGATACAAATTGAGAACTTTATTAAAATACAAGACTGAAGATTAATCTTGAGTGATTACAAATTTTATTTCAATATTTTGTCAGCTTATAAAAATTTAACTCTTCAGCATTCATCCTGCCCAGGAAATACCAGCTCTCATTGTTCAACTTGCCCCATGTATACTCTGCCATAATATATGACATCATTGCAAATAATACAGGAAGTCACACAAACAGTGAGACTTTTAGAGCTGAAATTTATGGGACAGGTTTGAGCATGTTGAATGCTAAAGGGTAAAGTCATATTTAAGCCAATGTAACTTCAGTTTACACTGGGATTTTATTTTCAGTATTCCATATGATGCACAGATAAATTAATGTTTTTATGTATCTTCAAATAGTCATACATATTTAGTTCTTATTTTGTGCAGTCAAAGTGGATATGTTAAATGTGGCTATATTATAGGCTCCCTTAAATTGCTTTAAGTTTTAAAACTAGAAAAAAGAATCTCAAAAACTACTTCTAACCTAAGTAGCTACTTTTAATTTTTTTTATAATTCTTTAATAAACTAATGAAGGGATTCATGGAAGTATTTGCATTGATAATGTGCAGGATATTTAACATATTTATAAAATTATGCTAGGCTATATATCACTCTTATTACATAGCAACAGTTTTATAAATTTTACTGGATTTTCCAGGTTTTACATTAGCCTAGTTGCTTAAACAACATTGAAATTAAAAATAAAAATTTTTTTAACAAAAAACTGAAAACAGCATCACAGTCATGACGACAAATTTATAAAGATAGTGTTAATGTGAAATGCTGGCTCTATATATTGATACTAATTTTATAAAGTTGTTCAGCTATTGATTTTGTGAGTAGTTTTATTTCATATGAAAAACTACAAGGCATTCTGAATAGCAATCCAAAGTTCATCTTGGTAAATGATTATCTGCCAATTTAAACCTTACCCTTCAGAATGCTCTACAAGTTGTCAATTGGGTTAAAAGATATGAAAACCCAATCAGCCACTTCAAATGAGAGTCTTTGAAACCCATTTTATTCAGTTATTCCTTCGTTTTCTTTGTGGAATGTGATTCTCTGTTATCAAGCAAAAAAAGATTATTTTTCTGAAAACATTTGGGTTTTTGAACCAATGACTCCACATGTAAGAGAGAGAAAAAAAAATATCAATACAGATCTGTGTTATCACAACATAATCTGAAGCTTGCCACCTGTGAATGTTTTTTTTCTGCTAATAGCCTTTTCTCTGACCATTTGGATCACTGAAGGTAGTGCAGCATTCATGGATAAAAGAATGGATGAAAAAGTTGCCTTCATGTATTTTTACTCATCTCATTTGACTTTCTTCATTCATGTCTTAATGTCAGCATTAGTGATTGCTTTCACATGTTCTATTTGATTTAGGAACAAATATATTTGACACTGCAACACTTTCAAAATTTTATCACTTGACAAAGATTTTTTTTTTTAATGATTTCTCTTGATACAGAACATAGATCAGTAAGATAAAGCTTTCAACTTTCACTTATCGAACCTATATATTGGAACTTTCTAGGATAAAATAAAACTTCAGTTTGGTGGTAACTGCTGATCCTTTTTGCACTTCCCAGTGTTATTGTACATTTTAAAGGCTTTGATTAGGCATCATGGTTTGGATATTAAATTTAAATTGTGAATAATATTTTAGTATCATTCAGTAGAAAGTGAGCCTTTGTAAGGAAGTTCATTTAAAGTTAATGATTTTGATATGAAGTTCAGTTGGAGATTATTTTAATCTTGTTCATTTATCTATTTGTCAAGATTAGTTATTGCTTTAATTTTTGAATATATTTTGAATTAAGGAATTGAATTATTTTAT
>OZ010614.1:32416745-32526745 GCA_963932145.1 Acanthosepion lycidas | reverse complement strand
TAAAGTTGACTTTTGATTCATATAGTAATAAAAGAGTATCAACAAATGTAGAAACTACAATGGTGTCAGGAAGTTCTCAAAACTACTTGTCACTCATTTTAAACAAAATAGTTCATATAATACTTATTAAACAAAGCAAATTACATTAAAAATTCATTGAAATTATGTACATATATATTTCAATGTTTCCATTGTTTTTGATATCTGAATACTTTGCTGCTATTATAATGCACACACTCACACATTAAGTGATTTTGCATACAGATTAAAGGGATTTGATGCACCAGATGCAAAATCTTTACTATATTATATTCACTATCCCATCTATCAAAATTCATAACTACAGGCCTGCTTTAAAAAATTTCTTTTTTTAAATAAAGATATTTTGGAAGACAACCCATTGTAAAGCTTCTCTGTTACTTACATGCCAGCCTTTAGTGTTCAGTCTACTGTTCATAATTACAGTATAGAAACAGTATTGTAAACTAGCAAATGTAATATATCAACATTAATAATTTTACAGTGTAAATATGACAGATCTAAATAACAGATACTATTCTTGTTCTGTATGCTGTGTCCCTTCACGACATATGTGTTCATGGCTCTCCAAGACTTCCTATCCCTTGTGGCCTTTAGTAGTTTTTTTTTTTTACCTTGGCTAAGGCTCCACTATCTTGACATCCATTTACACAAGCTCATCAGGTAAGTGGCTTACTGCTTTACCTTCTCTTGCTCTCAAAATGCCCCTCCAAGATCTCCTACCTCATTATGTGTCCAAGTAATTTCAACTACCTTTTCCTGATTCTGAGGATAATTGTTCTTTTTGTTGCTACTTACTTACTCCATTTATGGAATTTTCAGTATCTTTCTGTAGAACCACATTTATACTATCTCTGGTTTTTGCCTTATCCATGGGGAGATTGTCCAGCATTCACTGTCATACAAGAGAATGGATATCATATAGCAATCAAGCACTCTTTTCTGTTTCTAAAGAAATTTTTCTGTTCCTCAGCACTTTGCTTAGCTTTTAGAATGCGTCTTTGACTAGTCCACTGCATGTTCAGATTTTGGGGTTTCATTTTCCATCCTCTGTTAAAACACTTCCCAATTTTACTCAAATCTGACATGACAGTTTATAATGAAAGAAAACTGAAAAATTATTTTACAATGCTGTATACTTCAAAAGGCACATAAGTTCTAAAGGAGGATGTATTGTTGATAAATCTGAAAATGGAATGAACCAGCATCAAAGATCATCCAAATGGACAATCCTATATTCAACTGAACACTTGATAGTACCTATCACTAATGAAATTTATCTAAAAATGGTCACCTCAACATCAAAACTTAGAAGACTACTCAAGTGCATACATTATTCATCTTGGATGCTGGTGAAACAAAGATTGCTAAACTTGTGGATGAAAACATACAGTGAATTTGATATGATCAAAACTTATCAAGGAAAAAGGAAATTCCTAAAATTCACTCAACAACTTCCTGTAAAACAGCCCAAACAAACTTTGAAACCCACCTGACTGAAAAGACCAGATGAGTGACCGACATTCTGGTAGAACAGAAATATTTATCTGACCATCTTATGGAAACTAAGAATATCCACTACCAATGAACTAAAATACTCAAGCTGTTTTAGTCTCACTAATAAATATTCAACATCTGTCTTGCTATGAGAACAGGCTGTAATTAAATTTGTAGAGCAAATGAAAAAAAAAAAAAAAAAAAAAAAATTGTGCAGGTACAACCAGAGGGAGGACATGCCATGAGAACAGTTAAAGGAGGACAGGAGGTTTAAAATGGAAAACTACTGATCATTATATGCATTAGTCAGCTTGGGGTCAATGGATAGTACTGTAAGTTAGAAAATAAAGTGTAATATTTAATAACAAGTGTATAAATTCTTATAAATGCACCGAAATGAAAAGTTTATTATATAGGCTGTTGGAAACAAATTGCTTTCTTTACAAGCTTGTTTTACAACTGCCTATGTAATAGTGTTAGAGAGAAAAAAAATAACGAAATGGCAATGAACATGTATTACATTAGATCAATGATAAATGAATGTTTATAATAAATCAATTTACTTAGGTACCTCCACGAGATTGCTAAAAAAAGAGTATAGCATGATGAAAAAGACGCCAAACTTGACGAAAACAAATTTTTATCGTCTAAATGTTTGTTATTATTAAGAGGAAAGATCAAAGTATTTTGGGGGTATTTTTTCCATTTTTTAATCGTTCCTAGCATGTCCAAAATTTTCGTTAAAAATCCAGTTTTTTTTTGAGTCAGCAAAATTGACCATTTTTTTTCCATTTTAAAAAAAACTGGAAATCTCACTTTGAAATTCTTTTAAATATTAATTATCATTTTTTCAAAACTTATTTTAAGAAAATCAGAAATTATGTTTATTTAAAATATTTTGAACCAAACTTAACTTAGCTTTTGTGCCAAAAAGATTTAATTTGAAAAGCAGGTCATAAACTTTCGTGTCTCTTGACAGGTGATGAATGACATATTTACGAATTCCATGAGGCTAATTTGTTCTACAGAAGGAGAAAAGTGAAATAATTTAAATTTAAGTGAACAAATTATTTACCTCGTTATTTTTAACTAAAACTTTCAGCGGTCTAATTTTTTTTTTGTACTTAGCTTTCACCTTTACGTTTATGATGCTTTACGGAAAATATATTATAAAGAAATTAAAATAAGACTTAAGAGTGACATTAAATTTCATATTTCCTAAGAAATGTATCTAATTAATTTATAGGTACCTTTCTTATGAAATTTTATCAGAACTGTATATAAAATACTATAATTTTATGTACATTTATTACATTTTACTGTTATTTGTATTCATTTTATTATTAATTTTGATATTTCATTTATGGAAAAATGTCATAACTGAGATTAATATAAAAATAAGATCATATAAATTTCATAAGATGATACTGATACTTGTAGGTACCCTTTTCAGTTGAAATTGAAAAATCAAATTAACTTCTCCACACATGTTTCGTAAAAGTAAAAGCCTTAACAGCAGAGAACAATGCTTAACTCAAATAACGCAACTTTATTATATTCTGGTTGGTCTTCCGTACTTTATAATTACAGCCCGGTTATAAGCACAAAATTACATTTCTTAATTACTGTGGATCTTCTGATTAGTCAAAATGATACAATTTACAATGCGCTAAAAAAAGATCTATCTCATAAGGACACTTAGGAAAGCCGCTGGGGCTTTTAACTAATTTTATAATATTTTAACAACTTAAATGTAAAATCTATTATAATTAAAGAAATAACAAATAATTGTATTAAAATTTCATTTTTCATCGGAAAAAATTTTTGCTTTCAGAAAATATTGTCCATATTCATAAAAACAACTCAAAGCAAATAAAAGCATTTGAAATTAAATAATATCTTTGTTTTATTGAGTTTTGTATGTTACAATTCAGAGCTGATTTTCAGGTACATTGGCTCCAATTAAAAACAAAAAAAACATGATTTGCATTCCTCAAAGCCCTGTGCTTTTAATTATTGTAATCACTAAACCCGATGCGATCGAATTTCTAGTGTTTTCATAAAATTAGTTATGGGGGGGGTGGGGTAATAAATATTTAAAAAAATATTTCTACCATGACTTTAATAAAAAAAACATATTTATAATAATTTCGATCATCTGTGAATACTTCCTGAAAGTTTCATTAACATCCGACAATTATTTCTATTTTTGCACGATTTTTCAAATTAATGTGTGTCATACCAAAAAAACGTGCTAAAAATTGTCTATGTTATTTACTAGTTCCACTGATACAAATAAAAACAAAAAGAAAGGAAAAATTTTTTTAAAATAATTAAAAAAAAACTTTGGTCTTTCCTCTTAATAATAACATAAGCATTTAGACAATAAAATTTTGTTTTCGGCAAGGTTGGCGTCTTTTTCATCAAGCTATGCTCTTTTTTAGCGATTTCGTGGAGGTACCTAATTTTACTTTATTCCAAAAAGTTAAGGTATAAAATTGTTTCTTTGGAGATCATTTTCTTCAGTTGGCACCAAAAAATTGCTGTTGGTTATTTTAAATTTTGATGCTTATTTTGTAATAAGCTTTTATCGTTTATATATCATTTTTAAGTGCTAATTCTTGATTGATGCCAATGGTTTTGTTTTCACTGTTAACTTGTTTATTTCAGGTTGTCAAAGTGTAGATGGAAAACTGCATATTCAGGTGATTTTATTGGAAGAGTTCGAAGGGAGATGTAAAATATAGTAAAGTACTCACAATATCAACCAGCATTTGATCAAGAGATTGTTAAATGAATGTATAGTTCAAAAATGGATCAAAACATATAAGAGTACTGAAAATGAAGAGGATCAAACATCCTTTTGAAATTGACAACCAATTGAAGGTCATTATTGAAGTGGGTCCCATGCAAAACCACTCAAGAAATTGCAGAACTAAACATTGACTATTCAACAGCTGTTCAACACTTGCAAATTGGAAAATCTAAAAAGCTCTACAAATAAGTGTTGCACGAGTCGAACAAAAGTCAACACCTACTGTGCAGTAATTTTTTCATCATGTGATTTAAAAAAAAACAAAACAAAGATTATGTATCAATGGTATTCAGTACAGTAACCAGACAGAACTGAAACACTGTAACCCTTCTCCAAACCAAAGCTGTGTCAAAATATAGTCAGTTTGGTGGTTGACAAGCAGAATCTTTCATTAAAACTTTCTGAATCCTAATGAAAATATTACAGCAGTTAAGTACTGCCAGAAAATCAAAAATGTGCAAAAATGGAAAGGTTTATATCCAACATTAATTGAAAAGACCAATGACAATGTCCAATTGCAGATCTTGTAAATAACACTGCAAAAAAAAAAAAAAAAAAAAGCAACCCCCCCCCCCCAAAAAAAAACTGGGAAACTATCTCCACGAGCTTAGCTACCTAACAAAACTACCCTTTTTTTTTTTTTTTTCTTCAAGTATCTCAAATATTTCCTTCAAAAGATAGTCTTTAAAGTTCTAGAGCTCCAGAATTCTATGCTATGTGGTTAAAGTAACTTGTTTACTGTTGGTAACAATGCATAAATTCTAAAAAGTTCTTATTTTCATTAATAATTTGTGTGTAAAGCTGAAATATACTGCTTTAAAAGTGATAGTTAAAATCTAATTATTTTTGCACCAAGCCAATAGTAAAGACTTATAAATAAATTAAGGATCCCAGGAATTAAGCTGGAAAGAAAAGCATTTTTTAAAAAGAAAAGTTGGTGGGGGGGGATCTTTTCCTTTTTTGTAAAAACAACTGTTAGTTAACTACAAGGAAAAGTAATTGCAGAGTTTTTCCTGCTTTACTCAAAGAGATACGTGAGCAGATAAAGTCAAATGCTCTCAAAGCAAATACATCCCATATAAGAAAATCAATTTAGTATTTAGGCTATATTTCTAGTATAAAAGAGATATTAAGCTTTATCAGTGGACTCAACTGTAGACATATATACAAGAAACCTGATACTTAATGATACCCCAATATAGTAAAAATAAAGAGTTCTTTCAATCTAAATAATTTTTTTTAATCTTGTAAATAAACATTGCCAAGGGAGTTAACGTAGTTAAAATAATAGCAGTGTCAATGAAAAAACTCCTTTTGAAACATTTTTGTGGGCATGAAAGTACATTTGCCAAAAATTGTACTCTTGTGTTTTACTTGGGGTAGTTTTACATAGATTATTGATAATTAAGAATATGAATAAAAACTTGTTTCCCCAGTTATTTACAAAATAGTAAATAATAAATATTACATTGTAGATATTTTGATAATTTTGTAATTTTTTTAAGTAATTTTTTTAAATAATTTTTGAATAAAAAGATTTTACATATTTATAAAATGGTAAATAATAAATCTTTATAGAAGGTAAATAATTTTTTATAATCTATTACTGAGTGAACATCGTTAAAATAATAAAATTTTTTTTATCACATATACAAAAGATTTGAGGAAAAAAAAAAAAATGAAACATTCTCACCAATTTTACTGCCTCACAAAGAAAAAGGTAAAAAGGTATATATGCTTACCTGCAAAAAATAAAAAAAAGGTTATTTAAAATGCATGAAAGCCAAACATTTAGTTAAGCTGTTTTTATTTAAAATGCAATGTGACTTTATTTATTTAACTCATATATCCTTATCTCCTATTTGAGATAATGAGGTTTTTTGTTTTTGTTATAGAAACAGCAGGCATTACTTGATGCCAAGAAGTAAACTTGTTTTGTTACAGACATAATGGAATGTCTCATTGATAAATAGAGGAGATTGTGTAATATATAGTTATTTATTTCTTTTGCTTGATATTAAATTTCTTTGCATATTCTAACTTTTAGTAAATTAAAAAACAAAATTATTACATACAACAATAGAGTTAATTATGTAGATCAAAATCCGAGATTAATTAGGCAGAAAATAAGATCAACACATTTTTTTTTTTTAACACAGTACAAATCGTATAAATATTAATTAGACTACAAGCAACACTTTAGAATTGGGGTTCTAATTCAGTAATGCTTATCTGATTACTCAGATATGAACAAATGATTTTGTAAACAAATTGCTAAGGCATTCACCATGTTTGGATAAAATTTTAATTTATATTGAAAAATTGAACATATAAAGTTAAAAAAAGCTACTTAAACTTATGAGGTAAAGAAAGATAAATCAAAATTCACAATGAAAAGCCATGTGACAATAGGCACGTGGCCGAGTGGTTAGAACATTAGATTTCTGACCATGAAGCCTGGGTTTGAATCTCACCAGGGTCAATTTGTCAGTTAGGTGACTACTTGATGTTATCGGTCTGGAGAAGGTGATCCAGCATACAAAACCTTTGCAAAGTGCCTGAAAACCATATTATGGGTTGACCTGAACCTTGTGAATGAAATTGAGCTGTTGATGGCTGTTTCCGGCATGAAGTCACAAGTCATCATGACCAAGGGTTTGAGCGTACTGGCCGTGTTCAGATTTTTGATCACACGTTCTCTCCCAGAAACTATAATTAAGGTCTGCTCAGTATAGTTGCAGCATAAACCATGAGTGAGCTTTCTGGGTGTTGAAGAAACACAAAATGCACTTGAGCAAGTGTTTGCAAATGGGGATTAGCTAGCTGCTCTTGGAGATGGGTATACTTGAATACAAGTGGCCAGCCATTATATTACATATTTATTAGCATGTAGATATTTTCCACAATACAATATAAGACTGGATAAATTTTATACAAATTCATTCTATGTTGTATTTATTTCTAAATAATTTCACCCCATGCAAGGCAGTAAAGCCTCTAAGACAAGGGGTTGTTATGTGTGAAAGAATAAGGAAAAAGAGAAACTATTAAAGAGCAAGAACAATAAAAGAGTAATCGTGAAAACAGTAGCTAACAATTGCATTTAAATTTTTGAAGATCAATGTTGGCTTATAATAATCTAGAAATTTTTAATGAGAATAACATTGTGGCATTGTATTTTTAGATAATGACCGTATCCATCAGGTACAATTGCGCAAAGAAAAACAATGACAAAGAACAAGGAAACAAACAAATAAGCAATATTTTGATTAAGGGATCACATGATGAACCATTGTATATTTCAAAAGAATTTGCAATTATAGATGCTATAGAGAAATGTTTGCAGTTTAGAATTATTGTAACCTAAAAAAAAAAAAAAAAATCATTATATGCTTAAAGTTAATTCACATTAAAATTTCATCCAAGTTATTGGAACACCCTTTATTTATTAAATGACGAATATCAGTTTTGTTTTGTTGAGTTAATTCTATAAGTATTCTGAATGCATTAAAGAGAATAAGAATGAAAGTTAAAATTTGTTATTTTGTATTTAGTGATTATCTTTTTTCTTTTAGATTTGATGGACATTTGGGTGATATTATTTTTCCACACATAATTGCCATGACTTAAATAACATGAGCCAATAGAAAAATAAATTTCTTTTCACCAATAACACTGATTTATTTACTGCTGTCTTAATGAAACACCCCTACATATAATCCGTCTTAATGAAACACCCTATACATTTGGTTATAAATATAATGGTGAAATTTTGAAGAAAAATCTTATTTTTAATTGGATTACTAAATTTAAAGAAATTTTAGAGACTTCAGAAAGCAAAAGAATAAAAAGAAGTAAAATATGACAGCCTAAATTCAAGCCCCTTGCCATTTGGGTAATATTTAAATGTTTTGGGAAAAGAAGAAAACTGACATTATGCTGATCTTTGGTCTTTTTGTTTTTAATATTCTTTATGTAGAGACTGCTTGAACTTTTCAATTTTATTTTTAAATAAAATAGTAATCTTGTCATGTAATGCTAAGCATTTCCTTGAGCTGACAGTATAATACATGTTTTGATTTTGTGAATGACATTTATCACTTGACTCCCTGACCATTCCTAAATAAATAACATTTAACCAACCATGGTGCTTGCAATGGAAAATTAAAAGCAACACACACACACATATATATATATATATATATATATATATATATATATATATAAATTTTATTGTTATATTTATATATACACAAATATTTAAGTAAATACTCAGTTTATAACAAACAGTATTAACAACATTTATCGGCCTGAACATCCAAGAAATTTTCATAGAAAATATGCATCCTCAGACAGGAATCTAACCTGTATCCTACATCGAACCATCATATAAAAGCAATAAAATAGACCTTGCCAGCCAGATGCCCCTCTGTAGCTAAACTGGTATAGCATATCAGGCTATATGATGGTTCTGTTAATTGTCGAACTTTGTCCATTTCGTAGTGTGTGACACACATATATATATATATATATATATATATATATATATATACGAGAGAGATATAGCGATAAACATGTGAAGCCAGAAATGCTGTCAGAAAGAAAGGACATTTTAGGCAGTCTTTGCAAGAAAGTGCTCGATATCAGAGATAGAGCATGAATAGGATTAATACAAATATAACATTTGTCACTTAGTTGACTAATGTATATTCAGCACCTCTACATGAGAATTTTGTAGACAAATCTTTGTGTAATTGTTTGGTCCACTCATCAAAAGGTATCAGTAATTGTATGTTAATAGTCTCATTTTTGTTATTTTTATATCAAGCTAAAAAAATAATTTATGCATTTTTTATTGGTGTCAGATTGATTTTTTTCTTTTGTGTGTGTGTGCGCGCATGTATGTATATATATATATATATATATATATATATATGCGCAAATGTGTGTGTATGTGCATGATGTTGTGGTTATTTTCTTTTCATAAATCTCTTGACTTCTTATAGGCTCTCATTATTCCTTTTGTTTCTATCTTTTGGTTCCGAGTGTCAAAAGATGTTACATATGTCTGATCATGTACACATAAAAACGTTCAGAGTAAAAAAAAAAAAAAGAAAAAAAAAAAAAAACAGAACACAACCCGATACCAATAAAAAAACTAAAAAAAAACAAACAAAGGTGTATAAATTATTTTTTCAACTTAATATAAATTAACTAAAATGAGAAAAATCAGACAATTGCTGCTACCCCTGTTGAGTGGACTGTACAATTGCACAAGTCTATGAAATTCTGGAATAGAGGTGTTGAATATAAAATCAATCAACTGATGAATTTTATATCTGCATTAATCCTCTCTCTCTCTAAATATATATATATATATATATATATATAAGATATACACACACACAAAAAGCATTTGTGGATCTCACATATGCATGCAAATTTTATACAAGTTTCCAAGTCAGAGATGAAACCTTTTTCTCTAACTTCCAAACTTTTTGTAAAAAAAAAAAAAAAAAAAAACACAACCTGCATGCATTTTATGCAGACAATTTTTATTAGATAAAACTCAGGTCTGTATCTCTAGGCAAACAAAAATTATGGCTAAGCAACATTAAATAAGAAGCTTCAAGATCTTGATAGATATATTACACACATGAAAAGGATGTTTATTCTAATCAATGTATTGTTATAAAAAACAATTGGCTCCAAATACTATTTAAATTTTCATCTGCTTATTATAATCAAAGTTCCAAATATATTTTTATAATTTAAATTTGCTTCTAACAATGAATATACTTTTGTCACAACAAATGTAAATTGTTTCAAATTTTATTTCCTTTGATTGATCTGATGACTGCTGCAAGAACTGTCTATTCTGTAGAGTGCCACGTCATTCTAAAAAAAAGGCCCCAAAATGATGTGCAGATTTCTTCTAATGGATGTGGGTGACTTGTCATCAGTATGCAAGATTTGTGTGTGTGTACACAAAGACTTGACCAAAAAAATCTAGTCCTTAAATAATTATCCAAGCTCAAGTTTTTTTCTGTAAAAAAACAAAAAAAAACAAAAAAACTCTGGAAGTCATTTAATTCAAACCTAAATTCTACTGGAATTTCAATCAACAATGAGCATATGTACAAACTTCTTTTTTTCTCTTTATAGACAAGTAAATTATAGAATAGCCTCAAGCTAAGTTAAAAAAAAGGAAAAGTAAGAAAAAGAAAAAAAAAAAAACAGCATTTTAATTAAACTCAAGGTTAGTGTATTTCTTTGCTCAGAGCTAACACAATAATTTTGATCAACTATATTAACCTAAAGAAAGCTGTCTAAATTGCTTACACTATAAGACAAATTGATTGCATAAAGACATTCTGCACTGGCTGACAACAATTGATCAAAGTCTAGACCATGAAGTAGGTATGCATATACACATATACACAAAGGTTTGTTTCATGCACATAATATGAATATAGGATACTGTTATTAGGAAGAATATAAATGAAAATAGAGTTCATTTTTCTACCCTATTACATCCAAAATTATCATTAACTAGTCAGTCATTAAGGAAATTATCATATAATAATTGTACTTGTCCTTTTATTATGCCCTGCCAATACCTCATAAATAATGGACTATTTCATTTTGGTTGTGTGGAAAGACAAGACATATCAGAGGTACTACTTAGTTTCAGTGAAAAAAGAAAAAATAGGGTAGTGTTTAATGTCTCCTGCTAATACCTCATAAATAATGGACTTTCTCATTTTAATGCATGAGATGATAAAGGACATTAAAAGATGCTACTTGGGTTCAGTCAGAAAATGAAAGGGAAGATAGAAGTGTTTAACAGCTGTTTCAGTGAAATGGAAAAGTTGTCAATTTCAAAGTCTTTTCATTTCTGCCTCCTTCTTAAAATAACGACCAGCATTCACATTTATCATTGTCATTGCAGTATTTTGTTAAAGTTGTTAAGCTCCAATATTTAACGATGTGATAAGGGAATGGCTATGAATATTTTAGAGTCATGGAACTCACCGTGGGCTTATTCAATCATTAACTGAAGAATTAAGATTCATCAGAAATTTGAAATAGGAAAACAGTGAAATTTTCACAGGTTAAAACTAGTTTGCTTAATCAAAGGTTTATATAACAAGTCAGAGTATCAATGTTTTATTCAATTTAAGCAGAATCATAATAGTGATAAAAAAACTTTAATTTTATCTGATTTTTTCCTTGAGTTGGGGACCTTTGTTAGATATAGGTTAGTGAGCCATTTAAGCAGACAATACATGACTGATGAGGCAGATTTTTTTTTCTGGCAGTAGGTTGCCATTTCTTTCTGCGGTAGATCAGTTACCATCCAACACTAGAGAACACAGTTTGTCCTGCTATCCATTACTCCACTGTGCAGAACATTACTATTGTATAGAAGTGTAACCCTCATTGGGTGCTCTATATTTATGACATTGTCAGACTAAACTTACCTTACTTAATACCTAGAGCAGACTTGAGTGGCTTGCTATAAAGTAGTACTAAGTCTCACAGGTAATTTCAAGTTTGGTACTCATTAGGTGCTCTAACACTTGTAGCCTTTTGCCAGCTAAACTTAAACCTATTTGGTGGATAATAAAATTGCCTAGAGCTGTTACCATTTATACCAGGGGTCAGTGTTTGAGCCCCTGTAAAATGTCAAGATTTTATTTTAATACTGATTAAAGTAGGTAAGTCTTCTGATTGATGCATCACAATCCCCCAACCCCCATTTGGCCTTGAGCTGCATTTAGCTAAACCAAGTAAGCAGACAAACTTAAATATATTATCAAAGCTATTAGTTTTAAGGATAAATTAGTACTTAAAAAAAAAAAAAAAGACAAACAGCAACAGAAGATTTTTTTTTTTTTTTTTTTTTTTTTTACAGGATGAGGAGAAAATACAAATTACTAAAAGGTAAGATTAGTTGTATAAATAAGATTATAAATGATCAAGTTTTGATTAAAGTTGAAAACAAAGAGGAGGTGGCAGGAAGAAATCATCTTGCAAACTAGACATACAATTTACTTAGAGATTTAGATTAAATGACAGTAACCATTGACAGAAAATTGAACTGTAGGCTGCAAGACAAATTCAATCCTTTTATTTAACACGAGTACATGTATTTTTGGTACAAGGCCAAATGGCAAGTGGGGAAAGGCTGGTCGACACTGTCTATTCTACTCCTGGCTGGTCCGACACACAACCTATTCACTCTAAAAATTGTTGCAATCATCACGAGAACCTATCCTTCTCCATCCAATCCAATCATGTACCATAATACCATACTTTCACAGGGAGAAAAAGTAATAAAAACTTTCATGCTGATAAAAATTTCTGAATATGTACAATTTTTTTTTTTTTCTTTAATTTATTGGCAAGACACATTCAATCCCTTGTGTAGATATCCAAGTTTTGAAAAGGTAACTAAACAGAAGAAAATCCTTACCATTAAGACAGATAAGAAAAGGATTTGAAAATATTCAACCACAGCAATAAAACTGAAAACACCATAAGAGTTAATGTACAAATGATCATTCTTGATGACTGGCAACATGTAACTGGTTAGAGTCAAGTGTTTCAGTGTTGGTAATTGTCAGCAAGCTAGTCTAGTTGACAATTAGTTTTTAGTGAGTTCAATACTCACTAAATGCTTCATACTTGTAGCATTGTACCAAAACTAAGTAAATAACTTGTAGGTGACAATACCTGAACTTGCATCAATGGCAGACAACTGCAATGGTTAATATAAATTTCAGCTTAAGAATTTAGAAATACTGCAACGATGATTATCATAGCACAATGGTTAGCAAGTTCATCTCGCAAATCTATCTAGTCATGAAAACAGAATCATCATTGAATGTTCCACTACTGTAAGCCTCGTACCAGTTTTCCCCATTGATGCCAATAGTTGGCATTTAAGCTCAGGTAAAAAAAAAAAAAAGTACTGTTTTTATGACAGGCAGTATAGTCAATTATTGAAACAAACTCTTATATATGATCCATCAAAGATGCAGGAAAAAATAGTCAGCTCCCTGTAATGCTCCAGTAAGTACCTGACCTCTCATGCTGTCTATTTTGACAAGGACCAGATCAGGCCAAAAATTGAGTACTGCTGACATGTTTGGGTGAGTGCTGGCCAGTCCTCACTTTCCAGCCTCAATAGAGTTCAAAAGTGTTTCCTAGTTCTTTTGGATTGTGAATTATTTTCCACCTTCCAACCTCTCTCTCTCTCACAAGCGAGACATAGTGATCCTCTCACTGCCCTATCACTACTTCTATGGAAAGTACTTGGACAAACTGCATTCCTTTATTCTGCCAGGTCTAAGCATGGGTAGGACCTGCAAACCACTTATATTGTAGCAAACTACCCATATTCCATTGGTGAGAAATCAGTCTAGGGTTTACTTTTATCTTTTCCTCCTATCACCAGACCTTGTACAGGCTGAATCTTACCAAAGAAAAGGAGAGAAAAGGGGGAAGCAAAAGGAGAGAAAAGGGGGAAGCAAAAGGAGAGAAAAGGGGGAAGCAAAAGGAGAGAAAAGGGGGAAGCAAAAGGAGAGAAAAGGGGGAAGCAAAAGGAGAGAAAAGGGGGAAGCAAAAGGAGAGAAAAGGGGGAAGCAAAAGGAGAGAAAAGGGGGAAGCAAAAGGAGAGAAAAGGGGGAAGCAAAAGGAGAGAAAAGGGGGAAGCAAAAGGAGAGAAAAGGGGGAAGCAAAAGGAGAGAAAAGGGGGAAGCAAAAGGAGAGAAAAGGGGGAAGCAAAAGGAGAGAAAAGGGGGAAGCAAAAGGAGAGAAAAGGGGGAAGCAAAAGGAGAGAAAAGGGGGAAGCAAAAGGAGAGAAAAGGGGGAAGCAAAAGGAGAGAAAAGGGGGAAGCAAAAGGAGAGAAAAGGGGGAAGCAAAAGGAGAGAAAAGGGGGAAGCAAAAGGAGAGAAAAGGGGGAAGCAAAAGGAGAGAAAAGGGGGAAGCAAAAGGAGAGAAAAGGGGGAAGCAAAAGGAGAGAAAAGGGAAGCAAAAGAAGGAAAAGGAAAAATTCTGTACCAATTTTCAATGACTTGAAATAAGAGTAAGACTAATTTTCTATGATGTTCAGTCTAGTAAATTATCAAACCCATGAATATTATACAAATTAAAATTTACAACTGTGCATAGATTAAGCTTCCCAAGGTTCAATACTAAAGAGTGAGGGGGCTGGAAAACAGATTTATCTGTGATCTAATTAATAACAATATTAAAAATCAAAGTTAACCTGACCTTACTGAAAGGATAAAGCTTATAAATATCAACTAGGATACTATAAAAATTTACAAACAAATGAACAAATTGATTACCATAATCTTTCCTGTCACCCACTACAATTGGTCTGAGGATTAGAGAAATTCCAAATGCACAAATGCTGGCAATGCTTTGCTTGTATGTGCCTGATGGCTGTCCAAACAGGTGAATCCTGGAGACTAAAAATTAGCCTATAAGGGTAACTTAAGAATGAACATGAGATGGATGGTACTGACCTCTCAAGTGAACAGAAGTCACCATAGATCAAAACCTCTATTTTCAACCAAACTCCAAAGAGGATATCTGTATGCTACCACATAAAATAGAAGGCCTTAATTGGATGTACTGCATAAACATCTATTTGTTTAAAAGAAAAAAAAAAAGAAGTGTTGGTGACCAAGCAGTTTGCATAAAAATGGAATAATTGATCATAGTTCGAGCTGACTGGGAATCTGCATTCACTTAGCATTAATGCTCTAGGGAAAGACAAGAGTATGTATAAATTATGCTACTGACATTGATAGGAAAACAAAAAAAAAGCTCTTGAGTAAAAAGAATTCACATACAATTATTATATAATTTGAATAAGATTAAAAAGAAAAAAAGATATCTCCACTATTTTTAAGTCTATTTTCTGACTTAAATTCTGGGATGTGGAGTTACCATTATTTACTCTATTTACAATCAGATTATTGTACTCATCTTTATTATTATTATTATTATCAAAGTTTTAGCTGTTGTTCCCTTCAGCTTTCATTGGGTGTATATCAATCTGAGTAACCTAGAAGGAATTTTGAACTGAATCCTTTATTTAATCTATGGTGGTAGACTTTTCTCTTTCCACTTCCCATGTCAAGAGATATCTCATCTAGTTCTTATTTTAGTACTACTTAGTTATTGCTCGCCCTGTTTCCACAGAGTTCAATTACACACTTCCAGGGATTGAACTTACAATTACTATATCAACTCCATTAGGCTATTTGTCCTTTATATTTTAGTGAATTATTACAATGGTAATGATTAATTGCTTGAAACCAATATCCATGGACTAACTGAAGATTGTCAGCATCTTTTTCAAGCAATTGATACAAGATATAATGAACACACATGATAGTTTGATTTTTAATATTTAGAAATCCAGGTATTACCTGGTATTTTTTTTTTTTTAATCTATTCACTCAAAGTAAGGTGATAATATGACTAAGACACAAGGGACTACTGAAAGTGAAAAAGAAGGAAAAGATTTTAAAAGGAACTGGGAACCCAGTAATAGTATAAATTTCAGAGTTTAGGTGAAGATATCAGAAGTATAGAGTTGAAGTAGAATTTAAAAGGAACTGGAAACCTGATCCTAAACAGGAAACAAGGGATATACCTCTAGTCCTGTTCAAAACACTGGGAAGGAGTGTGAACCAGACAATAGGTGAACCTATCTTACTCCTTCTGCTAATATATATGACATGGGGCGTTTATATTTTAACATTTTGATTTGCAATCATATTTCATTCTGTGAATGAGTATCAAACAAGAGTGTTTAGATATTAGTCTAATAACATTAACCCAACCATCAAGCTACATGATGAAGTCAGTTATGTGCTATGCGTGATACACGTTTTGGTGATCATGTATCTTTTCATACATGACTGACGAGGCAGATTTTTTCTGGCAGTAGGTTGGTATTTCTTTCTGCAGTAGACCAGTTGACATCCAAGGCCATAAAACCTGGTCCATCATGCTATTTACCCATAGCTGAGGGGAAAAGAAGAGGATTCATACCTTTTCCAAGTGTAATAGTGAATGTAATGGATTCGACTGGAATTTGAACTCGGCTCTCCAATTCTTCAATCTGAGCTGCTATCTATTACTCCACTGTGCCTTCATATGATGAAGAGTGAAGTTTATTTAATTTTTTAATTGCATCTTGTATGTACTTTTTCAGTGTAATACTAACTGTATATGGAAAATAATTTTTAAAAATGTGCTCATGAATAAATAGATTGCAAACTATCAGGACACCTTTTTTAGTTGAATTTATTACACTAATTTTGTTTAGCTCAAGTGAAGACAAACTCAGTTTGAAAAAAATCTCTAAAATGTTCATTACAAATTTCAAATGTTGTGCTAAATCCTAAACATTGACCTTTTTATCAACATTTATCCAATTCTGAGCAATAGTTGTAACAAAAAATTTGATATAATTATAGAGGAGAGAACCAAATTATAGAGAAATAGTAACCTTAGACTAGTCATTTTCTTAAGTGAGGGCTTAATAATATATCGCAGATAACTGGCAAAAAATGTTGAAAAATTGGAGAAAAACTCATCTGGGAATATCTTTAAATTGTACCAATTCAATGATTAACTAAGTATTAGTGTATCAGGTGAAAGTAACTAAAACATTGTAACTAATTATAGACAAAGTAGAGATTATTATCCTCAAGAACAGTATGAACATACAGCCTCATGAGATTGTAGATGAAAGAAGGGTTTATAATTATTCTAAATAGAGCTTATCCAGAAAAGGATATTTCTGGTATAGCAGCCAGTTATCAAATTTCTTATTTATAAAGAATTCTTTCAACTGTTAAAATAGATACATTATGGATTGATTAATTTTAATCAATCTCATTGTATTCTAGTCATAATTAGCATATAAAAAGAACCATAGTCAATTTCTTATTTATAAAGAATTCTTTCAACTGTTAAAATAGATACATTATGGATTGATTAATTTTAATCAATCTCATTGTATTCTAGTCATAATTAGCATATAAAAAGAACCATAGTCCCTCAAAGTTTTGATGAGGATATAAATAGATATTGAAATGCAGACTCCTGAGCACCATTTGCAAACTGAATACTGACTGGTGGTATTTTTTTTTAATTACATGTCTATTTTATGTTTATTAGTGCAGTTTTCTTGCTATAGAGCTTTTACTTTAAATGAATTCTTTAGTTAAAAAAAAAAAAAAAAAAGATATGGGCAATTATTTTTTGCTCATATACATAAACCAACTATTTACATACACACACACATCTCTCAACTATTTCCACACAACCCTTTATACACATTTTTGTATATGTGTTAATGTGTTATATACATTGTCTAGATATGATAAAAATACAGCTTTTATTTGTTATAATCTATGATGGTCATACCAGCTGTCCAGAAATTAAAATAACGCAAATCTTCATATTTTTAGCGGAATTTAGTGTCAAATTGAATCTATATTTTTATAATATATTTCATCTGTTTTCTGCATGGTTCTAATTTTTAATCTACATTTAAACTGACATTTAAAAAATAAGATAAAAACATGAAAAAGATGATGCCTAATAATTAAAAAAAAAAATATAAAAAAATTATTTAGCAAAAAGTTAATATTTTATGGTTGCAGCTTTTGTTTTCAAAATCTGAATGGTACTATTTATTACTGGGAATGATAACCTGTTTCAACTTTTCAATAAGAAGTGTTGAATATTGGGTGTAGTTAGTGTACATATCTATTGTCATCAACCCTCAAACATTTTCTATCACGATGATAGACACATTTTTCTAAGTTTTGTAAAAGGTAGTTTTGCGGTATCTGGAGGGACCTTTGAGTATGTTCTCCATATGTATCCATGATAACTTATTTCAACTCTTCCAGGGTTGAATATTGGGTGTGTCCTGTGTACACATCTCGTCATTATTCTGTAGAATAAGGTCGAGAAACACAGTATGCCATTCCATTACAAATGAAAAGTGATCACTGAAGTACAAAAACAATTGTCTTCACAGAATTGCAGCTCATAGCCTTGCTGAAAGATCAACTTTGATCTTTCTTCAATATCTTTGGGATCAAATGGTTTTCTTGCATCCCTTGGTACTTGAGTGCTGTCAAAGTTCTGTTTAATATTGTTTGATTACCAACAACTTTAGTGACTGTGGGTTATGCTAGTCTACAACCAGTAAAGCCAACTTAGACCATAATTAAACCTATGAGTAACCATTTTCAGTGTTTCTCATACTAGATCACGCCAAATAAAGTAGTTATCAGTCCTGTTAAGATTGAAGGACTGACTGTCTATCCAGATCACATTCTACAGATCAGTTATCAGTCCTGTTGAGATTGAAGGACTGACTGTCTATCCAGATCACATTCTACAGATGTTATCAGTCCTGTTAAGATTGAAGGACTGACTGTCTATCCAGATCACATTCTACAGATGTTATCAGAAGGACTGACTGTCTATCCAGATCATGGTGCTTTTTGAGGATCATCTTGGTACAATGACATCAGATTTTTTTTTTTTTTTTTTTTTTTAATACATTTACACAAACATGTTTACAGCTGAACTTGGTAAGGACTACATTAGAATTACTTGCAAAGATGATGTGAGTGAAAGATTTTGATACTGGCTGTACATGGATTTTTGTTTGTACAATTTTCTACCTTTTGATCAATTTTCCATAGCATCACTGACAATTTGTCTAGTATGTTTGAAAATCATTTTCTTTCTAACATGCTGAACTTCTTCATATACATCAGGATTCCTCAAAACTTTGTTGATCACAGTGATAGACACATTTTCCTAAGTTTTATAGAAGGCAGCTTTGTAGCTTCCAGAAGGATCTTTGAGTACCACTGTCACCAAGCTTTGCTCCAACAAAGGATATTTTTTTTCTAACTGCAAGTAAGGAATCTTTTGGTATTTTTAGAGAATGTTTCAGGGAGCTTTTCAGTATCAGAGTTAAAGGAAAGTGTCTAATTCGCACTGAGAAAGGAGTTTTAGTTATAAAATTTTACTCATTTGACTATTAATTATCAACTAAACCACTGTAAATGTATATCTGCAACTCGCATCTGCACTATCATCTTCTGAGCATGAATAACTCAAGAAATCAGCCATTATTGCAGCCTTCTTATAATTTCTGGACACTGTGTGTGTATGTGTGTGTATGTATATATATATATATATATATATATATATATATATATATAAATGATCAGGTTTTAATCAGCACCTGATGATTGCATTGTGCATGAATGTTGTGCTACTGGTGAGAAAAAAAAAAAAGCATATTTATTATTAATATAAATTATAGCTCTGTTATTATCCATTGAGAACTATTTTATTAGCAATAGGACTCAATGTTTTATATATATGTGTGTGTATATATATAACAAACAGAGTAAGTTTGTTTTTCTCAGTTTATATGGTTTCTTAGATGACAAGAATTTATAAAATCGAGAGGGTAGGAATTACACACACACCAAATGAGTATGTCTTTCTCAGTACATTGAATTTCTTACAGACATGAAAACATCAAGTAATCGGGAATTAATAAAATTGTGATTGAGGGGGCACACATTTGATATCACATATGCGCAAAAGAAGACTTGCATGCTCTTTTCCTATCGTTAAAAGAGAACTGCCCATCATTCTTCTCATAGGTAATAAATTAATTAGTATGATAACCTTGTTTCATCTAACTTGTAACTTTTTTGGTTAATTTCTTTTTGTTTATATCTAATATAGTTAACTGAACACAAAAAATACATCACAAGTGAAAACAGAAGAAACCTTTTTGCTAAGTCATTAGGTGCACAATACAAGAACCATATTCCACAGCAACTGCTCAAATTCGAAATGATATCTATTTTTTCTTGCTCAATAGGTATAAAGAGGAATAAACATTTGAATTTCCACAATTCTATTAAGCTCATGGCCATTTCAAAGCCTACTTTTACGACCTTGAAATATCCTAATAATAAAAAAATGTTGTTTCTAATGTCTTGAAGCTGACATATGAAATATAATTTGTTAGTACAGATTGAGCTTGTATTTAACATGCACAACAAATTATGCATTTTTTTTTTAATCATTTCACCCCAAGCAAAGGCAATAAAGCCATTAAGACACAAGGAGGTTACCGAGTGTGAAGAATGAGAAAAAGAAAAACATTAAAGAATGAGAAAAAGAAAAACATTAAGAGAGAACAAAAGAACAGGAATTAAGACAAAATAATGATTATGATAACATACATATATATATATATATATATATATATATATGTATGTATGTGCTCACATCAAAGATGAAAGCTAACAGTAAAAAAAAAAATTTTTTTTCAATATAATCTCCTTTGACAATGCCCTTAATTCAATGGTGAACATTAATCACACATTATATTGTGAAAATTTTAAGTCAAAATTCAGCTGATAATTACGTGTCAAACAACAGGCTTACTGGTTCACCCTTGTAAAAATGCTTTAATCTCTATGTAAGAACAATAATAATTAAGACAAGAGAAAGGTTAAATATTCATTGATTTCAACAGCAAACAAATCACCAATAATTATGTATAAGCAAACTTCTAATTATATATGAAGATGATATGTCATTACTTTGCAGTCAAAAAAGAAATTATTTATAATGGTTTGCTTTAGAGTAATGCAGAAAATAAATTTTCCATATGTGTTATTAAGCTTAGTTTGACACAAGGCCATAGTGAGGTATTCAGAATTGAAAACTGGCTTGAGAAAGAGGCTTGTTAATTATTACACTATGGTAGGCGACTTTCCATATGTGCCATAGATAGACATCTAAGAATTGAGTAATATAAAAGAAATAGCGTAGACATTGAGGCAATTTGTAAAATTTACAAAAAAATTTTTTAATTCTTTCAGGGTCTTAAAAGGATATTCATTTTTAAAAAAATTGATTACTATATAAAAATACAAAATTCAATATTGCAAAAATTTTTCAATGTACCGTAATTTTTTTTGAAATTTTTACACAATTTAGGCTTTTAATTCAAATGTTGATAAATCTAATGAAACAGATAGCAAAATAAAATTGACATTAAAGTCATTTTTCTTCTTTTTAAATTTGGAAAAAAAGGAGCCTTTAAAGAAAAAAAAAAAAAAAAAAAAAAAAAATCTAAATTGGCCATTTTATCCCCACTCCCGGTTCAAACTATCTGGAAAGTGAATCTGACAAAAATTAGTAATGTTCATGAATAATGATCATAAAAAGGCATTTGAGCATAAAGATTAAAACCTGTAATTGAAGAACATACACATCTCATTCTCATTAGTAGATAATATGTTTGAAATTTTTATTAATTTTCCTTCTTTCTCTTTGCTTTTTTGTGCAAACATAAATTTGAGGAGAAAAATTAGTCATAGTAAAAATACTATGTGGCAGTTTAAGCAACTGGTGAACTGATAGTCATAAAAAGTAAAAGAGAAGAAAAAAGCTTTTTGAAGATGGGAATGGACCAAAGATTAGTAATCCTTCTCCCCACCTACACACTTAAGGATACGAAATAACAAGTAGCACTCCTCATATATATATATATATATATATATATATATATATATATATATATGTGTGTGTGTGTGTAAAACAAATGGTTAAAATTCATGTACACAAGTTTTTTTTTTTCTTCACCCCCCCCCACACACACACAAGATAGAATGTGGGGAAGGCTTTAGCGTAGGTGTGCTGCTGGTTCATGACAATTTTTTTTGACAGTTTAAATCCAATAGATCCCCCCATCTCTCTTTTAGAGTTGTAATTCCACACAAAAATATTTCTGTAGAGAAAAAAAAAAATAACCTAATCTCAAATCAAATCTATCTTATGTTCGTCATGAAATATGTATTTCAATTCATGGAAAAGAATAAGATATGTGATAAAAGTAAAAAGAAGACACTTCCTAAATAATATTGTTAATGTTAACTAACAAAAATGACCCCTCCTATTTATGCTACGTAGACAAGAAAGATTTAAAACAGAACAATCATATGGTCAGAAGACATACACACATGCATACATACGCATTTGTTTTAAAGTCTTTTGAGAATTTCTCCTGTAATTTTTGTTCCTTTGTACAGAGTTGTCCAGGTATCCACTGCATCCAGTATGTCGAAGCATCCATCTATCTACAGAGGGTAGTATTTTTCCTCAATGAGAAGAAACACCTTGATAATGTAAGTACCTTCCAGATTTTTGTCAAGCTGTAGTTCTCGATTCCTCGGCTTGAAGGACGATTTGAATACTGATATGATACATGCGTGTCTGGTGGAGTGTGGATTTTATGAACAAATAGGGCTTTCCCCCATTCTTTCAATGTGTCGGGGCGTTGTGCAAACTGTAGTGCGTGAGTGCATTTAACAAACGAAATAAAATTAAAAAGTAATTTATGTCATATATAAAAATAAAATGTACTTTTATGCGGATATACTAGGAAACAAGACTGTATCACTGCTTTATACAAAATGTTGTGTATGTTCATACGTATGTTAGTGTGAGCACAATATTCTTCAGTACAGGGACAGATGTGTATCGTATTAACGTGTGAGGGTTTGCTTTACTTTCCACTCTAGTTTCCACCATATACAATCTTTTTAAACCGATGTTAGTTGTTGTTAAGCAAACAGTATATAGTTGTCAGTCACAAATGCCGTTAGAAATTACACACATTGCCCTGTTAAAAAGGTGTGTATAATTTTAAAGGAACTGGTAGTAGTAGCAGCTTTACTACCACGGCTACCGGTTGCAACAGCAACAATAATAATAACTGTCGTGTCAATAACAGCTATATATAATCATAGCAACAAGAACAGTTTCACAGACGTAAATGATGATAAGTAGTAATATTTCGACGAAGTGATATTGGGTGACAATCGGTAACTTGGTAATGAGACTGCAACTTGCTAACCAGTTGGTCTCACTTTTTCTTGGACCGACTGAAGAAAAAAAAAAAAAAGAAAAAAATATTCTTTTATGAAGATGACAATGATGCGAAAAAAAAAAAACAAAAAAAAAAAAAAAACAATATTGACAGGAGAAAGGAGACTGGCTTTTTAAGTTGACAACAATAGCAGAAGAAAAAAAAACAAAAACAAAAAACTAAAAGAAAAAAAAACTAAAAGAAAAAAACTAAAAGGATAAAAACAAAAACAGTGCCGATGTGGACGATAAACAGAACAGTTGAAATGAAAAGATGGATGGACGATGAGGAACCCGACTGTCCTCCAGTCACTTAACTACAGCAACCCCGCATTTTCTCTAGTGCATATACTACTGCACTGTCTACACACAGATGCAACATTTTCTCGAGTATATTTAACAACAGCAGAAGCTGATGATAGTTAGTAGTAATAGTACCAACGGCAAACAAGTAGTAGTATAAAATTCAGTAGCGAGGAGGTGTGTGAGCAGACAGTATGATCGCGGTAGCCATATCTAGAGAACTGCAATATCTTCTAAACATAGACCATCTTGTAGGTAGGAGGAGAAGACAGAGGTGGGGGAGGAGGAAAAGATTCAGAGAAGTGAGTAAAAAGCGGGTGAAAGTAGGAGGTTCATACCACCCACAATTCACTCTTCCCCCCTCTCCTACACTCACGACGAAGACATCTTTACTCACCTCCTCCCTTACATTGCCTAGGCAGTCTGTCCTTGTTCTCAGCTGACGACCATGAATACTAAACAAGCCAGTAGTGACGGGGAGAGAGAGAGAGAGAGAGGAATATTATTGCCTGTACAATGGAATAATTTAAAAGGTTAATTCTTAAACAACTTTTACAGTTATTCTAAGTACGTGAACTCCTATATGAGTCTTTTATTGAATATTTAAGAAATCTGAAGTCATTCTACCCATGTACAGATATTTTATACTAGGATTTTAGAAGTAAATAAATGGACTGCCCACAATAATCTACATTCTACTCACATGTTAAGTACCAACAGGACAAAGTTCGGGCATTTACTTTTTTAGTTTTTTTTTTATCAAGATATACACCTTAACAAGCGTTCTTAATAATGCATGCAGAAACAGGCATGTTTTATTTTGTTTTGTTTTTTTTTTAGTAATGATAACACTGAATTGTATAATCACTGTAAATGACAAATTCAATATTTTAATTTAAAGCAACTTAAATTCTGTTAGTGTTACTGTTAACTAAGTATGAAGGGTGCCCCGCCCTACTAAAAATAATCTTAATCTCATTCTCATCATACTGGCATGAACATGGTTAATTTACAGTTATAAAGGAAGGTAACTTCGCCTTAAGTTTCCCATACTTCATGGACATGCAATCCCACATAACAGATGAAGCGCGGGGGGGGGGTATAGTCCTGGAAATCGTATACATATTTGTGTACCAACCAACTTATTTTCAATGACATTTACACATACTTACTTTCACTTTCAATCTTTAAAAATTCAGTTGCATTTATTATTTTCAATTTTCACAATGTCTTAATAATTAATTGAAATAATTTGAAGTACTTCATACATTTTCTTAATTTAACCTGTTCATTCAAGAAATATTCCATTTATCATATAAATTCATGTTTAGGCTTTGCCATTGTGAAATGTTGAAAGGGGGGGGGGATTTGGCCTGATCAAAATATTCAACATGTTCACAAAGAAAAAAAGCAAAGCAGAAAAAAGGTCAATTAAAAAAAATTTTTTTCAAATATTTGCAAATTGTGGTTTTGAGTTCAGTTGACTACTTGCTATGCTGTCTTTTATTGATACTAAAAGCATAGACTGAATAGTGAACACAAGGATCCATGCAAATATTTAACAGAAATATGTTAACTTGAGTGTTAATTGAAGGGTATAGAATTTCCAATAAGTTAATAACCAAAAATACCGAATATTTGAAACTACATATTAATAATTGTATACAGGTTTTAACTGCTGTGTAAATTTTATCTTTGTAAATTATATTTTAAGTTACTATCCACTCTGTACTGATATCATTTTAATAATTTTCAATAAAAAAGGTTTTATTTTGTCAGGAATTTATTAATAGAATAGGGTCTAATGTGTCAACTATAATTTGAATCTGTCACATTTGTTCATCTTACCAAATCTTTATACTTTTCAAGTTTTTCTTCACAAACCCTACACTGTAATTAGCTTTTTATCTCTTATAAACAGAGAAAAAAATTTAATTTAAAACCTAATGAAAAAATTATTATTGGACTTTAGCATTTAGTATTTGAATTACTGTGTGTGTGTTGAACATCTGTAAAGAAGATTTGACTAGCTTTGGTTAGAAGACTTAGGATGTCCTGCTGTTATCTGGCCAACCTTGTGACAGGAAACATTACCTCATAGATTGAGATCTTGCTTTGTTTATATAACAAAATGTTTAGAAGTTTGATAAAGACATTGAAATATTTTATGGGAAATTTAGCCTTTAAAATACAATAAAATAGTTTAAGGTCTTGAAACGAATTAGTAAATCTTTAAAGTTGACTCAACTAGAAAGGTTTTAAATTGTCTTAGGTTATATATTCAACTGTCAAATTATTTCACCCATGTTTATATATAATGTGCAGCAGAAATACCTTCCACATAAAAAATTAGTGTCAATGGTATCTTAATCTAGCTAATGTCTTACCATTATTATGCAAGAGGTATTTCTGCCACACCTTGTATATTTAAACTAGATATTTTATAGATTTTAGATTTAAATTTGGTTTAACTTGAATTTTACTTCTAAGTTAAAATTTGAAAGGATTTTAGAGTATTTTCTTTGCATATATAGAATTCTATCAAGTAAGAAAAATCCTCTTCCTTGACATCTTAATAGATTCTGATTGTCAAACTTTAATCTTAATCTTGAAAAAGTTCAAATTCTTGCCTTCTCAATTTTAACATTCAGTACCAACATAGGAGTAAGATAGATGTCTATCATAAATTTTAAGGTCTTGAAATGTGGGTTGCAATTAAACTTTATAGCAATTTTCAAGCATCTAATCTATATTCTCAACCATGAAATGATTTAGGGCAGAGAAAATCTTTTGCTGCTGCTTACAGACACATGGAAGATTTGTTCATGTTCCCAACCCTACAAGTGACACGATTCACTGAATTTAAAAAGAAATCTGACAGCCAAGTAGCTGACTAGGGATTTTGTACTGCACTTGTAATTGTTTTAGAGATACTGTTTCTTACTAATGGTTGGTGCATATACATACCCCCCCACCTACCAAATATAGGACCGTGTCCTCAAAGATACAGGACTCAATGGATCATTGGTTGGATCCAGTGACTTGACCCAAAGAGAAGACTTGGCTACGGCAGTGGTGAACCAAAAACTTGGAGAGTTGAGTTAAAAGGAGATAACCGAGATATTTGGTAGAGACATGGTATATGGAACTAGAACAATCTACCACAGTGGATGAAATAAAGGGTTCAGTTCAAAATTCCAATCACCTGAAGGCAGCCAGAGTGTACAACAATTGAAACGTGAACATGACAATAAAGAGGAGGACAACAGTCTGAACAATGTAAATAATTACAGTACCTTAGACAAAAATATAGACAGAAAAAAAAAAAACAGAATAAGAGGTTTATCCCTGTTTAGGATTGAGTTCCCAGGTCCTTCTAAAAGTTTCCTCATTTTCTTTTACTCTCAGTAGCCTCTTGCGTCTTAGTGGCATTATTGCCTTGCTTGGGGTGAATTGATTAAAAAATGAAAAATTATAGTAAAATAAAAAAATAAAAAAATGAATAAAAATAAAACCAAAATAAAAAGAATGAATAAAAAAAGAAAAAAAAAAAGAAAAAAAAAAGATAATTTGTATTGAGTTGGAGTTAATTCAAACACTGTACAGACATAAGTACTTCAAACTGTGTATAAAATTAGCAAATTATTTTACATTATCAGTAAAATCAATTTTATTTCTACATTTCAGTTATTACTATTGACAAAATTAATATAGTCTTTCTTAAACTCCTGTAAAGAAAGTCACTATATATAAAATTCTGTGACTACCATTAGTCCGTCTGTTCAACACACCCTTTAAAATAGCCATAGACTGACTGATCATAACCAAATTTTGGGGAGAAGTGCAAACAGGTAAAGGGGTACAAAATACAGTTGGTTTTACTAGCGTGTGTAGCTTAGTACAATAAATTTTCATTCATTTTTTGGGGAAAAATTAAATTATTATTTAACAAATACAATATACTCCCACTATTTTGAAAAACAAACTTATTTAACAAAAATGCAATCCTGTTTTTTTGCATATGTTAAGTTTTTAGACATACAAGAAACCAATTTCTAGTTCACTCTGTGAGAACTATACAGAACTCAAGGCCAAATGCTTCAAAAAGTTGGGATTTAGCTCCAGAAAGAAATATTTACACATGGCCAGTTGTATGTTGCATGCTCAAAAGTAAGAAATCCTAAGAATTTATTCTTAAAAAAAGAAATTTTCTTAAATATTGTTTCCCACAAAGTCCTATAAAATTAAAGAAATTATTAAACTGTCTAGTAGGGTTTTTGTCAAAGTATTTTTCCAAATGAATCAGCTTATTCAAATTTTATCAATTGGTTTGTGAAATTCAATGAAACAGAGCTTGTAAATCTTGACAAAATATGTTAGCAATAACTTCAAGAATACTAAATACTGTGATGATTTCAACACATTGTCACAAAAATATTCTAGTAGTAAAAAAAAAAAAAAAGATGATTAGATAATAGTAATTTATACCTTTCAAGTCTTCTTAAAAACTATATATTTCAATCAGCTTGTTTTGAAATTTATCTACATCATTAGAAAATTAGCATAAATATATTTCATTGATGGATTATTTTTGGAGGCATTAGGATAAAAAGTGAAGTTTTTCTTCAAGTTTTGTATTTTTATCTCTGGAAATCCATAAAAGTTTTTTTCCAGATGAAATCAATTGACCATGTGTTTGTTTTGTTTATGCTGTAAAGCCATACAGAAGAAAAAAATTATAATATTCAAACTCACAAGTCAATAAGATTAAAAAAAACAAATCAGCACAGAAGTGATATATTTCCTTTAAATTAAACATTGGGAGATCATTTGAAATATAAAAGAAATAAATTTAACAGTGTGTGTATGTATATATATATATATATATAAAAATCATTATATCCACTGTTAGAAATGTCTAAGATGTTTTCTTTTTCTTTTTTCTTGTAATTCCTGACCAAAAAACATTGCTAGAAAAGAACCTAAGATTAATATTTCTTAGTAATAAGCATAGAGTACAAGTTCAAAATTTTTCATGATACTAATAAACAATCTGATCCCAAAAAGTAATTACTATCAAATGAGACTTAAAACTGATTGACTATATATATATATATATGTGTGTGTGTGTGTGTGTGTGTGTGTGTATACGTATAAAAAGAGACAAGAGGAAAAACTATGCTTAGCCAACACGTTTCGTCCTCTGAGGGACCTTATCAAGGCAATGTAGAATTTTTTTTTGCTGCATGTTCATATATAAAAGCAGGGCTTTTAAATTTGAGAAAAAACAAAAAAAAACAAAAAAACAATTGACTATTACTTGCTTACTTTTTGCTAGATATTGCCCTCTACACGTTTTGTCTTACCTTTCAACCACCTGATGAACATTCTCAAATTTAGAAGTCTTGATAAATAACATCCTTGCTTTTGTATATAAACACGTGCAACAAAATAAGTCTTACATTATCTTAATAAAGTCCCTCAGAGGATGAAACACATTGGCTAAGAATAGTTTTTCCTCTTGTCTCTTTACATTCATTTTGTTCCTCTGCAGATTCACTATCTGAAAATAATATATCTCCAGGTAAATTGAGAACAAATGGAGTATAACTCCACTGTACGTAAGCTTTAATTTAAAAGAGAGCTCAATACAGAGTAGAGTTAATTATTTATTTTAGGTTATTAAGACAGGTTTTAAAATCACTACATAATGGCGATAATGTTTCAACACCATAAGACCCTATATATATATATATATATATATATGGCAATAAAATTACAACATATTGCACATATAGTACAGGTGTTAATGAAAATGCTCAATGTAATGAAAGAGTAAATATATACACATCAATAAATATAGACACTATCTCACATCTCTAGCATGACAGTTTCATGGATGATGCAATCTTCAGGTGCTGAGCTCAAATTGACCATTTTATGGTTTGAATCAAAATATTATTATTAGTGAGTAGGGCATCAAGTAAATATGAAGTTACCATTTGTGAAGCAATTTAGTATCCTCACAAAGCAATACAAAAGTATTCCTATCATCATAGACAAACCAATGTATTGAGGCACAGATTTATTTATCCAATAGATTTAATTACAGTTTATTAATTTGTTTTCCTAAGTATAATTTAATGAGTAAAACTATAATTTTAAAACAATTTGGTTTCCTAACTAAATTTTACAATTGGAGATGACAGAAAAAATTATGCATGTTTTAGACGTCTTCTGTAATTTCAATGTTTTCTGAGGTATTTGAAACAGAATTTTCATACAAACACTTGAATTTAAAGAAATTAAAGTTAAATATTTATTTCAACAATTGAATTAACAAAATCCTAGAAGATAAGTTTTGTCAAGGAAAATTTTCTTGAATAAGTCACTGTGTAAAAAAATTGATTTGGTAAAATCTGAATTTCTGGGATGAGGAGTTATTATTTATGCTATTTATGTTCAGACTATTGACCCAGTCTTTGTATAGAAAGATCATTTGTAAGATGAGGACAATATTTTGAATATAAATAGTATAAATAACAACTCCAAGAAATTTAAACAAATCATCAAATTGGTATGGATCTGATGCAATATGGAAGAACTGCATCAAAAATTGGCATGAATGTCAAACTACTTGACAAAGGAAAAAAAGGAAAAAAAAAGAAGACAGAAAAAAAGTGAAAAAAAAGAAAAGACAGAAAAAAAGAGAAAAAAAAGAAAAGAAGACAGAAAAAAAGAGAAAAAAAAGAAAAGACAGAAAAAAAAGAGAAAAAAGAAAAAGAGAAAAGACAGAAAAAAAGAGAAAAAAGAAAAGAGAAAAGAGAAAAAAGAGAAAAGAGAAAAGAGAGAAAAGAGAAAAGAGAGAAAAGAGAAAAGAGAGAAAAGAGAAAAGAGAGAAGAGAGAAAAGAGAGAAGAGAGAAAAGAGAGAAAAGAGAGAAAAGAGAGAAAAGAGAGAAAAGAGAGAAAAGAGAGAAAAGAGAGAAAAGAGGAAAGAGAGAAAAGAGGAAAGAGAGGAAAGAGAAAAGAGGAAAGAGAAAAGAGGAAAGAGAAAAGAGGAAAGAGAAAAGAGGAAAGAGAAAAGAGGAAAGAGAAAAGAGGAAAGAGAAAAGAGGAAAGAGAAAAGAGGAAAGAGAAAAGAGGAAAGAGAAAAGAGGAAAGAGAAAAGAGGAAAGAGAAAAGAGGAAAGAGAAAAGAGGAAAGAGGAAAGAGAAAAGAGGAAAGAGAAAGAGGAAAGAGAAAGAGGAAAGGGAAAGAGAAAGAGGAAAGAGAAAGAGGAAAGAGAAAGAGGAAAGAGAAAAAAGAAAGAGAAAAAAGAAAGAGAAAAAAGAAAGAGAAAAAAGAAAGAGAAAAAAGAAAGAGAAAAAAGAAAGAGAAAAAAGAAAGAGAAAAAAGAAAGAGAAAAAAGAAAGAGAAAAAAGAAAGAGAAAAAAGAAAGAGAAAAAAGAAAGAGAAAAAAGAAAGAGAAAAAAGAAAGAGAAAAAAAAATGAGAAAAAAAAAAAAAAAAAATGAGAAAAATAGAAATAAAGCTTCCAACCCAAATGGTAAGATTTGGTAAACTGTAATAATTTTAAAATACTTATTGTAGAGCATTTCCTTCATTTGAACTAACCAAATTATAGCTGTGACAACCTTCTCAAACTGCTGTTGTATAACTGCACAATATGGTTAAGTAGAAAGTAACAATAAGTTTCAAGCTTAGGTCAAATGAAGCTATTTCCTGATGAACATTAAACCAGCACTAAAAATATCCTCATTATGAGAAACATTAGCAAGATTATTTTCTGTAATAATTATGATTGTAAATATCTAATCAGAGATTGATTTTCTTTTTTTTTTTTGTTAAGGCTTATCAACCCTTTGTGGGTTATTTAACCCTTAAGAGATGACAATGTCGATGTATCTGCTGAAAAGTCGAATGACAAAAATGATGACTGGAGTGATCTGTCGGCCTGATAATACAAGCATTGAGATTACCTGCTGGGTTCCTCACATTTCTTGCATATCTGGACCCTTGAATGGCAGCTTCTATGATAGTTTGCAGTGTTCTATGATTTTATATTGACTTTTTTTGTGTTCTAAGTGAAAGCTTGTAAAAAGGGGTTCCATCTCCAAAGGGTTTAAAGCTGAAACATTTTGGATTGTAAGAATATTTTGGGGAGAGTGAATATTGCATTAATAATTTTTTTGAAAATTACAAGGGTTTTTCCAGATACAAGTTCTACTCTTTAAACCAGAGCAGTGGTGTGAGACGGATTCATATCTATCCCAAAGGTAGATGCGTGTAAGTGAATCTAACAAACATAACAGATTGGAACTCAGCTCCCTAATTTCCAGTACTGAGCCATTATCCATTACACTACCTGCACATCCACATCTAATTGGAGAACAGGTTTGTTTTTGTTTTTGTAGTCTATCAACTTATTTAATTTTTGTGAGAGCATTAGTAATTTCTTTGACAAAATATTACTGTAATAATATCCCCCTCCCCCCACAAAAAAAATGTATTACTGGTATTTTTATATTTTCATAGTGTTTTGACCCCAGTTTGAGGGTTAACTATTTGCCCACAGCTGTAAACCTAACAAGTGCTTCCATCAAAGTTAAGAATGGACCTGGGAACAGCAGCAATTAAGATGTGGTTCCACACTCCTCCTGATCAGAGGCCTTGCTGCTAGATGTAGTTTGTCATACATAAGATGACCAAAGAACAGAGGAAGGGAAACACTTAGCATATCACTTATTACCTGATACTTTAAAAAAAAAAAAAAAACAGAATATCAAATGAACTTATTTTGATGAACACAACACCCACTTATTTAGGGCATTATCAAACAGGACATTAATAAAATTTGTCATATGAGCAAGTAGGCACTATCAACTCTACACTATTTGCTCTCCCCAATCTTTTGTTACTGGAATTCCATATCCATGAAAACTATTCAAATGTTGATTTTCAAAAAAGTTATTCCTTCTTGTAGACAAGGATACAAGATGTATATTTGATGTAAATTTGGCATTGTCTCAACCAAGAAATTTATGTTTAAACAACATCGACAGTATAAATCTTATAAACTCAATCTAAAGATATCTTCATGATACCTTGCATTTACTTGAATACAAAAAAATGTATTTCAAACTCATAACCCCAAAACCTATCAGTTCCATAAAACCTCCAATAGGCAGAATGGGGGGGCATTTTTCTCAAATATTCAAGCCAATAGATGAAATAAAATACCATTTTAAATAAATGTAGTGTCTACTCAAATACTGGTATCCATTAAAAAATAATGTTTAAAGTGATAAAAATTGTGTCAGATTAATAAATAATACATTATTACTTTAGAAATTGCTTTGTTTACGTTTTGGATACAAAACTGAGCTGTTATGAACTTTTGGGAATCTAAGCAAAATAGACATACTTAAAGGCATTATACAGCCTTGCTTGATTGCAATGCATTTTGTGGCCAAGTCTATCTAACACATATCAGATTTAACAACAGCTGCTCTTGCAAAAAAGGGATGCATGTTTGAATCCTGTTAGAGGGCACATTTTTCTTTAAGATTACTTGAATATTCAGGCTGGTAAACAAAATAAAATACTGTTTAAAATAAACAAAGCATCTACTCAAACATGGGTATCCACTGAAAATTATGTTTGAAGTTTATATATAAATTGAAAAAAATTTTTCCCAATTTGTCATAGTATTTTCTCAATACTGTTTATTGATATATAAAATTATATATCATATCTCTGGTGTTGATTTCAGTGTTGATTTTTATATGTGCATGCATAAGAACCCTTCACACTTTGTATTATTAAAATCAGACATCTTTACTACATATTGTAATTACTCTGATCTACTCCATTTATATACATATTTATAATTGCTCTATCAAACAAAAAATTATATATAATCACATTTTAAAACCATATTATACCTATCAGTGCTTCTAAATCTAGACTGATTATATAAATAATACAAGTAAAATAACAATAGTGTCTTTTGATTATAGTAAAAAAAAATTACTTAAAGTAAAAACATTTTAAGTACTGTCCTTTGTCACTAAGACCTAAAATACTTATAGTAAATCAATCAGCATTTGTATGCTGCATTTAACATAAGACAATCTTCAGTGATTCTAATGTTGAAACTGTACATGCCTATTTACGTATTTGCAGTAAATTTGATAATACAAGAAAGAAACCATCTTCAAACATTATATATTTTTGTCGTATTACAATAAACATATTAGCAATACAAATTTTAAGAAGGCTTCTCCTGTATTTCAACACTAGAGGCTAGTTCCTATGGTTAGTATTTGCTCTCTTCACTTCTGAGTGATAAGGCCTCTTAGTGTTATATTTTTAAAATCAAACGATCAAAAAGGTGAATAAAGGGATTCAGTAAGATAAATTGCTGTCACTTGTGACATTTAAAACCAAATTAATCTGGCCATTCACAACTGCTTTAAGCAAAATAGACATAAAAAAAGGAGAATTTTCATTATTCTGGGTCATGAGGAGGGGGTAAAGAAAAATAAAAAAACAGATCAATACAAATATTCTCTCAACTTGACAGATCATTTATATTATAGAACATATGGTTTTTCTTAAAAATTCATCACAATCATATCCCAAACATTTGCCATAAACATTTTTGACGTAGGAAAACTCGCCTCAGGAATTTTCGCCATGTAGGACTTTTGCTGTAAGACAATTCTGCTGCATTTTTTTTTTGGATACCCCTATCTTGAATGTCCCTTTTGAAGTAATGTTCAATTTAATATGTAAAGTACCTTATCAAATATATATAGATGTCTTTTTTACAGGGTCAAACATCATTCTTTGATCAGATATTTTATATTGAAGTTGGTTGCTAATTCAAGTTGAAAGTTTGTTTGAAATTATATATATATATATATATATATATATATATTGCTTGAGTGAGAATTATTGGCAGATTGATATTATGTTAACAGAAATTTTAATGTTAAGTCTGAAATATGAAATTGTGTGATGCAGGTTCTGGTGTCAAGTTGAAATTTTTGTGCTCCTCACTAACAAGGATGAATGATGTAGGATTTTAATCCTATAACTTCACTTATTAAAACGTTTAAATTGAATTAACAATAGTGTGAACCAGATATACTTGATAAGGTACTTCGCATATTAAAAAAAAAAAAAAAAAAAAAAAATGCAGTGAAATTGTCTTGTGGCAAAAATCCTATATAGCAAAGTTTTCCTACAGCAAAAATGTTTATGGTGAATGTTCCTAGAACCCATCACAATTACAGTTCAGAAAAAAGTTTTTTTCCTTTTAAATATATAAATGATGTTATAACTAGTGTACTGGGTTGACCAAAGAAGTTCATTCTGTTTTCCTTGTTAGAAGCCATTACTAATGTTTAGTTTTCAACTTCATGCACAAAACTAACTGTTAATAATGTTGTAACAGCTGTTAGAGATTTAAAAGAAAATTATCAAAATTGATATCATTAAAAATAGAAAGTAACTTATATTTCCGGTATATGTAGGCTTTATATTTCAAGGAAGGGAAAAATGCCTTTTTTTTAGTTAACAAAACTTCTAAATCAAATATTGGAAGAAAAAATATATGTATAAGCTTGGTTATTTTTGTTACTTTAATGTATGACTTAAGCTAAGAAAAAAAATAAAAAAATCCTGTCTTTAAAGCAAATTATGATATGCAGTTAAAAAGTAGTTTATAGCCGTTTATGTGCTTCCCAACTTGTTTTGGGTGTTAGTAACGTTGGTGTTTGAAATTGGGAATAACATACCTGAAATACCCACAACAAACATGGCGGACTCAGGATGCGAGTCCACATAAAGAAATGGAAAGAAACAACAAGAACCAATATATGTGTACAAACAAATGATACAATGTATTAACAAAGGTATACAAGTGACAATGTGTGTAACAAATGAATGTGAAAACCTTTTTGTCCAAAATATGTGTAGTGAGTGAACATGTGTACATATGTGTATGTGCATGTATTGTTCATGCATTTCTCAAAGGGAATGCATTCTCTGTGAGAGGTTACATATTGGTGGATAAGGTAAGAAAATGATAAAAAATAATGTAGAGTATTTATAGTCTGGAGAGCGTCCTCTAAGAGATGTTTTGAAAATTAGGTGGGTTAACATGACACTTTTCAATAACATGAAAAGCTGGTCTTCTTAAAAAAAAAAAAAAAAAAAAAAAAAAAAAGAGATTCAAAAGAATGAAACCATCTGATCTGCTTTTAATTTGATCAAATGAAGACAGCAATTGAAGAAAAGCATCCAGAATTAAGAACATAATATTCCAACATGATAATTCTAGACCATATGTTTCTTCAGAGATGAGAATTGTTATAGCGTGACTGTAAAGTTTTTTTTTTTTTTTTTTTATTATCTGCTAAATTCACCTGATATTTCACCTTTAGATTAACATTTATTTTGGACATTAGAAAATTCTCTAAGTGGAAAATAATCAATTCTTCCAAGACTGCAAATAGTTCCAAGAGCAGTTTACAGAGAAAGATAAAAACCTGGGAGGATGGAATTATCAAATTTGTTGGAAAATGATAGGTGACTGAACAAAATTGTAAACGTGTACTTCAATTAAGTTAACATTATAAAGAAATAAAGTTGATGCAACAGACGTTACTTAATAGACAAAGTTTGGGAGAGATAGTAAAATGGCAAACATTGCTCAGAGCTATAAATGGTAAATGGTGGAGAGTCACAATCACCCACACCATGAAGGGACAGGCACACAGAAGAAATGAATTAGTAAAATCATTGTTTTGAAGTTGACTCGACTAGAAAAGTTTTAAGATGTCTAAAGTTATACATTCAACTATCACATTATTTCATTGATATTTATTCAGTGTGCGGCAGAAATATCTCCCATATAAAACATTAATGGCATTGCTACCTTAATCTAGTTAATGTCTTACCATTATGCGGAAAATATTTCTGCCACACCCTGTATATTTAAATCGGTAGATATTTTAGAGATTTTATTAGATTAAATTTGGTTTACAAATTTGACTGTGACATGTATCAGAAATTAAATTTAAATTTTTATTGCATTATTTCAAAATTTTAACACATCAGCAGATTGCTATTAATGTCAACAACTGAGCACAAATAGTTATTAATTAAAAAAAATTAGTAACTGATGTATAATATTATCCATAACTACATGTACAAGAATGCCATTTTTGATAAAAGTTAAAAATAACCATAAATATGTAAAAATATATGTATATTGTAGAAAACTCCTTTTTCCAAAATATAGCTATTTGTACTATGTTATAATGCTTATTATGTAAACAATAATACAGAATATTTTTTTTTAAACATTGAAGGATATTTAATAACATCTCCCTAATAGCTGTTACTGTTAAATTTTACTTCTAACTTTTGCAAGGATTTTAGAGAATTTTTCTATGCATATATAAAATTCTGTCCTTCATTTTAACTATCAAGTAAGAAAAATCCTCTTCCTTGACATCTTAATAGATTCTAATAGTCAAACTTTAACCTTAAAAAAAAAATTCAAGTTCTTGCCTTCTCAATTTTAACCATCAGTAGCAATATAGACATAAGATATATCAGAGGCTATCATAAATGCTAATGCTCTTTTCTTATATACTATTTAGTAAAGAACTCAGCAACAAGTACTAATTAATAATCACTTTCCAAGCTACAAAGAGTTTGTTAAAAGTTCTTAGTCTGACAAAGAGATTAAAAGATTCTAATGTTTTATGAAATGGATTAAGTCCAACAATTATTTAACATACTTTCGTTTATGTTATTTTAATAGATACAATTTATTTAAGTAAATGATTTTTTTTTTTTTTTTTAAAATAAAACAGTATTAATTACATTTACTGGCCTGAATGCTAAAGAAATTTCATAGAAAATATGAGTTCTCCAACAGGAATTGAACCATCAATAGATCTGATGTACTGTACCACTCAACTACAGAGAAAGCATTTGGTTAGCAAAGTCCAAGTTACTATTTATAAACAACAAATCTTTGATGATCTTTCATGCTCATGAAATGTACCTTAATGTAAACACTGATAACATATTAGGAAATGGATTAAGTCTGATAATAACTTAAATCAATTGTATCTATTAAAAATAATGTATAAACAGAAAAGATCTTATTCTAACATTTGTTTACATTTTGTTAAGTGAATCAGGCAAAGAATTTTTCAGCCTCATGTCAGTGATTAACAAAAATGCTTCATTTAAGGAAAAGAAAAATATACACAATATGAGACCCCCCCCCAACAAAAAAACATCTAATTTATTGTAAGAACAAATACAGCTGCACTAGAAACAAGATAAAATAACCATGAATACTTTGGTACATGTCTAATGATTACCTAATACAGATAAACTATTGTATAAAAAAAAAAAAAAATTAACAACTAAGCCTTATACAGGGTGATTGAAAAGTAATTCCCCATTTTAAAATAATTATAATTTATTTAGTAACCATAATTTTTACAAGAAATGGATACGAGAAGAAATCATTTAGCATGAAGTTTCATTTAAAACTATATTGGCAGCAAATTTTGCTACCAGCTTTCTGAACCACCCAGGAATCATGTCAACCAATTTCAGTAGGAACTCTTGTGGTATGGAAGACATAACTTCTTGTATAGTTCTTCCAATGTCTTGGTTTGGTATAGTAGACTTGCTCCTTTAACCAACCCCCAAAGAAAAAAGTCAGTGTTAATTCAGGACTCTTCGCTGGCCACTCATACATAAAATATAGAGTTACTTTTCAGTCACCCAACATCCTTAAGACAAATGAAAATTGTTCCTGTTCATCAGGAGATTGTATCAACAATGTTGCTTTAAAAAATAGTCTAGCAAATACAAATATAACACATACAAATGACTCCATTGATAAGCATGCCAGTTGACAGACAAAAACGCCATAAAAGCTTATTAATATAGAAAGCCATTCTACTAAAGTTATATCTTATGTGCAGTGTCCATTCAGGAGATAGATGCGATCATGGCTCTCTACATCCTCCTATCCCTTGTTGTTATATAAGTTTTGTCTTTTTGCTTCTTCCAGACCCTGTTCTGCCATCCACTTGCTTAAGCCCGCTAAGTATGTCACACATTGTTTTCCCTTGTCCCTATCTGCTCTGTGAGTATCAGACTTTTCAATCCTGCCTTTCTCATTACATGTCCCAGAAATTTCAGCTGCCTCTTCCTGATGTTAAGCATAACTTTCCTCTTTGTTTTCATGCTCTCCAAGACCTCATCCTTGCTCACATGTTTGGTCTATGGTATCAATAGCATCCTTCAGCAACTTGTAAACAAAGAAATTATACAACTAAGTAAAATTAAGTATACCTACTTAAAGCCATAATCATAAAAACCAAAAAAAAACAAACTATATTAAATATCTTTCAACCAAAGGAAAGTATATACAGTGTAACCCGGATATAAGAGAGTTGTCAGGACCGGAGAAGCAGTCTCTTATATCCGGGTTTGGTCTAATTTATATACATTAACACAGGCTCTAATTTGGGACCAGAGAAAATCTCTCTTATATCCGGGTAACACTGTAAAATATATTCACTGATCAAGAAACATAATGGCTCAAATTATATAATACAGCAAACATATTCTAAGTGGCCTACGGTGGAGTGATGGATAGTGGCTTGGATTGAGGAATCAGAGAGCCAAGTTTGAATTCCAGTTGAATCCATTACATTCACTTACATGCTAATACCCTTGGGAAAGGTATGAATCATCCTCTTCTCCCCCCAGCTATGAGTAAATAGCAAGACAGACCAGGTTCTTTTATTTCAAAGCCTTAACATAACTATTTTTGGAAATGACCAGTGATGGTTGAAAGTGCTCAATGTATGAATATTTTTGTTTTTACATTTAGAACCAAGTCTCGTGTACAAAAACAAGAGAACAATCATAAAACATGAGAACTAACTAGTTTTCAAGTAAAACCTGTTTTGAGATATATAGGATTTGGGTTTACTCTGAGTATACAATTTCCACAGGGAAACTTCCAACCAACACAATTACTTGGAAGGGTAAGTCCTATTTCTTTGTTTATTCCTTATATCGTTGAAAAAGAACACAGGCATGTTTGAAAATTCCAACTTTAAAATCTATCTCTTCATGCTTCATTTCAGTAAAAAAGTTAAAATATAATATAAATAAATTTTATTGACAATATTGATCATTTTGTTGTATTTTTATTCTTCAGATTTTATTAATTGGCATATATATATATATATATATATATATATATATATATATATATATTTGTCCACTTGTGTTTTTTCTTTCAGTACCAATAGAACGAACCTGTACTGAGCAGACCTTAGTTACTATATAGAGTGCTGAACTGATACAAGAAGCCAACCATATATATTATATATATATATAGTTGGCTACTTGATTCAGAGTATACCAGTATGCTAGTGTAACTAGCTAATCCCTATCATAGATATTTGCTCAGGTACATTAGCATTTTTAAAGTGGATACTGTGGTAAACACCAAGTGGTGGCAGTGTTTCATACTTCAAAATCTTCAGGCCATGTAACAGACTTGCCATTTGACTTTGACCTCAGTGTTCATTTTTTTTTTTATTTACATATGCTCTAATATTGAGCACTTTTATCCATAAATATAGCATACCTAAATATATATATATATAGATAGATAGAGAGAGAGAGAGAGTGTGTGTGTGTGTCTTATTTGAAAAATTTTTTTTTAGCAACACCTTGTCACCTATTTGCATTTTACATTCATTTCATCTTATTACAAGTACCCAGTATAAATAGTTATTTTTCATGCACATGCCTCTGTTCCTGTTTTTTAGAGAACAGAATGAAGTCCTGTACATCATTTGGAGGAGAGAATAATCATTTCTAACTTCAAATCTATTTTAATTATTAATATTCAGTTAAGCAACAAGTTTTGACTGCAACTATTAAAATAAACATACTATGATGGCAGTCTCAACAAACTGCACATGTCAGTTTTTACAGTTTCATTTTGCAAGTTTTTTCATGCCAAGCTTTGTATCTAAATGATGGAACAAAGTATGAAAATTTATAATTCCTCAATTGCTGCCACTGAAATTACATTTGTAAACATTAAAATAAATTTTAAAAAACCTATGAGGAAAAACCCTTATGTTAATAATCAATATCAATCAATTTATATTCCCAACCAAAATCCTGCATATAAGAGCAAGCCAACAAATTAGGGTGACTAGCATTCATACATATTCTTACCTAATCATTTCTTACATAAATTCTAAACAGGATAAACTATCCTTACATTACAAACTACTCCACATTAAATATACTTTGTTAAACCATTTTTATGATGATGCAATATGGAAGTTACTGCAAGATTTCTAAACTTATATGACACCGTCAAAGAGTTTAATCGATTCAAATCAAGTGTTAAAAATGCTCCCTCCAAATTACAAGAGTTTGATTTTCAATGTCAATAATGAATGTGACTCAAAGGTTCAAGTCTACATTTAGATATTCAGCATCTGATGATAAAGTTTGCCTATTGTCTGGTTCACACCACTCTCTGCTCTTTGAACAGGAGTAGAGGTTTATCCCTTGTTTCCTGCTTAGGGATGGGTTTCCAGTCCCTTCTAAAGTCTACTTCAACTCTACATGTCTAATATCTTCACCTGAACTCTGAAATTTTATTTGCTAATTAAATCTTGATGTCTAGAATTAGTTATCCGTATTGCCTGTTATTTTGCCCTTTCTTACACTAATACAACTATACACAGTAACGGTCTACCTTGAGTGGCCCTTGGACCCTGTATTAGGTGAACATTAGTAAAATGAAAAAATGAAAAATATAAACAAATAAATGTACTGGTTAGTAATAAATTGATTCTTTTCTATTTTAAAAAAATCAGATTTTCATAAAAGCTAACTCTTCTCAGTTTGATAAATGATTAGCTTAGAATGATCCAAGTCAACATTTAATAAACTATTGTTAAAAAGATTGTCAGATTCCTTCCTTGATACAAGCACATTTTTTCTCCAATTACAAATTAGAAACAATGTTACAAGCCAAGTTGCTGTCACACCCACTCATGACAGTTAAGACATGTAGGTACCAGGATGTAGCCTGTATAAAGGATACCAACTATCTTGCCAAATTCTCCACCAACTCGCAGAACAAGCTAAGATTAGATTCTAGTGCCTGTTACACAGGTACCTATCTTTACAACCTACACACACACATAACACTATATATATATATATATATATATATATATATATATATTAGTTGTGCAGTCTGATGAACCAGGTAAAAATCATACACCTGGGTAAATAAATTGTAATCAATGGACTCTTAAGGTAGTCTCTTTTATATATATATATATATATATATATATATATATATATGTATGTATGTGTGTGTGTGTGTAACAACTATGTTATATATCAGGGGGCACTGAAAAGATTCCAAAGAAATTGTGATGGTTGGTCAGATTTTGGGAAATGAACCTTGAACAAAAATTTGTCATAAGTTGAGTTACTCATGCTATTACTACTATGAAACAATATTAGTTGTACACCCACCCTATCCTCTTGTCATGATGGCAACTGAAAAGGAAAGTCAATAAGGAAGAAGGCAAAACCTTTATGCGAACTTTGCTATTAACTAAAGACCAAAGTAATCAAATTATCTGAAAGTGGTTAGCATTTTAAATAACTATTTAATTTACAGATTGTGACAGCTATTAGGGAGATGTGATTAAATATACTTTAATGTTTAAAAAAATTATTCAGTACTATTATTGTTTACACAATAAGTATTATAACATAGCACAAATAGCTATATTGTGGAAAAAGGAATTTTCAACAGAATGCATATATATATATTTTTTTTTTTTTTACATATGGTTATTTTTTAACTTATTAAAAATGGCAGTCTCATAGTTATGGATTATATTATACATTAATTACTAAATTTTTTTTAAATTAATAACTATTTGTGCTTAGTTGTTGATATTAATAGCTATCTGCTGACATGTTAAAGTTTTGGAATAATGCAATAATAAAAATTTAAATTTCATCTTTCAGATAGAGCTTATGATCTATTGACCAATTGAGTCAACTTCTTAGTGATTTACTAGCACAATATTAACTTTTCTAACAAGAGAGACTTTTAGTTCCTGTCCAAAAACATCTTTTAAAATTGCATTGATGAAAAAAAAAAAAAAAAAAAAAAAATTTTCCTTTACCCTGCAATCACACACTCCTATAGTAATAAAACAAAAAGTAGTTTGCTTGCCCACAAAGAAAACAAAAGTAAATCAATACAATTAGTCTAATTAGGGTTTTTAACAGTTCAAATCTAATTACAAATACCAGCAACAAATAAGCCAAACATTTCTAAAAATATCAGTGAATCATTAAATCAGTAAAACCGGGGTGATAGCACCTGTTAGGATTCCAGCTATGGGCAAATAGTGACCCCCTTCCCTGCCAGACAAAAATCAGCAATACATTTTTGTAGTAAAATTACCAGCAATACCTTAACACATACACAAAAAAAGATTACTCTGAAAGTATAAAATTATGTACAAAATATCTGTAGTTGAAAGCATAAAATATTTAGATTTCAACATTAAATAACCCATAGAAGTTGATATAACACTAAACAAAATCAACCAACCAAAATTAGTAAAAGAAAGTACTACATTGAAGAAATGGTCTTAAATTTTATTAAACTGATTACCGACCAAACAATTCAATGACTAAGTAAAATTTCTGGCTTCATATTGCTCACATACATAATTATAATATTTATATTATAATAATTTATAATATTGTCCAGCAATATTTCTATTATATATCAAGCTTCAAGGAAGTGGCAATGTTCAAAATATTGTCTCAAACAGTTACATAGACACCCCACTCCAAGATTCAGTTTAAAGATATGATGATTACATTAATCTTTTTTTTATTTTTTTTAAATTTCATGTTTATCTCCTGCTTGGCAAACTAAGAAAAAAGTTTTCAACACTACTTTAGTTAATCTAACAATAGTAAAACTATAAAAAGAGATTCTTCAGCTACTAGAGAAAACGAAACTTGAACTCTCACACCAAAATTTGGATGCTATCTGAAATTAACACTACCGTAAGTACAAGTGTTGATAATTGAGCTGAGCACGTCTGTCGTCGCCATCATTTCTTCCTCTTTGATTTTCTATGAAATCATTTTACTACCTCCTGTTAGTAGTTATTTACTTTTGGCTAAATAAAGCAAAATAAATACTAGTACAAGCAAAGATGTAAAACAGAGGATGTAGAAAAATTAGTGAGAAAGATGGCTATTGATTTGTACTTATTAAAATTTTCTTTTCAAGTATGAGATGGCTTTAGGATTGTCCAGGTAAAATATGTAAAAGTTACATCAGAATGTTTATTTCTGATTTCAAGCCATTTACTCACACAGTTGAAGAGAGTTCAAAAGCTTCTATTCGGCCTTGTGTTTGAAGAATTATTTTACATCTTACAACCAGTTTCCCACAGATGAAACCTCACATGCCTCTCACTACGCTATCACTATTTCCATGGCAAATGTTCTGACAAGTGACATTCTTAGTTTCAGCAGTCCTGACTACTGCATCTAAGACAGCCATGCCATGCACAACAAAAAAAAAAAATCCTCATTCCCTTCATATTCACTTAAGTAAGGTCCAGCAGCAAGGCCTCTGATTGGAAGATTGAAAGTTTTGTATGTTACTTCCATCTGTCATGATTTGATGTCTAGTGCCTATATATAGTCTCATCTTAATGACCAGTCCTCCAGTAGCATTGGTCAAATCAATTATGATTAATCTATTGTTTGTCCATGTTACAAATCAATGGTTGTCATTCTCTTGGAAGTCTACTTATTCTGTCCTGGCGGGGATGATAAACTACATCTGGCAGCAAGGCCTCTGATTGGGTGAGTGGATCTTTTGATCTTCTTAATTGCTGTTGTTCCCAGGCCCACTCTGACCTGAGGTGGTGGTACCTGTTAGAGTTCCAGCTATGGGCAAATAGTGAAACCTCAAACAAAAGCCAAATACTATTTAAATATAAAAATACATTTTCATAGTAAAAATACCAACTATATATATATATATATATAGATATATATATATATATATAAATAAATAAAAGACCAATAACACATAGTAAAATGACCAACAAGACATTTTTTGTGACTCAATAAACACCTGTTGTCACTTTTGTGATGTCAACTTGGTAACTGCAGATACAACTATAGTAACACCGTTGAACAATACTCGTGTCAGACACCATCGAGTAATACTCACTGATAATACTTACTCGAAAAGTAACCACTGAATAGTAATCCGTGTAGAGAAGATAATAGTGATCCGTATAGTAAGAGGATAGACTAGGAAGTGTGATCAATTAGATGTCATGTGACTTCCTATTTATTCATTTCCTCTATGGTCATGTGATCTCAATTCAATAATGGGATTGAATATGTTTGCTCACTGGTGATCTATGTTCAAACTCAAGTATCGGCAGTGACACTTTATTCCTATATAACAATATTTAAAATATTTAGATTTTGGCATTAAATAACTCATAGATGTTGATATGATGCTAAACAAAATCAATTAGTAAGTTACACTTGAATAGCTTTTTCCTTACAACTGCTATTTTGTGGAACAAACCCCCAATGTTTTCTCAATCACTACAATCTTAACCTCTTCAAGTCTAGAGTTAGCCATTTACTCTCTTACATAACTTCATAAACTGCACTTCTTACCTCCTCTTCTTACAGTCATACAATACAATTCAGTAACCCTTTACCTTGAGTGGATCTTGGGCATTGGTGAACATAAGTGTTAAAAAAAAAAAAAAAGTATCAACTCAGAGTATTAGAAATTAAAAATTCATGACAGTAAGATCAAAGAGAGTAGCAGCCCAAAATATTGTGATAAAATACAAAATATAAGAGGCAATAAAACCACTAATAAAATAATAGTAAAAATACTTAATCTTAAAAACATACACTGGAATAAAACTAATAAAAGAAAAGGTTTCATATAAAATAATTTTATAAATTACTCAAAGTTTCGTAAAGTTGTATGAAACAGTTTTAACTTATAATTTGCATCATACTATGATAAAAAAAATGACCAACATACTAACAATAGTATTAGAAAAATCTAAGTTTCCCCTCCCCACAGTATTTGAATCTACAATACATTTCATGTATAGTTTTCACTAAAAGTAGAGCACTGAATTTCTTAGCATTGTAGCTTTAGTAACTGAATAGATATAGGTTGATTCAAACACATTATAGCCTTTTATTATCTACTATTGATCAAAAGCAGGTAGACAATTTTAATTCTTAAGTACAGTCAACTATTGTGACAAACTAAGAATACATTTTCACCAACCGTGAACTTTTCTTTAAGTCAGATGAAAGTCTTCAAATGAATGAAATGGGCACTCCCATAGACTCAAAAGAAATTGAATTATTTCAGATATGCTAATAATGAACTTGGCCCATGTATAACCAGCAAGGTTATCTGATGGTATAAGCTTTATTTATTACTAGCAGTAGAACCCAGCGTTGCTCAGGGATGTAACAGTAAGAGATAGATCAAGTATCGACCATCATAAAGACTGAAAAATAAAATTGACAAAGATTATTGTTTAAGGTTGACGGACACGCATGTCAGTTTTTTTTTTTTTATGAATTGGTCAAACCCAAACAAAAATATTGTTTTCAATCGTTATGAGTCTACCAATTGAATAGAATTTTTCAATTTTATTATAAACAATTGTCTTGTAAATGGAATTTTTAAAGCATTCTGAATGTAAAAATAAAGAAAAAAGTGTGCCTGGCAATTAGAAACACAACCTGCACCCCCCCCCAAAAAAAATGTGAAGTTTTGTTGAAATCCGATCCCATATATAAACGAACACACACACAAGCAACCTGGGTTTTATAATAAGTATAACTTGATATGAGTTGTTCCCCTGTTCATTCTTGAAACAGCGATGCCTCTTAATCGTGTTTTCAAATTGATTTCGGGTAAAAACAATTGTGTTTTTCCAATTTTTGGCACTGTCAGAATCACCGCAAGGTAATTTTACGGTGTCCTGTGAAGTTTTGTTGAAATCTGTTGAAAAATGTAGGAAATCTGATCCAATATATAAACGAACAGACACACACACAAACAACCTGGGTTTTATAATAAGTATGATGCATTAATTAATTATTGTTAATATAGTCATCAAATGCATTAGTTTTTTAATGTCTGAGACTTCATCGAAGCTCAAAAAGGTTTGTTTTGAGACATTTTTACTTGGTTTTTAACTAATTTAAAATACTGTATATACTCACATATCATGTGACTTTTTTGAAGACACAATTTTAGGGGCTTCACATCATACATGAGATATGAAATTAGCATATGTACTACTTATCCGGGCTACACTGTTGACCAAACTATATCTATTAACTGTAGCCAAATTAGCTTCAAAATTAGGTCTACAAAGGTCGCATGGTTCGCGAGTATATAAAGTAAATAATTTTCACTCTTATTGTAATACAAAAGAAAAATAGATTTCTAATAAAATTATCATAACCACTATTTGTGATGTTTTCATATATAAAAAAATGAGTGTCTCAGTATGCAAACAAAAAGTTCAGAGATAAATGACTTCATTTTTGTTGTTTTAAATTTATTTTAACAGCTTAAATAAAATCAATACTCTTGGTAGATATACAAACTTAAACAACATTCTATATCAGAAAAAATATCTTTAGTTACAATAGAAAAAAATTACTATTACCCACAGCTAAAATACTCACCTTAATATGTTCAGATGACCAAAAAGCCATAGGCTATTCAATATTATTCTATTTTTAAGCAATAATCAATCTACTGGCCATGTATACCAAAAATTTCAACTTTGTTTTAAATGATCTTTTTGTTCCAGTTTTCCTTAAAACTTCATCTTCTGTAAGATCAAATCTGTTGTCTCAAGTTCTCTCTTCTGTGAGGAAATTGTCCAGCATTCAGTCATGTAGAAATCACATTCCAGCAGTCTCTTCTTTATTTTCTAATTAAATTTCCCTGTTTCTTAGTATTTTTAGGTTTTGGAAGGCATCTTTTGCTAGTCCAATGTGTTTTCAGATATGAAATAATTTTCATCTTCATGCAATTTACATATATGAAATTTAGTTTGTTTATTAATATTAGTTACTAGTTTAAAAGCCACACTCTGGTCCAGCTTAGAAAACAGCAATGATAATTTTGAATAAATAGCTTTGAATTCCTCAATTCACTCCATGGAACTTTAAAACCACAATTTAACTCTGATTCCAGTTTTAAGTCCAGTTCCTGTCAAAAGACCAATTTGAGCCAAAATTCCAATTCAAGCTGAAAACAGAGTTCTTCAAATCACAAACTCTGCAGAACTTCAAAACCTTGCTTCACCAAACCTCATTCTTTGGTATTTTGAAGAAATCAAATTAGATTTCCTCAATTCACAAAGTTTTGGAGATATTTTAAACTGAATTTAAAACAAAAATTTTTAAATTCAAAGTTTTTGTGTTACACTATAAATTAACAACCTTTAAAATCACTAATTTTTTCCAGTTATTTTAAAATTTTAATTTTTAACTGTTCCCTCATCTGGATACAAATCCCAATGCTGGATGTTCAAGCACCAGATGAAGGGCAGATTTTCAATCCTGGGGTCATCCTTATTCCAAAAAGGTATAATATGTGTATATGTACAAGATATAAAGAGATTTGAATTTTTAACTGTTTCCTCCTCATCTGGACACAAATCCCAATGCTGGATGTTCAAGCACCAGATGAAGGGCAGATTTTCAATTCCAAAAGGATAAATGTCTAATGTAGAGCAAGTGTGGCTCGAGTTAGAGCGGTTTTAGACACATGGACAGACAGACAATTTACTGTTTATTTAGATATTCAAAAATTACAGAAGGGAGGAGGGTTGTCACAGCTTTAAAAAGAATGTTATATCTGTATAGCTGTTGTAACCTAGGGAAGGTTACTGAATAGAATAATTACATGAAGGTTGGCAATGAACGATAATACTTAGGACAAGAACAACACACAAATTTTGCCAGTGGTGCATAGAAGTAGTAGTCAACTGCTAGAAGTGAGTCAAGTGAATTCCACAATAAATTTCCAACTACAGACCAACATACAGTATTTACTACTGTATTTATGTGAATGGTGACATACCCATTATCGTCTGTAGGTATGCTACAACAATAGCTATAAGCTAATGTTTTATGTAAACATTTAAATACAATATCATAGATTTTTTATTGCATAAAGATTACAAGATTGTTGTTTTGTCCCAAGGAAACATTGTTAAAATGCTTTGTAAGCCCAAAAGCTTAGGTAGTTTGGAATGACATCGAGAGCAACATTCAATGTTGAGAGATTATGTAAACCAGTTTTATAATGTTAAGAAAATTAAGTAATGAAAACCAGATCAGAGTTACATGAAATATTTTTCAAATTTAAATTAAGTCAGTTGATAAAAATATGCCAAAAAGAAAGATGTCACTATGCTATTCAACCATGAAAGCTAATTAGACAAGGAAGAAAAAAATCCTTTTATACGGATAATCTTAACAGTTTCCTTATAAATAAGCATTCAGCATTTATTAGCCAAGCAGCTAGTGCACCTTTCTGTTGAAATTTATAAAATCTTTCACTTAAAACAATTTCAGGAAAATAGGTTTTTCAAGTTCAGTAACTTATCACTCTTTCCAGTATTGATGGCTTTCTTCCTAACCTTTTGTTTTAAGAAGTATAGAACATTAACATTTTCATTATAACATTATTTTGTCAAAGTTACGTGTATTATTCATTTTAGTTCCTGCTGAAAGTCCTCAAATGATGTGGTTTCTATTATTTGGTAGTTATTTGTGATGCTATAGTGCCAATCCATAAGGTTCAAAGGAGGGTTCTCACTTAGACCTACATGCTTCATTCATTCAAAGCCATGTTTAACCATTGATCCAAGAAAAAAAGTTGTATACATCTGATAGTTTAGATATTTCTGAATGATTTTGATGCCATGCAAGTTTCAAAATACCAGTATTCCTTTGCAAGTCCCATTTTCAAATGTGATGTTATATAACTCTTGTATCATCAGGGTGAATGAGTGCTTAATATATTTATTCAGCACCAGTATCCAGTGCTAACAGATGCATACAAAAACACAGAACAACAAGTTACAAAACAATTAAGACACCTTACAAGAAACAGAGGAAAGTCAAATGCTGTTTAGCCAAATGAAGTAAGATCAGTCCGAATATTAGTATTAGCTTAGTATCAATTTGTTAATCAACTATTGAAGTCCTTAATCACAGATTATTTAAGGTTATGAGCCAGGCCATCTGGTAGAGTGCTGAATGAGCGCTAGCTACTCTACAGCAAAAACTAACAATGAGTAATATAGTTAAAGTTCAGTACTATAACTTCACATATTCTATGACAATAACAAGAACAATGTCAATTGTGTATCTCTCTCTCTCTCTCTCTCTATATATATATATATATATATATATATCTCGATTTTAGTTTTTCTTCCCACTCTTTAGTTTCATATTTTTGGCTTACTGAGGATACAGCTGTTTTAACACTTTTACCAAACAAATTTGGGAAATTTTAACTGAAACAGGTTTATTAAAGTTAATGCTTTAAAATTTTCTATCCATGAAACCATCATGAAGCCGAAAGATCACACTGTTAAACAGAAATTAAACTGTATTTTCCATCTGTAAAAGAATACATAATCACTAAAAATATTGGTAGTTTAAATTTAATAGTTGTTCCTTGGTATTCCCTGGAAAGATCAGGTGTAATCAATAAATATATAAGTTATGGTGTGTTTTATATTACAGAATATAGAATTCATTCACCATTACATTCAAAGTTACTGTATACTTTCTACTACCAAAGATACCAAACTCTGAACATCGTTAGTATTTTTTCAAAGTCTTTCCACACAAACTATTCTGATGTTATCCTTATTGTTTTTCCTTTACCATATTGTGTTTAGTATGAAGTCACCTACTTTTCTTCCAAATGAACTGGCTTTCAAGATTTTGCATTTGATAAGTAGGGTTTATTATTGCTTCTTTAGTGGTGTATCAACTCCTTATGGGTCATTTTATACTGAAATTTAATTTTCTTGGGAGCATTATTAATTTCTTTAAAAAAAAAAAAAAAAAAAAAAAAAAAATGTATTGCTGGTATTTTTTTTTTTTTTTCTTTAACTATGAAAATGTTTTTCTCATATTTTTACTATAAAAATGTTTATACTTTCATAGTGCTTTGACTCTAGTTTGGGGGTTCACGATTTGTTCATAGCTGGGATCATATAACAGGTGCTACCACCGGTTTTAGTGGAACAACCTAACACACCCCAAATGTGATTGGTCAGTCTATAAGAGACATGATGAACTATTGTAGTAGAAGCGTATGAAGGATGACTACGATCTCCATGACGTATCTCCTGTTTTACTGATTGTTATATTTACGGACTCTTACTCAATGTACTTTCCGTACAATAAAACTTTGTTATTGTTTTATCTAATTCCTGTATTAGTGTAATCTTTCCACTCAGGATTACTGGTTGCTTATATCATATTATCCACAATATAACACCACCCCAAATCAAGGTGTTCCTTGGGACAAAAGCAATTTAGAGGTGGGTCCCCACTCCTCAAAACCTCTAATTTCCAGATCAGAGGGCTTGCTGTTTGATGTAGTCTATCGTCATACCCAAGATGCTAGTAGAGATGAGAACAATGATCATATTAGAGGTTAGATGATGTAATGATAAAATAGTGAAAGGTTAAAACAATTTCTCCCCCAAATCCATTATAACCAGGATTTTACATATAAATTTCCTATCTATAAAGGAGGGTTAACTTAAAAGTTCTGAACCATTACCAGAGCTCCATGATTCACTGATCAGCCAAGCTGCCATGGAATCAAATAGTAGGTCACACAGAGATAGAATTCTTTGTAATTTAGAAATAAGGGTCAGGAAGTGCTGGGTCCTCAATTTAATCCCTTTGAACAAGGAAGGAAGAATGAAGTGACATAGTTAGCAGGGTCTGGGGTGACTGATAACAGGAAAAGTAGAGATAGGAAATATTTTAAATTTGCCTGTTCCAGAGTAAGAAGCAAAGAACTAATATCAAAGTTGAGAGCAGTAAACTGTTATGGTTCTTTAATTCCAATCCACTCCCTACCATTCTTTTTTCTCCTTTCACAAGTACTTTTGCAACTGGCATTTGCACAATCACAGTAATACATTTTAATGAGAGGAAAAATCATGGCCTCGTTAAAACATTTGTTAAATATTTCCTTCCATTTGGTAACCTTATCAAAACAAACTAAAAACTGGATTTTTTTTTTTGCTGACCTCATTATGAAAGTCAATTTTTATCATTTTTATTTTTTAATTATTTCATTCTAAGCAAGCCAATAAAGCCAGTAAGATGCAAGTGTTTGAGAACATGTTGAAGAGAGAGAGAGAATATTAAAAGACCAGCAGGTGATGACTGATGTTGCATTTAAATTTTTCAAGATCATAGTTGATTTCACATAAGGGAATGACTGCAAAACTTCCCCCACTTCCCTTTTATAGGCAAAAAAGTTCACAAAATGCATGCTGGGATATTTTTCTTGGCCAATGAAATGGAATGACTTGCACCTGAAATGGCAGACCTGGACTGAGTCATGATGGTATGGGCTGATTTGTTGAACTTTCTGCTTTTGGGCAGAGAGGAACCCAGACAAGGCTATGTGAAATGACAGAGTCACATCTAGGGAGGTAGACAAGTTCGACCCCATGTATGTGAGGTCTACAGGGAATTTTTTCACAAGCCTATGTCCACCTTATCTACTAGGCAAACCCACTGCATTCACTTGTTTGACCTTTCTTTTGTGTGCAAACACCAACTAATAGTTTTTGAACTCTTGCCTTCTTACCGGTTGATTTGCTTTGCATATATGTTTACTTGTTTGATTGATACTATTTCATTTTTGATATTTTTTCTTTTTATTGCAAACTTCATTAATTCAGTTTATTGGACAGTTGTGTTATTTATCTTGCATTTTGACAATGGCTTTTAATTCAATTTTTCAAGATTATAGTCAACAGGAAAGTAGAAATAAAAAAAAAGTTCCACAAGTGAAAAGTGTGAGAGAAAAAAATTTGGCATGGAACTGATGCTTTCACTTAGCACTTTCAACTGTAAAATGATGAGACCTAGCTGCCAATCTTAAATTTGTGAAGTCAAAGTACCAAAGAGGAAAGCTCTTCAGAATAATGACCATGAAAGTATTTATAGAAAAGTCACAGGGAAGCTACATTACAGCAGTAGGAAAGTGAATGAAAACGAGATGCTAGAAGATTACAGAAAAGTATTAAAACTTTAACATATTAAGACAATCTCATGGACTATCCAAACAGTTTTAATAACCAAAATTAAATTAGGAAAACAACAAAATTGTCTAATTATTGTGAATTTTTCATCAAGTTGGAATAATACATAAAGAATTTATAGTTTGTGAAGACATTTTTCTTTTAATATTAGAAATTATTTAAAGTCTAGGGAGTTTAAACTTTTTAATTCAGTTATTTCAGCTGAACTTATCAGTGAGAAAAAATGGATTGATTCATTTGTTTTCTATGGTTTATCAACCTTTTGCTGGTTATTTAAAGCCAGACAACATTTTTAGATTCTAAGAATTTCTTTGGAGATAATCATGGTTTTGTAATACAAGTGTTGTTAATCAACCCATATCTGGGGGGAGAAGAAGTGGATTCCTACCTTTCCCAAGAACATTTGTGCATAAGTGAATATAACAAATGAAAATGGAATTTGAACTCGATTCTCTGATTAACAATTCGGAGCTGTAATCCATTACACCAGCCATACATTCAAGCTTACAGCAACTGGTATTCCGAAGCGGTCACCCATCTAATAGGTAGTATATAGGTAATGACCAGACTTGATATTGCTTAACTTTGATGACTATATGAAAACTGGTGTTTCAATGTGCTATGGCCATAAATCAGCAAGAAAAAAGTTAGCTTACTTATTCAATCTACCCGACATCTACATGTTGACAAAAATCAATCATTTATTCACTTAATCTTTTCTGCTTTCAAGTTGTAATACTTTTTATCATTGGTATAATTACAATTCATTAAACACATTGATATCTTAATTTTGTTTATCAAATGTTTCATTTTAAGTTAAATATTTAATAATATTCAATATATCTGCAAAATTGTTACAGTATCAATAATTTTCAATTAAAATTAACTGAATTTATAGTTTATAAAGATTTGATGTCTTTCCTATCAAGAAAACACTGAGGAATGCTTTTTGGAATTCCAATATACTTATCACCAAGCTACAAGGAATAAAAACAGGTAACATACACACTATTTGGTAAATAATGATTAAAATTAGTTGAATGAAATAAAAACAACACTTGAAACATCTATACTAAAATCTTTTACCAGTGATAAATAATCTTGAGATTTTTGGCAGATTAAAACTTTCACCAATAAATAGACTGTTTAACAGAATATCAAATCTTTATGGGTCTTTTAATGCTGAAATTTAATTTTCTTGAAAATTTAATTTTTTTTTTTTTACTATTAAAATCTATTGTTGGAATTTTTTTTACTATTAAAATCTGTTGCTGAAATGGTTTTTTTTACCATTACCTATTTGCCCATAGACAGGATCCTAACAAGTGCTATCACCTTGGTTGAGGCTGGACCTGGGAACAGCAGCAATTAAGAGGTGGTTCCATACTCCTTTTTATATAAAAATGTATTGTTGGTCTTTTTATTATAAAATATTTTTATACTTTCATAGTGTTCATTTTTTTTAAGGGGGGGGGCTCACTATTTCCCCATAGATGGGACTAACAAGTGGACCTGGGAACAGCAGCAATTAAGAGGTGGTTGCACACTTCTCAAAAGATCCATTCTCCCAATCAGTGGCCTTGCTGCCAGATGTAGTTTATCATCCTCCTCAGGACAGAATAAGTAGACTTCCAAGAGAATGACAACCATTGCTTTGTAACATAAACAAACAGTAGGTTAATCGCAATTGATTTGACCAATGCTACTGGAGAACTGGTCATTAAGATGAGACTATATATAGGCACTAGATATCAGAACATGACAGATGGAAGTAACCTCATGAAAATTCAACAAAATACTTATCTAAAATTTGCTATATCAGATCATAGCAATCTTTAAAAATTCAAAGTGGTTATCAAACTACAAAAGTAATTTAGATTTTTTTAATAAGCTAACTTGCATGCACATATCTAAATCTTTGTTTGGTTTACAGCATATCAACTTCAATGGGTTATTTAATGCTGACAGGACTTTTTCAATAGATTTGTATGAATAGAACATGCATTCTTTGTAAGATATCAGTTTGTAGATGAGGTTTTATTGACATATTTTTGTAAATAGGATTTTTGTTAAGAGTTTGGTTTCATTGATGTATTTATTTTTTATATCCAAAAATGTATTGTTGGTAATAATTTTCTCAAAAATGTATTGCTGGTATTTTCACTATAAAAACCTATTTTTATAATTTCATAGTGTTTTGACCCCAGTTTTGGAGTTAGCTATTTGCCTATAGCTGGGACAGTAACAGGTGCTACCACTCAGGTCAGGGTGGACCTGGGAACAACAGCAGTTGAGGTGGTTCCTTGCTCCTCAAAAACATCAATAAATCCAGTCTGACAAAGTCCTAAGGGATGAAACGAGTCACCAAAACTGATTTGTCATAGATTATTTCTTTCAAAACTTTATATATAAAAATGTTATATTGAGATATATAGATATATAACAAAAATGTTATATTGAGATATATAGATATATAACAAAAATGTTATATTGAGATATATAGATATATAACAAAAATGTTATATTGAGATATATAGATATATAACAAAAATGTTATATTGAGATATATAGATATATAACAAAAATGTTATATTGAGATATATAGATATATAACAAAAATGTTATATTGAGATATATAGATATATAACAAAAATGTTATATTGAGATATATAGATATATAACAAAAATGTTATATTGAGATATATAGATATATAACAAAAATGTTATATTGAGATATATAGATATATAACAAAAATGTTATATTGAGATATATAGATATATAACAAAAATGTTATATTGAGATATATAGATATATAACAAAAATGTTATATTGAGATATATAGATATATAACAAAAATGTTATATTGAGATATATAGATATATAACAAAAATGTTATATTGAGATATATAGATATATAACAAAAATGTTATATTGAGATATATAGATATATAACAAAAATGTTATATTGAGATATATAGATATATAACAAAAATGTTATATTTATATATATATATATATATATATATGTGTATATGTATGTACACACACTAATGAAAAATAAAAATTTCATCATTCTGAATGTGTACTTTTTAATTTGCTCAAAATTATACATACAAATAATATTGCTAGATAAAAGTAAATGATCTCATATAGACATCATATATAGAGCTCAATACATGTACAGGTTCCAAAATAAGAGATATCAAAACTGTACTCCATATTAATACACTGCATAGCCTCCTTGGATATTAACACAGACTTGTACATTCACCTGCATCGGTTCATACAAATCCTAAGATAACATTATTTCATGCTGCTTGCACCTGTTGACACAATGTCGCAAGAGTTGTAGGTGGAATAATTGAATGAGTTTGGAATTGTTTGATTATGAATTTGTCAAGGTTTTGAAACTTATTCTTCAATGCAACCTTTGCTTCAGTTACTGTTTGAAACATTTCTATTAATTAACTAGATTCTGAATTTGTTTTGTTTTTCTTTTTAAACTTTTTTCATCAATAAAACTTCTTTTTTGGTACCAAAACTTGAGTTGTGTTTAGTTCCTTTTTATTTTCAGGAATTTAAAAAAAAAAAAAAAAAAAAAAAAATCAATGACTATAAATTCACCTATTTTAAATATTTATTTAGATGTAATTCATTCATCCATTCATACAGACAGACTTCAGGCATGCATTTGATTGAAGAGAGTCCCATTTATTGAACAGCCTCTGCCCAAGTACTTTGCTACTAGCTTCATTTAGCTGTATACAAATATTCATGGGTATTAACTAGATTCAGCCTACTAAACAACTGTAGACAATGCCACTATTATTATAGCCACATGCTAGTTAAGTGCTGACTTTGTTGGCCTTCCTCTGATCCTCTATCCAACCAACTCTCAATAGATAATCAGCTTGGTATTTACAACTAAAAAGCACAGCCATCCACCATAACAATTGTCTAGGCCTTTGTAGGTTGGGGAATGCTTTGTGTAGTTCCAACATTCCAAAAATAGAAAAAAAACTAAAGTTCTCAGCTGTCATGTGAAAGTCATTTTGTAATTTATTTTTTTTTTTTTTTTTTTTTATTCTGTATATAATACTTTTCATTGAAAAGAATTTTTAAGCCATTTTTTTTATTATTAAGCAGAATGCAAATGATTATTGTTTGACATTTCAAATTAGTTGCATTAACAGCTAATGTATTGGAGCAAATTGATGATTTTTTTTTTTTTTTTTTAAGTCTTAAGCTATTAAAATACCCAGAAACAAATATTAGCAATGTAATTCATGACAAAATCTAAAAAGCACACAAATGAAATTGGTTTGTATGAAATAAATCATTTAAGTTTTTTGTACTTTAAGAAAAGTTAATTCTAACATGCAAATAATTAAGCCATTTGACTTAAAAAGCAAAACAAAAAAACAAAACAAAAACTAATTTTTAATTATTTAAGAATGGTGGTATTTAAACATTAAATACTCCAACAAAAATCAGATATAAATTTGGTTTTCTTAAACATACCAGTTTTCCAGATTTTAGTAATTAAAAAATAAACAAAAATGAAAATAGTAATCCAGAATATAACATATGCATTCCTTCTTTTCGGGGGGGGGGGGGGGGGGGGGCAAGACAAAAAATAAACACACACTGAAAGAATAATTTTTTTTACAACAATTTAACCAGTAAAAGAAATATGGGCTAGAGAAAAATCAAATACTATTTCAGATTTTTAGAATTTTTATAACAGTAAATATATTACATTTTTCATTATCAACTTTCCTTGGTTTGGGATCAAATGCTTTATATAAGATAGAAAACTGAGAAAAAAAAAGTCCATAACTGAATTGTAAAGTATTTGGTTTGAAACCAAGAAAAGTTATTTAGAAACAACTATTTTTCATTGTCTGTTTCATTCAACAATACCTGCATAAAAAATTGCTATTTGGCTGGATAGTAACCTTTCTTTTAAACATTTTTCATTAAATATGACAAAGAAAATTTTATTCATTTTTTTTATTTTTTTTTTTATTTAGTTTTTTTCAACATTCTTTCATTTGATGGAAGTGAGCGAGTACAAAATCTGTCTATATCATCACTTGTGCTCCAAAGTGCTCTCAGCAACTTCTTTAGCCATTTGCAAAGGGGTTGATTTTGTTGTAGTTAGTTTATTTTTATATTTTGACTGTGTGAATCACAAACAATACATTCACACAGTCAAAACATGAAAATAAACTAGCTACACCAATATCAACTCCTTTGAAAACTGCTAAAGAAGTGGTTGAAAGCGTTTGGGACAATTGACAATATAGACAGTTTTTGTACTAGCTCATCCCACCAAAGAAAAAAAAGAAAAAAAAGAAAAAAAAAAAAAAAATTAAAAACGCTGGAAAAATTAAAATAATTAAAATTTTCCTTGTCCATCATATTCAACAAAAGATTATATATATATATATATATATATATATATATAAATAAATGGTGTACTTAGGTAGTTAGAATTCATCCAAAATTTTAAAATTCAACCAACAAAGCTTATTTAATTTCTTATTGTATTTTCCCAATTTTTGAAAAATGTGTGTGTGTGCGTGATAGAAAGAGTATAAAAATAAAATTTTAATGCATACACAAGCTTTAAATTATATTCCAGACACACTGAGCACTCTTCAGCAATTATATCAATCTTTTTCATTTATGCATTTAAAATAGAATTGAAAAGAAATGGCCCAAAATTGCACAGAAAAGATTCAATTTCATAGAATTTTTTAACTGACCAATTTTATGTAAGTTGCTAAGTTGAATTTAGTGAATTGTTTGTAGAAATGAAAATGCTCATTTCTTTTATAGCTACTCTGTACAATGTGACTGTGTTTGTACTAACCTTTTCTGAATTAGAATTACATTTCATTAAAAAAAAAAAAAAAAAAAAAAAAAAAAAAAAAAAGAAGCTAGTCACAAATAAGCAGGTATTTAACTAGATAGTTGAATTTCTTAAAGACTGAGTAATCACCACATAAGTTGTCTTGCTAATAAATGCTAGACAGTCTAAGAGATTCCATCCTGTAAGTAGTAAAATATGCAATCTAATACTGCTAACCACTCAGAAATAACAAGAAGATATCCTAGTATTACATATCTACAAATATCCAAAATTATTTGATTATAAGCTGTTGAGTCAAGATAAAGTGATGACATTTAGTCAAAAATTCCAAGGCAAAATCGTCTCATCAGTAAGAGGAAAAGAAAAATAATACTTTTAAGTGTATGAATCATTCATCTTTCAAAATGAAGTATTTTGATTTTTATCAACTCTAGACAGTTTATTATGAGAAGATCGTCCCTCACTCAGTAGAAAGAATTTCATTTTATACCCATAATCCTCCCAGGAATCCAAAACACAGCAGTGTAGCCTTCCTGGATGAAAATTGTTTCAGTCACATAAACACATGTGCTACACATTTGAAGTTGTGCAGTAAACTGAACAAGATTTTGTCCTGAGTAATACCAAATTAGCATGTAAATAATAAAGCAATTAACAGACAAGCAATAAAATTTCATAATTACTTGACTGACCGTTTGAAAGAATGGTCCATTGCTCAAACTTAAAACCAATTTTCTCTACAGTCCATAAATTTTGTATAGAAATTTACAAACTTGAAGGTGGCAATCCTACATTGCCTTTGAATACTGCTTATAATTTTCATTTTCCAGTTGATGCAGGAAATAAATTCATAAAAAAAATTTCCAGTAACTTGACACTCTAGATAAAGTAAAGATTTCCACTAAGTACCAATAAAAACTTCCTGTTTTAGTAACTTGACAGTCTTTCTTTTCCTTTAATATAATATTCACAGAATGATGACGATTGACTGGATTAGTATAATTTCATTCTAAGTAACCCAAAATAAAAAAAAAAAAAAACAGTTACTTAGTTTAACTAATTTATCACTAAGTATTGACAGTTAAATGAGATTAAATTATTTTTTGCACAAAATTTCATTTTTATATTCACTGATTTTAACTTTTCATTACTTCACACACAGAAATGTTAAAAGAAAAATATTTATAATGTTAATTGAAATGAATCTGCTTCAATGATTTATATTTTTCCTTGTCTGATAAATTGTTATCAGTGGAAAGAGGATGTTTTAGAAGTACTGGCACTGTTTTATTTTAAGTAATAACAGATAGCTTTACAAGGAGAATGCAGAAAAGTTCCTGACTCACCAAAAAGCTATAAATTTTTTTTTTTGTTATTAAAAAATGAAGAAACTAATAAATTATGATTTTTAGTCATTGGGTAAGATTCTGGAAAGTGGGTCAGGTAGAGAATTTTCAGCACCTCCTCATATATCCAAGATGCAATAGGCTTATGTAATCATATGGCAGTGAATGCATAACACCAATAATTTAGCAACAGTAAAATAGTATTTTTATTCATGTACACACTAGAGACAGGTATTCAGGTCATAAAACATTATAATTGAGGCAGTTTCTTATAAGATATTTGAGAAAAATAGAAATTAAAATCAATTTTTTTTCTATTCTCCACCTTAAATGTGAAAAATGCATAGCAAAAATTAGGAGAAACTAATGTGATGAAAAAAAAAATATATAAAGTTCAAATGTATAAAAACTTCTTGAGAAAAGTTTTCATGTTAGCAAAGGTACATAAATTTGCCAACAATTTACTAATGATGCTTTAAGAATATTTTCCATGGTTAACAGAAGAATTACACACTTTGGAATGTATTACAAACAGACCAACAGGGAAGGTAAGAAAAAAACAAAACAAAAGAAATCAAAAGAAAAACCCGTAACATATTAGAAAACAGATTTTTGAATGATCAAAAGTAAATTAAATCTTTTTCTTACCTGGCATATGAAGTCTTAAAAAGGTTTGAGGGCAACAGAACAGGGAAAAAAATCAAACTGTGCTCGAAAATGCAAGAATGCAGGTTTGTGTCATATCATGTCACGAAAGAAATGCTATAACTCATAACTGCTGCTGATGGTGGTGGTAGTAAATGTAATGAAAGAGAACTTCTACCATCACAGCTTATACTGGTAAGTAACTAAAAAGAATGGTAGAGATCATATCTCTGGAGGGAAGCCAGAAGATTAATTTGGAAATGCTAGACACTCATGGGTAGCAGGGAAGAAAACTTAACAAATGTATAAATAGATTCTTCCAAGATGACAAAGGCTTAGAACATACCAAAGAAAGATTGTTTTTAGCAAAACTGACAGCTTGGCTTGGTATTAGTTTCTGCTAGATTTAAAAAATTAAAAATCTTTAGTGAATTGTTATTGTTAATCTAAAAATTTAACATTTAACTAGCAATTCTAATTAAAGCAAAGTTTGGTGACTATTTTCTAAAATAGATGACAGTTTTCCACGTTCTTTAAATACATCTGCCATCCAAGAAAATAAGACATGTCACCTGAAAAACACTCAGAAAATAACTGAGAGCAAGCAAGAGAAGTGAAATTCTCCTTTGAAATAAAAGACAAGAAACAAAGAAATATTGGTAAAAAAAAGAGCACCATCACAAAAATACCAATTCCAACTGGACTTATTTGAAGGAATAGATTTCAGGAAAATATAAAACAGACTTTTTTAATAATGCATGCAACCCTGAGATAAGAAATTAGATCAAAGTCATGAATCAATATTTTGTAACAAAAAGGTAGCGAATAGAAAATTATATTTAATAAAGCCTGAAATCAATCTAGCAGATCTGATCAGCATCTGAAGAGGTAAATATTTAAGAATTTTTAAGGCAGTTCTTTCTCTGAATTTTATATTGAGCCTGTAGAATAAAGTAAATAAAATTCTTTATGAGAAAAATACATTAGAACACACAAGTTAGTTCTAAGTTTATGGAGAAAGTTTTATCCATCATTTAAACTGGAATTATGATAATAGTAAATAAGTAGTCCATTTGACCACAAAATCTTTATAATCTAGTGTAAGATGTGCACATTATATAGTGGACTCTTCTATTGTGAATGATAAATGCTGGTCAGTATTGGCTGGTGCCTTTTGTTTTACACTTATGCATATTAGCAGGGACTATTGTGGAGAAAATCAGGTAAGGGAACGACATATTTCATTTGTGCTTAAGTGTGATACTAGCCCAGTCTTGCTACAGGAAACAAAGCCACAGACAAATGAAATTTGTTAAAGCAGGATTTTGATGGTGTCTGCTGCAGAGCTTGATGAAGCTGATCACAGTGCTTTAGTCTACCATCTTCAAAATCCTTTAACTTAATGAAACATGTCTTACGCCACCCCTTTTTGTTTGATGCTTGGGTTTCCCAGGTTTTCAGATCAAAGTTGAGATGTTTCAATTTGTCTTTGTAGCATAAGATTGGATGTTCAACTAAATGCTTGGAATTTGGTAGTTGTCCATATAGCACCTTCATTGGAAGCCTATGCTCTCTCATATATATATATATATATATATATATATATATATATATATATGAGAAATTTTGTAATTAAAATAATCATTCACTCGTCAGAAGTTTACCATCACCTGAGGGGAGACATATATACAGTTGAAACAATTCTAATTGTGTAGCAATTTTTAACACATACACTCTCTCTCTCTCTCTCTATATATATATATATATATATATATATATATATATATATATATAATTTTTTATATATATTCTTTATATATTATATATGCGCAGTACTTATTGGAAAGCACTCAATATCAGTGATAGAGCTAACATACTTAGTTGGATTGATGTGAATTTGTGGCCCTAGGTTTCACGCTATTTCCGATCATCAGACAGCTGACGATTGCAAATAGCATGAATCCCAGGGTCACAAACTCATATCAACCCAACTAATATATATATATATATATATATATATATATATATATATATATATACACACAGAGTTGGGTTGATATAAAAACTTTAAATTTTAATTAATTTTAACTTTTGAAGTCCTCTAATTTTATGTTAATATTACTTTAATTTCAACTCTTGGATTAACCTGAAGTGAGATTTTAAAAATTTAGTAATTTCTTTTTGGCCTGGAAGGGGTCTAGAGCCTTATTCAGCAACCTTCCTCAAGATGAGGTCTCAAAAAAAGTGCCAACCCCTTGTGCTGTGATCAGATTAATAGGAGTAGATAGATCTGCCTACTGCCCAGCCAGTACTCCTTCAATGTTTATTGAAGGGGAGTATAGGTTTATCCCTTGTTTCCTGTTTAGGGATGTTGTTTACTGGTTCTTTCTTCCTTGGCCATAATTATTTAACTATCTTGACTTTCTGATGATTTGACTGAATTTTCATTATAAGGGTACTGAGTTGGCAGTTTTCTGGTTGCTGCTTCCAACTAGTAGTAATGAGCCTGAATTCTTTGCTAACACTTAGAGAGGTTGCTCTAATCTACAGTCACATATCAGGATATTTATAGTCCCTGCATGTATTAGGTTGGTGCAAAAATAATGTCGTTTTCTCACATGTTACTATGTGAGAAAACAACATTATTTTTGCACCAACCTAATATTTCTGGTGGGCAACTTTGATGTCATTCTTTAAGACACCTTCTGGGCAGTTTGTATTGCCATAGATGACAGTGATATTTTGGGTGTTTTCTTCTTAGAACAAAATCTTGTGATAAATACAATGAAAAATACATGCAACCCAGTAAACAAAACAAAAAAAAAATAAATCAAAAATATCACCCCCACCTTTCTTTGTCCAATATTTGTGGCATTCATTACAATTTTTGTAGTGTAGAATCTTTTCTCTTGAAACATTCTCCAGATATCTTCGCACACTGCAAAACTAATTTAAATTCTTCTATCACCACCAATGAATTATGTTCCAGGCTACGTTCCTCTTTGCCGAAAAGATTCTAGAATACATTTACATAGCTTTGGTGTTTATATTAAGAAAAATCTAATTGCAAAGAAATTGTCTTGAGTCATTACACACTTACCTTTATTGAAATCCTTCTCAGGACTAATATATTAAAACAAAATTTCTGGTATTAGGTTGGTGCAAAAATAATGACGTAATAATGTTTTTTGATGTTAAAAAATACGTCAAAAAACGACATTATTACGTCATTATTTTTGCACCAACCTAATATAGAAATGCATCTCTCTACTTTCATCTGCAAACGTTTTATGTTTGGTGATCTTAATGCTCATCAAGTGGTTTAAGCAATCTAATGTTACTGATGCTGACAATATTCAGATTTTCAGTTTTTCCATTGCTCAGTTTCTCAATCACATAGTGGATTTCCCCTACTCGTTTCCCTAATAAATCTGATCAACATTCTTCTTTACTTGATTCGTTCCTTAGCTTCTCTCCTAGCTCTTATAGAGTATCACAACTGAAATCATGGCAATTTAGATCCTACTGTAGTATCTGTTGATACCCCTTTTGAATAGTTTATTAGAACGGAATCCCCTATTCACAAGACTTCTTTCTGTCAACAGAATACTGATTGGAATTAATTTCGTAACTTTATTCAAAATTCTGGGATTGATATTCTTAAGTTTCCAATTGAGAATTGTGCTACAGAGGTTTCTGCTTGGGTTAAAGCCAGCATAGATGCTTTTGTACAGTCATCTAAATACCATATTAAACTACAATCATCTCTTTGGTCCATGCTGGCTTGTTCATCTGCTATAGCCCACAGGAATCACTTTTTCCAAGTGTACCAGTATGATAGATCTGACTGCAACAGATGCCTACTTGTAAGTGTGTCCTGAAAGAGGATAAGTCTTTGTTTGCTGATAGAGGCTATATACAGTGCTTCATTCTAACAATTGATTCTTGTACCTACTGGTAACTATGTAATAGTATGTTAATAAGAGCAAGTTTTCTATTCTTTCTCTTTTCACTCAATTTGAGATGTTAACATCTGCTGATAAAGCTTGTAAATCTTGCTTGCAAATTCTACTCTTGACTTGTCTGGAGTATCTTTGCCTGACTTTCCACTTAGAACTGAGTCTCTATTGAGTGATTTGTTTATTACTCAGTCCATGGTTTCTGCTGTCATCTCTAAATGGGATCTCCACAAAGCATGTGGACTTGGTTTTATCCCTGTAATAATCCTTAAGAAATGTGCTTCTGCACTAGTTCCTGTTCTCTCTAAACTCTACAATAAATGCCTTGCTGCTTCTTGCTTTCCTGCTTGTTGGAAATCCTCTTCTGTAGTTCCAGTCTTCAAGAACTCTGATAAACTGTCTGATCCTTCTATCAGCCTATATTGATACTTTTAGGCAAAAGTATTAGATGTTCTATTTAACTCTGAATTTGTTAAGCATCTCACCTTGCTGGGTCTTCTTTCAGATAAGCAATATGGCTTTTGCTTCTTTAGGTCAACTGATATATTAACGATTATTACTGAAAAATTCTATCAAGCTTTAGATAATAATAGTAAAGCTTGGGTTGTTGCTTTATATATTTTGAAATCATTTAACAGGGTTTGGCATACTGTCCTTCAGAAGTTGAAAAGTTATGGTATTTCTGGACAAATTCCTGATCTGCTTCAATCTTTCTTTCTGCAAAAATGCAAGTTTTCTTGAATGGTCACTCTTCTAGAACTTTTTGCATTAATGCATGTGTTCCCCAGAGTTCTGTCCTTGAACCAAAGTTGTTCCTAATTTTCATAAATCACCTTCCTGATGTCATCAGTTCTCAACTCAGTATCTATGCTGATGATTCAACTATTTATTCCTGCCTTAATACTAAGTCTGATCAGTTTGATAAGATCAAATTGGCAGCTGATCACAAAAATGACCTACAATCTGTTAATTGGGACAAGAAATGGATTGTTAATTTTAATGCCTCCAAAATGAAACTGCTTTCTCTTAACTGTCCGATAGAACCCATTTTACTTTCCATCAGCATTGCTAGCCTTGGGGAGAGTGAGTCATTGCACCTTCTCAGACAAATGTTTTTTGCTGATGTAAAGTGGAAAGATTATATTGAATCAATTGTTAGGTCTGCTGTTAGGAAAGTTGGTTCACTGTCACATGCTAGACAGTTTTTGTTGCCAGAATCTATCTTACATATTTATAAGTCTATTATTCATCCTTGCTTTGAATATTTCTGCTACATCTGATCTAGTGCTCCTACTATATATTTAGAGATTCTTGATAAAATCCAAAGAATAATCTGCAATGTAACTCTACTTGACCTGGCATCTTGGCTCTAGTTGCTTTCCCTCTGCCTTTTCTATAAAATACTTTCATGATAATTGATTGGCAGCAAGTTTTTATTTTACAACTGTAAGTTCTATGTTAACAGTTTCTTGTATTGCACTTCTCGTTTGTGGAACTCTCTTCCAGCTTCTTACTTACCAATCAATTTTCATCTTCCAAAAATTTAAATGCAATGTCCATCTTTATTTTCTCTCTTAATTCCTGTTTATTTTTATTTTTTTTATTGTTCTTAGCAGTTTTTTTTCCCCCCTCATATTCTGGTACACTCAGTAATCACTTGTGTCTTATTAGCTTTATTGCCTTGCTTGGAGTGTAAATGATTAAAAAAAAATGTAGGTATTTAGAAAACTGTCATATCTTTTGTAGTTATGACTTATTAGATTGATGCATGTAAAAATAAAAATGGTAACCAAATTAACCCAATATCATTTCAATTACAAATCAGTTTTAAATAACTCTAAGAAAAAAAAAAAAAATAAAATAAATAAATAAATCACAATACATTAAATTCTGCTAACATTCTGACATTAAGAATAATATCTAAACATTTTTCTTCTCTTGATTCAAGCACAAATCCTTTTAAATTTGTGGGGAATTAGTGAACATAGGATCATACAATTCTGTATGCTGTAATGATATTCAGTAGCATCAGCTCTTGCTCAATTATTGGTATCTCAAAACCAATCAACTGATGGGCTGTATTTAATTATATTTCTTAAAATGTTGAAATATTTAATCAAGAATAGAATTGGTTGCATAACACATAGCCAAGTAGTACTGAGTAGATAATGGAACCGTTTGAAAAATACTGAACCAAGTAAGATTTTGCAGTTTCAAAGGAGATTGGCATAATATATTATAAATAAAAAATCTTTTTCTATATTGGTTATACTTCAAAAAGTTTTACAATCTATTTTTGAAGAAAAAGTTTATTACAATTTATCTTGATACAAATTGAAAGTAGGAAAAAAAATCATTGTTATATAATTTATCCTCAAAATTGTTAATGCAGTCTTATACAATTCAAATATTTTGGTTTTAAGCAACCCAAAAAGGGTTGATATAACAAAGCAATCAATCATGGATAATACTTAAATTAATGGGGTAACTGCCCCCAGAAAAAAAAAAAAAAAAAAAAAAAAAAAAAAAAAATCGATATAACAAACATTCTAAAAGACAAAAATTAAAAAATCATGCAATTATTTAAATTTACCAACAAGGGGAACAGTGGTCAAGATGAAAACAGCCAGTATAATCCAAAAAATAGTGACAAAGATTAAGAAGTTTCAATATTTTTTGATTGTTTTTACTCAACATAAATGATAGAAAAGCACTTTATCCCATTGGTGTCATCACAATGAGAATAGTTGCAGTAGGAATCTTTATAAAAAATTCTGTGACTTCTGTTAGTCCATCCATCACAGCCTCTAAAATAGCTATACATTCACCGATCAAAACCAAATTTAGGGGAGAACTGCAAACAGGTAAGCAGGGTACAAAGCACAGTTGGTTTTATTAGGATGTGTAGCATAGTACAATAAATTTTTAATTTTTGGGGGGGAAAAAATTAAGTTTTATTATTTAACATACAAAATACTCCCACTATTTTACCATGAAGTACTATAAAATTAAAGAAATTATTAAACGGTAAAGTAGGGTTTTTGTCAAAGTATTTTCCAAATAAATCAGCTTATTCAAATTTCATTGATTGGCTTGCAAAATTGAATGAAATGGAGAGTTTGTAAATCTTGACAAAATTTTAGTAATAACTTCAACAATACTAAATTCTGTAAGTATTTCAATATGTGTCAGCATGTTGCCAAAAAAAATTCTAGTATGTATATATCCAAGGAAGACTAATACACATTCTCTTGCCTTCTCATAGGATGTAGGGAATATAGGTTAGGAAAGTTTTTCATTCTACACAACCAGAATGACATGGGACTTAATACATTTGTCTCAAGAAACTCTTACTCATACAGTATAATTAAAGATGTTTTATAATAGTACAAACATTAAAAAAGCATCAATAATAGTTTTCTATAATATAAAATCCATATTAGATATTTGAAACAGTCAATGGCCATTTAGAAAATACTGACCACACCATTTCTTTGACAAAGAAAGACAAAAAACTACTACAAAAACATTACACTGTTACTTAGATTTCGCAAAATCAAAGCTACTTCATTAAAAAATTATTTCATTTATTTTAAATACAAATGTTATAAGAAAATTGATTCCCAGTGATCACAAACTTAAAGTAAACAACTAACTTCTACAGAGTCCTCAAATGACAAGCTAGAACCCATAATAAGCCAGAACAATGGGATTGATGAGACCCAACTTATCCTCAGTGATTCCAAAAACACTTTTCCAACATATAGTTTTGTCTTTTTTTTTTTTTTTTTAGATGAAATGAAGAAGCCAAAAGAAAATATAAGCTAAGCTTTTCTCCAGCAAAAAATGTCTTTGATTAAAAATTTTCCTCCGTTTCAGTTTTCAATTATCTTATTGTACCTGAACGTGTAACATCTAAAGAGAAAAAAATACATCTAACAATATATACTCTCTAATGACAAAGACATTGAAACAAGACTTCTGATACTTGTAAAATTTTCACATCTTTTTATTTGTCTTGTTTTTACGCCATGCCTTAAAAATACATATCCAAGGAAGACTAATACACACATTCTCTTGCCTTCTCATAGGATGTAGGGAATTTAGGTTAGGAAAGTTTTCCATTCTACACAACCAGAACGACAGATGTAATATTCATCTATAATTGCTGTTCCCAGAGGAAGCTATACATTTTCCTGATTGTCCTGTGGCAATTTCACAGTAGTAGCTTACTGTCACTTATTTGAATTTAAAGTGAGAACTTTCCTGTAAAGCAAATTCTGAGCTTCTCTTATCAGCAATGTTGTCGTCCCTTTGAGATCAAGAAGCTGACAGCACACACATCCTCTCATAGACTTGGACAAATACTCTTTATGTCCATGATAGTTTATGTACTCAGTGACATGCATACCAATTTTAATTTCTATTGAACTCTTGGTTAATACAGTCTACTTACCTAGATACATTCTTATACTGAACATAGTCATTTGCATTGTCTTGTACTGACTCTTGTTATACAGAATACAAAAGGGAAGCTACAACCAGATTCTTTTAAATCCATATGATGGATGTCAGTAAAATTAAAGACTTCAGAAATTAACATTTGTCATTTAAATATAGTAGTACAGGCAAAAAACACTATTTATCCGTACTCAAGATCTAAGTAATGTTAGTTATTTCTTAAAATGAAGTTGATAATGAGGGAAGTGATATTAATCTGAAGATTTTATCAATTCTGTTAAAACTAAGAAATTTTTAAGATGCTTCAAGATTAATTTCAAATATTGATGCTTGTTTAGTGGCATATGAACTCCCTACGTGTCATTGAATTCCAAAATTTAATTTTCTTAGGAGCATTAGTAATTTCTTTTACAAAAATTTATTACTGGTATTTTTTACTACAAAATCTTTTATACTTTCATAGTGTTTTGATTACAGTTTTGGAACTATTTGCCCATAGGTGGGACCCTAACATGGGTCAGGGTGGACATGGGAACAACAATTAAAAAATGGTTCCCTGGCTCCTCAAAGCCTCCCAATCAAAGGCCTTGCTGTCAGATGCAGTTTATTGTCATGCTCAAGACAAAATTTAAAATATTAAAAAACAGACTGCATGAAAATAAAAAACAGCTTCATAAATATAAAAATTCCATTCTTATATTGTTTCCACAAATTTGAGCACTGTAAATTCATAAACTATTATCAATTGAAAATAATTTAAGGGAAAAGCATGCAAGATAAATTTATGAATCTAGCCCTCAAGCATGCTGTTCATTAGTATCAACATATGATTTTCTTCGCAAAAAAATATTAATTTAAAAAAGACAGGTAAAAAGTGATTTAAGAGGAGAATTCATCTATTAAAGTCACAAAACAATCTCGCTGGGGGGAAGGCAAGAACGAAGACAACCTTCAAAAATCAATATGAATGCTCTACACAACTAAGACAAAAGTTTCAATAGGAAAAAGTCAGAGATTTTTCCACAACGGTTTTTGTTAGGAGTTTTAATGTATCATGAAAGATACCTTCTTTTAGTTGTCTTTAAAAGACAGGTACATAAAGCTGAAAAGAAAACCCGATTTTAGTTAGCATCAAGTTTCAAATATTATCAAAAATTCATTTTGGCATGAAAAAGTGTGCAGTAGGAACACTTGCAAAAACTTCCTAAATGACATAAATTCCACCTAAATCAAAGTTAATATCCATGCAAGGGCATGTGTTATGTTATGGATACTGAATTACAATAATCAATTTAAAGTTATGGAATTCTCTGGCTTCACTGAAGGGGAAACATTTTATGCTTCAAATCCAAGAAAAAAAAAAAGAAAAAAAAAAAAAGTTTAACTAAGTGACTCAAATTTCTACTTTAAAATCAAATAAGCAAAAAAAATTAAACAGTAGAATATATAATGAAGAATTTTGTGAAAATTATTTGGTAATCAGTGATAGAAAAATATTGCTACTGAAAGACTTTTTTTTAAAATAGTTTCTTTCAAATATAATAATTTGAAAGTACACCATTGAAAATTGGTAAAAAAAGCTATATATATATATATATATATATATATATATATATAGATCAGTATCATCCTAAGCAAGGCAGTAGTAAAGCCACAAAGAAAAAAAAAAGAGGGTTACAGGTGTGGAAGAATTAGGAACAGAAACATTAATAAATGGGAAGAGGAAAGAGTAATCAAGAGGATAGGAAATAGCAATTGACATTGCATTTAAATTTTTGCAGATTAAAGTGAGTTGGAAAGGAGTTCCACAAGAGGGAAGTCTGACAAAGAAACTGTTAGCATAGAACTTATGGCTACATCTAGCTAGCTCAACTGTAAATTGAGGAGATCTCAACGCAGGTTTAGTACTGCACTAAAATTCATAAAGTTTAGGTACCATAGTGAAGAGCACATCCGAACAATTGCCATGAAGGTATTTATAAAAAAAAAGGCACAGAGAGGCAACCTTATGGTGGTAGGTAACTGATTGAAGCTGAGCCACCAGATCAGGATCAATAATATTGCTGATTCTTCTTTGGATCTTATCAAGAAGCTCAAGGTAAATAGGAGGGGCACTGGACCAAATGTGGTATCAAATGTGGTATCAATATTCTAAGCTTGGATGAATGGTAGATATATAGATATGCAAGATAGATTCTGGAGAGAAAAATGTCTTGCATGACAGAGTGAATAGACTTTCTTAGCAGCTTACCTAGCAAGGGATTCAATATAGACTTTTCAATGTTAGTCCAAGAAGGCACAATGAGACTTTCCTGGAAATGATGCACTTTATAAGAAATAAATAAAATGCTTCTGAAATGTTAATTTATTTAGTTGAAATAGGCATGAAATGTTGCATGAATGACTGTTCTCCAATGTAAGTTTAACTTCTTAATCCCATCTTTAAAAAATTCTCATCCTTTGATGTGAGAAATAGTTCAAATACTTTGATTACCTCTTCCTTATTGGAGAATGTTTTGTGTACGAAAAGCTCAAAATGCTTAAATAAGTGATAAACAATATGTGATATATCAGGTGGATATGGAGGATGAGGCAAAATTTCATAATTCAGGCTATGTAGCTTTTGGGCAATAGATTGAGAAGCAGGCGGTCATGTGTTGTCATGCAGGAAAATTAGACCATTCTTGTTCACAAGTTTCTTTTTCAGTTTTTTGTGCATACACAATTTTTCCACAATAAGAGGTTGCTGTTATTGTTTTCCCTACAGTAACCATTAACTTTTTAGGGTGCAGTGGAAATTTGTGGTATTGTTTTGTTGATAACCTTGCAAGGATAAATAATCTAAATTACACAAAAATGAAAATACTAACATCTTTTAACAGGTATATTTACCAAAATTATACAAAAATATCTTGAAATACTAAAAAGTAAATTAATTCAATAAAATCACAATTGGCTTCAACCACAACCTCCTGATGAATTCGGAATCTCCTGCAACTCTTCTGGACAGTCTCCTTGTTTAAGTTAATGAATGCTGCCATAATCTTTGCCTTCAGTTCATCTTTGGTGTTACAAGGAGTTTTGTTTGTCTCTTGCTCAAATGTGCCCCATGCATAGTAATCAAGGGGTTTGCAATCTGGGGAATTAGGTAGCTGGATATAAGGAGGTGATATGGTTGCAGAAATTGTCTGAAAGGCATAACTGGGTTCTCCTGGCTGTGTGTCAGAGTCCTGTTGCCAGACATAGGGTTTTCCAGCAACCACCCTCTTCACCCAGGGCAGCAGTTCTTTTCTTATCAGAAAAGATCAGGGTGAGTTTTCCGAGCTGCGGTACCTTCATATTCACCATTAGACTCTTCTAACTCTTTCCAAATTCTCTGCTCTGTCCTCAGATTGACACCCAAATGCACTGAAATGTTTGTATTTGAGCTACTGGTGCAATTGCCAAGCAGTACAGTATGCCGTTTCAAAATTTCTGGCGGTGTGAATTGTGCCATGGTACACTTTTTCTCAAAGACGGTGCCCAACTGACCCTACTATACTGTGCAGTCAACAAGAGCAAAAACAAATAAATATATACACACACACTAGTTTGATCATCTTGCATAAAAACCAAAACTTGGCAAGCATGCACTACCTGCCTATACTCTATGCTTAAGAGCTAAGAACTGATGTGGCCTACAGCCACTAAAATTTTGTATAAGTTCTGTGACGTTGGCGTCACCTCCCATCCAATGGATTTTGGTGGGAGAAAACCAAGTCAGATACATGTTGAACGCATCTCTCTCATATATATATATATATATATATATATATGCAATAATCCATTGGTATATAATCCAAGTGAATCCTAATAATACAAAATATTAAAACTGATCAAGAAAAAAAAAAAAAGAAGCTCAATGCATTTATTATAACAGAGCATATATATATATATATATATATATATATATATAAGATGACAAACTGGAAAGGGTTTTTTTTTTTTTTGATGCATTTCATTGGCCTGGGCTTTGATGTTTCCTCGCTTATACATGCGCATGAAACGAGAGATGCAGGTAGTCTCAAAATACTTTGTAAGAATCTTGTTTTTCCAAGCTAGCTGAAATCATCTGTGTTCTTTTCCTTTCCACCACCTTTGTTCCTGATTATCCCACACTGTGACAATATAAAATCTACCAAGAATATATCAATTCTTGGTTGATTTTATATTGTCACAGTGTGGGGTAATCAAGAACAAAGGTGGTGGAGAGATAAAGAAAAAGAATACATGATTTCAATTAGAGTAAAAAAAAAAAAAAAATTCTTTCAAAAGATTTCGAAACTACCTGCATCTCTCGTTTTGTGTACCTGTGTAGACAGGGCAATGTCATCAAAGCCCAGTCTGATGAAATCCTAACAGATGAAACGTGTCACAAAAAAAAAAAAAAAAAAAAAAAAAACCTTTCTAGTTTGTCATATTTTTCTAAATACTGTTTGTTGATATATAAAATTATATATTGTTATATCACACACACACACACATATATATACACACACATATATATATATATATATATATATAAAAGGCTTGACGATTGCGTCTAGCATGAAACAGCCTGTCACCTCAGTGTTGACTTCAATGTTAACTTTTATATTTACATACACTATCTGATATTGAGCACTTTCTCATAAATATAGCATACCTTAAAACTATATATTTTCAAACATACATTGTTAAATATAACAGACAACGAATGTCTATTATGTTTGATCAAGAACCATTCTAAACTTTGTATGGTTGCTTTAATTTAAATTTTCTAAATAAATTTATATAATCTACCCACACACTTGAATTATAAAAACCACAAAAGCATCAGCTTGAAGTTTTCAGGATTCATAAAGCATTTTAAAAATACTCTCTGCAAATTAAAGCTTCAGAGATTTTAGTTCATTTATGTAGCAACAAGGAATGTTAATATAAGCAAAAGTAGTAATATATTAGATTATGAGATCACTTATTCAGTAGTATTGTTTATTTATTATATACATACATTATGCTCTACTTCATGTACTTTGAATTTCAGTTTATAACAATGTTATTATATTTAGTTACACTACCTTATTTTAAGTCTGAGTAAAAATAAATAAATAAAAAAATTAAATACTCTCCATTGTTATGATATCAGTATAAGAACAAGTTAACCAGGTCACTTTGTATTAACAAAAAGAATAACTTAATAAAGAGATAAACAGACCATTGAATATTAAAGTTATTCCAACATCCAGAATCATTTAAGAAATTTTTTTTGATGAATGAATGATAAAAAAAAAAAAAAAAAAAAAAAATACAAATAACGGCTGATGTGGTCAAATGAATTGGAGGATTTTATGTGGTGTCACAACAGACTTATTAGAATGGTGAAAAAATAATGACGTTTTTTGACGTTAAAAATACGTCAAAAAACGTCATTATTTTTGCACCAACCTAATAGTTATTAATTTATATAGCAGTTTTTCATTTATTATTTCAAAATTAAAGTTTCTACATTTTTATACTGATTTTATTGAGTGACCTTGTCAGTCTCAAAACTTAACTACCATTTGAGCTTGAATAAGATTAAAAAGATGCAACCAATTATTTTCACCTTGCCCACTCATAATAGCTTAAAATACAGTGTTCATTGGTTCAATTCAAAAATTTGTCAAAACATCTTAATAGCACAAGTTTACTTCAAGTGCTTAATAGGTGGGGGACATCTATTTTTCCAGAATTTTCTGAAACCACCATCAGCTTAAGACCATTCTGTTTTTTAATTTTCACTTTTGTTGCTTTTATTTCAGTAAATTTTGGTTTTAACTCCCGAGCGCTAAATGTCCCTTAAAATTTTCCAAAATCATAATTCCATGCAAATGTACATCCTGAACTCGAATTAACAATTAAATTATGAAGAAATCATACCATTTTAGAGTTATCGACAAGAAAAAAAAAACAAACCCCAAAACGAACTTCTTGTTGGTCATTTGTCCCCCAATTACTGCCATCATGAATACTCATTCAGTGCGGGGTACTTCCAGCCTATTTACTTCTTTTACAGGCTTTCCTTGCAGAAAATCACTATGCATTACCGTAAAGAAATGTTTTTTTTTTTTTGTAAGTGTAGTTTTATTTATAACAAAAACAAATTAAATAATACAATAGAACTTTTTTTTCCATTTCGAATAGCAATGACAATTTAAAAGAACAAATTAAATAATAAAAATATAGCATTTTTTATATTGTAAAATTGAAAATAAAACAAAAATTAATGCAAAAACTTGGTAAAGTAGAAGGGTTGATTGTATCATTTTTTTTTTTTTTTTTTTTTAATTTGTCCCCTTTTCTACACAGAATCTTTAGACTTTGGTGTTAAGGTTAGGGATGGTGTTTTCTTTCTGTGTAGAAAAGGGGACAAAAATTAATGCACAAACTTGGTAAAGTAGAAGGGTTGATTGTATTATTTAATTTTTTTTTTTTTTTTTAATTTGTCCCCTTTTCTACACAGAAAACCACGACCTTAACCTTATCACCTAACCCTAAAGTTAATCTTTAGAGTTAGGTGTTAAGGTTAGGGATGGGGTTTTCTGTGTAGAAAAGGGGACAAATTAAAAAAATAAAAAACATTAAATAATTTACCAAGTTTGTGCATTAATTTTTGTTTTATTTTCAATTTTAAAATATAAAGAATGCTTTATTTTTATTATTTAATTTCTTTTAATTTGTCATTGCTATTCAAAACGGAAAAAAAGGTTCTATTGTATTGTTTAATAGGTTATTATTATAAATAAAACTATACTTACCAAAAAAAAAAAAAAAAAAATTATATTTCTTTAAGTGCGTAGTGATGTTCTGCAAGGAAAGTCTGTAAAAGAAGTAAATAGGCTGGAAGTACCCCCGCGCCAAATGAGTATTCATGATGGCAGTAATGGGGGACTAATGACCAACAAGAAGTCTGATTTTTTCTTGTCAATAACTTCAAAATGGTATGGTTTCTTCATAATTTAATTGTTAATTCAAGTTCAGCATGTACATTTGCACAGAATTATGATGATTTTGGAAATTTGGAAAATTTTAAGGGATATTTAGCGCTTGGGAGTTAAAACCAAAATTTACCTTTATTTCATATTGAGAAAAGTTAAGACTTCCCTTGTATTATGAACATTAAAATGCAAGTTTTTCATAAAACATTTATATAATTACAATTTTTTTTTAAATTTTGATGAACAGAAATTAAGATTTTATTCTGAACCATGGTGTTCTTTTTAGGCCAAACCATAGAGCGACTCACAGCCAGAACTGAAGAACTATTCAAAACCTTGTCCTCCTTCTAGGAGCAACGGTTTTTCAGTTTGAGTTTGTGGTAGCTGTTTCAGTTGGTTAAATTTTTTGCTTTTTACATTTGGAATAACTTTAGTTTATTTAATTGAAGTAAGTTTTAGAGTTATCTTTATTTCCTTCAGATTGACTATATTATTTAATGTTTTCATTGCAAATTTAAAAAAAAAGAAAAAAAAAGAAAAGTGGTTTAAAAAATTCTGCCTTCTAATTTGGAAGTTAATCTAACATTTTTCACTCAATTTAATGTTTTTTAATAAAATTTTTATTCATAAAATCAAACACACTAACATTATTTTTGCATAATCTGTATTTCCATTTCTAACAAATGAAAAAAGGATGTTGGATTTTTACCATGCTTCTTATACCAAAAAGATAACATTTTAATTTTATTTGATTTAAAAATAATTTACTAATTTGATTTTTCCTCATCTTCTGATAAATGCTACAAAGTCTCTCTCAAGAAAGTTAATTTTAATGTTTTTAATGTTTTTTTTCTTCTGTAGACTGAAATTTCTTTAAAAATACTATTATTTGTTACATAAAGATAACCATTAGCACTGTGTAGGTGACTATTTTTGCCAAGCAAAATAGTAGTCCTGTCAATGCAAGTTGAATTTGAATTTCTTGGTTGTGTAGTCATATCCTTCTATGGCAACATCAAAAACAATCTTGAATGAAATTGAGAGCCAAGAAAACTGCAATCTCAAATATATTGAACTAATATATAAAATGCTATTTTGAGGGAATTCCATATATGTTAAAAGGGGAAGTAATATTTATAAATGATGCAGAATGCAAAATGTTAATTTAATATTTTTGTGATATTGTTATTCATATTTTAATAAAATTTAATCCTTTTGAGCCCTGCATTCTTAAACAATTTTAACCTTTCTGCCTGAGCCGAGACAAAATTCACAAATAATTGGTATGTAATATTTCACAGTAGATATAAAAATAGTTACAAGTGTTTATCCACCAGTGACTATGCATTACATCATTTTTCTCTATCACTGGTAAAGTGGTGGTCAGAGATAAAAAGGGTTAATTTATGAGTAATGTCTTTTTCATTCTAAAACGTATTTAAGAAAAGAAAAAAAAAAGTATTTGAATTTTAGATTAGTTTTCTATTAAAAAATTTAAAATAGGAGCAAATGTGAAATTTTATACTAAAAAATTTATGAAAATATTTTATTATGAATGTTAAGTTAATGTCAAATAAATTCAATCTAATATTTTTAGATATTGTAAAAGAAGTTTACAAAATGTTAACCTTAAACCTGATGCTAAGCCATACATTTGTAAAGTTCATTTTAGTATATTTATGACAAAATAAGTCAGCATAACAATAGTTACTTAATTTCTAAACAATAAAAATAAAAAGTTAAATTCAAGCTTACTTTTTTCATTTTATATTGTTTCAGAATTGATAGTTCCAATATATTTTTGTTTCATTAAAACCGTTTTAACATGGATAATTAAAAGATTAAAATGCATATAACATTTCATAGTCTTCTTAATGGGCTGGAAAGTGAAGGAGCACAAGCTCCATCAAATTATATATTAATTGTAATAAAATCTTAAAAAAACAAGATAAAGAGAATATATATTTTGGGCCAATTTAATTATGCTCTTAATCTTTTTTTCTTTTGAATTTCTTAAGCTAACTACAGGAGTAAACTACCGGCAAACAAAACCAAAACTAAAAATCTTTGCTCCCAGTGGAACGATGAAACCTCTTGGCAGTGAGTTGCACTATGACTTGGCCTGAAGCAAAGAATGCTACATTCTGAACAGGTGTTCAAAACTCAGCTTCAACTTTAAATATGATGTCATTAAAATATATGATTAATAAGGAATAAGAAAAGTTAAATGAAGTTTAACATTCAAATAACTTCAATTCTAACCTCTGATAATGAAGGTTTTTTCTTTTCTTTCTCATACAATTAAATATAGATTCAAGAATAATCAATTGTTACAAATAACTGACCAAGTGTAGTATGTAAACATTACAAACTTAAACTTTTAGCAATAAGTGCCAAAAGAAAGAAAATAAAACTTAAACAGTTATGTATTATTTTTCAAAAATATGAATGAACTTACTATCTTTGAATGAAATACTGGAAAGATTTTATTTAGTTTTTTAAATATTTAAATCTGCAGATATTTTTTTCAAATGAAAATCCCAAATTAATGCCATATTTCCAAAATACTTTAAAAGCGACAATTTTAAGAAAAAACAAAGAAAAAAAAAGATTTAGAAACCACCTTGTACATTTTAGCAGTTACCAATTTTCTGAATTTAAAAAAAAAAAAAAAAAAAAAAAAAGCCATACAAAACTAAGCAAGGCAATAAAACCACTAAGACAAGTGGTTATTAAGCATGAGAGAATATTAAAAAAAAAAAAAAAACAGGAATTAAGAAAACAGAAAATAATAATTGACATTGCATTTAAATTTTTGAAGATTAAAGTTGACAGGAAAGCAAGAAGCTAGAAGGCAGTTCCACAAGTGAGAAGTGCAAGAGAAGAAATTATTAGCATAGAACTTATGGTTATATCTAACCAGTTCAACTGTAAAATAATGAGATCTTGCTGCCAATATAGTACTGCTCTTAAATTCATAAAGTCTAGCTATCATCAAATAAAGTTCATCAGAACCATTACCATGAAAGTATTTATAAAGATACAGGAAAGCTATATGAAAAGGATATATAAATACAGCATTTAATATAAGGAATTTCAACCCACCATGCACAACTTCTGTGCCAGATTTCAAATGCAAAGTTTCAGATACCTAAGGCTATACTGTATATATGACTGACTGAAGCCTTACCTATAATTCATCTAACAATAACAGTAGTTAATGTGCTGTAACAACTGTTCACTGATTTAGTTTCTCCTTAATTTCATGTGGATTATAATGATAAAGAGTTAAAATTGATATTTTTAGTTATAAAATAAAAAGTTATCTTCATGAATAGTCAGATTTTATATAATTGATAGGTAAAGTATTTCATTTCTAATTGATCATATATCAACAATGGCTTAACACATCCAAATAAAGTTATGTGATTGTCAATCAAAAGGTTTTGAATTTTTCTTTTAATGCTTAATTTTTACACATTGTAATAAAATAACAGGTAAAAAAATATAAATCTTTATGTAAAGCTATACCATAGATTGAAATGTATTAGTCCTAGTATTTACTTCAACAATGAGAAAGTATAAACAGAAATTAGACCTTAAGTGGAAATATTGCTCATTTTCCCTTTCATAAGCTTACAAAAAAAAAAAAAAAAAAAAAAAAGTGTGTAAACTTACTCTTCTTACGCTTTCCTTTTGATTTTTTGTCAGCCATCTTATTCTTGTCATCAGCTTCATCTGGAAATCCAGAAACTATCACTTTCAAATTCTCATTGTCTACAGGAGGTGGCGGGTCAGAGGTGTCTGTCGAGTGTGAGGAATTGGACGCAGGCAGATGCAGAAAGAAGTTAATCTTGTCATGAACACTTTTCTCTGATAAGGTAGACCCTGGTGTGGATGATGTCACTTTCTTTTTCATGTTGGCTACTTTCTCTTCAGACTTATAGCTGTGATTGGAGACATCAAGACAGTTGCCGCCAAAGTTGTGGTTCTCACTAGATATGGTTTCCAGATCATTACTTTGTTTGCTTTTGCCATTTAACAACCAGTGTTCCTTTTTGAGCAGAGTGGTGCTAGCAAGTTTCAAGTTCAATGATTTTGCATCCTACATGGAAAGAAAATTAAGACATTAAACTTTATCAATGCAAACTGACTACAAAGCTCAGGCAATATTTGAATGGCATTTTTTAATTTGTAAAAACTATGAGGACATTTCTTATACAATTTTAAATTAACTGTTTATGGTTAGTATTTTTTTTCTTTTAACTTTTATGATCTTGACATAAAGACAGAAATTGATTTTTAATCAAGGGATAGGAGTAGTACTGATAAAATCTACACATCATCCCTCTTGACCTAACTGAAGAAAATAGAGATTTTAATAAGTTTCTCTGTTCACTGTCTAATTAGGATTGACACTAACAAATCTCAGGGGTTCCCAATTTTTTTTTTGTGCCATTGCCAATCTGTATAATAAATATTTAGAAACGTATCAAAATTGTTTGATAAAAGTTTGTTACTTGTTCATAAATTGATTTTATGATGTAGCAAAAATAGCAAAGGGAGGTGACAAATAACGCTGACCTACATGGTGGCTGCAACTGCTAATACCATATTAAAGAACAAGCAAATGCAAACTTGATCATTGAAAACTATATAATTTTGTTTTATGGTCACATTTAGTGTTACAAGTGTTGACAAAAAAAAATTTTTTTTCATAATTATAAAATTAAAACAAATATACACTACCAGCAACTAATAAAAATTCAGTGAATATATTTTTTTGTTGTATTCCCTTATCTGATTTATATTCGGGAGTGGGGGAGTATATTGTTTTGTCTGAAGAACTATTTGCATGTTAATGACCCTTCTCAAAACTATAAAAATACCAAAATATTCATTGTTTGCAGGGATATTTATATTTTATCTAGGAATATGACCCATTTATTCCCAACTAGCCTCCAGTTTTTTTTTTTTTTTAAACCATGCAGATTCTTCACATATCTACTTTGAATAAGTTTTTTTTTTCAGGTAGCATATGTTGAAATGCCTTTTTAATACTCAAAATCTGATATTTCCCTTCAAAATTTCCAATTGCCCACCATTTTCTGTTCAGCTGCTCATTGCCCACCCAACAGTTGAAATTTCTTACCAGTGGGTGATATCACCCAGGTGGAGAAACCCTGTTCTAATTTATCTATTTAAAGCTAATAAAAATCAAACAGTTAATAACAAAAGATAACCAAATTGTGTTACAGTCCCTAAAATCATGTAGAAGAGACAAGAAAAGAGAGGTTGAATAAGTTAATTCATGCAGCAGAAAATACAAGCTCATCATTCTGCACAAAGCATTTAATATTCTTAATTTAATTCTTATGATGAAAATATGCAATACAGGAAAATTACTCACAGCTGAAGATAATTCCAGCACACCAACATTTCTGAACAATAGAGCATCAAGTATCTTTTCTTCAAACAAGCAAAATTAATCCCAATATAAAGAGTGAAAGAAAAAGAAAAACTTCTGCAGAAAACATCAAAGATTTCAACTTATCAAATTTCATGCAATTATTAGTTTTCTTCCTTTCTGAATTAAGAAATCAAAATATATTGAAATTCTTCCCTAAATTAACCAAGTCAATATCTTAGGTGTGTGGTCTTCATATAGCAGGTATATAAAGAAGTATATAATCATTTTCATATACATATGACAAATATCAAAGCTTGTTTAAAGTTTTTACTTTCATATTATTTACATTTTTTTATATTCAGACTACTGTCCTCATCTTTGTTGTTGTTATCACAATGTTTCAGCTGTTGTGCCTTCCAGCCTTCTATTGATCTGGGTAATCTATAGGGAATTCTGAACGAAGTCCTTTATTTAATCGATGGAGGTTGACTGTTCTCGTTCCACTGCTCATGTCTAGGGATATCATCTCATTCTTATTTATGCTCAGTTATTTATAGTATTGTTTGACTTGACTTGTATCAGTTTACACCTTGGTCGGGTTGAACCTGCTTCCTCCCGAGCAAGTACAGTATCACAGACCATCGCTGCCTACACTCGCTAATCCTGAGCCAGGTCACACAAAATGACGAGCCAATCATGATTCCATCATCGAAGACCAACTACTTGTGCGCTCATAAAGGAAGATTCATTGGGATTTGATTAGGACTTGGGTATTGTTTGCCAGTTTCCACCGAGTCCAAGTACACATTGCCTGAGCCAGTGATTGACCTCACAGTCACTATGTTGTCAAATTCACTGTAATCCACTAGGCCATTGTCCTGTAGGAAGTTCAGATAGAAATTACTTTGACATGTTTTGCTGATAAACTAGAATCAGAAAATAATTTTATTTCACAAAAGCAAAATCTATATTTGCAAGGCAAGACACGAAATAAAATCCTTTTTATGAATCTGATGATGCCAGCTTATTTGCAAAACATGCAAAGTAAAAATTTTCAAAGTTTCTTTATATATTTACCATTCCATCAGATTATCATCAATCTTCACTCTCATATATGCACAAATATACAATAGGGATAAAATACCATCATAAAAATTTTATTCAAATTTTTGACAAAAAACGCCTTTATCTAGGAATCTGAATCAGAAACAAGTTTCTACAGAATTTACACAAACCATTGGGTTCCTAAAGGAAATTTACGAATACAATATCAAGTCTGTATTTTTATACTTAAAACTTAAATATGCAACATAAAGCATTCTTGAAGAATTTAGAATCTTAGCTTGAGGCCATGAACAAAGTACTCAACCCATTCATCTACATTTAAAATGAACAATGCCAACTATACAGGTTTTCATTCCAACACAAAGAAACAATAATAGCAATTGTGAAAATAAGTTATACTTGATCCAGTTAATTTTGGAAAAAGCAAACTCTTTACTAATTAAGTCTTATTGACTTTTGGCTAAGCTTACTAAAATTTACATTGCAAGTAAATATTCTTATCACAGGCAAAGTTGTTATAATTGGTAGTTGAATTATTTCCATTATAATTTTATTTGGAGATCACAATCCAAAAATTTGAATTTTATAACACACAAAGAGAGAGGATGTACCAGATATTTGAGAATATCTTTCAGAGGCTATAAATTAAAGATGACTTTATATAATTGAGAGTGTCCCCAAAAAACTGACATGTAATTTGAATATCTGACTAATTAACATGTCCTAGACAAACAAAATTAAATGGGCTATGTGTTGAACAATAAAAGATTTATCAAAATTCAAACAAGATATTCAAAGGGATGTAGATTTTATAACCGATTTCACAAAGCTTCACACATGTTCAATAAGTGCACAACCTGTGACACAACAAATGTCAAGTCTGTAGTCCAACTCCTGCCAAACACGCTGTAGCATATCTTGCATAACATATGCCAGTACCTTAACTGATTCTCTACTTAAGTTCCTCTAGGCTTGTAGGAAGAAGGTTGATATATAGCTCTATATATAGCTCTATAGGAACATCACAAGGTGTCAAGTCAGGTGAATGTGGTGGTCATTTCAACAGCACATTGTCATTATCACTGGTACACCTGATCCATCTCCTTGGTAGATTCTCATTGATAAGTTCACACAGTCAACTTACGTAGTTTTTACACATTTTGTGAAAAATTGAGATCATCTGAGTGAGGATTGGCTATGACTACAAAATTATGCCAATTTTTCTGCTCTGTATTATATGATATGTGCTAAATTTTAACATTTTTCATTCAGCCATATTAAATGGATTAACATGACAACTTCCAACATAGGAAGTGAAAAGACATTGTGCTTTTGGCACTAACCAAAAACCAATTTCATGCATGCACATTGTTTTTGATTTTGTCAACTATGCAGTATAGTAGAGTCAGTTGGCACCATCTGTGAAAAAATTGCACCACGACTCAATTCACACTGCCAAAAATTTTAGGAAATAGCATGTTGTACTTCTTGGTATTCACGCCAGATAGTGCAGAGGATTCGGAAAGTGTTTGAGGAGTCTAACGGTGATTATGAAGGTATGGCACCTTGGAAAACTCACTCTGATGATTCTGATAAAAGAACTCCTGGAGGCCTAGATCAAGTGCCTTCAAGAAGTAGTGATGCTCTGGTTCAAGAGGGTGGCTGCTGGAAGACCCTATATTTGGCAACAGGACTTTGCACCATGTCACACAAGCAGGAGAATCCAGTGATGGTTGTCAGACAATTTCTGCAACCACACCACCCTTTACATCTGGTTAGGTAACCCAGACTGCAATCTCCTTGATTATTATATGTGTGAGGTGCAGTGGAGCAAGATCTCAGCAAAACTCCCTGTAACACCAAAGATGAACTAAAGGCAAGGATTATGGCAGCATTCATTAACTTAAACAAGGAGACCATCCAGAAGAGTTACAAGAGATCCCAAAGTTGTCTGGAGGCTGTGGTTATAAACCAATTGTGATTTTATTTAATAAATTTACTCTTTAGTATTTCAAGATATTTTTGTAATTTTGGTAAATATATCTGTTAAAATGAGATGTCAGTGTTATTTTCATTTTTGCGTAATTTAGATGATAATTTATCCATCAGACCCTGTATATGCCTTCAGGCTGAGAATATCAAGAACTCATTGTGGATATGATATTCAACAGGATTGAAAGCCACCTAATCCAAGCATGCAGTCACTTCTGAGGTTATATCAAAGCTGAGAACATTTTTATTGAATAACACAGGCATTTATTTTTGTTTTTTAGTTTTTTAATCTGTATCACCACAAACAAGGAAGTAAAGCCACTAAAACACAAGGCGTTACTTGTTGTGGAAGAGTTAGGAACAGAAACATTACTAATGAGCAGGAAGAGAAAAATGTAATCAGGAGGACAGTAGACAGCAATTGACATTGCACTTAAATTTTTGGAGATTAAAATTGGCTGGAAAGCATGGAGCTGGAAGGGAGTTTCACAAGCAAGAAGTGCAAGAAAAACTGCTTGCATAAATTTTAAGGCTACATCTAACCAGCATAACTAAATTAATGAGATCTCAACAATACTCTAGTATTGCAGTTAAATTAAAAAAACTCTAGGTAATATACATGCATTAATTCAGTCATGTAATGAAAAATAATATTCGTTTGTTAATTTTATAAAAAGGTCTTCAGATATGAAACTGGGAAAATATATAATATATCAGAACAATTGTAGGAAAAGATATGACAAAGTGCAAAAACCCAACAAATCAAAATACATTATTCTACTCACCAACTATCAAAACTACAATTGAAAAGAATTTAACGAAACTTAACAAAATTTGTTACTACTTCTAAAACAAAAAACTTTAATACAAAATAAGCTAAAACTTGGAGGAATATACTCTACCATCTGTAGTAACAGCCACAAGGAATACATAGGAGAAACCTCAAGGAATTTAAATAAAAGATTATATGAATACAAAAGGGATCTTAAACAACACACTCAATGCTCACTATAATGAATCTGACCAAAATATTGACTTAAAATTGCTATTTTAATTAAAAGAGAGAGCAATTTAATAAGCCAAAAGTGTATATAAAAGGTTTTAATTGCTAGATCATTCACAATAAATTTACATTCAGGTTCTTATAACTTTTTACCCTTTTTTTTGTAAAATCTTCTATTATCACAATGTTGGATACTTAATAAAAGTGACAATATGTAAATGAAATTGACTAGCCTATATACCCAAAACATATTTAAAAAAAAAAAAAATTCACAAATTCAAAATTTCAGCATTACCTCTCCTTCATGCACATCTGAATCACATCAGCATTAACATCACTTTAGTCCGATGAAGTCTTAAAGAATGAAATGCATCACACAAAATAGTTTTTCCATTGTCATAGATTTTTTTCCTAATTATCATTGTTGCATTGTTCTTTCAGTTTTTTAACCATACCTCTTTGAAAACTTATTTGAAATGTCCACTTGTTATAAAGACACTACCACAGACACACACACACACATATATATATATATATATATATATATATAGCTAGAGGCAACCAGATGTCTAGCCACATTGATGAGCTGTGATACAACAAAACTGTCTGTGGATGACAAATATTATATATGAAAATTCATTATACTATGTAAAATTTATTGGGCCAGCAAAACAATATCACTAGAGGTAGCTGACTTACAAATAATCTAAATCTCATCAGAATCCATCTTACACATTTAAAAATTTACCATTTGTCCATGCATTGAATACTGCTACCACATTAGGTCTGCTGCTCCTGCTGCATATCTTAAGATTCTTTACAAAATTCAAAGATGGGTCTGTAATGTAATCAATCCTGACCAAGCATCTCAACTTCAGTCACTCTCTCACCAACATGATGTTGCTTCCCGCTTATCTTTTCTACAAATATTTTCATGGCAACAGTTCTGATGAGCTTTTTTCCTCTGGTACCTTGACTGTAAAAATTTAAGTGTGCTACTAGATTGGCAACTAGGTTTCACTATTTTACTAGTGAATTAACTAGACGAAACTACAACTTCTAACAGTTTCTTTTGTTACATATCACCTGTGGAATTTCATTATTTCTTGCTTCCCTGCTACATGCAATCTTCAAAAATTTAAATGTAATGTCAACCACCATCTTCTGTGTCCCTTCCTCACTGTCTTCTCTTTAAGTCTTCTGATTATCTTTCACTCCCTGCAGTCCCCTACATCCTTGTGGCATTATTGCCTTGCTTTTTTCTTCTTTTTTTTTTTTGGTGGGGGGGGTGCAATTAAAGAAAAACAAATCATAAAAAGATTGACTTCATTAGTTTTTGAATTCTCATATGTAACTACCGACTATAAAAAATTCCTCAATTCTAAATGGATCCTAATTAGCCTATGTATATTATGCATAAGCAATAATAAAGCTTATGTACCAAGTTGTGTAATACAATGAAATCTCAGAAATGAAAAAAAATAATCAAAGCAGGAAAAGTTTAGGCAAATATAAGAAATCTCATGTAAGTTCTTATGCAATTCTTTTTGTAATTTAAGCTTTAGCATTGTTTATTATTACTATTGCTTCCTTTTCCATTGTATTCTTTTTCAGGACCTTATTGTTAATTTCACTCAAAGATGTTTTCTGTTACCATAGCATGATATGACAACACAACTATGAAATTTAAATAAATTCAGAGTCACCTTCAGTGGTAGGACAAATTTTTGTACAGAAAATGAATCCAGAGTGATAAAGGTTAGAAAGAATTGATCGATTCATTTCAGAATAGTATTTTTAGTCCTTCTATAAGATAATCTTAAAATGTTCCAAAAAATTTACCATGAAGTAGGTGCGGTTCATTCAATTCATACAAGCTAAGACTAGTTGAGCTTTCTCAAAGATTTGTAAATCAAACAAACAATATTGCTATGCATGTTAAGTCACTTGTCACTCCTCAGTAAGTAAAGATAAAAGGTAATTTTCTAGTAGACAAATTTAGATTTAATAAATATGAGGGTCAGCTGATAAGTTCATAGACTGTCCAAGATACTCTCATGGAATGTGACCAAATGAGGTTTGTTCTTCAACACAGTCCCCTCGTGGTTCACACACTTCTTCCAAAGGTGTCAAAGTGCTTGTGTCCCATTGGTAAAGAAGCTTTCATCCTGTTAGTTTTTTTTGTCTGGCTCAAAGTGATGAATCTAACACTCATCCTGAGTGGGGGAAACATTCAAGGAAATGAGCTGGTTCTGCATCAATGTTGAATTTTTACACGTTATCAACCTGGTATGCTTTTGATCATGTATTAGAAAACATGGCAGCCACTGGGCAGATACCTTCATCACGCCAAGTTCATTTTGCAGAATATTCTCAACTCTCTCACTAGATATGATAATAGCATTGGCTATTTCATTTATAGTCAATCACTTGTCATCCATGTGGTGAATATGATCAATGTTTTTCTCATGGCAGCTGTTGCAGGATGTCCAGGCCGTGGGTTATTTTCAAGACTTCTTTCCCCTCCTAAATTCAGCTGCCCACTTTTGCACTGTTGACAAAGCTGGACCCTCATCTCTTAATGTATCATTCCTATCAGTATGAATGCCTTTGGAAGCTAAACCCTTTTTCTGCAGGTACCTTGATAATACCATTATGCTACATTTTGTCTACTTTCAAGAGAATTCTCTACTTCACTTTTGAAGTCTTCTTTGAACAGTCAGATATCTGTTTACCTGGATAGAAACAATCCAGTTATTAATAAAGAAAGTTGAAATTAATGCGTACAAGATTTCACTCCTTCATAGTCAGCCTATGAACTTTTCAGCCCACCCTCATGCAAGAGAAAAAATAAGAGTATAAATGCTTCTTCCTGCAGGCATTTGCTCCATTGGGGAAAAAAAAAAAAAAGAATTATTTTACATTTTCCTCATAACTTTAAGAAAAAAGTTAAAGCATTGAATAAGAACAAGATTTATGTATTCATTTTAAGACGAAATTTTGGCAAAGTTGAAAGATACACTACAGTCATCTGATAACATTGAGATTGTTTTATTTCGTGTGCTCTTTTTCACGGTTCAGTTTCAGCAGAAACATTTGGTTAATTCCATCAAGATTAAAAAAATAGTTTTATCAAAAATATCCCATAGCTATTTAATATTTTTTGGCAATCAACCCTTTAAATGCAAAAGGAGAAAAATATTCACTCCCTGACAGAGTGCTTTAAATAATGAACATCATACCCCCTGACAAAGAATAGACGACTACAGGCTTACTTCCTGATGGAAGCTGACAAAAATTCTTATTTAGTATGTGCATGTGTGGAGTTATAGCCTCTGCTTGTTAGCAAACTCCTCTTAGGGTTTTGGAGAAAAGACCCCCATAACTATATATATTCTGAAACTACATTACCCAGGGTACTTTGATAAGTATATTTCATTTTGATCAAACAAGAGTCACCTCCTCCCATCCATTGAAAACTTTTTCTCCTTTGATTTAAATTAAATTTAAATGAGAGAATGACTCCTATCCAAAATTTAAGAGAAAGTAAGATGGAGGTCACATTGGCAAAATTATTTTGATCGAAGGGTGTCCCCAGAGGGCACAAACCAACCAACTGAAATTTTTCCCCCCTTTGATTAAAATTAAATTTAAATAAGTGAATGACTCCTATCCAAAATAAAGGAAAAAGCCAGAAGATAGAGGTCACATTGGCAGGATCAAAACGAGACAATATGGATGTCAAGTTGAGCAAGAAATCACCAATCAGTGGGTAGTGCTTTACAATACATATTTTTTGTGATAATGCGACTGCCATATCAATGTTGAAATCTGCTCAACAATTCATTCAATCAAGTATTGCATCAAATATATATCAAAGGGGGTCAAGATCAAACTGTTTTTGCACAAAACCCCCACTGAAATTTTTTCCACATTTGATTTAAATTAAATTTATATCAAAGATATAGAAGGAGAAAGCCAGAAGATGGAGGTCACATGGGCAAGATCATGGAATAATATTGAAATGCATCATTTTTCTCCACAAATTATGATTTAAATTCAATCACCATTTTATTAAAAAGAGACAGACACAGATTTTTACATGATTTTTTTTTATGCAAAAAATTTAATTTAATTTGAAAGACCCACTTCTAGAGAAGTTCAAATACTCTAAATTGCTTCAAATTAATTCAAAGGAGCCCTATTAAATTTGAAAATAAGCAAATCTGTTCTTATAACTTTATTTTCTTTTTAGTTTCATCAGCAGCCCAAATGTAGACAGCTTTGTGGGGTTCCTCTAGTCTTGGAGACCCTGGATTGAAATCCATACTAGCCCATATGTAAATCTGGCACTGGTTATGCTCAAATAAAAAAAAAAAATAAATAAAAATAAACATCTGTGAAAATTTGATTTATCAGCATATTGTTAGCAAATTATACTAAGATGGAATGTGACCAAATGCTGGTACAACTTGTGCAAGGACTTGGCTGTTGAGGCTGAATTGTTGGGGAGATCTTTGCTAACCATAAGGATTAAGGACCATGGTGCTTATGAGTTTGGAAGTGTCAATCTGATTTTTCACTCAATGAGAGCTTTGTCAATGATATCCCAGACTGCATCACTAGCTAAGTGATGTCAAAAATGAAAGATGGAGGTCACATTCTTTCCTTTCATGGCTGTGAAAGCAAAATCATTCACTGATGACTTGTGTCAACATAATTTTTCATCAAGTTATAACTACCAAAATAGTTCTTTATTTTTCAAATATCATGGTATACAAATGTCCAGTCCTAAAATAGTTGTGGAGAGAAGAACAAAGCAAACTATCAACATGGTATAAGTACCAAATATGGGAGAGAGTCCGATGCAATAAATCAACAAGCATTGGATTTTTGAGACATGAAGGGATATAAATAGCTGACAATCTGTCAGTTGACAATCTCTGCTAACAATTAGTGAACTCCTGTTCATTTGTTCTGCACTATAGTAATATTTTGAGTAACTACAACCAGTGCATCTAATGTTGATGCAGGTAGGATGTAAAAAAATGTGTAACAATATACTAACATCCATTGCAAGAAAGGACAATTTACAATTTGAAAATTTAACATTTCATATCTTGCTAAAAAAAAATAAAAGTTTAATAAAAAAAAAAAAAAGTAAAAATGATTAACAATTTTCAAATATTTTATGTCAACGTCAAACATCTTAATAGTAGAACTGATATTACAAAGAGTTTATTGATGAGTAAGCAAAAGAAAAGGATAAATAATCGCAACACCTTACACATACACACATCCACAAATGCACACAAAGACTTGCACTAATGATAAATGCATAAAAAAAAAAAAAATCAAGAAATATAAGCAGTTGGGTCTGCCTACGAAACATCAGCTAACAAACTTTTACTATATATATATATATATATATATATATATATATATATATATATGGTGGACTCTCCAGTTGTATTTGGCATGAGGCTCAAGCAGCTCAGTTCCTAGGAAGTGGCAGTCAGACACCAGCACATATGATTTGATTATAGTGAAGGCTTTGTGCAGAACCAACCACACTTTTTGAAGGGCCAAATACAGAGACCAGTAGCACTATGTGCCACAAGGTTTCCAAACAATCCTCCACAAGTTTTTAATTCAGAGTTTTCCTTCTCCTAGACCAGTTGCCTTCCAAGGCTATAGAACTCGGTCTGTCCTGCTATTCACCCATAGCTGGAAGGAAAAGAGGATTAATATCTTTCCCAAGTATATTAGCATGTAAGTGAATGTAATGGATTCGACTGGAATTTGAACTCAGCTCTCAGATTCCTCAATCCAAGCCACTACTCCACCATGCCTCCTCTTACATTTTATATATATTTAGGTGTGTGTGTGTGTGTGTGTGTGTGTGTGTGTGTGTGTGTGTGTGTGTGTGTGTGTGTGTGTGTTACTTGCAAATGAAAATAAAATACTTCAACTTTTCTAAGATACAGTAATATTTATTGAAACAATTATTATATAAAACCAAATAAGTAGGATTGAAACTAGAATCTAATTCTGGATTTAAGTTTTGATCAGAAAACTTAATTAAAATTTATAATTTGAATGAAGTTGCAGCATTAAAGTTTTTTGTTTTTTTTGTTTTATTTTCAACAAGATCATAACTGAACTTTCAAGTGTGAAAGAACATTGGAATTTTAAGTCAGTTATCCCCATTTTTCATTGGTTTTATATTTTAAATCTGAGATTTAAAACCTTCAGTTTTCATAAATATTGTTGGTTGGTTGATTTTGTTTAGGGGCATATCAAACTATGGGTTATTTAATGCCCCAAAATCTAATTATTTTGAACACAGTTGTATGCCTTCAACTAAAGATAAAACATTGTTGGTAATTTTTTTATATGTGATATTAACAGGTGCTACCATCCCAGGTCAGGGTGGACCTAGAAACAACAGCAATTAAGAGGTGGTTCCATGTTCCTCAAAACCTCCAATCTTCCAATCAGAAGCCTTGCTACCAGATGTAGTTTATCAACATATCCAGGACTATCATAAATATTGTCAATGTTTTTAAACTACAAGATTCAGAAAATGAGTTTAAGATTTTGTACATCATGAGATGCCAATCTTTAAGATGTTAGAACAGAATCATCAGCTAAGCACTGGGGAAGAGCATTATTGTGCTAGTTACTATTCTAGTCACTACAAAAGGGACCAACTAGGAAGAACTTTTATTAATACAATAAAGTGAAACTCTGGATTTACCCAAAAAACTAATCAACTCAGGTCAGTTCTCAATCTCCTAAAATATAATCCTCTCCCATAGCAACCGACATGCTTTTTGTTAACTATTTTTCACAAGTTTTATACAAATACATAAAACAATCACTTTGCATATGTGCACACACACACACATATATATATATATATATATATATATATATATAAAAGCAGACACAAAAGATAAAAATTGGCTTTTATTCACCATTTAATCTTACTGTCATTCAACCAATTTTAAGCTCCAAAGCTACTAAACGATATGCCACTTAAGATTTAACTGCTTGTCATTAAGTCACTCTGCAAGCTAATATGCTCTTAGCTTGTCCAGACTTAAGATCAGTGTACTAATTTCACAAGTTAATTGGCTAAAAATATTCTTCGCCCACATAATATATATTACATTATCATATGTAATAATTATGTCTATATTAAACCAAACAATTACAATATGTTAGTTATCCTTTCTGCTTTCTGAAAAAAAAAAAAAAAATGAACTCTTCAAATGATATAGCATATGTGGAATATGTTTGGTTCCAAATTGGACTCATAAAAATCAAATGCTTTCAATAATGTATTTATAGTTCTGCAGAAAAAGAGATTACAAACACATAAAAAAAAAAAAAAAAAAAAAAAGAGAGGGGGAATGGGACAACCACCTAGTGGATAAAAGCATTGGTTGATTGATCTAAAAAGCGAATTAGATTTGTGAGCTGGAAAGTTATCAAGATGAATCTATTAGGTTGGTGCAAAAATAATTTCGTTTTCTCACATAGTAACATATGTTAGAAAACGAAATTATTTTTGCACCAACCTAATATATATAAAATTCTGTGACTTTCGTTAGTCCATCCGGTCAGTCTCACCACCTAAAAGTGATACATTGACCAATCAAAACCAAATTTTGGGGATAAGTGCAAACAGGTAAGGAGGTACAAAATACAGTTGTTTTTTTATGAGGGTGTGTAGCTTAGCACAATAAATTTTCATTAATTTCTTTGGAAAAATTAAAATTTTTATTATTTAACATATAAAATCCTCCAACTATTTAAAAAATAATTTAATCTTTAAAATATTAATTTAACAAAAATGCAATATTGTTATTTTTACATATCTTTTCTTAAAGTTTTTATATATATTTCATTCTGGTAAAATATATTGCATCATAAATATAAACACAGTAGGGAAAGTGGAGTTTGTAAATCTCAAGAAAAATGTTAGTGATAACTTCAACAATACTGTAAGGATTATCCAAAGGCATAGTACTTGGAATTGGAACAATAAACCCATGTTGACTAAAAGGGTTCAGTTTGAAATTCCGATAAATATCACCTGCAGAAGGAAAAATAAATATAATTGTTAACCTGAATTAGAATGTTATTTTTATTTTTTATAATATGCTGGTACAAACAATGATAAAACTATTTAAAGAAGGCAATTTTCATTAATTTCAGTCACAGAATAATACTTCCAAATAGTAAATACCAATAACAAAGCCTATTGCATTTGAAGTGCAGCCAAATTTTACCGAATGCAAATAGGGGAAAAGTGTTCACGGCAATTCTAAATGAAAAAAAAAAAAAAAACAAACAAAAAAACAGGTGTTTCATTCTGACCTCTTTTAAATCTGTATTGCCCTGAATGATTGTAGATAGAAAAGTAATTTGCAACTGAGTGGATATATTCCCATCAGCAAATAATGAATTATTAAAAGCTGTAATTTTCAACAATGTTCCCTCAACTTGTGACATTTGTCAAGTTGTACAAATTCTCAAATTAGATATAGAGTAGTTGTTGGTACATTAATGACTAAAAAGGATTATCAAAATTCTTGTCAATATCATAACTTTTAATAATTACTTAGGAAAAATATTGGTTGGAGCTTTATCTAACAGTTTCAGAAATAGTTCATTAACTCAGATAGATAAATGTTTGAGAAATCTCAGAGCAAAGCTGGTGGTATTAATTGTAAATTTAGTCAAATTCTTAAGACTTAAATAAAGTTTTCCACCAGCTACTGGTCTCATAATTGTAAGATACAGTATGTATAGCATAATAATTTGGAAAAAATATTTAACTTGACATATTTCACCAATAAACTAGCAACATCAGATAGTTTTATTTGGATGTGGAAAATGTACATTACATTCTAAATAACTTTTAAATTATAGAAATTGCATTTTCACTAATTTCACTCGGTCATGGTTTAAATATTCCATATTGCTTAAAATAAAAAATTTGTTAAAATCTAATTTCTGTAATAAAGTCAAATTTAAAATAATTTAAACAGCTTAAACCATTCAGGTAGATGGAGCTGAATAGTCCACCTGAGAGAATGAAAACCCTGGTTTTAACCCCTCACTGCTTTGCAGTCATATTTAAAAATACTGAAAAGGCTATGGAAGTAAATCCACACAGAAAACCCAGAGCAGAGCCTCAAAAATGATTGGCTGTCAACACTGATAACATTCTGGCAACTCCTGCAGTCAAGCCAACTCCAAATGTAATGACCTTTTTATTCAGGGGTGGTGTCCTGAGAATGGAAACAAATCCCTTTATAGTATATGAAAGAATTAAACCATTTTGGTAATTTAAGAGAAAACATTTATCAAGATTGAAATTCTCTTCTCATATTTCTGTTCAGAAGTATGCTTTTTGACACTAGCGTCATCAGATGTGCTATGGTTTCTTAGCCACATTCAAACTGAATTGCAGCACACCCTAAGATCCAATGGAAGACCAACCAAATTTATGACTAGAAGATTTGCCACATTTTTAACTTCAAAATGGCAGGGGGCATGTGTCTGGGTTTCACTATGCATGCGCACAAGAACTAACATTTTACCTCGACCATTGGCTATTAATATATAAGATTATTTTTGGATAATCCAACAACCAATTCATTAAGCATTTATAATTTTAAGAATTGGTTTGCACAAAACAGTAGGATGCCACCACTGCCTGTATTCTTTTCAGTATGGCCGAGAGTGGGGCTATGTAGTCTGGGCAGTGCATGGCCTCCATACCAGTCTAGGAAAAGGAAAACTTTGAATTCAAACAACTTGCTGCCTTGTAGGTCTTGCCTCTTCAACTTTTGAAAGGAGAGACAAGGTAACCTCAACATCCATAGTGCGAAAGAAACTGGCAAGCCATTGCACTATTATGCCTCAAATGTCACCATGAACTCCAATTTTGAGATGGATGGGAGTGGTGCAAATTGCACTAACTAAATGAATGAATGTATGAACATGGGAAGCGCTCAAACAAATTACATTCCTTAGTTCCAACAGTTCTAACCTTCATGGCTAAGACCCACCATGCCACACCCATTATAGCAAAACACTCATTCCCTCCATAATCCATCAATGAGAAGTTCCACTTGAGCAGTTTCTTCTTGCAAACCACTACTCTGTGGAACCAACATCCAAGAGGATGTGTTCCCTGATTACTACAATCTTAACCTGTCCAAGTCTTGGGGTTCACCATTATCTTCCCTACCTATCCACATGCACCATGCTCTTACTCTGTAAACCTATACATCAAATTGCTTCCAGGCCTTGGACAAAGTGAATCTCACTCTAAGAAAAAAAAAAAAAATGAACAGGCTAAATTTTTGTAATTTAAATTTTATTTCAGATAAGTTTTTCTGATGACTTCAGATTATTGGCAAAATGTTTTGAGTTAAAAAAAAAAATCCCCCCCCCAAGAGTCTTATATAATTTCTATTCCATCAAATTTTATTTCAAATGTAGTTTGAAATAAAGCTGTAACAAAGCTTGGCAATTCTATAAGCATTGTCCTTTTCAGGATATGGACAACTTAAATTCAAAATATTTACAAAAAGGATTTAAAATTAATCAGCCTAAGATGTGTAAATAAAAATTCAAAGAACATTATTAATATTTAACAATCTAAAGTATAAAATAGACAATGTTTGGTAAAGATCAGCATTTTTTTTTTTTTTAGATTCTGTCCATCCCTTTACCCCCTGTTCTGACTTATATTTACACAAACTACAGGGTGCGATGGGTAAATTGTTGCCATTTTTTATTTTTAAGTTTGTGAATATGCATTGTTCGTTTTTGATTTTGTTGACTGCACAGTATAGTAGGGACAGTTGGGCACTGTCTGAGTGAAAAAGTAAACCATGATGCAATTAACCCTGCTAGAAATTTGGAAACAGCATGCTATATTGCTTGGTATTCACATTGGAAACTCCGATACAAACATTTCAGAGTGTTTGGATGTCAATCTGACGACTGTACAGAAGATTTGGAAACAGTTGGATGATGTATCCAAGTCAACATCATTGTGTTTGGAGTTATCACTAATGATAGTGATGTTATGCCTCCATTTCATCTTCTCACAGGGCCTCAGACTGAACACTGAGACCTACATCATGCCTGGAGAAGGTAGTGCTAGCGTAGATCAAGAGGTTAGCTGATGTCTGGCAAGAGGACTCTGCATTATGCCACACAAGCAGGAGAACACAGTCATGGCTGTCAGACAATTTCTGCGACAACATCACCCCTTAGATCTGGCCACATAACTCCCCATACTGCAACCTCCTTCATTATGTGTGGGGCACAGTTGAACAAGAGACAAATGAAACACCTTGTAATACCAAAGATGAACTGAAGGTAAGGATTATGGCAGCATTCACCATCTTAAACAAGGAGACTTTCCAGAAGAGTTACAGGAGATTCCAAAGTCATTTAGAGACTGTGGTTGATCCAATCGTAATTTTATTGAATAAATTTACTTTTTAGTATTTAAAGATATTTTTGTGTAATTTTGGTAAATATATCAATTAAAATGAGATGTCAGTGTTATTTTCATTTTCATGTAATTCAGACAATTTATCCATCGCACCCTGTAAGTAGGTTATTTGTTATTTCCCTAGCTTACCTTTAATGTCCTGTTAGTGTTAAATTTTCTAAGCCTTCTTTCCTCATTATGTGTTGTAGAAATTTCAAAAGTTTTTATGATTGCAAACATCAATTTCCTTGTAGTTCCTACATTCTTAGAAACTTCCCTGTTGCTTATTTGTTCTATGTTATTCTTAGTATTTGTCAATAAAAACTGTTGCTTCAAGTCTCTTTATTTATGAAGAGTTGTCAAACATTCAATACCAGATTAGATATTAAATAGCACTTCTTTGTTTCTTCTTATTTCTATTTTTTTCTAGAAAGATTTTTTCTATTCCTCTTTACCTTCATATTTCTGTATTATATTTTCCATGGTCTGTTACAACAATACCCAGATTGTTAAATTTCTGTACCTACCTTACTTTAAGATTCCAGATACATAGCTCACATCTTTGTTTTCGTTACTGATCACCATGTATATCTTTTTACAATTAGTAGTTACTCCTTTCTTTTCCTAACTTCTTTCAATTTCCTTTTTGGATCTGCTAACAACACTATCTTATGTTAAGATAATTTTTGCCGATAACAAATCCTGGTAGGTCTTCTAACTCTTAGAATTACAGCTTGAACAAATCCAATGGGAAAATATATAGTTGACTTTCTCTATTTTTGTACATTCTAACAGCTCGGTTGGGGTGAGGTGAGGGAAACTGGCTGGCCACATTCAATGCCTTGAAGGCCAAACTAGTGACATTCCATCGATCAGACCAAGAACTATCACCAATCAAAATGAACAGATGTTCCCTCAGGAAGCTCTTGTGCCTTGAGCACTTATTGGGACAAACTCAACTCAGCACTTAAGTGGAACTTGTACAGAGGATGCTGGAAAAATGGTCAGTTCCCTGTACTACATCAGTAAGTACCGGACTCCACCTGCTACCCTCTACAAGAGCCAGAGCAGGCCGAAAATGGAATAATGGTGCTATATATGGGCAGGAACTGTCCAGTCTTTGCTTTCCAGTCTTGATAGAGTCTGAAAATGTCCCTGCATCCTTGTAGGAGAAATTATATTCCACCCTAGAATCCCTTTCTCACAGATGAAATATTGCAAGCCTCTCACTGCTCCATTGCTATATCTATGGAAAGTGTTCAGACGAACAACATTCCTTAGTTCTACCAGTTCTAACCTTCATGGCTAAGATCTACTGTAACAAAGCATCCTCATTCCATTTGTATTCCATTGGTGAGATGTTCTATTCAAGCAGATTCTTCAAACAAACTACTGCTTTGTGGAACCCACTCCCAAAAGAATGCTTCTCTGATCACAATTTTTACCTGTTCAAGTCTAGGTTTAAGTGTTATCGCACCCTCAGATATCTGTATAAACTGTGCCTCTTACTCTGTAACCCCTTTACCTAGAATGGTTTTTGGGGCTTGTACAGGGGGAATATTATTGTGAAAATTCATGAATTTCTTTATCTGCCATGTATGTTGTTTCTTTTCAGTAAAATTACTTAAACATCTTTCCCATGTAAATAAAGCTTTTCTATTATTTCAAGTAAGTCTTCATATTGTGTAATTTGTGTAATGTAGGTCTTTATGAATTTTGTATTACTAGCATTATGATCACGATAGCATTATGATCACAAAGATAGTGTTTCTTGTGTCTGGTGTCTTATACAAAACCAGTGCTCTTGCCTTATTTCCAGTCTGTGCTACAAGCTCTAGTCATTAAAATCCTAGTAACAGACTCTTTCGTCATTGCTATGAAGCTAAACCAACTGAAGTTTTCTTGTATTCCATTACTGTCATATTATTTCAGTAACCATGTCAATCCCCAAATAGTTTTAAGCTGACAGTGTCTATTAATTACATTTGGTCCTGTTGCCTACTTTCTGCTCATTTTGGCCACTGCCAATCTTATTTCAGATGTTAATACTACAGGTCTTTCCATCAGAGTCTGTCTATATTTCTGAGATGAGGTATTATGCACATTATTTACATTATCAGTTATCTCCTGCTAATTTCCCTCTGAAAGTTCTCCACTGTCTTAACCGGGTATTGAACTCACACTCTTTGGGTCCTGTCACTGGATCTAACCAACGCCTTTATCCACTGTGCCATGTGTCCTTGAGTTAGCTGGAGATAACTGATAACTGACATCTATCAAACATGGCACGTGGAACTAGAACAGTCTACTCCAGTGAGCGAAATAAAGGGTTCAGTTTGAAATTCCAACCACCTGAAGAAGGCCGGAGCGTACAACGGCCGAAACATTGTGATAAATATGGCGACAAAGATGAGGACAATAGTCCGAATAATGTAAATGAGGTCTTTCCATGTTTATATGTATTGTAGATTTCTTTCATGCTGTCAAAGAAGAGACCTGACATATTTATTTTTTTTCTACTGAAGTTTTGTCAAAGACTTGCATCTGCTGTAAAAATTTGCAAATAGGCTTGCCAAAGGGAAAATGATGAAAAAAAAAAAAAAAAAAAAAAAAAAAAGGTTAGACGTTTACTTTCAGGAAAGGTTGTTAGTTGTCTAAGAGATTCACCAATAACAATGAAGAGAAAACTAATTGCAATCAAATGCATACTTAAAAAAAAAAAAAAAAAAAAAAAAAAAAAAAAAACACTAACCTGTAACCGAATAGTAATATACATACTAACATATACTTATTGAGAGAAAAATTCAATTTATACAGCATATATACATAAACAATTAACAGACTAAACATAGTGAGCTTTTTTGCTACTATGTTGCTACATTCCTTGGTCCCATCAGCAATGATGTTTGCAAATTGGACCTGCCATGCTATGTACACAAGGATGAATCATCTTAATATCCTTCATATTTGATTTGTAAGGAATAAGTTCCACTTAAACAACTTCTTCCAAAGAACAGCCACTTTGTGGAATAGACTCCCAGCAGGATGTTTTCCCTGATCTCTACACTCTTGACCACTTCAAGTCTAGAGTAAAGTTTTTTTTCCTGTATAACCTCATGAACTTCACTTGCCTTTTCTTATGCTCATACAACACCAAACAGTAATGCTCTACCTTGAGTGGTTCCCGAGCCTAGTATCGGATGAACATTAGTATAGAAAAAAATAAGCTAGATATTCATTAGTTGACCATGAATTCTAATGAATACAACTAAATCACAAGTTTAAAATGATTCAATTTTTATATGTATGGTACTAAATCAATACACATTCATTATGATTCTCAACATATGTCTTTGATTGAAATACATAAATTTTAGCCGTAATAAAAAATAGAATAAAAATCAATAAAAAACACTAAAGAGTTAATTTAAATCTCAAGTTTTATTAAATATATAAAAAATTTCAACTTCTTTGCAGGATACTGAAATGTTTATATAAAAGTTTCTTAAAGTTACTGAAAATTATTTCTGTAATAAATGAACTAATTTGTGTCTTTATATGCTTACACACCCATATAATATATAAATCTAAATTCTATGAGGCAACTTCATAATTCTAAGCTCTCAGAACATTTTCTTTCTGGTCACAGCACTAATCTAGATAATTTTTTCACATTTACAAATTTACAATTTATCTGTTGACATATCTGGTCTGGTGCTCCTGCTGCAAATCAAGATTCTCAACAAAATGCAAAGAAAGATCTGTAATATAATTAATCTTGACCAGGCATCTACTTCAATCACTTTCTCACAGACAATATTTTTATGAAAACTGCTCTGACAAGCTTTTTTCCTGAATTCATGAATTTAAGAGTGCTACTCAATTGATTTCTAGGACCCACTCTTTTACTGTTGAAAAAACTAAATACAACTGCCACTTCTATTTTAACAGTTTCTTTTCTCATATTTTCCACCTGTGGAATTCACTTCCATTTCCTTGCTTCCCTGATAACCACAATCTTCAAAAGTTTAAATGCAACATCAACTGCCATCTCCTGTCTTCTTAAACCTCATTCATCTTTCATCCTTTCCTCAATCTTTCCTATTGTCAGTCTTCTTTTTCACTTTCATTTCCTGCAACTCTCTGCATACTAGTGGTATTAGCACCTTGCTTGGGGTGAAATGATTAAAAAAATTTCTCAACTCACAGAATTCTGTAACAAAGGTATAAATGGTAATCTAACAATGTAATAACTGTTGAATGAGGTCAAGGGCAGTGAATGAAATCTTATGAGCCAGGCTGTAGCAATTATTGCCTGGTCACACAATATTGTGATGAACTATTATGCCATTTTACTTTCAGATGCTTTTTATAGATTGCTAGTTTCACTTGGTCTGATTAAGGAACAAGTACATGCTTGAATGAATTATTTTATTTTTATAGACAACTCCTTTCCAATCCAACCTCTCCAGATACAGAGTATAACCATTACTAAATAGTCTTTTAATATATTTACAAGTGGTTTATACTGTTGTATTCCTTAAAGTTGTTGTAAATTATTCACTTTCAATAAAGTATCAAATAAAAAAAAAAAAAATTTTTTTGCTGTGTGGAAGTCAAGCATCAAAGAGACTAATATAACCAAATGGTGCAAATGATTTTGATGATATGAGTTTGATGGCTATCTTCTGCACCAGATAATATTGATTAGTCTCAAGCAATATTTTAATATGAATAACTTCAACCTCAACTGAATTGTTATTCAGCAAGATATCTCCAGTCAGAAATTTCACAAATCAGCTTTGACACATCAAAAATCATTCATAGTAACTTTGACAAGTGGCACAGATTTTTTTTTTAGCTGTCTTAAAATATGCAGAGAAAATGTTGGTTATTATTCCATGTTCAATGCTTGAAAAAGAAAAAAAATCTGTTCAATTTTTCCTCTTTTAAATGTATGCTGAGACAAAATCTTTAATTTAGTTGAAATGAAATGCTCCTAATGTCATCTCGTGAATGTGTGGGTAGCTTAAAGGTTAACGAAGTGGAATCAATCATACAAGTTCAAATACCCACACTATTGCATTCACTTTCACACAAATGCCTTTACAAAAGACATGAATCCATCCTTTTGTTCCCTAGCTATGGATTGAACAACAGTGTATACAAGGCCCTCTCTCCTTGACTAGCAGCTACTTTAAGAGAAAGACTACACTGAATTCCCAACTGTGGAAAAGGCAACATAAAACCTATCCATTATTTGTCCCAACAAGCCATGGCAAACTGTGGATAAATAAATAAAATCTGTGGATAGCCACAACTATTTACATAGTGAATTTATAATTTTCAAATAACATTTCAGAAAAATATATTTTATTTTTGAATGATTATTTTAAGAAAATTGTTGTATTAACAAACCTGTCAATATGGACAAATTTATAGATTTTTCCTGATAAGGAGATCATAAAAAAAGATTACAATCAATTTAAATTCAGTTTGAGATGCACCAAAGTATTTTGCTTATTAGAAATATTAAATTCAATCTATTAGCTTGGACTTAAAATAATTAATGCTCTAAGAGAGCTTTTTCATTTTTTAAATTGCATTTAAACTTTGGTATCACTATTTTTTGAAGTAGATAACCACAAATACATAAGTTGGGAGGCAAGAAATTTCTCATTTTCCTATCATGTGACTTATGAGAAATTCTTCACATCAAAATATGTTAAACTTTATAATCAAACCAGAGTGTTCCTATTAAGTAGGTACCACATTACTGATTTGCTAAAAAATGAATATACCATGATGAAAAAAATTCCCCAAATTTAATAAAAACAAAAGTTTTATCATCAAAATCTTTATATTGTTATTAAGAAAAACCAGGATTTTTTTATCCTTTTTAGAATATTTGAAATTTTGGTTAAAATTTTTTTTTTTTGCATCAACCCAATGGACAAAGATTAATATTTAAGCATCTGTTTTGTGGTGAAAAAAAAAAAAAAAAAAAAAAAAAAAAAAAAATCACTGATTTGGAAATTCTTGCAAAAATCAAATTGTTGGATTTTAATGAAACTTTCAGGACTTATTCACAAATGAATGAAATTATCCTCAAGGACACATGGCACAGTGGATAAAGGTGTTGGTTAGATCCAGTGACAGACCAAAAGAGTGTGAGTTCAATACCCTGTTAAGGCAGTGGAGAACTTTCAGAGGGAAAATTAGCAGGAGATAACTGATAACTGACATCCATCAAACATGGCACGTGGAACTAGAACAGTCTACCCCAGTGATCGAAATAAAGGGTTCAGTTCAAAATTCCAACCACCTGAAGAAGGCCAGAGTGTACAACGGCCGAAATGTTGTGACAAATATGGCAACAAAGATGAGGACAATAGTCTGACTAATGTAAATACTGTACATAATACCTCATCTCAGAAATATAGACAGACTATATGTTTTAAGTGTGTGTGTGTGTATATATATATATATATATATATATATATATATATATATATGTGTGTGTGTGTGTGTGTGTTACCCCCCACCACTTACTCAATTTTATGAAATGGAGAAATTAAATTTTGTGCAAATTAATGTTTACATTAGTTAAAAGCAAAACTCCTTGGAGAATTTAAATCATTTTTTCAGAAAATAGAAAACACCCATTACCAAAAATCTGCTCAGAATCATAAAATAAAAAATGTAATAAAACTAAGATATTATTTAGTTTGCAAAGCTTTTAATTGCTTTTATAAATAAGATATATTTTCGATGCTATTATGTTAGGAAAAATTTTTTTTACAAGAATTGTTTTCATTTTTTAAAAATTTTAATTACAATAATTTATAAAGTTTTAAATATTTAAATTTCTGTATTACTTTGTGCTGGTTAGGTGATATTGTTATTAAGTAAAAACTATATTTACTAATCATAAATGGAAAAGCTTAGTACAATTCATCGAGCAACAATATTTCAAAGAGAATTTTGGAATTTTTCTTTTGTTTATATAAATGGATCAATTTTTGTAAATATGGATGTTCATACATGACACTATCAGAAAATAAGAGCAAAAACTAAAGGAAATTTGAAGCCAAAATACCTAAAATTTAATGAAACATTATGAATATTTACCTAAATCTTTCAGATTACTGGGTAGTTAAAAATGATATAAAAAATGGTGCTCACATATTTCTTAAGTAAATTTTACAGATATCTCCATGGTAGAAAAATATTAGATGAATTTCCATTTGTCATTCAAGCTGTCAACACCTAAAATAAACAGCTACCACTCTGTTAAAAATGAATTTCTGCAATATTTCAAACTTATAGCAGTTGTTTCAAATCAAATTAATTCAACTTTAAATCAGTTAATATTCCTCAAATAAAATTTCAGAAAAGTATATTTTATTTTTAAAGATTTTTTTAATAAAGAGAATTACATTGATGACAGATGGGGGTAAAAATCAAGAGTTTAAAATGAAAACTTTTTCTGGTCAATTTAAATTAGTCTTGATATTTGGCAAAGTATTTTGCTTATTGGAAATATTAAATTTAATCCATTAGTTTGGAATTGAAACTAAAATAATTTTCAAGAAAGATCTTTTTTAAAAATTCATTTTAAACTTTATGTATCACAAAAATCTTTAGAAGGATCTACTATTAAGATTCCATTTGAAATATAAAGGTGATGAAAAGTATTATACTCAAAAATATATTTCATAACTTATGATAGGGACTATATAAAAATACATCTCAGGTACTTCATTACTAAAAAGGATAATTGAAATTTTCAATAAAAATTTGAGTTTCTTGAACTCTTAACGCTCAGTTATATTAAACATTACCTATTCCACCCCACCATTTACAAAATTCTAGAAAGGTGGCATCTTGTTTACATCTGTTATGGAGTAATTTCACAGTGGAGGCTTGTATTTGTTCTAAGTCGGTCCTAAAATAGGTTCGACGTACAAAACGTTAGGAACTTGATATAATAAGTATAACGCAGAGTAATCTAGTTGTGGTTGCTGATGCTTTAGTATTTGACTGTCGTCCGACATCGACTAACTCCACTGAGCGACTGACTCGTTACTCTTACTACTCCTACTTATTATAGGTGGGAGAGTCTATTAACTATAGAATAGGTGTGTTCCACTATAACAACATCCCAAAGAGTTAAAGTTGTTTACCAATTAATATATTTAAAAATATTTTCCAAACTTAAAAGTTCTTATTGGGAATAACATGCAGTCTATTTCCAACATCAATAATAAAAGAAAGCATTTGTTTGGTACAGAGTTAATCAAGAGAGAAAGCAATTTTTAAACATGTGAATTCATCAGATATTCCATCAGTGAGACAGTTTCCAGATAAAGGATCACCAATTGAAGTTTAGTTTTTCAAATGAGCTTTCAGTTTTAAAATTATTTTCACTATTCAATTCACCATTTAGTAATGGAACACATTTTTCCTTAGAAAAACATAGCTATTCAATTATTTTGTTTATATAATTACATCTTAAAGTAAATTTAAAGCCAACATTTCTAAAATTCAATAAAACATTACAGAGAATATTTTCCTAAATTTTTAAGATTACAGAGTACTTAAAAATTATACTAAAAAAGCACATCATTTTCTTCAATTGTGTTTTACAGATAAAGACTCCATAGAATAACATTAGATCTGTCACCAGACTGTCAACACAGCTGCTACTGGGTTAAAAAATGCATTTATATAGTATTTTTAACTAAAGATAAATAATATTTGTTTCAAATCAGATTAATTATACTTTAAATCAGCTAATATTCTTCAAAGAAAGTCTCAGAAAAGTATATTTTATTTTTGGAAGATTTTTTTTAATAAAAAAGAGAATTACATTGCGATGAAAGACTACAAAAAAGGGTGCTAATCAGCTATTTTAGAAAAAAAAAAAAAAAAAAAAAAACTATTTCCAGTCAATTTAAATTAGTTCCTGAAATATTAAATTTAATCTTGAAATTAAATTTAAGCTTGAAATTAAAATTTTTAAAAAGCTTCAAGAAAAAAAAAATTTTCATTTTTAAAAACTCATTTTAAATCTTAGGTATCACTTTTTTGTGGAGGCCCCTACTGAAAACCTTCTGTAATTCTTATCAAATAAATCTCATATTTGCCTGTAGTTATTTTAATCTACACAAAAGCATAGAACATTGCATAATGAGCTGATCTGTAACCATATTTAAGCTAGTTCACAATTCTTTTCAAAACAACATTTCTAATATCAAGAGCTTTACAGAATTAGCTCAGGTTTTGATAAAACCAGAACAGTTCTATTATTTCATCACTTGAGGGCAAATCAACTACAAATAGCCTATTTATTTTTTTCTCCAGATTATGCTTAGCAAGCAATTACTGCAGAATATTCGATAAATACAAAAACTCATGCATTCAGAGACGTTGGTTACTATTCTAAAGAGAATTCAGAAGTGATCATTAAATCTGAAGTTTTGCTTACATCAGTATAAACTTGAAAATAGTGTGCTTGCTGAAAGTGATAGGATGTCAAAAATCCTAACCAATTATCAACCACACCCATCCACTTGTTATGAAGACAAATTTACAATAGGTGAAACTAAGATGCTCATAAACAAAAGGAACTAATATATTTTAATTTTATTCTATAATATGGGAAGATATCTTATTGGTAATAATGACAGCTTGACAATATTTGTCTATCACCAAAATGAGGTATTGAGATTATTTACATTGTTCAGACTGCTGTCCTCATCTTCATTGCCATATTCACAATGTTTTGGCCATTGTACACTCCAGCCTTCTTCATACCTCAGTGGATAAAGTGTATTCCAATCACCTGAAGAAGGCTGGAGAGTACAATGGCTGAAACACCATAAATATATCAATGAAGATGAGGACAACAGTCCAAACAATGTAAATATATCCTGAAAGGTTATTCATTTTCAAGAACAACATTTAGATTGACAAAAATATATTTTAAACACTCACACAAGCTACACATTTTTTTTAATCAAATCACCCCAAGCAACATGACAATGCCACTAGGATCCAAAAGGCCACTAGGAGTGAAAGAGAATGAAAGAAGAAACTGGAAACCCAATCCTAAACAAATAAGGGATAAACATCTACTCCTGTTCAAAAGTGAAGCAGGCGATAGGTGAACATATGTACTCCTATTGAGGAGAATAAAAATAAAATAAAAAAATTTATAAATAATTAGTAAATAAAATTTAAGTGTTCAAGCAGAGATATTAGAAGTATGGGGATTAAGGAAACTTTAGAAGTAACCGGAAACCTAATCCTAAACAGGAAGCAAGAGATAAACCTCTACTCCTATTCAAAAGAACACACACTATATATATATATATATATATATATATGTGTGTGTGTGTGTGTACACATATATAGTGGTGGACTCTCCCATAGTATTCAACATATGAGGATCAAGTAGCTCAGTTCCTAGGAACCAACAGCCCAGACATCAGCACATATATGGATTTGATTATAGTGGTGAAGGCTTTGTGCAGAACCAATCACACTTTTTTGAAGGGTTGAATACAGAAACCTGGTGCATTATGTGCTACAAGGACCCCAAATGACCCTCCTCATGTTTTGAATTCAGAGTTCTCCTTCTCCTAGACCAGTTGCCATCCAAGGCTATAGAACCCAGTCTGTCTTGCTATTTACATGGCTGGAGGGGGAAGAAACTAATTAATACCTTTCCCAAGAGTATTAGCAAGTAAGTCAATATAATAGATTCGACTGGAATTTGAACTTGGCCCACCGATTCCTCAATCAGAGCTGCTTTCTACTACTCCACTGTGCCATATATATATATATATATATATATATATATATATATATATATATATAAAGAATTGTTTCTTATATTTCAAAGAATTATTTTTTGTGATGCCCTTGATCTTGATTTTTTTGTTTTTTTTTACCCATTCTATTTTTCTTTTAGCTTAATCTTAAATGTACATATTCAGCAAGCTAATAGTTAATCAGTTAATATAAGCAGATAAATAAACTAACTTATGCTTGTCACAAACAAAAATAAAACAATAAGGTTTACAAGAGAAAAGCTGGGTACAAAGTTTTTATATTCTAATGCATAATTAGAAAAGTGAATCAGCAATCTCTTAAAACTGCATTTCTTCAGCAAATTCATATTCAAAATAAGTCACAAACTAGATATTACACAACCAGCAGTTACAAGTTCACATACAAAAAACTTGAATTGATTTATGATTTACAAGCCTTGTCTAACAAGAGTTGTATATGCACCAAAAATCATGGCAACAGCCTCATGAACAATACAGTTAACCATTCACATTTAATCTCTTACAAAAGAGGCCTTGTCAAAAAAGATTAAACCTTATGCCTATAAAGTACAAACATAGATCAAATTATTAGGCAGAAGATTTTGATAACATAATCAAAGGGTCAATGACAATCCATTATAAATATATAGACTGGATTTGAATGAGCTAAAAGAAAATTAAATACTAATTAGTAAAGATGCATTTTAGAAAACTTGAATGATGGTGGTTTTTTGGGTTTTGCTAACTAGCAAAGAGATGAACATTGTAACTAATAGCTCAACTAATTCTGATCATAACCACTCCATATCAAGTTAAGATTATGGTATAACACTATCATAATTTGCTCTCATGTGCATTGCTGGTTTTAGGATATGTGCTCCAGGTTTTCTTTTCAGGAATCAAAGATCAGATTATATACCAGGAATGCTTATTCTATCAAGTTGATTAGATTTTCTTTGTTTTGCAAGTTCCCATATCGAATGAAATAAAACCTTTACTATTTAGTAAAAAGGAGTTTAAAGCTGTTTATTAAGTCTCAACTGATGCATATGAAAAATTATGATAAAAATATATTTACACTATTTACATCAGTTGAACTATTGTCCTCATCTTTATTGCCACATTTACAATGTTTCGGCCATTGTATGCTCCGGCCTTCTTCTGATGATATAGAGATGGTCCAGTAGATAAAAGCATTGGTTAAGTGATCCAAAAAGTAACTTGACCCAAAGTGTTGCGACTTCAATACTTGGCCATAGCAGAGGGAACAAAAACTTGAAGAGTTGAGTTACTAAAGGGAATTAACTGAATCAAGATATCCAAGAAAGGCATGATATGTAGAATTATAACAATCTACCCCCGTGAACTAAAAGGGTTCAGTTTGAATTCCAATATATATCACCTGAAGAAAGCCGAAATGTTGTGAATATGGCAATATAGATGAGGAAAACAATCTGAACAATGTAAATACCTCATCTCAGGAATATAGACAGAGGATAAAATATAGTATATTCATAGGTAAAAGTGCTGAATACAAGGGACAGAGTATATGTAAATATAGATGTGGACACTGAAGGAGGTGACAGTGTTGCATGCTTGACAGGCTGAAGATTGTGTTCAAGCATAAAAAAAATG
>OZ010614.1:32329245-32414245 GCA_963932145.1 Acanthosepion lycidas | reverse complement strand
CTCTACAGAAACTGTAACTAAGTTCTGTAATAAGGATTGGCTAGCCACTCTAGTAGACAGGTATCCTTGAATGCGAGTGGTTAGCTATTATAGAAATATATATATATATATATATATATATATATATATATATATGTGTGTGTGTGAATCTGACAGAATGATAGGATAAGGAACAAATAGGAAACATTTATAAATAAAACAAATTTTAATTTTCATCCAAGCTACATCAGAAAATGAAATCTGGAGAAAAAGAATTCGATGCACATTATGTTAACCAACAAAAATTTAAAATAGCAAAATTATCTTTTTTTTCTTTCCCGTATTTTCTTGTCTTCAATAAAAAGTTTAGATTTATAAATATTTCCTATTTGTTCCTTATCCTAGGATACACACACACACACTTTAGTACATTACACCAAAACACGTCAAATTCGTTACACAATTGCAGCCATGTTTCGATTTGTAACAATGCATCTCATCAAGCAATTGTAAATTACCCGTAATATTGCTCTACTTTGTATCAAGACCTCTTTCAAATTAAATGTTACGAACGTTGGAATTGTACTCTATTTGTTCTCATCTTACCTGCATACATACACACACAAGTGAGAACTAATTTCAACTATTTAAAATCAAAGTTATCAATTTCTGTGAATTCATGTACAAAATACAATGAGTTCAGGTTAATTTTTTTTAATTTAGCATTAAAAATCTTTAGTAGATAATTCAGAATGCAACTTTCATTAATTAGTTCCAAGTTGAAATTTGTTCTACACCCCATATATATATATATATATATATATATATATAGATGACTGAGAATTAATTTTTGTTTTTAAGTTTTTCCAGCATTCTTACATTTTTCATTTAGTTCAGTACAAAAACTGTCCACATCATCCATTGACCCAAATGCTTTCAACCACTTAGTTAATGGCTAATGAAGTGGCTGAAAGCACCTGCAACTTTGGACAATATTTGTGCTCTCTCACCCCCATCAACTGAAAAACGTAATAATTCTGGAAAAACTAAAAAAAATTAAAATTTTTCTTGTTCATCATATTTAATGAAAGATGTTTAAAAGAAAGGTTGTAGCCCAAATATATTAATGTACATACACACAGCAAGTAATTGAGAATAAAATATAAAAAGTAGAGAAAAAAAAATCAGTTTATTTTCCAAGAAAAGAATCTGTTTTTCAGAGAATTATATGCATTTTCAAGTTAGAAAAAGAAAAGTTATTTAATAAAAGAACCCTCAACTTTGAGGATGGCCTCAATGCTACCTTGAAAGTGACCACATGTCTGGGTTGGGTCATTCTCATTCAAAGCAGTGATCATGTCCACATTTGCAGCCTTCAATGAGTCCTTGCATTGTCAGGAGAATTCAAGTCAGGGGAGTTATTGGAATTGTGCTTGTGAAAATTCTCAACCAGTCACATGTGGATCACATGGAAGTCCTAGTGGAACATGCACAGCCACCAGCCTCTACCAATTGCTTGATCATCATGTCCAGTACCTTGACAGAGGCAGTAGCATTGACACTGAAGCCTTGTGAGAAAAGCCTGATTGCATGACATGGCATTCTTTTCCCACTATCCTTAGGACCATCACAGACACAGTGATACCTAACATACCTTTTGTGCATGAAGCTCACTGTCCATGAGTCACTGTGATTAGTGGTTCACCCCATAAGCACAGTGTACCTTTTAATTTCCTATGTTACTATGTTAATGGTTTTGACACCTCTAAAAGAATTGGAAATGTTAAAATTTTCTATATGCTGCCTAACATTATATGCTTTTCTATTTATGACCCGCTAAAGAGGTGTTCTATCATATATAAACATCACATGCATACATGACATAAATTAAAAAGTAATTATATGGCTATGTTACTCATTGTCATGGTACAATATTGACAAAATGAACAACTTTTCTTAAAGTGTTTACCTGTGTGTGCAAGCACACTTACCTATTCTTCAAAGATGCTTTGGGAGATTTCAACCAAGTTTTTATCTATGATCACTATATCTCCAAAGCTTCAGCAGTAACTGTTTATATATCATTAACAAAAAAAAAAAAATAAAAAATCTTAATACAAAACCAGATCAATATTATTCAAGGCTGAAAAAAGAAACAAAAAAATATTCAGAGTTTTCTTTGGCTTTATAATTCAAATTTTTTCATGAAGAGAGTAGAAAGAAAAGCCTGTAAATTCCATGTACTAAAATCTTTAGTTACACACAGTGCTTCTCCAAATCTCCATAATATTTCAACCAATTTAATTAATTTCATAAAGACAACATGGCTCATTAGTCAAAGAGAACAGTCTAGAATGGGAAGTCAGTCAGTACCTTAAAAATGTGTTTAATGAGAGATTTTATTATTGGTGATGATTGATAAGCATTGAAACAATAGAAAAATACTATACAAATACCCAGACTTACTCATCTAATGCTTTTTATCCTTTTATTAAGAGATTACTCTTACTAAATGAGTAAGAAAAGTATACATAGCTACATCATTAAGTCTTAATTAAAATAAAAACTTGTGATAAAAAAAATTAAGTCATAATAACTGTGAGGCTGCAGACTCATTGATGTACTATCTTATGTCAATTATTAAGATAATGCCCAAATATATGAAATTTTGTCTAAATACACATTATGTAATTATATATATATATATATATATATATAAATAAAAAAAGGAAAAATGAGTGAGAGGGCACCAGTGCATACTACTCATCCCCAACTTGTTGACAAAGCCTGATTGGGGTACTAAGTAATGCTTTGTGACTCACTATCTTATCAATATTTGCTTTTTTTCTACCTAGATTTTTCTAAGTCACAAAAAAAAAAAGAAAATTATATAGAATTCACTTATTTTTATCCATGATGTTGAAGGTGTTAAAATTATTCAAAAAGTCAATGAAAAGTCAATGTTAAAAATTGCCACAAATCACTGTTGATTTAAGATGGAATGATCTGTTATGTCTTGAATTTATATCTAGATACATTGTATCTATTTTTCAATTTTTCTAGTTGTTCACCTATATTACACATGATCCATTATTGTACAGAATTATGTACAATAAAATTTGTATTTAATATGAATATTACCTTATGAAAATTGAGATGTAGTACAGGGTTGGCAGGCCCTAGCACCAGCCCTCTATATAAATGTTAAAGTGATTGCTGTAAAGTGCTCAGCCTGACCTACTAGCTACCTGAAATCAGAACAAATACGAGTTATTTTGGGAGGAATTTTTAGTCAGGCAAAGAACTTTGTAGCATCATTTCGTATAAGGAACAACATGTTTCAATATATGAAAAATTCTTATTGGCATCTAAAAGGATTATTTGTTGAATAATGATAACATTTATCTGTACATTCAGGAACAGAAGTGGTTTGTTCAGAGTTGATGTAAACAAACGACAGCCATTTGAATGCAAATCCCAAATTTCAAAGTCTTAAATAAAATAGTCATGTTGAAAGTTTGAAGCTGCTTTAAGATAGGTCCAAGGTCTGTTTTGATAGATGAAGAGCTTTGGAAAAAGTAAGAATGATTGGCAGATACCATCAAATTCTGAAACATTCACTGAAGAGCTATAAAGCTAAGTTGGTGATTTTATTACAATCTGCATCATCGTATCAAGTTATACTTGAGAAAATATAAAAATGTCTTCAACATAAATTTTTAGTCATTGCAGCAATGAGGAAATGACAAAAATCACAAGATATTGGGTTCCAAATGAATTCGCAAAATATATTGAACCAATCATTATGTCTGCTTTGAAAGGAGACACACAAGTCAACAGAAGACATTAGCTGATTTCTCAACTGTTCATTTCACAGCAAATGCTATGTTACTTTTAATGGAACAAAGTTTGCAGTTTTTGGTGGAAACTAACTTCTTAAATTTGAGATGCTAACAAGGTAGGTGGTTTATTGTTTTGGGGAAGATTATAAATGATCAAGAAATTGACCAAGTGATAACAGCAGATGTTTGCTATGAGACAAAACTACTGCCAAAATTGCTTAGCAAAAGTTGGATTCAATTGACTTTGAAGCATTTTCACTGACAGTCTATCACTAAGTCTAAAACATCGACTTTTAAAATATTTGTGTAGTCAATTTTACTGTATAGTTCTGAGGCATGAACCCTAAACAGCAACAGACACTCCAAGTCGCAGAAATATGGTTCTTGTTAAAAGTTCTTTGGACTGTACATGAAACAAAGAGAGTTCAACAAGAATTCATTCTGTGCCAAACAATTGAGCACCAACAAAAGAGTCTTGGGCTACATAATTCAAAAACAAGAACTTGAAAATCTTAGCTTGGGAGAACGTTTCTGTGGTTCAAAAGTCAAAGAAAGACAGTGGACCATCTTTGTTCTTCCCCTCAAACTTCGACAACTCTAGGACAGTGTTGTGGACCTCTGATTTCAGACCATTAGTCCATGCATGTACCACCCAGGGCACTTCAAATAACCATGATGCAATGAAATGGTGAGCTCATGGCAAGTTCTAGGTAGTGTTCAGAGGATAGCTCAGAAATTGAATTTTTGAAAGTACACATGGAGATATGATTCAAGAAAAAATGCTTTCAGAAAATTTTTTTATGCATTACAATGCTCTCTACATTCAAAGAAAATGAAGAAGTATCTGAATAAAATGGGTTTTAAAACTCATTTTCTAACTTGTTTGCTCAATCTTGAACACATTGAAAATTCATGGTGCATTCAAAGGTTCAAATTGGCAGATTGTGATTTACCACCAAAGATGATCTTTGAAATGCTATTCTCTATGCTGTGCAGTCTGTCTCATATCAAGAAATTCAACAGCTCATAAAATCAATAAATGATTGGCTTTAACAACTATAACAAGAACATGTCGCATACATTTCATGTAAATGTTGTTTTTATAATCATTGACATTTTTCAAATTTTTATTTTAAACAATCATTTTATGAAATGTGTACATTTTACAGTTGTAATTATTTTTAATTGAAAAATAGTTAAAGCTTCAGTAATCTGGTTAATATACAACTTGAAAAATCCATATAACTCTTGCACAACATAAGTGTGGCATGTAATCAATTATAATCTATGTAATATGTGAAATGTTCTACATGTTAATAGTGTAAATACTTTCATGAATTCCTTTATTAATTTTTTAAAAATTAGGAATATTAAATTTCGATATGCAATATAAAGACTTTCCTGCACTACTAGGTAGAAATGTACTATATCTTGAACTTAATTGCTTTAATAGTTTTATTTTCTTAAAAGTTTAGAAACCCTTGGTAATTATGAGGTATTACTATTAGGTTGGTGCAAAAATGTCGTTTTCTCACATGGTAACATATGTGAGAAAGCGACATTATTTTTGTACCAACCTAATAGAAAGAGCTTGGTAATTTCTTTAATTTAAATTTTTTTTTTCTCTGTATTGATGACTTCTATAACAGTTCATGAATCTAAGCAGCTTATTACTCAATCTTGTCAGCTCATAATATCACATGTAGAATGAGAAGTTCTAATTGACTGATGCTCAAAGAGAAACAATTATTGAACTGAAAAAAGGCAGGCAAGTGTTACAAAGAAATATACAAGCAACTGAAGTCATCAAGATGTGTTTCGTTTTTGTAGTTGATATGCAGCTGAAGGAAATTTTCTAATAAGAAACGTTTAATGCATCCTGCAAAGTTAATAGAGCATACAAAGAGTCAAATGAAAAGTGAAGTACCTATCAACCCATTTCTCACTGCAAATTAATCTAAGTGTCAGCTTTTTCTATTAAGAACAGTTGCATCTGATATGGTAAATACTATTCTGAAAGAGGAATTTGGCTTATAGAATTTTGGATTAAACATTGATAAATAGCCATTTGTTGAAATTCAAGAAACTCTATAACAAAAAGTATTGGGCAGTAAAGGATTGGTTAAAGACTGTTCTAATGAACTCAATTTTATCATTTGGAACAATCAAGTATGAATGAAGCCTATGAGGATCAGATCTAATCAACAATTCCCATAACTTCTTTTTTTTCCTTTGTTTTTAATCTTTTCAATCTCAAGCAAGGTAATAAAACCACTAAGATGCAAGGGGTTACTGAGTGTGAAAAATTATTAGAAAAAAAAACAAACAAACAAAGAAGAAGAAAACAAAAGAATAGGAATTAAGACAGAAGATAATGATTGACACTGCATTTAAATTTTTGAAGATCAAAGTTGGCTGGAAAACAGGAAACCAAAAGAGATAATGACACACCTCATTATCTTCTCAGCAACTACCAAAAGCCATCATGAATTCAGAGAGGTGCTTAATAGACACATCTATTTATGCAAGTAACACCATTTGAACTAGGATGTTGCTCCATGCCATTCAGATAAAAAAAAAAAAAGTCTCAGAATAATACTGAGCTCTTTGAATGGCTACCCATTAATTCAATATAGAATATGTGGAATATGAAAAAGATTGCACCATTGAAAATCACCACTGCAGATCCTCTGAAAAAGTAAGGAGATAATTTGGACATAAGACATTAGTGATGATCTGTACTAAAGCATTGCAGTATCACAGTGCCTTCCAGAGTTAAAGCAGTGATCAAATGCTCTCCTTGTAGATATTAATTTATCAACTGAGGTTAATACTTGTAATATTTTTATATTCAAAATAAAAATCTCATTATTCTAGATGAGGTTCCAAATTCTGCTATATTATAAACACACCCACAGCAGTATAAAAATGAGAGTATGTGTAGCTCTCCCTTTTGCCCAAATAAAAAGGCAATTACATGTAGTATAGAGTCAATGAAGTGACAGATCTTCTACATGGAGATATATATATATATATATGTATGTACATACACACACATCTCCAGCCAGATCTGTTTCAAATTTTTTTTATAACCCCAAAAGAACACACCCAACACCAAGAAAAAGTTACCCTGTGGAACCAATTCCCAACATGATGTTTCCCCAATCACTACAATCTTAACCTGTTCAAGGCTAGGGTTAGTCATTATCTTCCACTTCTATGCACACAAATAGCCTACTTTGTAAAAAAAACAAAAAACAAACTAGGAGCTCACACAGTAACCTGCTGTGGTCTTCTTCAAACAAACTCAAATATCTATTTGAAATACACTGACAAAAATAAGCTTAAGACCAAGGTTAAAGTTTTATTCATTTCAGAATACATTTCTAATAAAACAAATAAATATTGATAAATATATATTTTTTTTTTCTTTGATCATTTTTACTACAGTGTAACCCGGGTATAAGAGAGTTGCCAGGACCAGAGAAGAAGTCTCTTATATCCGGGTTTCTCTTATATCCAAGTTTGGTCTATTTTGTTTAGGTAAGTATGGCTCTAATTTGGGACCAGAGAAAATCTATCTTATATCCAGATTTCTCTTATATCCGGGTTACAGCGTATAACTTTTTCTTTAAATATAATAATACCCATAACTTATTTTGTTGGCAAATTTTGATAATTTAAATTAAACCAGCATTAAAATTTTTCAAGTTGTAGAATTTTTACATCATTCGAAAGAGAAATAAATTCTGCATAAAGTGTACACAATAAAACTAATTTATATTGTTTTATTAGAAACATATTCTGAAATGAATAAAACTTTAAGGATCGGTCTTAAACTTATTTTTGCCAGTGTAGCTGGAAACATGTCATGTCTGACCAGGTAACACCTACTAGCCTTCCATTCCTTCTAATAATATTCTGTGGCCCAGGCGAGTTTCAAAAACCAATGCTATAGTGCCAATCATGCCAACCATGTTTGTTGATGAGGATTAATCACCTTCATAGAATGTAATGCATGCTGTACAGTATGACGACTGATGTGTTAAAATGTACCAATGTTGAATTGGGATACAATTTTCCCCCCTTTGTGTGGTTAACTATTATCATTTGTCACCAGCAGTACCATTCTTTCATCACTCATATGCTTCTGAAATTCGTCAGTAATTCACATATTCCTTGGATGTGCTTGCTTGGAAAAAAGTTTTTTCGAGCAATTGTTCCAAAACCCCAGAAGTAGAATACCTCATTATTCTGGCCACAAAGATCAATCCAGTTGTTACAGTTATATGTACCATTTTACCTATTATGTACAGATCTGTCTCCATTTCTACGAGTAGGCAATGCAGCACCATTCAGTATACAGCAGTCTTATAAGTAAATAGAGAAAATTATCAAATCCCATCAATCGCTGAAAACTCCCAATGAGTAGACCAAACAATAACAAAAATGTTTGAAGGTGTTGAATATAACATCTATCAGCTAAGTGACATATATATATATATATATATATGTGTGTGTGTGTGTGAGTTAACTCTCAAAGAATTTTTTTTTCATTTGTTTATTTTTCAGCCAAAAATTTTAACTTTGCACAATTGTAAGATTTTCATGTAATCAAAATATTGTATAATTCTTTTTCATCTACTGTCTTCAACCATTACCTGTTCATGTCAATAGGATTTTCGGAAAACTCAAATTCTCAGTCATTACTTTCGTGAATACAAAAGTTCAAGAATTGCTAATATAGGTTTAAAAGCAAGTTCCATTTTTTTTTCTTTTTTGAAAAGGTCAATGAATTTTTGTTCCTATAAAATTTCATATCCCATTTAAATCTTGTAGTAAGTCATTGAAAACATTCAATAGATATTCCCTTTCCCATTTAAATTAGATCTCTTAAGTTTAAATAAAAATATTAAAACTGTGGTCATGTTTTTAACTGATTATACTCTTTTATAATAATTTTCTGAGGAGAAAGCATGCTGAAATTGCATACATGCCTGCAATTTTGAGATATCAGTGTTAAGGAACCAAGTCAGCAATGCTTCTTCCAATTTGTAAACATCAATATGCTTCAAAACAAAATTTTCCGAAAATCCTATTGACATAAGTGGTAATAGTTGAAGATCGTAGATAAAAAGAATTATGCAATATTTTGATTACAAGAAAATCTTACAATTGTGCAAAGTAATCATAAGTTAAAATTTCTGCCTGAAAAATAAACAAATCGAAAAATTTCAGAGTTATCCCCAGATATATATATATATATATATATATATATATATATACATACACATACACACACACAATACAAATAAGATTAGTCACTTACCTGATAGATGTCATATTCAATACCTCAATTCCAGAGTTTTGTAGACAAAAATTTTCGTAATTGTTCAGGCCCCCACTCAGCTATTTTTTAGCAATTGACTGTGGATTTAATCATTTTCTCTCTGTTTTTATATATATATATATATATATATATATATATATATATATATATATATACACACACACTGCTGCATACTGAATGGTCTTGCATTCCCCACTTGTAGATATGGACACAGGTCTATACATAATAGATAAAATGGTACGTACAACTATACTAACTGGATTGACCCTTGTGGCCACAATGATGAGGCATTCTACTTCTGGGGATTTGAAACAACTGCTCTAAATTTTTCTCAAGCAAGCACATCTACGGAATATCTGAATTACAATAAAAAAAATAAAAAAAAATTATATTCAGTGATAAATAAATTACATTTGTCAATTACTGCATTTATTTTTGCAGTTTTATTTTCTTCATGCCCTAGCTACATAATATATGTCCATGCACCGTCACACAGCCAATAGCAAAAAGAGTGATAACTAACATTTCATTAAGTATTGACATGAATAACACAATCTTTTGTTGGCTACAATCCCACTTGCTGATTCCAGATTTTATTATTTGACTTATTTGTACTGAATACGCAATCAAATATTAGGTTGGTCCAAAAATAATGACGTAATAATGTCGTTTTTTGACCTTAAAAAATGTCAAAAAACGACATTATTACGTCATTTTTGCACCAACCTAATACAAGTTTCACATCATTCCATCTAGAAGAAGTAGAATACAAAGTAATGAAAATATTCACTCTTCAAAAGTTATTTTCTGTCACCTTTCCCAAAATTTGGATGTTAGTTTTTCCATTTTCTTTCTTTTTTTTTTTTTAAATTAAAAAGTGCTGCTATAAAGCACATCCATTTACATCCAAAGTGGTACTTTCCACCAACCAGATGGAATGAACAATCTTATCTCCTTTACTGTTCATCTTTGATAGATATGGATAATGTTTCTGGTCTTCTTAAATTTCAAAGAGGATATTCATTTTTGATTGTGTGTGTGTGTATTTGTGTGTGTGTGTGTGTGTGTGTGCAAAATCTCATGGAATTGGTATAAGAGACTGTCTATAAAATAATTTTGAAGGCACTTGTGCTTAGACATTGAAGAATATAAATTTTCTTCTCATGACAAAACAAATGCATTTTTTCCCAAATAAAAAATGTACTTCCTTAGTGTTATCTCACTTAAAAAAAAAAAAAAAAAAAAAAATTGATTTTCTGAAAAGTACATTAAGGAACAAAAACATGACCTTCACTTCATAAACTACCAAATAACTACTCTAAATAGTCAATTTGATTCTTCTTTCATGAATTACAGAAAACTAGTGAAGCTTGAAACTGAAAACCATTTAAAATATTTTCTTTTGAAAACAATTTTTAAAGTTTATTATTCAAATCTAACCATATCAAAGCTTTTTCAGGCCATTTCATATTTAACATAAAATGTTTGTTTTAACTTCTATTTTGAAGAAAAAATATCTTATTAGACATATCATAATAACTTTGTTTTAAACTTTTAAAACTATTCCCTTTATCCTAATAAAGCATTTAAACATTGAGCAAAAAAACCTCCAGAACTTTGCAAAAATGCTAAAGTGCCTAATTTTATTATCATGTCCATTATTTTTTTTACATTTATCAACACAGTTTATTTTAGTAATTAAAAATGAACTCCCCCCCCATCAAACTGCCAATAATTAGGAGAATGTGTACAACAGTTATTTATTGAGACTACTTTGAATTCTCATATGCAAATCAGACAAATACATACACATTCGCAGATGAATAATTTGAACAATAGCTTGCACTTTAACATGATGAGCTGGCAAAAGAGAGAAGAAAAAAAGGCGCAAAGCATATAAAGATGCAGCATTATTTGCATAAAGGCAGATCTCAGATGCCTCATTGGACAACTGCAGACTCCAACTGACCAGAGTCTGAAAGTGGACTTACTGTAAATAACAGCTGGGTGTTGAAGAAGCAGGTGCTCTTGTTGGTCATCACAATCAATACAAGCCTAGAGCTGCCTGGAACGGTCAATATAAGTAGCATTTACATTTGAGGTACATACAATTAGTTGAATGTTTGTATGTGTGTGAATGTATGTGTATGTTTTCATGTATGCCACAGTAAATGTACACCTATTAATATAGCATTAGATAAAAAGTCTAGAAATACAGAGAGACCTACATTTTTTGTCATGCCACTTTTCTCAATGATTTTTCTTTTAAGCAGCTGTTAAAAATTCAATTTCTATAATTGTAAAATCTGACCTACTTTATTGCAAAAACTTTTCAGTCATTGTATCCAACAAGTAACTTAAATAACCCCTGTATTTGTTCTCAGCTTATCAAACCAAATGTTTAAAAATTAATTTGAGTGGGCAAAGTCTATGGGTCTTGGCAAAGACCTTGCAGACTGGTGCTACAGAATCACAAAGTACTGGAACTATACCAAATAACAAACTACATCACTTGGGGACTTCCAACAGCAGTAGCAGTTAAATGAATATCATGTTTAATTCAAAATGAAAATAATGATATAATCAAGATGTTGATGTTCCACACTACTTCAAACAAATCGTTAGGAAGAAAATCCATCAATACTGAAAAGAATAATAAAAGCTTGAGAAACCGATTTACCTGAAAAAAACGTTTTAAGAGAAAGATTTTATAAATTTCAGCCAAAAGTAGTCCTGGCTTCTCAATGTATGCCAAATGTTTCTTTATAAAAAGCAGTAAATATTACCATTTAATTGTACCTAAAACCACCAAGGCACTAATTTGTTTCTGAAGTATTAAAATTTGCTTTGTACTTTCATCAATGATTCGATAAATTCAATTCTGGCGTCACTCATTCTTGCAACATGACCAACTCAGCAAAGTCATGACTGCATCAGCAAAGTCAATTTCATCAATGTTTATTTATATATATATATATATATATATATATATATATATATATATTATAATCTTGAATAAATATTATTTGGTCTACTTGATATTGAAAACTCTTGAGAATAGTGTTTTTGGTTATCAGAATTTTATTCCATCTGTACCAATCCCATGTATGTGTGTGTGTGTGTGTGTGTGTGTGTGTGTGTATATATATATATATATATATATATATATATATCTCATACTGACTGTACAATTTGGAGTTTCATGCTTGGTGTAATCTTCAGGTTTGGTATCATGTATTTTTATTAATATATACTTAATAGCTTTGTTATTTAGCATTAAGCACTGTTTTTCTTCCATCAAAGGATATATGTTATGTATATAAACACTTACACATTTATTCATTCAATATATATATATATATATATATATATATATATATATATATAAGTTCTATCATTGGCCAAAACCAACTGGTTAGTTTTAGTTTGAGATAATTCTCATCAATCTCAAGTTATAGATTTAATTACTCTTGACTTTTGTGTAATAGCTACTTAATATATTTTAACAAATGCAAAATTTTCTTTGAGTGATAACCAGAAAAGATTTTTCCTTGAATAAACATTAAGTTATTTAAAATATATATATTATTTTTGCCATAAGATTTTTTACCTTGCATAGATTTATCCTTTTAATGCAATCTGTTTGATGTATGAGAGCTACTTTTAATATCCTCAGTTTATTTGAAATTCTAAGCCTTCCTGGAACAGATTTCTCCAACTTTATACATTGTTTTTTCACTCCTCAAGTAAAAAACATTCCTTCAGTGAAATCATTTACCTAACTTTTTGGGTTTTCTTGTTATTTAACAGAAATTAACCATTTGGCATTCAACAAGATTTTGCACACATCTCGTATTCAAAACTATCTCAATTTTGCTTTCTCCTTAACTCACTCATCCTTTTGATAAAACTGAATAAATTTGTACTTGCAGCTTTGTAAGAATTTAAGTTTGGAGTTCAAGCACAAATACCACATTAGGATTTATTACTATAAACCTAGAAAAGAATAAAAATCCTTAAAATCTACAATGTATCTATATTAACCTTTAACATACTGGAAGTGATTTTGTTTACAAACAAAAATTTTATCCTGTCATTGCAAGCAACTCAGATGTGTGAATAATAGAGGGTTTTAATTTTGAAGTTGTATGAATAATAGAGTGTTTTAATTTTGAAGTTGTGTTGTCATATCCTACTATGGCAACAGAAAATAACCATGACTGAAATTAAGTAGTACAGTAGAGGCATATTTAAATCTAGCTTTTTCAGGAAATTCTTGGAAATAGTGAATATTTGGTTTGATGCATCAAGATCACATAATTGAAATAAGTTTTATAAATAAAACTATCATAAGACTGCATAATTTACAAGGTCCCAGTAATATCCAATTAACTTGTAAAGTTTTATATGCCTCAATTCAATCACTGAATCAAGTTTAAAAAACAAAAACAATTTACAAATGCTATCAAAAACTGGTTATACCAAAAGTTAAGAATTTGATATGCTTTGAAAAACAAGTGATAGAAGTGATCTGAAGTCAGACAAACCAGAATACCAAGAGTAATACTATTTGGAAGAATAGAAAACAAAATTTTTAGAAGCAATTTGTAATCTTAGCTGTTTGCTCCATGTTAACTTATCCTTAAAAATCTCAGCTGAAATCATTTAAAGTCTTGTGTTATATTTGGCTGTTCAATTCAGTATTCAAGATAAAGGATTAAAAAAACTCAGTTAGATAAAGGGCATTTGAACACAGCTTTCAAATTAATTCATACATAAACAATCATCAAAGGACTGCAAAACATAAAAACTACTTTTCATAGAATATTTTCCTCACAAATAAAGTTTTTTATTCATCTTACAAATTGATCATGTCATAATTGATACATCAACATCTTAATGTAACTGAATAAAAGTAAAATTAATTTTTAAAACTAAATGTAAGCATATATTCTTTAAAACAGCCATATAAAATTAAGCAACATTCTACAAAATATTGAAAAATAGGCACAAAGCTCTCAAATATAAAATGCTTTTATTCTATTTTTTTTTTTTTTTTTTTACTAATCAATTATTGATTTATGAATTACCAAAATGTTATTCTGATATTTTCAAACTTTACATCTAGTGTATAATAGAGTTTTAAAATGGTAATATGTGTCTCACTATTTAAGTACACTGTGAACTTCAACAATCTTCAGAGAAAACAGATTTCATGAAGTAAAAATACAAGTTCTGTAGTCAGAACAAATTCTGATAGAAGTCAGAGGATTACCAAAATATTTATTACCTGTTGCTTAAGCAATTTTGTCATTAAATCCAACTTGGAAATTCTTGTTTTCTCTAGTTGTCTTTTTTTGGGGGGAGGGGGGAATTAATGCTTATATACAATATTTTGTGTCTAGAGTTGTTTATATATATATATATATATATATATATATCAACTGTAATCTGATCAATACCCTCAGTGTCACACTGCTGACATGTCATAATTCAGTTTTTTTCCCTACATGTCAACCTAGTCTGCAACAGATAAGGTGTTATGGCTAGTTCTATCAACAGACATTTAAACATAGCCTAAATGTCTGCAAAATAAGCCGTAATATTAACATCCAGGAATGAAATCGGGAAGAAAAATACCAATCAACCCAGAGTATTGTGACAGAAAACAACATTAGGTTAGAATAAAACCACTTTTTTTTTTTTTTTTTTAATATCAGGTCTCTTGAGAATGTAGGTGATAATGGCTCTCTATAGATTTGCTATCTAAAGTTTCCATTGTTTCCTCTACAGTTTTTGAATTCAAAGTTGTCCTTCTCCAAGACTTGCTACCACCCAAAGCTAGAGAGTCCTGTCTACCCTGCTATTTAACTATAACTTTGGGGTGGGGGAGAAACAGATTCATGCCTTTCCGACAGGGCTGTGAAGTCGAAGCACAAAACCTTTGTCACCTCCAATTCTTCTTTATGTAATTAAGTGATTATGGCCTACAAATCTCAAAGCTTATACATACACTCATAACTTGAATAGACCTACATCATTATAACTGGGTTACATCAAAGAATAATATATCATACCTATTCATTCTTCAATATTTTCTAAATGAATTAAAGAGGAAATTTTGGAAGGATGTAGAAGAAATAAAAATAAAAATGCTATAATGTAAGACTTATATACAGTGTAACCTGGATATAAGAGAGTTGTCGGGACCGGAGAAGAAGTCTCTTATATCCGGGTTTCTCTTATATCCAAGTTTGGTCTATTTTGTTTAGGTAAGTATGGCTCTAATTTGGGACCAGAGAAAATCTCTCCTATATCCGGGTTTCTCTTATATCCGGGTTACACTGTATAATCTTTGCAAACAAGAAATAAATACAGAACAAAAATAAAACTAATTTATAACTGAAGTTGAAATATCTTTTACAGGATGTAAAAGACAAAACAAAAATAATAATTTTATAAATGTAAGACTTTTTTTTTTTCTTTTACACAGTTTTGTGTAATACTAAATAACGACAAAAAACCCCCAAAAAACAATGACTAGAAAAGATGTTGAGATGAATTTCTTTCAAGGAAATATATATATATATATATATATATATATATATATACATACATACAGTAGAAGAAATAACAATAAAATTTCTATAATGTAAAACTTTTTACATATTTTAAATTCAAATGGGGTTAGAGTCTGTATAGTCTTACTAAGTTTGACTCCAGTGACCCCTTAATTTCTTCAGATCTCACAGCCCTGCTTTCCCAAGGACATTAGTGTGAAGTAACAGTCTAGACCAGTGTTTCTCAACCATTTTTTTTTAAACTCCAGGGCACACTAATAGAATAAATTAAACTTTGGAGTACACTTTCAATTTTAATAAGGAAAAATTAGTCATGAAATTTCAAAATAGGACAATAAAAAAAAAAACAAAAAAAAACATCTGAAATAAGCATTTATTTTTTAAGACATTACATGGTATATTTAAGTATGCTTGTGTGAAAGCTGTGGTCAATGTATTGAATCTTAGGCCTTACATTTGATAAACATTCTTTCATTAGCATTCCAAATGAAGATTAGTGGTACACTTTTTCTTTAAAAGGAATTTATGAAGAATTTGGTTTTTTTTTTTGGTTTTTTTTAAAAGAGAGGCCAATAATGACCGATTTAAATCCCTTGAAGAAGGCAAGTGGGAAAATGGGAAAGGATCCACTCCTCCTTAAAGATTAAGGGATTTAGCATCTAGTTTAAAATATCAACTGACAAAGACTTATATGTAGAAGCCATGTGCTTGGTGTCTCTTGCTCATTAAAAATAAAGATTTTTGAATATAAAAATAATTCATAAATTACTTTTCTGTTAACATGGGGCACATCTGGCTAACTTTCTGGGCGCTTTAGTGCACCTGTTGAGAAATGCTGATCTAGACAGAACTCAACTTAATAATTCCACCTTTTGTGCTGATAACTGCTAAGCTATCTGCATATCAAATAAATGCTAATAAAACTGAAAAAATTAAAAATGTTGATTTAATATATCTAATTTAATTTACTGAGTGACTTCAAGTGTTCCTAAAAGCTCTTGATTTTCATCATATTTTGTCAGGTTAAACTACTCAAGATTGGACTACAGGATTTGTTCCTTTAAATGCTACACAGAAAAGGAGAAAGTATTTTTGCATAATCAACTAACTTATTTAATATTTGGCTTGAATTGATTTAATAACAGTAATCAAATTTCAATATACACCAACATCTGTCTTTTATGGCAAAAAGATTGGTTTGGTTTTGGCTCAATAGCACATAAGGTTATAAAGGTCTTGAATCCTGGTCATTTGGGGTATAGCTTTGTTATATGCAGACTAGTGATAGTTTTAGGTACAGGTTAATTGGTGAAAGTGTTTTTCTTTTTTTTTAATCAGTTATTAGGAGTGCTGGTTTCTAATACTAGTTATTTTGTATTCAGTTTTAGATGGTGAAAGGAACTCTTTCATGTTAATACCTAATGTAACAGTAAAAAAAAAACAAAAAAAAAAAACATAACACTTTCACTATTTTTCTATATTCTCAAAAAGTTTATAAAATGATTCATTCATTTTCTACTGCTTAACTCTTTGCAGGTTACTTAAAGGCAGAAAATATTTTTATATTGTAGGAACAATTTTTTTTTTTTTTTTTTAGAATTATTAAGTGATACAAGACTTATTAATTAATGGAGAAGGGAGAAAAAGTGGATTCATACCTTTCCCAAAAGTATTTTTTCATATAAGTGAATATAATGAACTGAACTGAAATTGGAACTTGGCTCTCCAATTAACAATTCTGAGCCATTATCTATTACATCACCTGCACATCCAAACTTGCAACACTTGGTATTCCCAAGTGATTACACATCTTTGTAACTAACCAAGTTCAATGTTGCTTAAATTCAGTGATTGTATAGGAACTAGTGTTTCAAAATGATATTGCCTACATTGTAAAAAGAATGATGCCTAAACAGATCATGAATAGATGAGTGCATTAGGTAAACTCCTTTCATTAGTATGATACTTAAAAAAGGCTGAGCAAGCTAGGTCATTTTATCGTCTGTCTCATAGCTTTTATTATACCCTGAACTGATTATTTTGGTGGCTTTTTCATTCCAATAAGCAATTTGATAAGCAGTAAGTATTCATGATAGGTACCTCCATGAAAACGCTTAAACAAAACCAGCATATTGTGATGAAAACGTGCTCCAAAACAATTTTATCAAAATCTTTAAGAGGAATGATCAGAGTACTTTTTTGAGTATTTAATTTTTTTATTCCTTTTTAGAACATTTGAAATTTTGATTAAAAAACTTTTTTCTTGCGTCATCTAATTTTGTACTAGCTTTTAGCATAGCAAATTTTAACCTTTTTTGTGGTGACAGAAAATCTATTCTGAATCAGAAAATAAAAAAAATGAAATAAAACTAAGACATCATTTTAGTAAAGAGGCTTTTAATTAATTTTAAGAATAATATATAGTAAAGATAATATTATCTAAAGAAAAAAATCTTTTGATGAAAAATAAAGTTTTACAATATTTGTTTTCATTTTTTACAATTTTAAATTGAATAATTTATGATTTTAAATCTTTTAAAATTCATTTTCAAAGAGATAACTCTGAGAAAATATAGTTATTAAGTAAAACTATATTTACTAATCATATATTGTAAAGCTTATTACAATCTGACCATCCTAAATATTTTTTAAAGAATTTTGATTTGTTTTTGTATGTGTGAAATACGTGCAGTTTTAAAGTATGGCTGTTCAAACCTATAACATTATCATTAAAAGGTCACATATTTTAAGGGTTGTCCCCCTTTATGGGACAAAAAGGGCCCTTATATGAACTTTATTGTCAGCTCAACCATACTTAACTATGAACACGTTAATATAAATAATATTTGTTTCAAATCAGATTAACTTTAAATTTGCTAATTTTCCTCACATTTTGGAAAAAAATATTTTATTTTTGCAAGATTTTTCAAACTGAGAATTAACTTTTGTTTACAAATTTGGAAAAAAAAAATTGATTCCAATCAATATAATTTGTTTGAAATACAAAGGGTATTTTACTTACTGGAAATAGCAAATTTTAAATCCTTTAGCTTTCAATTAAAGCTAAAATGAAAGCTTTTACATTTTTAAAAAAGCATTTTAAACCTTATGTATATCAACTTAGTGAAGGCACCTAATTTATAACACTCTTCTTATCTTCAACTGGTATTAACAACTGTTAGACTAAATGCAAGAGAAAATTGTTCTTTTATTGTAATCTTTCCACTGCCACATGCAATTACAACAAATATCACTGACCTGTTAATAATGCTATCAACTATCCTGGTAGCCATCAATTCTATTCTATAGTGATGAACCAAACTGAGCAATATTATTCAGTAAATAGAGCAGCTTTTATCTTTCAAGTCAGTGAAAATTAAATACCATAAATATTAGCATGTTATCAATAAAACCTGGCAAAAATAAGCAAATAAGATTTTAGAGGAACTCTTAAAATATTAATTCTCACAAATTGGAATAGGAAGGGTTAGCATTTAAGAAATTTTATTGAATGAAACTTTTTCCAGTTGCCTTGTCATAAAAGGCACCGTTCAAACTAAATTAGTATTCTAACCTCTTCCTTGCTTTTGGAAAATGTCATATACATCTAAATAGACTAGTTTAATGTACTTATGTAGAAAATGAATGTCATGGTTTATCTGGTAGAGGATTCAGTTATAAAACAGTATACAGTTCTAGGGTTGATTCAAATTTGTGCTTTAAAGTTGGCACTGATATTTAACCACACATTTATACACTGTGCCCATTGCAGTCCACATGATTTTAAAATTCTCCATATAAATATCTACAAAAAGAAATGGATGCTGAAGACAGTAGGAAAAAAAAAAAAAAAAAAAAAAAAAGAAAAAAGTCAACTCACCTTGTGCATAAACCCTTTTGCTAAGCTGATCTGTCCCTTGCCTTTTGCATACACAGAACCATTCCTCTCACTCTCCCGACTACTATCTCTACAGAGCCGTGTTTGACTCATTGTTAACTGCACTCCATCATTTGAGTAATCAGTAAAGTCCTTGCATTGAAGAGAGGTAATGCTGCGAGATACTGGGGTTGGCTTAATTGTAGATTCATGACGATTCTGCAAGAAAGCAAAACTATTTTAAGTTAGTATATAAAAAAGATACATAATTATACATATAACGAATCAGAGTAATTTTACATTGCTTGATTTAATAATGTCACAGCATTTATTTTATTTGAATTAACAAATGAGACTTGCTCCACTTTTCTAACATTTTGCAAATTTCAAAAAAATGTCTATTATTTACCATCATCCATACAGGAAAAATATACTGCACATATCACAAATGATTGGTACATAGCAGATATTTATTTAGTCATCAAAGGCTCAAAAACAGACTTAAAAAATTCATTAGATTTATAAATCCGTAAGGAATTATTTTCTTCTTGTTATTTGTTCAACTCGAATTTTGTTTGGGACAAGTAACATGATCTGGAAGTGATAAGATCATGACAGGTCAGTCAATATACAGAGCTAGAAAATTTTTAGTCAGAGAAATATGAACCACCCAGATATATAAGAAAGCAGAAACAATGGGTTAGGTTTAGTTGGGGTTGATCTGTCAATGTTGGGATGTTAACTGAAGAATTAAGTAATGCCAGCATGGTATTGAAGAAAAGCACCACATAAGCCAAACTTTATGGGTCTGAAAGTAATAAAGACTAAACAAATGAAAGACTAACAAGTGCTTAGCTACAATTTAGTTTATATAGCAATACACAATTTAGATATAAAAAAATAAAACAGTATGGCATAAATAATAATTTTTAAAACAATCGTCTTAAGATATCTTCTTTGGCAAGGTGTTCTAAAACTTTATAGTTCATAACAGTCTTCTTAATATGTAAAATTTAAAATTTATTAATGGATTGGTATACTTTCTGAAATTGTTCAAAATTAATTGACAATCCATTATCAAGAACCCATTCTTTCTGAGCAGGCAACACTTGGCAACAATAATAATCTAATTACAAGTTAGATATGAACAAAATTGGCTTTAAAAAAACTTCAATCTGTGTACAATTAGATATCTGCTCTTATCCTAATTTCGCATTAACTATCAAAAGATAACAACTATCAAAGCTTCCTCAAGAATGGGAATTAAATTTTATTTGTTTATTTTGACAAATTAAAGCCAGCTTATTTGGAATCCAAACAATTATAAGAGAAATCATGTAATGAAAGTAGTGTTGAACAACCACTCTTCTGGTTCCTTTCAAATTAATACAAAAGGTCTCCCAGGGCTGTATCCTTGGATATTTTTTTTTCTTTTCAACAACCTTCCCAGTGTCATCAGTTCCCAACTGGGTATTTATGCTGATGAAACTAATATTTACTCCTCTCTTAATAACAATCTTAATATTTTCTTTAAGTGAAACTGGCAGCTGATCTTGAAAATGACTTTCAATCAGTTGCCATCTGGGAGCAAGAACTGGTTTGTGAATTTTAATACTTCAAAAATAAAACTGCTGTCTTTTACATTTGTCGTAGAGAAACATTTTTAGCTACCATCTGCATGGCTGCTGCCACCCTAAGAAAGCAATTCATTGTCTCCTCAGTCTAACATTTTCTACCAATATGAAATAATTATACAGAAACAATTGTTAGGTCTGCTACTAGGAAAAATGGTTTACTGTGTCATGTCAAACAACTTTTCTCAACAGAATCCACCTTGCATGTTTATAAATCTACCATTTATCCATGCATTGAATATTGCTGCCATATATGCTTTGATGTCCCTGCTATATATTTCAAGATTCTTCACCTGGCATCACAGCTTCAGTCATTTCCCCAATACTGTAATACAACTTCTGTCTTTTCTATAAATATTTTCATGGGAATTTGTTCTGATGAGCTTTCCTCCTTGATACTTCAAAGGTATGAATTTAAGTGTAGTACTAGATTAGCAACTAGGTATCAACATTTTAATGTTGAACTAACTAGAGGCAACCAAAAGTTCTATTCTAATTCTTTTTTTTTTTCCTCGTACTTCTCATCTATGGAACTTTTCCAGTACTTTCTTGTCACCTACAATCTTCAAAAATTTAAGTGGAACATCAAACACCATCTTCCGACTTCCTGAATCTTGTTCTTTTATTGTCCTTTCTCTTCATTAACATCTTTCTCATTTTCCTTCACCCTCAGTAACCCCTTGCATTTTAGTGGCACTATCACCTTACATGATTTGAAACGATTAAAACAAATCTATTTACATCTGTCTAGTGTTGTTGGCAGGTGTCCAAAAGTTTATGCTTTTATCAGCTATCATCTAAGCAAAGGAATTGTTGACACTGGCATGCCAGTTTATTTTACAGGAGCACACTGAATAGGCTATATAGGCAGAGATGAGCAGGAAGAATTAATCAAATAGTAGTTCCAAATACTGGCAAATACTGTCACTATCTCAAGCTGAAAATAGTAATATTTTTGATTTAATAGTTAACAGAAACTTTTTTTTATAGAATCCAGAATATATTTCCAGATTATAAAAAAAAAAAAAAAAAAAGATAAAATAAATTATAACAACCAAATTTAATGTTAGACATCATTAACTCTTGTAATAAAACAGTGAAAAAAAATTAAAAATTTTTGAGTTAGAAAAAAAAACAAAAAAACATTGAAGTGAGAATGAAAATTGCTGGTTCTTCTCCATTTGATTGCTTAGTTTCACAACTACAAATGCAGAAGGAAGTGTAACTATGTTTTATAGACTACCCAAAAGCATTTGACAAAATACACCACAAGGATCAGCTGGAACTGCTCAGCAACCTTGATATATTTGGCAAAGATATTAGAATAATCAAGAATCTATACTGGCAGCAAATGGCATGCATGTGCATTGAGAATGAGTTCAGCAAATATACAAAAATAAAAATGGGCATAAGGCAAATTATTTAAAATATATAATACATAAATTAATCTCAAACTAAAATAATATAAATAAGTACATTATTAAAATATATAAAAAATATTCAACAATAACATTTATTTACTTTTTATTTTATTTTTTATTAGACATTAAATTACATCAGTTACCATCCTCCATAATTTATCTTGAATTTCAGTTAAAAGGAAGTATATTTATGTGCATTAAATTTAAAAATTATGAAAAACTAATATTTTTACTTCTGTTTATAAATACTTGTTGCATAATAAAATACTTACATTTGCCTTCATAAAATCCATCAGAGGACAAAACATGTCAGCTAAGTTTTCCTTTTGTCTTTATAATAGTAAATTTTGTAAGTGATAGATTGATTGCTTAATTGTTGAAGATTTTTTTTTTTTTGTGGGGGTGAAAATATTGAAAGCCAACCTAATACATAGAGTAAAAAAAATTTGAAAGTGTTATGCTCTAGTAATCTGTATCTCTGAACAAACTGTCTTCATTCACAACCAGATACCTCCTTTCATCTCTGCATAATTAGGGCATTAAGGTTTTGTGGGGTTGTAGAAATTAACTCTGAAAAACTGAAGATTGTTTTGTAAATCTTTCCAGGACAGTATAGAAGGATAAGGAATTGCAAATAAAACATGAAATTAAACTTTGTTCAAGCAATTCACGTAACAAAAAATTATCAAGGACTTTCCAAATGTATTTTTGTGATAATAACTGTCATAAATTGTGAAAAGCATAATTTATTTGTTCAAATAAAAAGTTATGCTTTTATCAAAAGCATTTTAGGCTTCAATCCATGGATTTCATCAATTTAATATTCACAAACAGTATTAATATCATTACTATTAAAATTATCTGTGCATGTATGATACATAATTTTTATTTTAAATGCTATATTCAGATTAATTTTCAGTTGACTTTTCTCCATTAAGTAGGTGTTAATAAAGATAATGAAGAAATATGAAACCAGTCTTATCTATATTGTGAATCTAAATTGTCTTATCAGTTATCAACAAAAAAAAAAAAAAAAAAAAGAAAGATACAAGATGGGTAGAATTTTATTCTTTTTAATCAGTTGAGACCTGATCATTTGAATAAAGTTTTTATCAATTTATTAAAGAAAAGTTTCGACAGTGATTTGAAACTTCAATTTGTTAAAAAATAAAACGTTAATAAATCTACAAGCTGATTAAGCAACTGCAAGACGGTTTGTATTTATACAGAAATCAAGAAAATAGCTTTTAGAAGTGTGCTGGGATCAAATATGGATCAGAATCTGACAGAATAAGAGAAAAACAAATAGGAAATGTTTATCAATCTAACATGTTACACTTTTATTAAAGTTTCATCAGAGAATGAGATATAGAAAAAAAGAAAGAAATTCTGTTATTTTTACTTTTCTGTGGTCTGATGTTCATTGGTTAATCCTGTTTCATGTGCATTCAACTTGTTAAATGAACATTAATATAATTTATGGTGTTCTGAATTCAAGGGGAGATGAGACACCTCTTCGATGTTCCAAGAAAATAATGGATTCCAAGTTTAACTAGAAAACCATAAGTATTGCTTTATGTATGTAAATCTATTTATAAAAGGCAGGATGTGTATATGTGTGTGTGTGTGTGCGCACACGTAAGGAATGCACGCCCACAATTTTTGACGGATTTGCACCAAAATTTACATGCACAAAGTTAGGGGGAAGGCCAAGACCAACTTTGCATTTCCCAACTCCCATCGATAGTGGAAATAATCGATTTTTTCATGCTTCTACGGCAGTTTTCATGTAGTTTGCGGCCATTTTCTACTGGCCAGACTGAGAGCCTATAGCTGGCTGCCACGAATAGGCAGGAAGATTCTATTGGCCAGCGTGAGAGCCAACAGCTGACTGACACGAATGTTAACTAGGATGAAAAAAAAAAAAAAAAAAAAATCGATAGCTGCATTTGTCACAAGTGGGAAAAATTTAAATCTGCATGGCACTTGACTCCAGTTGGCTCATTCGCTTGCTTAAACTCGACGTTGATTCAGATTCCACAGAATTGGGTTGGGTGTGAAAAAGTATTTGCTGTTAACATTCTTTTATCATTCGGTTTTTCCAGTTACGAGTCCTTTTTTAAAGCTGATCGTTTTGTGTTCATTTTGTTTAGTTCTTTTTTCGTAACAGATTTAATGTTTAGTACAGAGATTAGAAAAAATTTGCAATGTGAGATAGGCAAGAAGTAAGGCATGTAGCAACATCAGCATGGCAAGGGGCACTCCTTTAAAGGCAAGGAAGGGCAAAAATATTTTAGGTCAAGTGATAGCGATTGCTGAATGAGTCATACGATCTTTGAATCAAGCACGGACAACACCGGGCCATGCTGCTGGTGTATAATAATTCTAGTTTGTCTATGTAGGACAAAGTTGATAATGTGTGTGTGTGTGTGTGTGTGTGTGTGTGTGTGTGTGTCTAGTAGACATTATGTTTGATGGGTTTTCACATGTTGAGATTTATATAAATTTAGGTCCACCTTAAACAAATTCACGTCATTGGTACTTTCTTATACTCGGCTTTTCTTTCACCTTCAACCAACTCTTGTGATAAGGAATGGATGACAGGAACAGGCATTGGTAAAACAGGTAGCTTCTAGTCCTGAACCTGTACATTGGCAGTGGATGTAGTCATCAACACTTATCATAAATGAAGCAATCAGCAAAGAAATTAAATTCTAGGATACGAGATAAGGCTGACAACAATATATACATGCATATAGTGTATCACATTCATTTTTGAATTGGAATTTTACCTGAAATCGAGAAAAAAAAATAGCATCTATGCCTGAGTATGGTAAATGTTTACCGAAAGTACTTACAGTATGGACATCTAGACCATTTTACAATTAATAAAAACAAGGATCACGTCATTCAGTGAGTGGTCAGAGAGTTAATGCCTTATTTAATCTGTTAGCAAAGTGAATTCGCCATTAATTACATTAACTTATATATATATATATATATATATATATATATATATATATATATACACACACATTAAAATGTTCACTTTCTGACCATGAAACCCAGGTTCAAATCTCACCATGGTTGATTTGTCAGGAAGTAGACTTCCTGATGTTATTGGTCTGGAGCGAGTGATCCCAGTGTGTGGCACCTTTGGAAAGTGCCTGAAAACCATACTACAAGTGGGGTGGGGAGGATTTGATAGCTGTGCTAGCATGGAGTCACAAATCATCATGACCGAGGGTTTGAGTATGCCAGCCTTGTTCAGATTGTTGATCACACAAGATAACATGCGTTCTCCCAGAAACTGTAACTAAGGTCTGCTCAGCATAGTTGCAGTATAAATCACAGGTTGGCTTGTGGGTGTTGAACACAAATGTGCCTGAGCCAGCTTCTGCAATAGGGATTGGCTAGCCACCCTAATAGACAGGTATCCTCGAATACGAGTGGCCAGCTATTGTGTGTGTGTGTGTGTATATATATATATATATATATATATATATATATATATATATATATATATGTTCTTAGACAATGCCATGTAATATTAAATTTCAGCACAACGAAAAAAAAATCTTGGCTCATAAAACAGAGGTGAATTAAGTGCTCACTGTACAACATAAGGATGGGGGAGAGTAAATGAATAAGATTAATACATTACTCACCATAGAATTTCTCAAAACCACTTAAGTATATTTAGTCATTTTCCTATTGTTTTCTTTTCCTTACACCCTCAAAATACAACACTTGACAGTGACTTGAACTTCAAGCAGATAAGAATACACAGGTGGAACCATCATAATTAATATCACCAAAATACATTTGAAAAGACCTTGAGAAATTTTTGTTACATGAATTGCATGAACAAAGGTTAATTTACATTTTATTGACAATTCCTTATCCTTCTATACTCTTCTGGAAAGATTTACAAAACAATCTTCAAAGCCAGTTATTCAGAGTTAATTTCTACAACCCCACAAAACCTTGATGTCCTAATTATGCAGAGATGAAAGGAGATATCTGGTTGTGAATGAAGAAAGCTTGTTCAAACTCAGGTGCTCAGAGATACAGATTACTAGGGCATAACATTTTCGAATTTTTTTTTTTTTATTCTATGTATTGGGTTATAGGCTTACAACAACAAGAACAATTGATGACGACAACATTGAGAAAACAACAAAAAAAAAAAAAAAATAAAAAATAAAAACAAATGAAGAATTAAAAAACCCAAAAAACTCAAACAATCTATCACTTATAAAATTTACTATGAATAAAGGCAAAAAGGAAAATTTATCTTAGCCAATGCATTTCCTTCCCTGATGAACTTTAGGAAGGCAAACCTAAGGATTTCATTATGCAACAAGTATTTATAAACAGAAGTAAAAATGTTAGTCTTTCAGAATTTTTAAATTTAAGAATACTAATAAATATACTTCCTTCTAACTGAAGGTCAAGGTAAATTATGGAGGATGCTAAGTGATGTAATTTAATGTCTAATACATGAATGTGACTAAATATTTTTTATTTTTTTTAATAATGTAATTATTATTTTAGATTAATTTATGTATTATATATTTTAAATAATAGGTCTTGAATTTTTCTTTTAATTTAAAAAAAAAAAAAAAAAAATATATAGCCATGTATGCTGGCTTTGTAAAGAATTCTTTTTGGAAAGGAGATATTTGAAAAAATCTGGGGCACATTTTTATTTTTTATGATTGCACTCACAAGAATTTTCCATCCAAGTTACTTTCTCTTTTAATAAGTGTGACATTCTTTAGATCGAAGTTATGGTTGAATTTATTTCTATGTATGACTATGTATGACTAATGCATTTGATAAATTGTGTACAAGATCCTTTTTGTTTTCATAGATATTATTCTTTCTTGTGGCGTGTCCTCTCAGGATGTAGATGATCACAGCTCTCCATAATTTCCCATCCGTTGAAGCTCTTAATAAATTTTGTCCGTGTTCTTTCTCCTCGACCCTGTTCTGCCATTCATTTCTTCAACCTCACTAAGTACATTATGGCATTGTTTTCCTCTGTCTCTCAGTCTGTCCTGTGAGTATCAGATTTTCCAAGCCCTCTTTTCTTGCTAGATTTTAACATTACGTTAGATATTTCTACATTTTAATATTATGGAATTAACTTAAACAAGCTAAAAGTTACATATTAACACTCAACAAATAAATCATTTTAAGTTCACTTTTTCAAATCATATGCAGAGATATCCACAATTTTGCCCATAACTGCTTCCATTAAGAATTAAACAATTCATATCTGGGACTAAAGTTATTTTTAAAATCAAATCTAAACAATGGAGTTTTAGAAATATTTAAACATCAATATATTTGAGATGTACTGGTAAAGAAAACTAATTAAAATAGGTATTTTTTTTTCAAATGTCTCAGCAACAACACCTGACCAATCTCCTTCAAACACAAAAAACATGAAAGATATCTAAAGTTAGTATAAATGTAACATCTTTAATTGCTGGAAGTACTAATATCCACTCCAAAGTACAAAAGGCTATAGTTCAAAGTTTCATCAGCAAGTACCATCATGCTAAAAATTGCATCTTAATACTTGAATTAGATAATGGCTATCTGAGCATGACTGATTACAAATGAATTAACCTAACATTTACACATTAAGCAATAACAATATTTTCACCAGCACCTTCAAGTTAAAATTCTCTCTTAAGTGCTGATTAGTAGCCAATAATTAACTGTCTCATCAGCAGTATCAAGTGCCATCAAGTTGCTTAAATTATCAAATGCATCAATAGCATAAGATTAAGACACTAAGAAGTACTTAATCAAATATGACGAGTTCTAAATTTCAATGCTGAAAACATACATGGCTAATGTTGCAATGTATTGATAATTTTTTGTAAAAAAAAAAAAAAAAAAAAAAAGTAAAAAAAGAAATTGTGAAGTTTATGGCTTAAATGAAATTTGCCAGAATATTCCTATTATAAACCATTAACTTTTATACTAAAGAAAATCAATAAAATAAAAACTACTTTATAGCTTTCTATTTGAAAGTTTGTTTTTATCAACTAAAAGTCTGCTGAGATGAGAGCTTTATTCTTGCCTTTATCAAAGTAACAAGGAGAAAGAATGGATTGTTTATACCAAAGATTAAATCATTCTAAAATTCTACATGGACTACTTGTGGTTTTCATTTCATTGACTAAAAGCAAGAGGTCTGACAATATTCAAACTAAATTTATATAGATCCTAATTTGAAATTTAATTTCTTTTTTCAAAAAGAAAATGCAATTAAAATTTGATAAACCAATTTTCATAATTCTCAGTTATTTCTGTCTTCATTCTGTAGTTTCCAGTTTATATCTGAAGAGATTGTTTTCATCTATTTTTTTTTTTTTTAACTATCTCCCTACTTTCAGTGATGTTACTAAATTTTGAGCCCAAGTGTGTGTGTGTGTGTGTGTGTGTGTGTATATGTATGTATATATACATATATATATATATATATATATAATAATCTTATAAATACAAGTAAGTATACTCATCCGGAACAACCTTAGGTATATTGGTTTGTAAATGAACAAACCAATACCCAAGGAAAAAAAAGGAATAAAAAAAAAAAAAAAAAAAAAAAAAAAAAAAAACATGTAATTTTGGCGAAAATAATCGACCAGTATCCAAGCTCAGAGTTTAAAGAAAAAAAAAAAAAACCCTCAGACACGAGTAAAATAAAAATAACTAAGCAAAGTGCTCAATACACTAAGTAGAGCAAATCTACCCTGATGTTCCACATGGGTGAAACCTAGGTAGGTTTGCCTGGCTTTTTAGGTTCATTGTTTTATATATATATATATATATATATATATAAAGCTTTGTGAATATTTAATGCTAGAACCAACCAATGATACTGAAAACTAACTAAAGAAATGTTCTTTTCTAACATCAGACTTTCTTGACATCAAAGAAAATCATTAAACCTAGAGAGCTTCACAAATTAAAACACAGGAATTTTGTTTTCATCATTGACCTCAAAGAGATAGCTCAAATTAATAGCAACATTTGTCTTACAACTTAAAAACATTAATGCAGTAAAAGATTTTTTGCTCAGGCTTTAAAAAATAAGTATGTTTATCTCAGTGTATGGTTCCAACAGAGACTTTAAAAGGGGCATTTAAAAAATAAAAAAAATTAAGCATGTCAAATTCAGCTTTAAATGTTCAGTGTATCACAATAAGAACAGTTACAATGATGCTTAAACAGACATCTCTGCTCCAAGCATTGAAATCTGAATATATGTATTATAGCAAAATAAAATTCAAAGCAACAGTTTACTACAATCATTTTGCCTGTTTTTTATTTGTTTTTTTGGTGTGAGTGATGTGACAAATTTTAAGTAACATGAAAACAGGGCCAGCACAGACTACTCACCTCCTCATTATCTTAACATTTTCTTTTTTTTTCTACCTACATCTATATCAGCATGGCTGATACAAGACTCATGGAAAGCAACATACTGCACCTACTTGGCCTCATGATTTCAACTGGAACAGCTACATAAAATCAATAGCTGCATCTACTGCAAGGAATGTTGGGTCACTGTGCCATATCAGGTTTTTCTTGTCTTGCACATTTACAAATCTACCATTCGTCTATGCATTGAATACCAATGCCATATTTGGTCTAGTGCTCCTACTACTCATCTTGAGATTCTTGACAAAATCCAAAGAAGGATCTGCAATCCTGACTTGGCATCTCAACTTCAGTCACTTTCTCACCAACATGATGTGGCTTCCCTTTTTCTTTTCTACAAATATTTTCATGGCTACTGCTCTGAAAAGCTTTCCCCCCCATGATAACCAGGCTACACTAGTTTAAATATTAATGGGTGAAAATTTCTCAAAATTTTATTAAAAAAAAAAAAAAAAAAAAAAAAAAAAAATCCCTTTCTAAAATAATTTATTCATTTGTGAACAAGTCTGGAAAGACTCATTTAAATCATGCACTAAAATTATCTATACTAATCTTTGGTACCCACTCCTGCTGACACAAGAAAAACTATTTTTAACCAAAATTTCAAATGTTCTATAAAAGAATTGAAAAATACTTTGGCCTTTCTTCTTCTTAAAGATTTTGATGATAAATCTTTGTTTTTATAAGGTTGGGACATTTTTTTCATCATTGTATGCTTTTTTTCGTTTTTGGCAAATTAGTGGAGGTAAGTAATCTATTATGTGTGTCTAATTTGTATTTAAATACATTATATTTATTTTCAATTTTTCTAGTTGAATTGTTTACCTATATTTCATATGATTCATTATTGTACATAATTAGGTTACAAGAAATTTTGTATTTTATATGAATACGACCTTATGAAAATTGAGATGTAGTAGAGTGTGGAGGCTTCGCAAGACTCTTGCACCAACCCTGTATGAAAAGATGTTATTTTAAAATTGGTCTCTATACAGGTTCAATGATTTTACTGTATCCCATTATTTTATCATTATGCTGTAATATTTCCAAAATTTTACAAGTATACAAATTAGGGAAGGCTAAAATTGTTAATACTTAAATAGTTGCTCAAAATTTCAACTACTTATGCTGATTTATATGGGGGAAAAGAACTGTTTTAACCATGAAACCTTATTTCCAGTGAATATATGTAAGCAATTCAAATACAAACAAAGCTATTATTTTGCCATATAACAGAAATCTACTCTTACCCACAAAATCAGCTAACAAATCAATTGTCATAAAGCCAAGCTTTTCTTTATTCATTGTTCTTATGATGAGCAATTTATACATTGTTGTAAAATAGGACATTTTGAAATTAAATTCTTTTAAATATAATTGGAGGAATGAAAGGATAAGACTACAGTGAATACTTGGTAATTTTATTTTCTAAATGTATCACTGTTAATGTGAAAAATACCCACAAAATAATGAGAAAATTCTTAATTGGTACCATATCCTGGTAACAAACTTATTTCACATTTTTAACTCTAATGTAAGAAAGATATATAACTTGGGATACAATTTCTGCAGCTTATAGTAGAAAATTTTATTTGCACACCTAACTTGGTAAAAGTTAAATGTGCTATTTCTTAACAAGTTTATCTTCTAGGGCAGTGTTTCCCAAATGGTGTGGCACAGCTCATAGATGCAACGGAAGATGATAGCAAGCGAGGTGAAATGATTGAAAGACAAAGATTTAGAAACAGTTTTAAAAAATTCATATACCAACGATTTCAAAATTTAAAATATTACTATAGATTACTTGTAATTGCATGCAGGAGTTTCAGTATAAACAGTTATAAATAATTATTGACAGATTTTATCATTGATATTTTTGTATTATATCAAGTATTTAGAATATAGTAACTAGAGTTCGCAAATTAGAGGAGAGTAATCAATGATAATGTTCTGACTTTGAATCTGTGGTTATCTCCATTTAAACCTGTTTTTTTTTTTTTGTTTTTTTTTCTTTTTTAAATGTACTTTTTGCCACATAAGATTTAATGAGGCACAAGCAAATTTTCATTCAGAAAAAAAAAGTTTGGGAACTATTGTTCTTAAATCCTTTAGCTATCTTATGTTTTAAAAATATTAGTTCAATAATGAGAAAACAGCCCTTACATTTATCTGTTTTCAGTGATAACTGGAGTTGCTTCCTTTTCTTTAATATTTTTTTTTGTTGGTTAATGCACAATCTGATAGTATCTGATGAAAAGTGAGTTTTACATAGATACATCAATAAGCTAAATGGGAAGAAAGGCATTTATTTTACAGAGCATATTTTTTTTCAATCTTCCTCGGCAATGCACATATGAATTATGAAGAATTATATGAAGAATATTAATGGCATAGATTGAATATTATACGGCAAAATTTTCAAAATCAAAATTCAGCTTTTAACTACACAAGTTATTGATTCACAATATAAATTAATTCTACTTACTTTGTAAATCAGCCTTTAACACGATACTATCTATTCAAGCCACAGTTTCAAGTATCAATTCCTTGAAAATGAAAAATATTAAAGTTGAGGCATTTGTTTTGCTTTGGGAAATTGCCAACAAGAAAGGATGAATTCTTGCCAATATCTTAAATAATATATATTTGATAAATATTTCTTTTTTCTTTTGCTTGTAAAAGACTAAAACAATGAAAGGACAATCAAAATTTCAAACCAAATTACCACTTAATAAAAAAAAAAAAAAAAAAAATTTAATATCAGGAAAACTGATATTTTCACAAAATATGCCCAATAGAATGGAACGGTGGAACATATGTACATATGCATTTATTTAAATTATTTCTCTAATTCAAAAAAAAATTTGACATCTGAAATTGTTTAACCTAAAACAGAAGCAGAAAGATATTCATATAACTCTGACCAAGTAACAAATGTGTGCCTTAAGCTTGTCCTATATTTACATATTAGGTCATTACATATATTCCTTAGTTTTTTTTTTTTTTCCTGGCATTCTGAGAATGATCTAAGAATAATGATTCGTAGCAAGTTTTGCTTCTTAGTAACTCTGGTCACTCTGCGAAACTTGTCTAACATTATTCAAATTTTATTTCAGATTAGACACCTTTGAGATGGGATGCTAAGCAGACAATAATGTCATGTTTGACATGATCTTCTCTTGGCATTTAATCAAGCAGCCAAAGCTGCTTGTGACAGAAAGGCACAGAAATAGTTTTCATATTTCAATAAGTTCAAACAGACTCTCTGCTTTCTGGCTGACCTGTTCAGTTTGATGAGAACCAATTGCACATACTGATTAAAGAAGAACCCTTCCAGAATTGGCTCAAAAGATAGCAAGCTCTCATGTTACTGTTGCTTGTCATCTTCACTCAAAGTGTCAGGTCCAGAAATGTGACACATAAGTGTTACAAGCACTGATCAAGAGAAACAAACTCTTGCACTCCTGCATTGCTGCATGTTTACTTGCTCAACACCAGGCTACTTGCAAATACAAAGAAAATGAATTCTATTGTTTAGGCATTGAATAGTTAGTGGATCTTTGGAAGAAGGTCATAAACAATGAAGAGGGATACATTGTTGAATGATTCATCAGAAATATCAGTAAATAAATATTAAAATAAATTATTAAAAAGAAAAGAAAGCATTTATGTAACAACCTAATATTAATGATTCTGAAGCCATCATTTTCTACAAAATTAGAGTAATGATTAAATTAGAGTAATGATTACACTCATGTAAAGATTATCTCACCTTGTTAAAATGAAATCTTTGATACACTCGACCTACAAAACATTTTAAGATTTCATAATAGTTCTAAGGTTAAAAGATTACATAAATTCTCACTTTACATGAAAGAGCTTCTTATGAAACAGATGATTTTCTCCAAGACAGCACATTGCTTTGATGCTGTACACCAGATACTGGCTATTAGAGAGTGCATCCTTTGCAAACCTAAGACAATTTTAAGAGTGATTGCTGACAGGATTAAGTCAAAATGCTAAGAGTCTATAATAACACTTTTACAGTATTTATCAAGAGGTTCCACTGGAAATAATTTACACATCAACCATACCAAGTGGTACATCTAATTTTAACACAAATTAGCAAGGAGTGTTTGCTGCAATCCAATGTCTGCTACTTCCATATGCTTAAAGATGACAAGATATTGCCTTACATAGTTTGCTATTTTGTACTACAACTTTAGCACATCATGCATCATCTTATTACTGTTTGTTTAATGACTGGCCAAGATTTAAATCCAGTGGTTGACTCAGTGATGAGTTTAACACTTAAATATTTGTACCTGGAAGTCAAACTATCTGATATGTTATCTTTTTTTAACCATATTTAAAGCCCAAGAGCCACTCGAGGTAGAGGGTTACAGGTTAAGAGGCACAGTTTGTGAGGATATGTGAGGAAGACAACAGTTAAACCTAGACGTTAACATGTTAAGATTGTAGTAATCAGGGAAGCATAAACAAATACGGTTGTTTAAAACATTAATTAAAACTCCCAAACAAAAAATTTTAAGACATAATGAAATAAATTTTACAAGAATATAAAAACCACTAATTAGTAACAACACAACAGCAGCCAATCAATATGACCTTGTCCATCGTTAATGTGAGCAAAGTATAGCTTGTTAATTTTAACGTCTCCAAAACTAAACTTCTCTCCATTAATCATCCGAGAGACCCCGCTCTGCCTTCCATCAGCATGGCTAATGCTAACCTCCAGGAAAGTGACTTGTTGCACTATCTTGATGTTCTCAGCTCATATAAAATGAAAAGACTATATTGAATCCATTGCTAGGTCAGCTAAGAAAGTCAGTTCATTGTGTTGTGTGAGACAATTTTTCTCTCCAAAATCTTTTTATATATCGCTAAGTCTACCATTCATCCAGGCTTAGAATATTGCTGCAACATCTGGTCTAGTGTCCCTGCCATTTACCTTGATAAGATCCAAAGTAGAATTAGCAATATTATCGGTCCTGATCTGGTGGCTCAGCTTCAGTCACTTTCCCACTGCTATAAGGTTGTTTCTGTGCCTTTTCTGCAAATACTTTCATGCTAATTTTTTGGATGAGCTCTTCACTATGTTATCTAGACTTTTTAAATGTAAGCGCAGTATGAGACTGGCATCGTGATCTCATCAATTTATAATTTGAGCTGGGTAGATGTAGCTAAATTCTATGCTAACAGTTTCTTTTGTCACTTGTGGAACTCCCTTCTGGCTCCATGTTTTCCAGCCAACTTTAATTTAAAAAAATTTAAATGCAATATCAATAACTATCTACTGTCCTCCTGATTCTTTTCTCATATTATTAATGCTTCTGTTCCTAATTTCTCCACAACATGTAACCCTGTGTTTTAGTGGCTTTACTGCCTTGCATGGGGTTTTTATCGATTACAAAAAAAATAAAAAATACAGTCATGCTATATCAGGTTAAACCTACAACTGCTGGCACAAATTATTAAAAACACACCAGTCTAGTTTAAGTCGAACATGAATCAATGAACTTTACCACAAAATATGCAGGAAAATGAGCAAATGTCAATATCAGTTTGCATTTGCTAAGATAAATGAATCTTGACACTCAGCCAGTCACTAACTGCTCATAGCAACAAGGACATCCTCTGAATGTAAAGTGTTTAATACAGGTACACTCAGTATAATATTTTCTACAAGGATGGACAAGAAACAATTATGACTGCAAGAAATAGCAAACTTGAGATATTTTAAAAAAATAGATATATGAAGTCTTCAGTTCATCTTGAGATTAGCACAAGTACAATAAGTGAAGAAGGAAGTAATTATATAACACATTTCTGGTACTTAGAATCAAAAATAAAACCATCAATGTATGGGATTGACAAAAATTCTATCTCTGCATAGTTGATCAACCACACAGGCATTTAGAGTTAGAAAATAGATAAAAAATGAAATCCACAAAAATTTCCATTATACAAAACTAATAAAAATTTAGCAATAGAAAAAATACAAATGGAAAAAAAATTGAGCAAATAAGATTCTATCTAAAAAGTATTAAGTCTATCAAACCAAAATAGTTCTTTAGAACTAATTCCTAGACAATGTCTTCAGAAAACAATGGTGATTGTGTGGAGCAAAGATGTTCCTGGTTAAAAAAAGATTTCATAGCAGTACAATAAAACAGTCCTTGCTATTTTATCACAAACTACTACAGTATCCACTAGAATCATCTTATCAGCAAAGAACATACTAAAATTGGGTGGGGGAGAGAGAACAACTTGAAGCAGACTTATATATTAGTTTGAAAATAAAATCAACAAGTTTCTAATGAGAAAGTCAATATTCTTATAATTTTTTTTATTCAATATTTGTTTCCAGATAGACACTAATACAACTTATTCTTAACATTTGTTTGAATGACTGAACAAGAAACATTTAATCTAGTAAAATGATTTTGATTATAAACATCAATGTTCGTCAGGACTAGTAAGATGCAAAGACCTAAAAAGGAAATTATTTTTAAAAAAAAAAAAGAAAAAAAAAGTTCATTATATACAACCCTTTCAATATTGAAAGCCTACAGGTTTCATAAAACTTACTTGAATCATTTTAAAATTAATATTCAAATTCCTTCGTGAGTTATCTAATATCAGTGTTTTAGTCATGAGCATTGATCTATATTTTAATTAGATTTGTGACAAACATTCTTGACTGTTTCATCTAGGTTCACATAAGTGGTTTTTCTTTTGTATGTAGTTAGATAAACTTTGGTCAACTATTCATATATCTCAGACATTAAATATTTCATTAGATTCCCCAGAGAAATGCTGGCTCAATGATTTTATTTTCAACATTAGATTCTTTAAAATTTAAACTAAATACAAAGCTATAATTTCAAGGAACAAAAATTGTATAGATTTTATTGCAGTTTCTTGTAGCATTTTAAACTTTCACTACCATTTGATAACTTACAATTTTAAGCAAAAACTATTAACCTTTAACATAAAGGAGGTGATTTTGCTTGCAAAGCAAAAATTTTAACCTGCCACTTGCAAGCGATTCAGATGAATGAAAAAACAGTGTTTGCATTTTGCAGTTGCGTTGTCATATCCTGCTATGACGACAGAAAATGACCATGACTGCAATTAAGTAGTGCAGTAGAGAAGCCTGGAAAAACAATGCAGTGGAAAGGAAAGTAGTGAATAATGCAGTGGTAAAGGTTAGACCTTCAAATATATTTTAATCTTCTTGACAGATTTTAGGACTGTATAATCCCTAAGGGAAAAAATACTCCTTCACTTTTAAGGATTTGAATTATACCAGCATACAAAAGAATATTACAATGACACTTTACTTAGATAGCATATATCTTTCAAGGTTCCCTTTTCTTCTTTTAAAATTTGAATCAAAAATAAGTTAAAAAAATGAATATAATGTGGCAAGTTGTTGTGCTATTTTACAAGCCAGTGCACAAAGAATTTTAGTTTGAAAATAGAGAATAAGTTTAATGAAAAAGCTCTTATCGGTGAAAATCTAAATGAAAGTTAAAAAAAAACAAAAAAAAAAACTTAAAACACATTGAAACAAATATGAAGTAAAAATATACTTAAAAAATAATCATGAAATTATCTAAGAGACTATTTAAAAAGGGCAAAGATCACTGTGTGTGTGTGTATATATATATATATATATATATATATATATATATAAAACAGTTACATGGCCAAGTGGTTAGAATGTTCGCTTTCCAACCAAGAGAGACTGGTTCAAATCTCATCAATGTAGTTTTGTCAGGAAGGTAACTTCCTGATGTTATCAGCCTAGTGAACCTTTGGAAAGTGTTTGAAAACCAGACTACTGGTTGACCCAAGTCTTCCGAGTGAAATTGGGTAGACTGAATTGTTCATTGATGGCTATGCTAGCATAAAGTCACAAGTCATTGTGACCGATGGTATGAATGTACTAACCTTGTTCAAGCCATTGATGTGCTTTCTCCCAGAAACTGGGACGAAGTTCTGCTCAGAATAGCTGTAGTGTAAGCTACAGGTAGGCACTGTGGGTATTAAACAAACATATGCCTGAGCAGGCGTCTGCAATAGGGATTGGCTAACTGCCCTAACAAAAGGCATTCTCAGATTCAAGCAGCAAGTCATTTATATCTAACATTTTGCCATAACAAAAGTCCTCCAATTGCTTTTCTGCATGGATGAGTCTTTAAAAACTGAAATTACTTCAAGTCATTGGCACTTCCCACTAACTTATAGTATTCTAAGCATAAATATCATTCAGGATGGTAGTTAATGTTAAGAAAGGAATTATTTTTTTAACACTATTACAAAGAACAGTTAATGAATATACATCAAAGTTCAACAATTGTCACAGGAATCACATGTATTCATGTACATATTACTGCAATAAAATGAATAAATAAAAGATGTCCTCCTGTAAAAATATCACAATCTATAGTAATTCTTTGTTATTCACTTTTCCATACTGTAATGACATTTCCTATTATTCTATGTTGGATTATGGTCAACAAGATCATACATTATTTTTATTTATTTATTTTTTTTATATAATCAATTTCACCCCAAGCAAGGCAGTAAAGCCACCAAGACACAAGGTTACCGTGTGTGGTAGAGTTAAAAACGGAAGCAAGAACAAAAGAAGAGTAATCGAAAGAATAGTAGATAGCAACTGACATTGCATTTAAATTTTTGCAAATTAAAGTTGGCTGAAAAGCATGGAGCAGGAAGGGAGTTCCACAAGCAATAAGTGTCAGAAAAGAAATTGTTAGAAAGAATCTGGCTAGAAATGACAGCAAAACACTTTCCCCTACCCCAATTTTTAGGCAGACGCACATAAATGCACGCTAGGATTTCTTCAGTTCCATTCCATATGACTCGGTATTCTGACTTCAAGACAAGACTGTTCGTTTATCTGAATTTGCTCTTCTGTGTCAAACCCAATTCTTAGTTTGTGAACTTTTTGACATTACTTTTAATTTGCCTTACATATATTGCTTGATTGATTGATTGCTTTATACTTTTCTTGTCATGTTCTAAGTTATTGCTTATTGCAAACTTTGTCAATTCTGTTTAAGAAGTTCTGCCATATATATTTAACCATGGCCTCTACACATAGAAATTATGGTTACATTTAGCCAATTCAAATATAAAATCTATGAGACCTTGTCACCAGTCTAGTACTGAGCTTAAAATCAAAGAGTCTAGGCACCAGGCGTGGACTGAGCCATCGGTCCAATCGGACCTGGTCCGAGGGCCCAGCACTGCAAGGGGGCCCGCCTGACTCGAGCCCCCTTGTGCGTGTTTCTCATGGCCGTGCGGACTGCCGGACACAAGTACGGGCAGATCCGTGACCGTGCAAAAATGAAAATCTGGAGAAGAAAAAGTATCTTCGTTAGCAATCAAACTAAATTTGTGAAGAAAGAAAGAAAAACAAAGAAATTAAAAAAAAAAACGAAGAAACCTTACGAATGAACGCAGTAAAAAAATGAGTTTTTTTTTGTTTTGGACTGGTAAGTTCAAACCTGGTTCCCAGTTAGACTGCAAGACATAGCTTTATTGGATCCTTTTTGATTTTCCGCACCCGCACCCCTTGCCTGGACGAAAACACGCAATAAATTATTTTAATATTGTAAAAATATTCTGGTGACCATATATCTGGCGCCTGTAGTCTGTGGTACCGGTCAAGTCTTAGCGAACTCTCTCTCCCATCCCCGTCACTCCCAAAAGACACTAAAATTTTCATATATTTAGAATTTCCAAAGAAAGGACACCTTATAAATTCCTGTCTGTTGCCATTGCCAAGCATTTCAGTAAGTTAAAATATTGACTAATTATTTTGTTTACATCTGTAATTATGGTAATTTGTTACAAATATTGAGTAAATTTAAATTCGCATTATGTAATTTGAGTCAAAGTTTTTAAAATGTCAATAAGAGGGTTTAATGCAAATTCAAGCAAAATATTTTTAAAAATTTTTTAATCAATATTGTTTTTAAATTGACGAAGGGGTTAATACTAACAGTCAATTTATGCCAGTGAGTGCATTAGATCTTACCACATTCTTCTAAATCATTTCAGTTGATAAGATATTTATATGTATATGTGCACTCACTGTGACTGTGCAATTGCAGTCGTGTTTCTTATCTTGTTTGCTCTTCAGACATTATTTTATATATTTAAGTATAGTCGCTGTATTTTGGAAGTCTGTTTTTTTAACTCCTTAGAAAAAAAATTAAAGAGAAAATTATTACTTAACTCATAGAGAACAAACTTCCAAATAAATAAATAAATAGAACTATTATTTGTAAATACGTACTCGAAATAATAAATCAAAAAAGGAAATTTACGAAAAACTCAACTTTTGAATTTAGCCGATAATTGTTATTTATTGATTCATGAAAAGAAGGCAAGTAAATTAAATTAAAAAAAACAAAAAAAAAAAACAAATGCGATAAAATGCCAACCTTTTGTTAGTTAATAACCATTAATGAACAAAAATGTAATGTGTAATTAAAAAATTACCTTTGTATGATCTTAATTAGTAAAAAAATTCAAATATTTGAAATGTGCCTAGTTTAACTAACAACAATTTCACAATGAAGGAGCGTCCAAAAAATCTATCCCCCTTATCAATATGCAAATATACATAGAATATAAAACTAACCCGCATTCATATTTTAGATAAATGTAGAGAAGTGACGTTAAGTGATCACGTTAATAAAAGTTCGATTTTTTTACTTACCAATAGATGTTATTCTAAGTAAAATATACTATTTTTTTTTTAATAAAAGAAACAAAAATTATTCATATATTTTGCAAATTTCAGGGATTTTTGACATTCCTAATTTTGCAATCTTATTCATGGATTTCAGGGTGAATGAATAGAGTTGAATTCTATGTTTACATTAATGGAAACTTTAGTTTTCGTTTAGGTTCTGAAATATTGAAATTACGTATTATTTTATTTTCATTTTATAATATTTAAACCTGATATTCTACATAAATACTTGCTATCGATTGTATTTTCTTTGTTACAGTGTACTTACTTGCTCTTTATAAAATTGTCCCCAAACAGATTTTACCAAGAAGAAACTATTTGTCTTGTGTGCAGGTAGCTAAAAACCCTATTTAATGATGTCTGACTACAAGCATAAAAGTGGTGCTCAAAAGAGAAATGAGAAAAAAGATAAAATATCCATGATAAAGAAGACAACAAGTAAAATCGATACATTTTTTGCTAACAAAGCTACATCCTCTGAACAAGACAAAGTTACAACTGACTTTGGCTTACAAGATAAAACATCAACATGTGCAGAAGCACCATCTGAATTTGAAATCACACCTGATGAAAGCGAATTCGATGAGCCACCATCTAAGATTTTAAGGCCTGATTCCATGACAACCAGTACGCAGGTTACACATGCAAAAAGTGCATATTTTTTAAAACCGGATACCAGCCATAATGCGTCAATTTCACAGGAGATGTTCTGGAAATTTCATCCAAACCAGCCTGTATTTAATATACTATTTAATAGTGCTGTTGTATATGACAGACAAGGCATTCAGGGCCTGAATATTAACAGAAAGTGGGTAACATACAATGAAGAAAATAAGAGTTTACATTGCTCATTTTGTCTGATGTATGCTCCCGAAAAAAGTTGAAATATACAGATGATCCAGGGCTGTTCTGATTGGAGACACATCGCAACAAAACTTTTGGAACATGAAAAGAGCCAGTGTCATAAGCATTCTACTGATGCATATTTTCTGAATGCTTGTGAAAGATCCACCAAGCACAATTTGTTAAAGGAACAACTCTCCTTAAGAACCCAACAAGTTCTTCAGCATCACTCTGTTTTAAAGTGTATAATTGATGCAATATTTTACATTGGGTTTCAAGTTTTGTCTTACCGCGGCAAATATGGAGAAGCTGTTGCAACTGCATTTGATGAAAATAATCAGGACAATGCTGGGAATTTTTTAGAGTCTATAAAGCTTCTTGCAGAGTACAATCCACACCTGCAGGAACATTGCAGAAGGTGGTTTTGCAAGGCAAATAAAAAGATCCATCTAAGAAAGGGCGTAGCAAATTTGTTACTTTTTTAAGTAAAACAACTGTCAATAAGATAAATATTACTTCAGACATGGTTAAAAACGAAATTGTGAAGGAGGTGAAAAATGCAGGGATGTTTTCAGTGCAAATTGACTCTACCCAAGACATTTCTGCCCATGATCAGTGTGCCATTGTCCTTAGATATGTAGTTGGAGACAGACCTAAAGAATGACTTCTTCGCCTGGTAAATGTGAATAATTCAAGTGGAAAATGCTTGCACAGCCTGTTACAAAATTCACTTGCAGATATAGGTCTGACACTGAGGCAGTGTATTGGAGATTCGTCTGATGGAGCAGCAAATATGAGTGGTGTTTACTCTGGTCTTCAGGCACTTATGAAAGCAGCTCGCCCAAGTCACATCCATACTTGGTGTTATGCACATGTTCTGAATCTGGTGATCAGTGATGCAAGCAGTGGATGTGTTGCATCAGTTAGTCTTTTTGGTTTGCTAAATGAACTATGCTCATTTTTCAATGATTCCTACAAAAGGATGAAGGTGTGGGAAGAGCATATGCAGACCAAAACAGGAAATCAGAAACGCCTAAGACTAGAGTGTATTGGTCAAACTAGATGGTCAAGTAGAAGCAGAGCACTTCAAAAATCATTTGGCAATTACACAGATCAGTCATCAGAATTCTTATCGGACCTTCTGATCATCCTTCAGGAAGTAAGCGAAGCAACTGATTTCAAAGGATCAGTTCGCTATGAAGGACAGAAATTGAGTGAAAACTTGCACAAATTTGAAACCATCTTAATGGCGTTTACATTCATACGAATTTTTGAAATTACAACACCTGTGTCAGATTATCTGCAGACACCAGGCCTGGATATCATGCAGGCTTGGCGCATGATTAACAAAGCCACTGAAAATATTGAAAAAATTTCAAGAGATTTTAAGGGCATTTATGAAAATGCGTCCAATTTTGTTGTCCGTGCAAATTATAAATTAGAAGAAGTGAAGATTTTTGTCCCTAATAGCTTCTCAATTTCAACCATGAGATCTAGTCGCTCAGCACAAGAAGGTATCACAGACGAGAAGAAAAGTTTTGAGGTTTTATACCATAATGCAGTTATTGATGCTGTGCTTTCAAGGATGCGAGCTAGATTCTCGTCTCATGAGAAGCTCTATAAGCAAATTTCCTGCTTTGATCCAAACAGGTTTTCTGAAATTTTGGCATCCCCACAAAACATTGAGCTAGGTTTGATTGCTAATGCAATACCAGAAATTGACATAGTGGCACTACAGGATGAACTAATTTCATTTGCATCAAGCTACAAAACTTGAAAAAAGGGCTGCTAGAAAATATAAATGACAATGAAAATGATTCAGACAGCTTGGATTCAGAGGAGGAGGATACAAATGTTACTCAATCATCTGCCAAGACAACATGTAAGAATTGTTTGCCATGTGCTTTCAAGCTATTGTCTGAGTACAGGCTGTGTGCAGCTGCATATGAAAATTTATATGCTGCATATAAATTTATTGTAACTCTAAGCATCACACAGTGCACATGTGAAAGATGTTTTTCTAAACTAAGACTGTTGAAAACAAGGCTGAGATCTTCGCTCACACAAAATAACTTGGAGTCACTTGTGCTAATTGCTATTGAAAAAGATATAGCAATGAAAATCAAATAAAGACAAAATTATTGATAAAATTGCAGAATCCTCTACTGAAATGAGTACAATGTTGTTACTGTAATCCTTGAAAGTTGATATTTGAAATTTTTGGCTAAGTATCATTGTAATGTAAAGCATAGTATATCTTATATTACATATTAAAATGTAAGTAATATTATTAAAAGTGTATGTTAACACATTTTATTATTTGTTTTTAATATCTATTATAAATTTTATAATTTAGTACATTGTCTATGTGTTGATTCACAGTAATAAAGTGGAAATTTTGTTTGACATGTCATTACGCTTTGTTGTTACTATCATTATGTGTCCATGAACATCTTTATGAGCTTCAAGTTTTCAAATCTTTTGATGCATATAAACGCATACATATCTTAAATAGTGATGGGACGTTTAATCGGAATCGTAATTTGGGGGGAATCAGAATCGCATCGTTTAAATAAATACTTTAGATTTCTGATTCTTTCATTACGTTTCTCTTAAATTAGTCTGATGTTGAAAAAAGAAAACTTTTTTTCCATATTTCTAACCGGCAAGAAAGAAATGTACCATTTCATAAAAATAACAAGTTAAAATGAAATCAAAAAAATACGTTATTAAAATGTATTTGATTTGCTCTTTTTTTCTTTCTTTCATTTTTTTAGGTCAAACTTATCTATAAATCCCACTTACACTTAATCAGTGAAACAGACAGTATATTTGGATTGGGAGGGGGACTAACTGACTTTGATCTCCTTCCTAAAAAGTTTAACTATTTTTTTTTTAATAAATCTAGATAATGAATATTTTTCAGGATTTTTTTTTTAATGAATGCAGACATTGAATTTTAAAATCCTTCTTTAGGTGTTAAAAGGAAAATAATTAGAAATATTTACGAAGAATAAAATTAAAAGAAATAAGGTCCTGCTTTAAAATATTTACAAAAATACAAAAGACAGTTTTTTTTAAAGCATTATATTAAAAAAAAAAAAAAAAAAAAAAAAAAAAAAAAAAGAAAAGAAAAGAAAAAAAGATTAAATAATTAGTGGCATTTAACTGTAAAAAATTGGGAAAGGGGGCCCATTGCATTTTCGGTCCGAGGGCCCGTAATACTCTCAAGTCCGCCCCTGCTAGGCACCATAGCAAAGACCTCATTCAAACAATTACCATGAAATTTATTTACAGAAAAGGTAGATAAACAACCTTACAGTAGTGGAAAAGAGGCTTAAGCTGAACAGGGCCAATAATATTGCTGATTCTTTGGATTTTATCAAGGAGTTCTAGGTAAATAGCATATATACTTTGTAAATTTTTCATGTGCAGTTGGATTGTTTCTTACTGAAAAAAAAAAAAAAATTGCTGCTGTATATATTGTCATTTTTGTTTTGATTGACTAAACATTAAAAGTTATGGTTCAACTACACAATCCATAGAAATGTAATTTTCCTTTTTCTATCAACTTGCAATTTCCACTGGTTGCTAGTCTTAACATGAAATTGATATACAGTCAGGGTACAACTATGGTGGTTTATAATTAGTTATTGAAAAATAAACATTGCCTTAACCAGCCAATAAACTGTTTATGTGAATAAAGGAAAAGAAGAACTTGTATTAAGCAGATAGACCCCACACGACATTCATGGGTGACTATAACACTAAAGTGAATGGATGAGGACAGAAGTTAATCATCTGATCAAGACTTCATCACAGAATTATCAAGTTCCTAACAACCTGAAGACATCATTGATGTAAATGTGGCAGAATATAAACTTACTGACAAAACAGTTACAGTAAAATGATATTCTAAATAAAGTTTTTTTTCTTTATTATACAAAACGACTAAGAGTAACAAAATGCAAGCAATGTAAAACATGATATAAGTGACTACTGAAAAGGCACCATAACACATTTTCCAAAATTCAAAGTTTATGCTTTATAATGAAATGAAAAAAAAAATGTCCCAGTTAATACAAGACCAAAGTAGAAAAGGGAGGGAGGAAAAAGTGAAAAAAAAGCATTTTTCTATGAAAATTCTCCATCCAAATTTAACAAGTTTCCATGACAAAAAAAATGTTATAATTACAAATAAAGACTGGATTTAATTTACACTGAACAGGTAATTTTTATTCTACAAAATACAACTATTTACACTATTCTGACTGTTCTCATCTTTGTTATCATATTCACAATATTTCAGCTGTTGTATGCTTCAGCCTTCTTCAGATGATTGGAATTTCAAAATGAACATATTTATTTCCTCCAGATTAGATTGTTCTAGTTCCATAGGCCATGCTTCTTCCAGATATCTCAGTTTAAATTATTTCTCTTTTAGTGACCCAACTCTCAAAGTTTTTCTGTTCACCTTTGCTGTGGCCAAGTATTGAACTCACAAGTTTTTGGGTTTAGTAACTGGATCACTTCAACCAATGCTTTTATCCACTGGGCCATGTGGCTGAAACATTGTGAATATGACAACCAAGATGAGGACAACAGTCCAAACAATATAAATAGTTACAATACCTCATCTCAAAAATATAGACAGCTACAAGTATCGTCTACGAAATGATTCTATCTTTTTGTTTTACCATTTGGATTTGCTGTAGGAGAATGTCTCTAAAGAAGAGAGAAATTTTAAGTGAGACTTCCAAAAGCCACTATATTACAGTACAGTGCTTTTAAATAAAAATACAGAATAAAAGGGGGGAAAAAAATAAAATCCAGACTATATGGCTGATGGTCAGTAGTAAAGCAACCAGAATGTCACTATGGCAACAGGACATCAATATTCAGTAAAAATGATCAATACTCTTATTGCAGCAAAAGCTGGTGCATAATAAGTTGCAGTGCCAGGAAAAAGGATAAGAATATGTGCAAAGGTTATTTGTACTATTGCAACAGTTCCAACACCATACTCAAAACTAGTGCAGCCAATCAGTGTTCACAAAACAAGAAACCTTGATAGAAATTATAGAGGATAACCAAGGAAATAAAACTTCAAGCAACAGATTTTAGTACATACTTGTCAGTTCAAATCTGGCACTGAAATGTCTCAAGATCATTGTTAATTCACAAGAAAAAGATTTTAATTTCTCGTTGTTATGGATCATATTACTGCACCAAACTTTATATAAATGTTCTCCAGCACTTGTTAAATCTACCTGTATAATGCAATATATTTAAATATCAAACAATGTTTACATTTAGTGTGTGTGTGTGTATATATATATATATATATATAAAAATCAGTATCACCTCATGCAAAGCAATAAAGTCACTAAGACACAAGGGGTTACAGGGTGTGGAGGAATTAGGAATAGAAGCATTAATAATGAGCTGAAAGAGAAAAGTGTAATCAGGGGGACAGTATATAGTGATTGATACTGCATTTAAATTTTTGCAGATTAAAGTTGGCTGGAAAGCATTGAGCTGGAAGGGAGTTCCACAAGCAGGAAGTGCAAGAAAAGAAACTTAGCATAGAATTTATGGTTACATCTAGCCAGCTCAACTGTCAAGTGATGAGATCTCGCCACCAGTCTAATACTGCACTTAAATTCAAAAAGTCTAGTTACCATAGCAAAGAGCTCATTCAAACAATCACCATGAAAATATTCATAGAAAAAGTATTATTATTACAGCAATGGGAAAGTGACTGAAGCTGAGCCACCAGATCAAGACCAACAATATTGCTGATTCTACTTTGGATTTTATCAAGGAGCTCTAGGTAAGTGGCAGGGGGCACTGGACCATATGTGGCAGCAATATTCTAAGCATGGATGAATGGTAGACTTATAGATATGTAATATAGATACTAGAGAGAAAAACTATATCTCTCTCTCTCATATATATATATATATATAAAAATACTAAAAACTCTTATAGTTAACATACATTTTCAATCACTTGAATGAGAGAAAATTAGTTTTAATGAATATCAAATATAATTTCTAAGTCACTATTTTATCAACCAAACATTTGGTGAAGAATATGTTATTCACTTATAGAAGAGAATGAATCATTTAAGTTATTTTAGACCAAGACTTTCAACTCCTGCATGAATTTAAATAGTTCATCAAATAGCCAGTTGTTGGCTAAATTTTCTCATTCAGGATAGAAGTTAAACAATAAAAATAGATAAAACAAAAAGAAACCTGTTTGATAACATTCAAGCTATTTAGAAAGATTTCAGGAAAAAAATGTATCAGTACCAGATTGTAGAACCAAACATCTTTAATATCCACCCACTCCACTTTCTTTAGAAAAAGAAAAAATAGCAAACAATACTATAAAACAAAAGAAAAGAGAATGTAATTTTGTTTCACAAGGAACAACTGATAAAGTACATTGGAACATCTCAACTAACATTCAAATGAAATAAAACTATGTCAAAGTGAGATCGAGGTGTATATTCTACAATACTTATTAATTTTTGTGAAAGATTTTTGACAATAGAATGAAAAACTACACAGCATAGCAGTATAATTTGATTTAAATTAGAGTTACAGATAGAATTTACTTAAAGGAACGATCAGTTAGCTTATCTTCATACCCTGCCTGGTGGCAAATGCTGCTGGTGGCGCCAGGGGTGGCAGTCCTGCCATAGCCACTGAAACCGTGATATCACCCCTGGTCGGTGGCTGATGAAGACAGGGTATTGCATGTGCTAACACGTATGTTAAAAAAAAAAAAAAAAAAAAAAAAATAGTTTGAGAACTTCATTTGCTTTTGTGCCATAATAAATGAAGTAATAATGAAAAATAAATTTTCATTAAGTTACACATAACTACACTTATCTAATTAAAAAAATTAGAGAATTTCAGAAGATTAAATTCTTTTACAATTTCTTTATTTGTGGGTTGAGCATGGATTTCATGCAAAATAGTGGTGAAATTAGTTTTAATTATCTGTTTTGGTTAGGGCTAAATATTTTCAACATGTTTACAAGTCAAATTTAATTGGAAACTAATGACATTAACTTGTACTCTCTATTCTAGTTTTAAAATGACTAGAATTTTTTTACAACACACTGATGCAGGTTGAAATCCTCACAGTATTTAGTATTGCTAATATTTTTTTTTATTAAGATTTACAAACTGTTTTGTTCAATTTTGTGACACCCTAGTAAAATCAACAGTACATTGTACTTCCTTACCTGTTTGCTCTTCTCCCTAAAATATAGTTTCAATTGGTCAATGTATGGCTATTTTAGAGGGTGTGACAGATTAACAGAAGTCAAAGAATTTTATATATAGTTAGATACAAAAATGTTAATTTCTTATAAGCTTCATTGCCAAATAGAAAAGATTTCATCAATCAACTAGAATCAGAATTTACTTTCCATCTATCATAAGTTATCTAGAGATAAAAGTTTCACCTTATGAGGATGTTTTGAGAATATCTTTTTGATTAAATTATCTCATCAGTTTATATTAATTTAAAGTGTTCAATATTATATATATATATATATAAGCCTGTTTTTTTTAGTTACCTTTACCAATTCTCAACTGATGAACTACTTGATACAACTTAGTTAAGTATAATATCCTTTCTAACAAGGAATGTTAATATTTTTTTTATGCAATAAATGCATTTTTCTCTTAGACTGAAAGTTCTTTTAGGTGTATATGAAATAAAATTTTTTGTGTCTTTCTTCAAGCATGCCAAATTTAAATAATAAAAACTCCTAATCTAACAGAATTAAATCTTAGACAGCTGTGAAAAAAAAAAAATTAAAAAAAATAAAAAACAAAAAATCATGTGCAGGATGTGTAATGGATGATGGCTCAGAATTAAACATTTGAGAGCTGCGTTCAATTCCAGCTGGGCTTGTTACATTCACTTACATGCAAATACCCTTGGGAAAGTTATGATGAATCCATCTCCTACCCTCAGCTAAGGATTAAATATCAAAAAATTATTACAATCCAAAATATATTTCAGCTTTAAATAACCCAAAAAGAGTTGATAAGCTGTAAAGAAAAAAAAAATAACCAATCCAATAAAAGAAAATATATGCTAAGAATTTAGTAAAAGCGTCTAAGTTTGCTTTGTTAGTAGATAAACCAAATTCAACAACTACAGACTATTCACAAAAATTAAGATTTTTGACAATTATAAATATTTATTCTAGTTCACTCTATAAGAATTTATATTTAAGGTTCAAGGTTTATCAAATTTATGAAAATTTATTTTAAACATCATAGGGATTTTTGAAGAAATATTGTTACAACTTTAATCCTGCTAAACTGAAGTAATTTTTCACCTTCATTTACCTTGAATCTTATTCTAACTATAAATCAGGTATAGAATTTTCATTTCTGAAATTCATAAGCTATTTTTCAAAACTTAACTACTTCAACAATTACTTGGTACTACTTGAAGATAAAATAGCTTTTGATATTTATGGTTTAATAAGAACCAGAAAAATATTTATAATAAAAAAAAAAAAAAAAACATGTTAGTCAAGCCAATCACATTTCAATGCATTGTTATTTCATTAATTTATATGAAAAGTTAGTGTTTTTAGAGCCACTGAAGAATCAGGTCATCTTTCTATGCAAGATAAAAATTGAGATATTTCAACATTAAATGGTATTTATAACTCAAGTTATACATGATGGAATAATGGTTAGCAGCTCAGATTGAGAAATCGGAGAGCCAAGTTCGAATTTCAGTCAAATCCATTACATTCACTTACATACCAATACCCTTGAGAAAGGGTATGAATCCTCTTCTCCCACTAGCTATGGGTAAATAGCAGGATAGACCGGGTTCTATAGACTTGGATGTCAACTGGTCTCCTGCGGAAATAAATGGCAACCTACTGCGGGAAAAAATCTGCCTCATCAGTCATGTATCAAAAGATACATGATCACCTAAGCATGTATCATGCATGTCACATAACTGACTGAATTCAAGTTATCAGGCTGGAACAAAATAAAGGGCAGTTTTAAACCATAAACTTTAAAAACATAACTAGACTCAATACTTTTAATCAAAAGTACCAACCGTTAGAAATCAACACAATGTTGCCACTGACCTGGTGGAAAATTTATTCCATTGCAGTAAAAACCAGGTACAACAGGAAACTAATAAATAGCTGGAAGGTATTTTGGGCCTGGCCAGTATTGGCATACATCTGTTGGCATGTACATATATCAAAGGTCAAAGCAGTAACCAGTAGGGGACAGGTCTGGTGAACACCAAGAGTGGGAGCAAGACCGTGATACCTGATTGCATTTTTAGCCAGGTGGTTTGTAAGCCAGAACAGAGGGTGGAGCTAAGTATATACCACTTATGAGCTTGAGGAGACTTGCTCCCCCTATTAGAGGCAAATAAACTTTTTGCCAAGGAATATTGATAGTGGAAAGTAAAAATTACTCAAATACATCATATAAACTATATTTACATGCCCATACATAAATTATGAGCATTTATCATTGATTGCAAAAATACTTCATGGACAATTTGAAATTTCACATATGGCCTGAATCTATTACCAGCTTCATATGGTTTGTATGCAATAGCGTGATATCTTGAGTCAAAATACATCCCCACTTTTTTATTTCTTACTCATGATAAAGATATTTGCAACTTGATGCATCAGTTACAAATAACAAGGACTGATGTGATGATCTGACCAGGTTGAGAGAAGCTGTAATGGATTCCCATTATATTCTTATTATGGTATAACACGAGAATGTTACAAGTATCTTTTTTGGAGTGAAGATTTGGCATGATTGAGTAGAGAACAAGTTTGTTGACCTAAGAAAACCATGTTGCTGAAATAACTTTTCATCAACAGTATAGACACAATCAAGAAAAGGCTAATTTATTTAAATGAATAAACAAATTACATTGTGTACTCAATCTGTTGATCATTCTAGTCAGAAATTACCATTTTTTTGGCACTTTGCCAGTTATTATCACACATCTGTTATATATGGAACCACTTAGCTTTGATGGAGGAGCCTCCACAGTTGCCTTCAATTCTTCATTGTCAACTTGCAACCACAACTAGACTCATGAACATTAATTGATTTCGATCTAGTGGGAATGACTGCAAAATACTTGCCCCACCCCATTTTATAGGCAGAAGCACATAAATGCATGCTCGTGTTTTTTCCTAGTCGATAAATTAGGCCAGTTTTCGGTTTCATCTGACCGAGTCCTAGTCGGTCTTAAAGTCAGAATCCTACATTCGCTTAAGCAAAGTTGCTTTTGTGTGTCAACCCTAATTCTTACTCTGAATGTTTTGCCTTATTACTGTTAACTTGCCTTGTTATTGTTTGCTTGCTTTATATTATTTGTTGCCCTGCTTTTTTTGTTTTTGTTTTTCACAAACTTTTTACAATTCTGTTTGTTGGACAGTTCTGTTACTTATTTTGTATTTGACCATTGAAAGAAATAAGGATTTATTAACTGCCAATATTGTTAAATTTTCATCTTTTTGATTCAGTTTATAATGGATTAATTTAAAATTTTTTGTCAATAAGAGCTGTCATGGGCTTATTTCATGTATGATAACTAAATATTAGCTTGGTGCAAAAATAATGACGTAGTAATGTCGTTTTTTGACGTTAAAAAATACGTCAAAAAACGACAATTACGTCATTATTTTTGCACCAACCTAATAGCACTGTATTATCTAACTACAATTTTCTTAGATAGCTTAAGAAAATCTGTTAACTTTATAATAAATAAACTGTATACAAGAATCTTTGTATATATTATAGGTAAATAACAAGAATTCTTACATTTATTGGTCCAGGAATATCTTCAGACAACTCTGATACTTTCCTTGCTCTTTCTTTAATGGATTCAACCTGAAAGAAAACCATTTAAGACATAAGTATAAAAAATAAATACAAATTTAAAAACTACCAAGTTAATTTTGCTAAGTAAGTGTAACATTTAAAAAACAAAAATACAGCTTGGCTATCACATTAAATTATTTTGCTTTATATGAATTTGATTTAAATTACCCTAATTAGTATTTTAAATGAATTAAAAGTATGTTAATATATCCTTAATGCATTTAATATGTTGTATTTTATGGTAGAATTTTATTACACATACTTACCAAAAACTGCAACATAGTTATCTTAGCTAAAATCCAAATAAAAAGATTTTTTTCCCCCCTATCAAAATATATACATGAAGCTTGTTTATATGAAATGGAGGACACTTTTACATAAGTTTAATTATAAGAATGGACATTAAATTTAAGTTGATCTATTAAAAATGCTATTAAAAAAAATAAATGGGCTTCTTTATAGTAAAATATTTATTGGAAAAATATAACAGTTTTAATAGATCCCTAAATATATATCAGTATTATTTATAATCTATACCCAAGAATAAAGTAGATAAAATTTTTCCCATTTTGATTTAGACAAAATATTTGCATTGCAATATAGACTTTTCAGTGAACATTTCAATGTATTCTCATTTATTATATCATACAGCTAACAAATGAGTTATATTATTTAAAAAACACAGCTTTTAAAAACCAATTTAAAATGTCAGTGAAATATCAAATTTCTTTAGAAAAAATATAAGACACTAAATTACAAAAAAAAAAAAAAAAAAAAAAAAAAAAATTGCACATCAAAAAGTATATATTGCTGACCAATACAGGTGTGAATACAAGCTATAATTAGTGGCTAAATCAATAAAATTTATCTATAGTGGTAATTTTAGAACAACAAAAAATAATTTAGGTGTTCATGTATTGAGTTTCAGTTATCTTATAAGGAAGAAATTTGCATTACAAGTGGATATGATATGGATTTTATTGTAAGTAGCGAAAATTATGTAATTCTTTTCTTCAGTTGTGTCCATAGTTTTTTTTTTTTTTTAAACAATGGGTCACCTTAATACAAAAACAATACAAAAGAATACTTATATTTTAAGACTTTTCCCCGTTTATTTATTACGCTGTATCAATAAGGCAGGTCGATTTTGGAACTGTGGTATTGCACCAAATTTGGAAGTTAGGGTTTGACATGATAAATAATGACAAAATATATTTTTTTTTTTTTTTTAATAAATCATTACTATTTTTTTCCAGGAGATGAATTTAAAGATTAAGTAGAGGTTAAAAAGTGTAGCATTAGAATTTCATTCCAGTGATCAGGGAAAGCCTTATAAAAGTTATAATTTACTGAAGGTTTACAATTTGCATAATGAACAAGATGCATGGCACAAGTACATTATTACTAAATCATTGTGCCTCAAATAAGACCTTCATTTACTTCAAAAGGAAATTATACTGAACAATTTAACTATATTATGATGTAATATGCTATACAGTGCAGTAGTTTTAGTGCAATTTTCAATAAACAATGCAAATTTAAAACATTTTGTCTTATGTGTGATCAGCAGTATTATTGTGTTCTATACACTTATCTATTTTTTTTGTTTTTTATTAATTATGATCTAAATCCTATTCATTGAGTAGACGTTTTTATAATCTTTTACAATTTTTTTTAACAGTTTTTTTTATCGAATACAGTAAAAAAAAAAACAAAAAACAAAACCCTGCATATTTTGCTTGTGGTGATTCATAACTATACTTTTAGTTTTACTATATTTTCCATTCAATTTATATGGTATAAAAAATATCAACTTTATTTGGATTTATTCTTGAGATAGTAACATTTTGAAGTCAGTTTGTAAGCAAAAACCTGTGTAAATTGGGTATTTCTGTACATTTTTTTTCCAGATGATCTTTAAAACTAAATGCTGAAAAATTGGTAAAAGCTATGAATCTAAATTTTGGTGGTTGTACTTATTACAACAAACCCCAGCTTCCACAATGAATACAATGATAAAAAAAAAAAAAAAAAAAAAAAAAAAAAAAATCAACCTGCCCTACTATCAGTAGAACCCAAATTTGTTGCTTAGGTTTTATTCACTAAAGAACTTGGCAATACAAACAACAGCAATTTATGCAGCTTTTTACTAAGAAACAAAATCCAACTTCTACAAGAGATCAGCAAAGTATACTCTTTTCAGCAATGATAAAATTCTACATTGAATATCTTTATAATGAAGAGTGAATAATTATTACACTCCCTTGTTAAATTAGCAACATAAGCATACTCACAAACATTAACTTAGTATCTTTAAGTACAGCAATACATCATTGAAATCATGGTGAGTTGGTTTGCATATGAACTAGGCTCACATGAGCACAATAGAAGCAAAGTTATCAGGATAATAGATATTCTCATGCAAGGAATCAATGACTTGCCTACAGAAGCAATAGATACGGCTTCAATCTGTACTGGGCTTCCGTTGGAATCTTCATGACTGATTGTCCAGTGCATTCGGGTTGTCTACAATTAGATTAGATCATCATTTGATTGTTTAACATGACACCTCAAAAAGACAACTGCAGATGAAGTCAGCCATATTGAATAATACAGCATCTACTAGTCAACTGGCATTGGAAATAAAATAATCATTCATTTAGAGCAGTGTCAGTACCAACTGACAGCAAAGTGCATACCGAATGCAATGCATCCTGTAGAACACACTCCCAATGAGTTGCAAACAAGTTTTGAGATGTGTGCAAAGGTTACATCCTGCCATATAATTCCATTATTCTCATTGCTTTGAGAATTATGAGGGGCAGTCCAGTTTGCAAAAAGTTTATCATATCTGACCTGACGGAAGTACCTCTGTTTGAATGCATACATGTGGATATACCAAAGATTGCAAATAACTGGATCACTGTTCAAGATACATTATTAAAGGAACAAATTTTCGAATTATGGAATCTTAAATGAAGTCTGGGTTTTTAATGTAATTTTTAATAAATCAAATTGTTTCATTTTTTTCAGTTTTTTTTCTTTCTTTCTTTCAAAATTTAATAACTGTCTCTCCGATGTTGTTAAGCATTTTAATAAATATAATAACATAATGTAGTTATTTCCTTAAAATTTGTTTTTACAAATATTTTTAGTTATTTTCCTTATAAAACCAAAAATATAATTAAGAGCAAAAATGTTTACATAAAGAAAAATGGGTTGTCAATTTCCTGAGAATATATTGGATAATCTATTTTTAAATATTTTAGAACTTTTCTAAGAAACTATATGTAGCAAATGAGATGAAAAAGTCAGGTCATGGCCACTGAAATCCATTGCTAAAGTGGAAATGGAAGACAGACATTAGTTGCTGCCAAAATTGAAGGGAAGAGAGAGAGAGAGAGAGATGAAGATCAAACCAATAAATTCATTTCCTTTAAGGCCTCACACAATTTACAAGTAAAAGTTTCTAAACAACTTGTTTTATCAATATGAAAGAAAAGTAAATGCTATCACATGCCTACCATACAATTTAGAAATAAAGAAAAAAAAATTCTCTGAAAACACTACTCTATGAAATGACTGGTTTGTCTAAGCTAACTGTCACACAGCAATTCTCCCACATTAATAATTGCATCATCTTAAGTGCTTCACTATTGTAAACAAATTTAAATTGAACAAAAAAAAAAAAAAAAATTCCTTTAATAATATTAAGTATCAATTTTTTCATATTTCGTAATCTGAACCAACAAATTGCTAAAATGACTGAATAAAGTCAATATAGTGAATCAATCTAAAGTTGGGTCTGCTCCTTAAAAAACAAAAAAACAAAAAAAGAAGACCATAATATCTAAAATTTATGCTAAGGCCAGAGCAGAGAAAATTTTTATGCAGAAGAAAATGTTATTTTGAAAATTGTCTCCAGTGTTGACACAATCAATGATCACATTCAAATCAAAAACTCGTTTGACAAAAAAAAAAAAAAAAAAAAAAAAAAAAAAAAAAGAAAATCGGCTCAATTGAAACAGAAGACAATCACAACTTTGTTGTAGAGTAAAAAGGTACAAGATGATTTTGTCCTTGATTTTTTGAAAATGTGCATTTTGACATTGCCCTGCACAAAATTGACAAAATGAAGCCATTCATATTAGAACATTGTAAAGAAGGTGGTGCTATTCTAAGTGTCAACTATGTTAGGCAACTTCATCTACCAAAATTGTTTGCTTGTCACTTTACTGCCCTGAAAGCCAAGCTTACTAATCAATCAGTCAGCATCATGACAGACAAAACTACTATCATGACCACAGCATTTTAAATGTAATTGCAAGTATTTGTGGGGAGTCATTTCTCATTGATGTTCTAACTTTGGGAGAATGCAATCATCAAACTAAGTCAGACATGAATCTGAGCTGTAATGCATACGGATATTGCATTTGAGGATATTATTGCCTTTGTAAGATTTTGCAGGCTATTGCAAAAAAAGCTCATAAGGAAGTGTTATCAAATGTCTTTGTTAACAGTTGCTATATGTTGTGCTTAGAACATATTTTAAATCTTGTTGGTGAAGCATTTGATAATGTTACCCAGCTCATTACTTTCATCAAGTCAGCCTTTTCTAAAAAGCCTGGTTGGAAAAAGCAATACTTAAAATGACTTGAAGGTTCCTTGCCTAAAGAACAAGTGAAACTACCCCCTGTACAATGGCAACCAGATGGAATTCCTGGTTTAATGTGGTCAAATATTACTCATCCTTTGTACAGTTTTATGAAGGATTCTTTAAGCAAGAAAAGAGCCATGGCCTTGCAGTAGATAGGATTCTAGAATTAGTAGATGATGGTTGACTACATCATGCCTCTTACCATAATTTGTGCTTAAATCTGCATTTTATAAATGAGAACTGCACTTGTTTAATAACAGCTTTGGCAAACTTAGAAGAAACTAAGTCTTCGCTTGCATGTGTTGTATATAACATGATGGATGTAAAATAGTATTTGCATACTGGTACATCAAACTAAACATTTGGCCTAGAAACTGATGGTCTTCTGTCTGAACTAGAAAACAAATAGAGAGAGATCTCAAATTTCCAAGATTTTTTCAGCACATCTTTTTTGAAACTGAATAAATACCTGAATAACCACTGTGTATAACTTTTACAAGGCAGCTCACCTGTTTGATCTTAGACAACTACCCTGTATAGGCCATGATTTAGACAGCTTTGCAGCCATCAAGGACTTGCAATGTCCTTCTACTGATCTTCTTGAATTCCAAATGTATGTGAATTGCCAAGATGATTTAGCAAATCCTTTTAATATCCCATCATTTTAGAATGCAAATAAAAGCAGATTTCCTCTTCTGGAACAGATTGCCAATAAGATCATATGGATGCCTGTTACCAGCATAGATGCTAAACATTCATTTTCTATAAAATAATATAAAATAGAAAAAAATAAAATTTCCCAAAAGTAAAAATGAGAAAAAAAAAAAAACTGAAATTACCAAAAGTGGAAATGGAATCAAGGAAAATTTGAAACAGAAAATCAGGGGCCCTACATTATCTGGACAAAAACAAAAGACCAAGAAATTTATTATAAGTATTGGTTAGCTGAAGTTGATGACAAAAGGCTTTCAAATCAATATGGAGTCTCAAATGGTACAGTTGCTGTGATCAAATATGATCCACCCAAAAATCAATCAACATGGGGTCTGTACTCAGCATAAATGGAACACAAGGTTGAAACCATTTTTATTCTCAGCAGATACATAGGTTCATCTAACAAAGTGCAGCATTCACATCATGCTTGAATAACAAGTGTACAATTGAGCTAACAAATCAGAACAGCTGAAAATGTACCCTGTATAAAGTAACTATAGTAATATAATCCCTCGCAGAATAGTACTTCGTTGAAATTATAGTAATAAGTGCAATCTGTTATATTTGAATTATATCATTTTTAATTTAACTAGACTGATTAGAATAAATAAATACCATTGATTTTAAGTAAATGGAAACCTCTCAGCAACTTCAATAAATCACCCAAGGCTAATGTCATGTTCTTTCTTTTTGCACAGATAGTTATTTTATCCGGGTAAGCAAACATGCCATCAAGACTTGTTAATTATGAATTTGGTATGGTGCTGAAAGAAAACAATACCATTGTTACTCCAAATACAGTTAAGCAGAATTATACCTTACAAAACTTAAAAAGCAGAGTAAAGCTTATTTTTACATCTCTGCATACAAACTGTCAATCTGCCATTGGGTGGCATGCCACTAGTGTTTACCACTGGTAGCCCACTGGCATTGTCATTAGTGGCTGGTCACTGGGCCACGAGCAGCATGCATGTAGGAATATTGCAACATTATGGCAGGCAAATTTGAAGTCTGAAAGAACTGATACTATGCTACAGTGTTTGCAAGTAGGTGAAAAACAGTTTCTAGAGTGTAATCTACCATTCTTTTCTTATTATCACCCATTTGAAGTTACTTCAATTTGAATTTCCCAAAGAGAAGCACTTCATTCAATTGTCATTTGCAAGTAACCTCTACAATTTCAATAAAATGTTTTTCCAGAGGCATATTTACTTGACTTAGCTACTTAGTTACAATCACCAATAAGATTATCAACAAGTCAATAAAATAAAACAGAAAAGGTAACTAATTCACAAATATTAATAGATGTTTCTCCTCATTTAACCTTACACAAATGCTCTGATATTGCTTGATAAAATACTGTCCACAGCTAACATATGTAAATCAGCCTATGACAAAGCTTATGAATTTTTCCTACAGAAATGAAGTTATTTGTGGAGTGAGGAGCTATATCAAATAAGTAACAGAACTGTCCAACAAACTGAATTGACAAAGTGTATAATAATGAATGAAATGCAGATGTTCCTGGCCTTATGAAAGAATATATCTTTGCAAAATAGTCCTTTTCGTTGCTTTTATGACAACTAATTATGATGGGCAGCTCCAGTGAAGAAGTCTATTATTCCTGCAAAAGAAACTTCTGTTCCTGAGAGACAGCAGCTGATGTCTGGTTTTCAGACAAACCATCCTGACTTGTACATATGCCCACATTATTACTGGAAAGGAGCTGATGTTACACTAAAGGTTGTCTTTAATGCAGAGTATGATTCTGAACTCTAAGTCTGTTCCAGAACTTTTACATGATCAAAGGTTGTTGCAACAAAGTGTTTTGTTTTCAAGTAGCACTGATGGATGCTATTAGAGATTAGACCACTTATAAAACATCATGTATAACTTTACACTTTAGTACTGACAACCATGTAATTAGAGTCTCCACTCAGCCTGCAGATATACATTCAATATCTACCTCCAACTGTTGATGAAAAGTTCTGTTAATAAATACCTTGCACACATGTCATTTTTAAGCACCACATTCAAGTTCTACAAAGTACATACATCAGGTTTTACAATGAGAAACATACATGGAAGCTATTCAGTTTGTCTTGAGATTGTTGCAAAATAGCTCAAAGAAAATTGTGAAATGTCATATATCAATAGTGTCACTTCTTAATAAGAAATTAAATGAAGGTTTGCTTCAAACTTCTCAGGTCACAAGAGCTTACGCATTGTCCAAAGTCAGTTAATATATTTTGTCCAGTAAACCAGAGTTTATTTCTGAAGCTTTCAGAAAAGAACATAGCAATACACATAATCTATATAACTTTTCAGTAAGAAAAAAGTCCATAAACTTCACATGAGAAAGTAGTAAAGTGTGTGTGCCTACATACTTTTGACAGCCATGATGCCGGTAATCTCATGCTGAATAACCACAAGTATCATTACAATATGAAAGACTGCATAATAAATAATCAACAAAATTACCAGTGTCATCTTGAATTAAAGATAGTATAGTGAATGAAATCAGATGTTGGTACCAACTATGAATAGAATTATTGCTTCCATATGAATATGCACTGTAATACATATCCATGGGTAGGTGGTTCATGATTAATCAATAATAATTGGTTGAATAAAGATTAATAAATATTAGTTTTCAGGCAAGAAAACTGGCTTACTGTTGCAGGTGATAAAAATAATCATTATGCTGTAATTAGAACATTTAATTAAAATAATTTGAAATAAAAGTACTTTCATCTCCTACCTACTGATGTGATGCTTCTTAAGTCTACTTTAGCAGTTAACTTATGTTAACCTAAAGTACATTAGATATCTCTGAGGCAGAAAGCAATAGAAAGGATTTTTTTCAATGCACAAAAGTTACATATAATCAATCTTATAATTAAGATTGAATTAGTTATTCTCACTGGTATTTTTATGAGACATATCAATCTTATAAAAGTAGTCCTCAATTGCAACTTCAGATTTATTTGGTATAAAGTTTTTAAAATAAAAATGCCAGTTTAAATCCAATGTATATTTATTTCATTTAAACAGTTTTAAAAGGTGGATAATTCATTCAAAGATTAAAATGCATTCTTTTTGTACACCCTTGTTAATGGTGTGGGAGCTGATGAATCTGAAGATCATTCAAATTATATATTAATTGTAAGACCTTAGAAAAGAAAAAAAAAATAAACAGGATTAATTTTTCAAGCAAAATTATGCTCTTAATCTCATTTCTTTGAATTTCTTAAACCAACTACAGTAATCAACTACTTCAAATCCAAACTGAAACTAAAATATACTTGATCACAGTGGAACAAGATTTGAAATAGGCCTCCAGTTCAGACCAACAGTTGCACTAAAATTTGAGCTTAAATAAAGAATGCCATGACTTGGTCTTCAATTGCAACTTCAACTCAATTTATTCAGTATCAGAATTCTAGAAATTTACTGCGAGAAGTACCAACAATGGCCTCCATTTAAGAAATAAGCTTTCAATATCATTGATTAAGTTCTCAAAACAATGATTATTTCTAACAAATATAGAGATATTTTTAATACTTAAAGATAAGAGATTTTCCATCTTTAACTAAAAGCTATAAGATATTTCAACCCAACAAAACTAGATAAACCAACAATATGCATAAGAAATACTGAATACAAGAAAAACTTGTAATCTGAAACCCACAAGATTACCTGATATTATGTATGCTAAAACGGCTTTTGAGATGGACTAAATGATTTCATTCACTGAAATACAAATACTATACAAACAATTTGCTTACTTTTACTATATGTAAACTTGAGTAGTTATTCTTTTCTATTTCTACATAATCAGAACCAACTGGTAAAATGTAAATTTATTTTATTCAGAAGTTTCAGCTTGTGTATTTTACCACTACAAAATTATATCAATATAATGAAACACTCAATTTGCTTTAAACATTAGGTTGGTGCAAAAAATAATGACGGTTTTTGACGTATTTTTTAACGTATTTTTTAACGTCAAAAACCGTCATTATTTTTGCACCAACCTATTAAAGGTTTCATATTAGATGTTTACAATCAAAATCTCTCATACACATATCTTGCCTTATGCAAAGACCAAATTTTTTTTTCTTTCTAATAATTTCTTTAACAATAAAATAATAACAACCTCTTGCCATTACAATGTTTCAAACATAAACATTGAAACCCCATGTGGGGAATATAAAACTAGGCAAACTAAAAGCATGAAAATATGCATTTAAGTTTTCAAACTATTTCAAAAAGGTTTATATTTAAAACTTCAGGTGGGTTTGAAACCATGACTATAACTAAAAATACATAATTGCCTGATTGCATTAGAACCTATTTTTAATTGATATATGGGGTCCCCAGAAGGAGTGTTCACATCATGGTCCTTGTCAAAGGAGTTCTTTCTCATTTGTCAATCCTTTCCCCATGCTACACTATACACTGAACAACATAGCTCCAAGTCAGCATCTGTGCCTGTGGTGCAACCACCTTAACAATGTGGAATACACGCTCTCTCTCTCAGCCCTACAGAATCCCTCCCAACTGGCTCCAGTGATGCCTGGCCCTGCCGAAATCACCTTCAAACAGCTGTTGGTTGCTGCAGAGCTAGCCTTCAGAAATGGAGATATGCAATGTTAATGTTGATCTCAACTGCCAATGTGGGTAATCACAAACTACGGAACATCTAGTTTGCCCCAATCTTGAAGATCCATACACACCTAATGACTTTGAAACATTAATTCCCCAGGCAAAGCTCTGTGTGCAAAACTGGATGGGGGTGGTGTAGCAACCTGACAAAAAGATTGATGTATATTTTTATAAGTTTTATATTTCTAACAAATATAGGAGATATTTTTAATGATTAAGGGAAGGCAGAGATTTTCTACCTTTAATCAAAACTAAGAGCTTTGATAAAATATTTCAACCAAACAAAACTAGATAAACCAACAATATGTACAAGAAACTACTGAATACAAGAAAAACTTATAATCTGAAACTTATAAGATTACCTGGTATTATGTGTGCTAAAATGGCTTTTGAGATGGACAGGATATTTAATTTCATTCACTGAAAATCCATGCACACTCAACAACCTTGAAACCTTAACACCCTAGGCAAGGATCTGTGTGCACACTGGATATATGTGGTGTAGCGACTTGACAAGAAGACTGATGTATATTTTTATACCAGGCAATAATAGGTATTTGATCAATGTATACAACAAACTCCAGTGCAAACTAGTGTGTCAACTATGACAGTTTTTAAGTAGATGCTTTTTGAAAAGGGAAACAAACCCCATCTTCATTTTTGATAACTTTGGTCAAAAATGTATCAGATGGACTTTCAAGTTATTAAATCTTTATTGGGGAAAAAAAAAAAAAAAAAACAAACACTAAAACCTTAAGATAACATTTTAAAAAGACTTCATGTCAGCCATGGTAGAAATTTAAAATAGCTAAAAAAGGTTTTTACATTTTTAAGTGTCCACTGTACAATCCCACTATAAACGGAATAAAAAGATTCTATTTAAGTATGTGATCTATGTGCATGATTCTTCTTAAATATAATCTACCTTAAAGAAAATTATCTATATTCGCAACTGCACCTAAGTAGAACACAGTGAATGAAGGCTTCTGGTGGATTTTGTATTTGAACCAGACCTATTTTTAAAAATGTGATCCAATGCTCAAAATTTATTTATTGCATTTCTGAATGATGTTTATTGACAGTGATAGTATTAGTTAATAATTCCCTTTTTTTTTTTTTTTTATCATATGGTATTATTTGTTTAGTATATGATTATAGTATATTAAACAAAGACTACTTTTTCTTGTCTTATTACTTACATATCTATTTTTAATAGATATTTTAATATGGAAAATTTTCTCAACAATTAGATCAGCTAATTTAGCAATGCATTAATCTGGTAGATCATACTCGGAAGGTAGATTGCATACTTGAGTAACACCAAATAAAATGCTTTATTAATTCAGCAAAGTCTGTCAATCTTACAAAACAAGATTGTTCTTTATAAATTTGGGAATTTATAGAAGGAAAACTGAAGCCCCTTTTAAGAATTCCTCAAGTAAGAGGATGTTTCCTGAATATACAAGAGTAAGTAAACACTAGTAAAATCATTTGTGATAATGATCAGTTGAAAATATAGAATTTGGGAAAAGAAATCAAATTATAGAAAAGCATTTAAGAACTTGCAGGATATTAAAAAGAAAAACAAAGCAATACTAGACATGATAAAATCAATTTCATTAAAGGAAGAGTTATCAAAAGAATTAAATAAATACATCAAGAATGAACTATTTAAGCATGGCTATGTTGCTTTTAATGTAAATATCTAGAGACGTACTCATCCCCAAAATTCTAACAGGCATCATTAACTTCAGCTTGAGATTATTATATACAGTTAAAATAAGGTAATTCACTTAACCTACAAAGTTAGTCATTTTCTTAAGTCTGTTTTGTTCGTCAGATGAGCCCATAGTACAATATTTTATCTTTAATCACAATCTATATAAATATTTTTTAAATGAGAAGATATTTTACACTTTCCTGCATTTTTCTTTTTAAACAACATTTAAATAAAAAAATATAGGTATTAAAACTAAACAGAAAATATTTCACTCTGAAAGTCATTTGACTGATGTCTAGCTGAAATGAACAGAAAAAGTTTTAAAACTAAGAATTGTAAGTTTATTTGAAAGGTACTTTGGAAGAATAAAATCAATTAGGGAATACTTAAATTTATATTAGGTTGTTATACATGAAATGATGCACTTTATAGGAAATGACTAAAACACTTCTGATAGGCACTATGTTGATGACAGTTTTCTCCAACATACCTCTAAATTCTTGATCCCATCTTTAAAAAAAAATTCTCATCCTTTAACATCGTAAACAGTTCAAAAACTTCAATTACCTCTTCCTTATTAGAGAATGTTTTATTGTGTATGAAAAGCTCAAAATACTTAAATAATCGATAATCAGCCAGAGAGATATCAGGTGAATATGGAGGATAAGGCAAAATTTTGCAATTCAAGCTATGCAACTTTTGGAAAGTTGATCAAGTGTGTGGCCATGCATTGTTGTGCAGCAAAATTGGCCCATCCTATTCACAACTCTAGGATGTTAGTTCAATTTCTTGTGCATACACTCAATTTCTCCACAATATGAGGTTGCTATTATTGTTTTCCCTAGAGGCAAAAATGAATGATCCTTTGAAAGGCCACCATACAGTGACCATTGACATTTTAGGATGCAGTGGAGGTTTTGAGTATTGTTTTAGAAATTCCCTTGCATCTAAGCACTGGCTTACTCTCTTATTGTTGTCAAAGAGTATCCATTCCTCCTTGCACGTAATGATTCGATGCACCCCCCCCCCAGTTTGCACTCATACAGTAAGATTACCAGACATATTTTCATTGGGCTTCTGAGTAACAATATATTGAAAGAAATATTATCTGGAAAAAAAGTCAGAAATAAGTGAAGACTTTTTATATAAGGAGGTTACTGTCTTACTATGATCAACAACCAACCAAATAAAGGAATTATTTCATGTGTGACAACCTAATATTTTTGAAAATCCTATAGCATACAGTTGGCCTCCAGACCAATGCAAACTACTACTTGATAAAAACAATTACAAGCAGGCACCCAAATATAGAACAGAAACAGAGACAGAGACCTTTTCAACTGTAGAGAGGAGACAGAAATTGGTTTGGGTTTAATCATTACTAATCATCTACTTTAGGAGTTCGGGTAGAGTTGGTGCTCAGCCATGACAAATAGCAACCACATTTTCACATAGCTCCCTGGGCAGGAGTTATTTAGCAAACATCCTACAATAGAACATCAGTTGAGGGACAGTGGTCCATTGACCTTGAAAATAGAGACAATGTAATGTGCTAGAAAGAGCAGCTCCCATATGGGAGAGTACACATGATTACACAAATTTGTTCATTTATTATAATAGCTTACAATTGTCATTTGATAGAAAATTTTGTGCATACAGAATAAATTCAAGTTATCAAATATTCAACTAGTGCAATATTACAGAGATATTAGGTTGGTGCAAAAATAATGACATAATAATGTCGTTTTTTGACGTTAAAAATACATAAAAAAAAAAAACATTATTACGTCATTATTTTTGCACCAACCTAATATTTAATAATAGAGATATTGATTTTTTTTGTTTTAGAACAAATTTTTAGAATGTCTTCCTGGACAACCATCAGTATAACAAGCAATAATAAATAATGGTTGATGATTTTTTTAATACTTTTGACTAGTTTTAAATTATCAATTTTTTTCTTTAAATATGATTTTAATTTAACAATGAAGATGATACAAAATGGAAAATTTTTAATCAAACACACATTTCGCCAGAGAAAAACTTATGTTCTCTTTGGCATAATCAGTTCAACTAAAAGAAGAAAGGTAAAACTAGGTGTTAAGAAGGTGTCTTGGGATCTCTGATAGTAAGTTGATTGCTGTAAATCACATTAATTACTCTAGCTCATGTTCTAGCTTGATACTTGAGAGTATGTATGCCTATGTGTGTGTTTGTTTTGGTATTGTAGAATTTTAATTCAGGGACATTATTATTTTTTCTGTATACACATATATTCCTACATACACAATATATATATTTCTTTCATACGTGTACCTACATATACATTCACCCAGGTATATACATATATGAGAGCTTATTTTTATTTTTCATAGATATGTATTCATATATACTGATGCACACATCATAGAGGTATTTTTATATACACACACAACTATTTATATATACCTGTATACACCAATATATGCACAAGTGCACCTTCATATACATGCGTGTGCACACACAAAATATTTTACATGATAGCAATGAAACTTCTACAAGAATTTAACATATTTGGGCAGTGGTCCCCAAATGGTGTGGCATGTTTCTTAGATGCAGCAGAATGATTGAAAGACAATCAAAGATTTAGGAATAGTTTTTAAAAAATTCATATGCCAAAAAAATTTTTAAATGTTATTATGGATTACTTGTAATTACATGCATGAGTCGCAGTATATATAGTTATAAATAATGGTTTACCAATTTTATCATTGTGATATTTTTGCATTATATCAAGTTTTAAGAATATAGTAACTAAGCTCTGCAAATTGGAGGAGAAAGTTATCAATGATAATGTTCTGACTTTGAATCTCTGATTATCTCCCTTTAACCCACTATATTTTTTTTTTTAAATATACTTTATCAGCAATAATGCAGTGCGGAGGAAAAAAGTTTGGAAAACTGTGTTAGAGTATCATTGGTCCAACCAGATAAGTAATTTAATGTTTTGACAAAATCATTTTTTTTCTGAGAATACAGAACATGGAATGAGGAACAATATTGTGAACCATTCAATTTAGTTATTTTGTCTATTCAGTAAAATGTTTATATATTATGTCTAGTATGAAATTATAGGAAAAGCCTTTCAATTTATAAGTCACACTTTTAGTACTTAAAAAAAATTGCTGTTAGTAAATAAAAATAAGATTTTCAACATATGTGCTGAAAAATTATCAACAGAACATTGTGTAGTTTCACTCTCACTTATGAAAATGATTTCAGTGAAATAACATATGCAAATTAATAGGTAAAGAGATAGTGTAGTAGTGTTGCTATATCCAAGGTATTAAGTGCACTAGGTAGGATGACAGTATAGGTAAATTCCAAACAGTCATAAGCAGAACTTGAAAACTGCAAGTGTCCACAAGTTATGCATGAACAGACAAGTATGGTAACTATCCAATAAAAGCAGAGCTGTCATCAAATCACATCCTAATTCAACATTTGTGCTGCTCAATCCATCAGCCATTGCACTGTACAGTGTGCACTACATTCCATGAGATTCTAGTCATCAACCAACAAGGTACCATTACTGATAACACAGCATCTATTACATCAACTCATATTAGCCAGAAGAAACTGATACTGTACCATGGAAAAATGATACTATTGTTAATCAAGGGAGTCAAGTTTTCAGCTACTTCAAGCAGAAGTTTATATGCAGAGGAAACTACATAAAGCTATGGAACCAGCCTGTCAATAGAATTGCATAAGCTGGTAATGGCTTTCTAAAGAGGACGGTAAGTGTGACACCAAAGTCCGTAGACCCTTTGGGATGGCCAAGAACGCATTCCAAAGCTGGGCAGAGTATTGCGAGACAGGAGGATTTCTTAGGTAACAAAAAAAAAAAAAAAAAAAAAAAGGATACTGAGCTGTTAAGTGACATCTGTCTTTTACAGCAGCAAATGCTGAACTATTTCCTCAAAGATGAAGAGGCTTGTGGCAACGGAGATGTAGTTATACAGAAGGATGCTGAGGATTTCATAGACAAAGCATGTGAGCAACAATAAGGTTTTGGAGAGGATGCAGACAAGGAGGAGGCTCATGCTTAACATCAGAAAGTGGCAACTGAAGTTTCTGAGACACATAATGAGGAAAGAGGGCCTTGAGAATCTGATACTGAATCATGGGTCAAATAAAGCAAAAGAGAGACAAGGGAAAGCAGTGAGTGATATTCCTGGCAAGTTTGAGGAAATGGATGACAGAACGTGATCTGAGGGAGGTAGCAGAGGGAAGAAACTTGTTGAGAGCTGCAAGAGATAGAGGGAGGTGGAGAGCCATGATCACCTACATCCTGAAAGGACATGGCACATAAAAAGAAAAAAGAAAGGTATGTTTTGTTGGAGTTTGTAAGGATCTAGTGTTTCATACAGATACTGTTACCAGCCACTTGTACCCTTTATGTTAGTTCTGTATTCTGGTGGTGGTAGTTTCTTCCAGCAAGATGACACATACTCCACTTTCCAGATACTCCACAAATTTAAATCAATTAAAGAGACAGGTTGCAAACCTCAGGAAATTCCTGGCAACTACATCCAACAAATAATCCAGCTATGGTGAGCTCTGGAATATGCCTGGATTGACATACTGAAGCAATAATTTCACTATCTAATATTCCATGCAAAGTTATATAGCTAACATTAGCCAGGTGAAGATAGATAGCATTATTAGGTAATTGTGTAATTTTTTGGCATATTAAATCTAAAATGTATCAATCTGATTTCAGTTACATAGACAGAGAAAAATCAGTCAAAGTTGATGAAGATTTGTAAACTTTGGTGAAAAATGAGCCAAATATCCTGTTAGAGAACTTTAAAAATTCAAATGCATTGGCTGGAAATAGTTGAAAAATCATAAGAGAATCAATCTCTATTTAAAATAAATAAATAAATTAATAAGTCTTTGTTACTAGAAAAATTTTTTAAAAAATACAGAAACTTGCATTATTACAGTTCAACTATATGAAACATTTGTGCAATAATCTTCTGGATTGAAAAAAAATTTTTTATTTCTTTTAAAAACTGAACTATTTGATAGTTAAATGTAGATGGCAAGCCACCCCCCTGCCCCAATCAATCTATACCACACTATTATCTTTGAAAAAGTTACAGTGATCACTTAGTCGAAGAAGAATATTTTTACCTATTAGTTTCCTTCAAAAGAAACCAAGCATGTCAAACCCACTTATGTATCGCAGACTCAAACGGTAATCAATTTGGTAAATAAAAAGTATATTTTACATCTCCCTTCTGATGTTTCTGAAATTTTATCAGCTGAAGTAGAAATTATCACAACTTCCTCAATCAACATTTTTTCTTTTTTTTTTTTTTTTTTTTTTTTTTTTTTAATTATTTCACCTCAAGCAAGGCAATAAAGCCATTAAGATGCAAGGAGTTATTGAATGTGAAAGAATACGAGAAAAAGAAAACATTAAGGTGAGAGAACAATAAAAGAACAGGAATTAAGACAAAATAGTGATTGACATTACATTTAAATTACTGTACTTAAATTCATAAAGTCTACTTACCAAAGAGGAAAACTCATCAGAACAATTATCATAAAAATTGTTATAGAAAAGGCACAAGGAAGCTCTGGCAGTGAGAAAGTGACTGAATCTGAGATACCAGGTCAGGGCCAATAACATTGAAGATTCTTTGTATTTCATAGAGAATCTCAAATATATAGTAGAAGCACCAGACCAGATATAATAGCAATATTCAAAGCATGGACGAATGGTAGACTTCTAAATTTTTAAGATAGATTAAACTGGGAAAAATTGTCTAGCACAACACAGTGAACCAACTTTCCTAGCAGCAAACCTAGCAATTGATTCAATATAATTTTTCCACTTCATGTCAGCAGAAAACATTAGCCCAAGAAGGTGCAAGGAGTCACTCTCCTAGAGGTTGGTATCAGCCATGCTGACAGAAGACAAAAAAGTTTCTTAAAGATGATTAAAAAAGATCAATTTCAATTTGAAGATGTTATAATTAACAAGCCATTTCTTGCCCCAGTTAACATTGTAGGTCTTTTTTTTTCTTTTAGATGAGCTGCCAATTTGACCTTATTGAATTAATCAGACATATGAGTAAATAGTTGTGTCATCAGTATAGATACTAAGTCAAGAAGCAATGACATCAGGAAGGTTGTTGATAAAAATTAGGAACAACGCAAGTCCAAAGATAGATCCTTTGGGGGGACAGATTATTTTTCACAAATATCAAAACTTCTTTTACAAGAAAGCACTTTTCCAGGAAAAAGTCTGATTGAATTCATTGGCCTTTAGAATTAATTTTTCAAAAAAGAAACATTCTATCAAAATGGAATAAATGCATAGAGAGGCCATGAGGAAATATTTTGATAGATTGTGTTTTTTTGTTTTTTTTAAATAAATCTGTAATCTAGTAAAAAAAAAAAAAAAAAAAAAAAAAAAAAATAAGTTAGAACTCAGGTGAGAAATGCCCAACTAACAGTGCAACTGTCAAATATGCAAATTATGGCTGAGGAAGAATTATTCTGGACATTTTTGTAACAATTTACTGCAAAAGGGTTCCCTAGCTGTGGTTTAATTACAGAATAAAACTGGAAAAATGCATGCTAATATAAAGAGTATTAAATTTTCTGTCCTGATTAAGGTAGAATAGGATATTTACAGAAATAATGGAACAAGATTAATAAATCCAGATTTCTACATTTTCTGTAAAGTTTATACAAAAGAGCAGATAAATGTGTGTATTTCAAATAACTTCTAAAAAGGGGATTCCTGCAAATTCCAGTGCCATTTCTTTTAATTATTTTTTTAAGACTGCACATGTTTAGAATATTGCTGCCACATATGATCTGGTGCTCCTGTTATTTACATTGACCTCCTTGATAAAATCTAAAGAAGAATCAGCAATTTTATTGGTACTAATCTGGCAGCTTGGCTTCAGTCACATTCTCATCACTGTAAGGTTGCCTCTTTGCCCTTTCTATAAATACTTACATGGTAATTATTCAGATGAGCTCTTCACTATGGTACCTAGACTTTTTGAATTTAAATATAGTACTAGACTGGCATCACGATCACATCAGTTTATGTTTTAATTGTCTAGATGTAACTGTAAATTCTATGCTAACAGTTACTTTTATCACACTTCTCGCTTGTGGAACTCTCTTCCAGCACCATGCTTTCCAGCCAACTTTAATCTGCAAAATTTACATGCAATATCAAATGCTATAATACTGTCCTCCTGATTACAATTTCCACTTCCAGCTCATTATTAAGGTTTCTGTTCCTAATTTTTCCACATCTTGTAACTCCTTGTGTCTTAGTGGCTTTACTGCATGGGGTGATACTGATTTAAAAAAAAAAAAGAAAAAAAGGGGGGGTTACATTTTTAAAATAAAGCTAATTTGTTCAAAATTATTCATAAATCTAACATTAAATACTTTGAATTAAGAAAAGAAAATGAAAAATGCCTCAATCAACCAACAAAATATCTTCATTGACATACATTGAACTTGTTAGCATAAATCCATACATTTCTTTCTTTCAAACCATTCATTAACCATTCTTAGACATTATACAGTTTATGCAACAGCTATGATCCAAGACACTAACACAACTTGCTCATTCACACAATTTCACCTTCATAAAATGTTCCATGAATAATTTTACTACCAAATATTTTTTACTCCATACTTGTTAATCATAATTTGCATTACCAAACAAAAATTGTCAAAATAATTTTTAAAACAAAAAGAACACTCATTCCAAATACTGGACAAGAAACCATTTAAAACAGACATATCACTTGAACTCATATTTCAGTCATGGTTTAAGAGTCTATTCTTTAAAGTCTGCTATTTCTTCCAAATAATGCTACAGGACTAGAAATTAATGCCTATAAATACTCAAAAGTCTTTTGCCAAGCTGTTATTCTCTACTTTTCCCAATACCAGGTAATTATTACCTCACTGAAAAGCAAGAGAAGGTCACCTGAAATTGTACTCAGTACAATCCTGTATTAAGCTATCGTTATTACAATATTTTATACACTTTCTTTAACACAGATGTTTTTTATTGTCTTTTTAAGAAGTTTAAAATGTTAGTTGTGCTTCAATAATAATTTTCTTCGAATAACAATATAAATATTCATGGAGGTAAATCATCTAAAATATAATTAGTACTATTTAAGTTGTATCATCTTGCTTTATAGCTTGCCACTCATATTAGAGGATACTGTCTATTAAGGCAGCTAGCCAATCCCTAATGCAGATGCTCACTCAGGCACATTTGTCTTTGTTCAACACCCACAGTTTACTGTAAGTTAGTTTCTGAGAGAGTGTGTTATCTAGCATGATCAACAATCTCAACAAGACCAGCACACTCAAACCCTCAGTCACAATGACTCATGACTTTGTGCTAGCAGAGTTATCAATAACCCCCAAGAGTTCAGTTTACCCAATTTCACTAACAAGGCTTGGGTCAAGTACTTTCCAAAAGGTGCCATACACTGAGATCACCCCCTTCAGACCACTAACATCAGGAAGCCTACTTACTGACAAATCAACCATGGTGGGATTCAAACCTGGACCTCGTGGTCAGAAAGTGAACATTCTAACCACTTGGCCATGTGCCATATATATATATATTAGTTTACTCCAGTGATAATGCCTCTTATTTGTGTTTAATCAGTAATAAATGTTGGTGGTATAGATGTGAAGCCATAGATTTTATAACAGAAGTAATAAGAATGAATTCCATAATCTAAACAACTCTTAGAACAATGGGTTCTGAAGATTATAAAAATTAGTCACACTTATTCTGCAGTTTAAGAATATATAAAGTTTTGATCTGAACAGAGTAGTACAGTATTATTTCTTCGAATAACTATACTTTAGACAAACCAATAGTTATTTCCATTAACTATATATATATATATATATATATATATATATATATATATATATACATACACACATAAGGAAAATATTTTGAAGCTAAATTATATAAAAAAACCTTGTCCAGTAGCACATTTTTTTATGAATGCACAAGCTTAATTAAGATTAATTAACAGAAAGTTGAGGAATTCACCCAACATGAAATGAGAAGTTTGGGTGGGTCTATATATATATATACATATACACATACACATACACACAGAATTATATAATAAAAACCATTGTTTCAGTCAAGCAATTTAATATATTTGAGCAAGTTTATCCTTGGTGTATACAGTTCAGGAGACACCACCTATTATTTTGGGACAAAAATTTATTTTAACACGCCCAACATCCACTAATTTAGGCCTTTCAATTAAACAACTTACATTAAAAAAAAAAAAAAAAATTTCTGACTATAAAACTAATTTTGACTTCCATCACTTGGAATTTAGTATACAAATGAATAGAGTATAATGTAACTTCAAAAAGAGTTGTGACGTATAAAATTAAATAGAGCTATCACATGCACACACAACTTAAAAATTGTATCTATAGAATTTATGATATACCTACATGACAATAAGCCCAAACTTTAACCACTCATAACCACTTTCAAAATCAACAGCTTCTCCAGAAGATGAGGGAACAGAATAACTTTTAAAAGCAAATCTATTAAATCTAAATTTGGTCAGCATACTTGAACACAAACTCAGCAGAAAGCAAAAGTGATGAAAATAAATCAAAGTCTTATGCCTCCACAAAAGTCAATATTATACAAAACATTAAAGCCTGCTTATTAAATATTTTATTCAACACGAGACATTCAATATCTTCAATTACAAAATATACAAATAAATTTATATGCATAAAACCAACATTTCTTTTAGTATCTAAATATATAGAATTTTATATGCATACTCTTCTAAGCCAGATAAAATATTTAAAAAAATAAAGTGATTCTTATAAAAAAATTTTTTTTTTAAAAAGTTCTTAATTTAAGCTGATGACATGTACTAGTTCTGATTAGTAAAAAAAAACAAAACATTAAGTACAATTTTTAGTAGTATAGAATAGCATATTTGACAATACACACTACAGTTTGTTTTGTCTATATTTCTGAGATAAAGTATTCGATTTAAATTGTTTGGACTGTTGTCCTCATCTTTATTGTCATATTCATAATGTTTCAGGCATTATATGCTCCAGCTTTCTTCAGGTGATATACATTGGAATTTCGAACTGAACCATTTATTTAATCCATGAAAGTACATTGTCCTAGTTTCACATGCCACGCCTTTTCTGGATGTCTTAGTTTCAATTAATTCTCTTTAATAACTCTTTGTTGAAGTAATTCAAAAGTGAGACTTAACCCAAATAGTTGTGAATTCAATCCCTGGCCACAGCAAAGGTGAGCAAAAACTTGGAAAGTTGAGTTACTACAGGGAAATAACTGAAACCAAGACATCAAAAAAAGGCATGGTATGTGAAACTAGAACAATCTACCCCAGTTTATACTGAGATAGATTGTTTTAGTTCCAAATTTGGTTCAAAATTTCAACATATCACAAGCGTACAATGGCTGAAATGTTGTGAATATGGCAATAAAGATGAGGACAACAGCCTGAACACTATATAGTTTATCAGCAAGGAATTTTTTAGTACTGTAGAATACTACTAATTAGTGGAAACTCATTCTCTCTCAAATTATATATATATATATATATACACACACACACACACACACAACTATACTAACATCTTAGAGTAATATGGGTTTACTCAAGCAGAAAATTGCCCATATAATAGAAAAACTCAAACATTCATTGCAAGCAACAGAACTGTTAGTTATAAGAATCTTAAGTATGGCATTTATTCAGGTTCAACTAATTAATATGCATACATGACTAACAAAACTTGTGTATCTAATTTTCAGTAGGAGGAGTATATATTTTATTAAAACTTAAAACTGAAATCTCAACCAATAAACACGCTTGATAAGTTGCTAAATTAACTATCATTTTTTAATATGAAAAACAGATTTTTCCTTATGTAATAAGTTTCTTATGGTTGATATTCAACTCAAGCTTGTTAAACATTCAGTCAACTGGCAAAACTGAAGAATTTGAATTACCTATTAAAAAAAAAAAAAAAAAAAAATTTCTTTGTTGTACTTTATTCTGTTTTTTATAAAAATCGTTGAAGTCTTTTGGAATAATGAATGCAAAGAGCTCCAAGATCTTAATGGCTGTTTAATAAATTAGACATGCATAATCGACCAAATGGATTAGAAATATGCTAGACCAATATGTAAAGTTTGATTAACACCTGTGACTACCTATACACAAAGATATGTTTATATATGATTATTTGACCTTAGAGAGGAGAGCACTAATTGTTACTATTAAACTTCCATTATCTGCAATTACTCTGAAAGAAATATTTTGGTAAAAAATTACTAAGTTTTATAGTCTAGAAATAAAATACATTTTAACCTTCACCATCATAGATAGTCCAATTCAAACAAATTTACAACATAAGTTGCTTGTATGCTTTTATGATGGGTCATGAATTTAGTGAGACAAAAAATAATTTGATGAGTGTCACATTTTCAGTAGCAAACTATTTTCTTTTCCCCCAAATCATTACAAGTTTGTGTGCTTGCTATACAACCCCCTTTGTGATATGACATGTTGAAGTTGATAATTAAATTAAACTTATGTCATGGTAAGAGTAACACTTGAACTAAATAGCTAATCTCAAATACCCAATTGGTACAGTGGTTCAAATATTTTTCCCCAGATGATGGAATGTCTCGACTCTAAACAAGCCAATTAAGCTTCCATTGAAAAATTTACTACTATTTGACAGTGTTATTTAGCACTGAAAGCAATTTACTCTCACACTGAACAACAGTTTTGTTACTAAAATAAATATAACACAAAAGGGATAGTAAAAATTAATCTAGTCTCCATTCCTGATAACTTTAAAAACATTAAGGAGAATCTACAGAAGAATGTTCTTTGCTTGTACAGCCATAAGCTCAGAGAAAAGTTGTTTGTCAAATTCACTTATTAAGGCAAAGGATAATTTTTATGCTTTATATATAATGCATTGTTATAAGGGAAATGATTAACAAAGTAATCAAAGCAACTGTGAAAAATGCTAAATCCATAGCAATGCACAGTTTGAGTGGTTATTCATGCATGAATCATTGATTACAAACAGCACTATCTTGAAACAAAACAAGAGTTATCAGTCTTGTTATCTGAAAGCAACATTTGACAGGTAGTTTAAAATGCAGATGCTACCAATTTGAGATAAATGAAAATATTCTCGTCGAGTTAAAAATTCAGAAAAATTAAAACCGTGCAGATTCGAATTATTTAATAACTAACTTAAGATTTTCATTTTGAGTTAAGACTTGTCATTGATTGTTAAAAGATAAATTTGATAAATATGAATATTTATTAATATTGGCATAAAGATCTTTTTTTTTTTCTGCATTAATTTTTTTTTTTTTTTTACTATTAAAAGCTATTGCTGAAAGTTTTACTATAAAAATATATTTTTACAATTTCCTAGTATTTTGACCCCAGTTTAGGGGGGGGGTCACTATTTGCCCATAGCAGGAACCGTAGCAGATGCTACCACAGCAGGTCAGAGTGGACCTGGGAACAACAGCAATTAAGAGGTAATTCCACACTCCTTAAAATCTCCAATCTCCCCATCAGAGGCCTTGCTGCTAGATGTAGTTTATCATCATAACCAGGAAGGTCCACTGATCAGATCCAAGAGCATAAGTCTGATAAGTGAATCTGCAATTTGTGTATTAAATATGCAATTGATTGATTTAATTTTTCCAGTTTATCAACATTTTTGGGTTATTTAAAGCTAAAACATTTTAGATTACAAGAATAATTCCTTTTTAGTGAGTGAATATGGATCCATACCTTTCTTCAAAAGGTATTTGCACCTAAGTTAATGGAACAAACGTGAATGTAATTTGAACTCAGCTCTAGGCTTTCACATTCCGAACTGCTACCCATTACATAACCCGTATATCCGCTCTATTAAATATACAAAGTTTGTCTTGCATCACAAAGTTTATGCGGTTATGTCTATAGAGAAAGCATTTTAATCCTGTTATCTGTACAAGCTATACCTGATTGTCATGCATGATTTCTTTTTATAATGAAGTCTGTATTTAAAATAGATCAAGTCCTCAATTAAATTACATAGTTTACATACTGTGAAAAAAATGTTGCTATTTTGTAAAATTTTGAAGATCAAAGTTGTCTGGAAAGCAAGAAGAAATTTTTTAGAGAACTTAGATACATCCAGCCATTTCAACTGTAAAATGATAAAACCTTACTGCCAAATTTGTAAAGTCTATGTATCATAGAGGAAAGTTCTTCATCAGAACAATTACCATGAAAATATTTATAGAAAAGGCACAGGGAAGCTACATTACAGTAGTGGAAAAGTGACTGAAGCCAGGATGCTAGGTCAGGACTAATAACATTGCAAATTCTTCTTTGGATTTTATCAAGAATCATTAAATATATTGCAGGGGCAGCAGACCAGATGCAGCTGCAATATTCAAATCAAGGATGAATGATAGACTTGTAATTGTACAAGATAGATTCTGGAGAGAAAAACCTTATACTTTAAATGCCTACCTGAAGAGAAATGCATGGCAAAAATAGAATGGGAAAATGCAGATGTTTATTATCAATAGTACTAAAATGTGGTCAGAGTTAGCATTTGGACTTGATTGACACTAAAAGCCAAGAGCTTGGGGAGATATTGACTTATACTGTATGTCACCATATATGATCTGATTTGTAAATATTTAACTTGTAATAAACTTTATAGAGGACAGTATCCAGAGAAAATAAGATTGGGGACCATTAGTTCTTTCATAAATCTTTTAACACACAGTATCATATTTGGTTGTACAAAATGCGTCCACTTCTAATGAAAAAGTCTATATGTTTGAGAATGCCAATGAAAACGAAATATAAAAGTGTTAATAAAAATCTATCAATGTGCTTAAAAAAATATTACAACTACCTTATTAATAACAATTTAGGGCATAGTGATACAAGTAAATTATAACTAATGCAGGCTTTCGTGTAACTTATTTTAACAAAATGACAAATGTTTTTGTCATTCTAAGGTTTTTACAATTTACATATTTATGAGGTATTGTGCTTCTCTTCAAAAACAACCATAGCAGCTGTTATTTTGTAGCAAGTTTGAATTCTGAAGGGGGGCAATAAAAACTAGAACAATTTCAAATGACTTAGTAACCCTGATCTATTTATAATGAACTAGACATTACTTTTAACATTAGATGACAACATTCCAATAGACTTAAGAGGTTCAGGCAAACAAAATCTAGATGCATTGAACTTTAATTTTGACTAGCAAACATTAGTAATAAATTATTTTGTACTACTTCACAAAAACAAGTTCAATGAATCCATTTAAAAAAAATATTTTTATATGCTTAAGGAGAAAGAAATTCTAATGTGACCCACTTTATATTTGATAGCATATAACAATTAGGCAACAAATGTTAATCAATTCAATCCCATTTCAAACCCTGCCATAAACAATTTGCAAATAATTGATATAATTGAAGCAGTTACCTTGGTAAAATTGGTGTCTTACATAGAAAAATAACTTTGCACTTGATTATTCATTCTAAGTCTCTTTCTTCAGAATCTTTTGTCAGGAGTAGTTTTTTTTTGTCAACCAGGATTAAATTAAATGTCTTTGTGTGTGTGTGTGTGTGTGTATATATATATATATATATATATATATATATATATATATATATATATATATATATATATATAGAGAGAGAGAGAGAGAGAGATAATTTGTTGTAAGCAAGCATTTCTAACTATAAAGGACCTTAAAAGGAAGAATTCCCAAATAACACTTCTTTTCACCTTATAAAAGAAATTAGCAATTATGACATTTCCAGATCCAAAAACTTTTTAAATCAGAGATCTTAAGTCCTTGGCTTCGTATCAAAAAATTTTTAAGTGAATATGAGGCTGGATAAATAAAAAATGTAATTTAAAACCCCACTGTTATATTTACAATACGTTTGATCCACCCCATCCTTCCCTATATTTACAAGACATCCTTCCTTAAATTTACATTACACTTGCTTTACTTTTCTACTTCTTTACTTATAAAGTAAAGAAGTAGAAAAGTATACATTTATGATGGACTTGCTTTCACTTCTTTTCCTCCTCCTTACCCCACTCCTTTCTACTACACTCAACGTTATGTGTTTGACCATCTGTGTTTGTTTATTTTTGAAAAATAATAATGTAGCATTCTTTATTTTTTAATTTATTTTTTAAATAAAGCATTGGATGGTCAGTTGATAGAATTAGCCTGATGAGACTGAGGTTTAAATTAAGGTCACATATACTATCTGACCTCCAAATTTTTAAATTTTATATGGGCAGCGACTTTTCTTTTAAACATATTTCATTAAATATGGTAGACAAGGAAAATTTAATTTTTAATCTATTTTTTTTTTCCAGTATCCCTAAGTCAAGCACTTTCAGGCACTACTTTAGCTATTTTCAACAGGGTTATCTCTGTTGGTATATAATCCAAGTGAATCCTATTAATATAAAATATTAAAACTGATTCACAAAGCTCAATGTTTTAATTAAAACAGAGCAACATATTTCATATAATAGGAATTAAGATTACATATAGGTGATGAAAATTATCACATTGTAAATTGAGATAATTTACAAGAATTCTCAAACCAGTCAAGGATGATAAATTATTGAAATAAAAAAAAAAAAAAAAAAAAAAAAAAAAAAAAAATCCAACTAAGTTTTTATTTCAATAATTTATCATCCATTCACTGGTTTGAAAATCTTTATAAAGTATCTCAATTTACAAGGTGATAATGATCACCTACATGTAATCTTAATTCCTATTGTACGAGACACACACACACACACACATATATATATATATATATATATATATAATTACACACACACACACACACACATTCAGTTATACAAGAAGTTTGATAAACTTAGCCATAGAAGCTGATATTCCAAAGCAGTTTATTAAAAATGTGCCTTAATGATGCATTATCACCAGAACAACTTATTTTGGTCCTAATCCTATACTACATAAGTCTTATAAAATAAAAACAGATATGCACTTCATGATAAAGGCATTTCTTACTATTAAGTGTATGAAACGCACAAATACCTCAAGCTTGTACACAAACTGAAAGAGTATATGTGAGTATTTGCATTCATACATAAATTAAATCATTAATTTTTATGTTTTTTCCCCTCTAATAAATGAAGAGAAAATTATTGTATGATTTACGCTCCCAATTTTGTAAAAAGTTGCACTGAATTAACAAGAAAAAAGTAGGAAGATTACTTGAAGTAAAAACTGAAAATTTCAAATTAAGATAATTATCAGATGTAAAATAAAGAAATATTACAACAATTGTTTTCGGTAAATTACTGAAAAAAGTGGTGTGAAACTTTACTAAGACAAGATTAACTGGAAAGGTGAAATATATCAGACCATTAACTCTTTCATCACCACACACAAAAGGGTATGCAGAAAAGTCCTCACTTTTACCTACATTCTAAAATTGGAGCAGACTTTTTTTTCTTTCTTTTTTTTTTTTTTAAAATTGCTACTTTGGGGTGTCAAAATGCTTTCCAGTACAGTGTGTGTGGATATATATAATTCTTGTGTATAATAATTTTTTTTCTTTTTTTTAAGATAATTAAGCATAGAGGGGGGGTGGGCATTTTATTCACAAGACTTAATATTAACTTTTTTTTCTTGGTCACATGAGTCACCATATTCAGGACATTATGATAAAGTAAGTGATACTTTTGGTTCAAATTAACTAATTGCTTATTTCAATGCTAGCCAGTCTATATTCATTCATGATCACCTCTTTCAAACCATTGGAAATTCTGATTTCCCACTGTTGTCTTAGACTTCAGATTAAAGTTTGGACTTGTTTTTGGCACCAAAGTCAGATATTGTACTTGGAACATCCAAATAGATGACGATATACCCAGTTCCTATTTTCCTTTGCATATAAGAAGCTATCAATTTTTTGGTGCTTGTGTAAGATGATCACTTAAACATCATGGTCAAAATAATGGACAGAGTCAAGTGTATAGAGGAAATTTTGATTGTAATCAATTTAGGCAATTGTGGGGAGCATAGCTTCAAATTCTTTTTGTTCTTTTAATAGAAGTTTTTTATGCCTTGTATGAAGATTGTTTACGTCAGTTTTAAGTTACTATTAGAGCAATAGCCAATAGAATGTGTATTTGTTACTTTGTTTTTTTTTTTGCCTTGTATGAACTCATTTTTCCTGCAAGGTTGTTGCATTTTTGCAAACATGTTCATGCATTTGTATAAATAGTTTCAAAACAATGTAAACTACAGTATTTACATTAGTCGGACTATTGTCCTCATCTTTGTCTCAATAGTCCGACCAATGTAAATACTGTACATAATACCTCATCTCAGAAATATAGACAGACTCCAATGTAAACTACATAAATATTTATTTTCTTACTCCATACAAACCAGAAAAAAAAAGTTAAACAATGTTAAATTTAGCTGCAACAACAACTAGTGTCAATGCATATTATATACAATATTTTTTTCCTTTCCCCCCAAAATTTCTCAGCCCAATGTTTTTATATATATATATATATATATATATATATATATATATAGATAACTGTTACATTGGAACATGCAAGTTACCACAACAAAAATGCATATTTGTTTTGACATCTAAAGATGTCTCATCAGGCAATTAACGATGGCAGTAATAAACGATTTTATTTAAAAATACTATTTATGAAACATCACTTCATTTTACATTTTTGAAAATTTTCCATTGAAGGCAAAGAAAAATATAAAAAATGTATTCATTTCATAAAAGGAAAAGAAAGAAAAAAAGCAAATTAAAGTAAAGAAAATAAGAAATCAATAAAAAAAAGAAAGAAAAGACAGACATAAGAAAGCATAAGAAATCAACCCTACTATAAAGAGAAGGGAAAGAAAAGAAAGGAAAGAGGGAGGAGTATATCCAAATTTTACAGATACAAAGGAAAAGGAAAGAGAAAAAAATAAGATGAGAAGTTGTTGATACCAGATTTAAATAATGAAGACCTGTTACGATAGAAAATTCAAAACCGAACAGAAATATAATGCAACGAGATAGGACACATATTACAGATACATTGTAGTATTTCTAAATTTATAGCACTTTGAATGAAATCACATATTCAAACAAAATTAAACATAGTACATAAATAAAAGACTTTAAAAAGAAAAACCATATATAAACAAAACAACTACTTAACTATACCAACCTTAAATTATAAATTAGAATACAAATTAAATTTTAAACATTCAAATGACTTTTATATATTTATTTTAAATTAAAAACTATTATCAAACAATGTCACAAGTAAAATAATTATAAGCCAATTCACGGCTAACCTTACTACCAGTAATTTACGAACTAACTAATTTAATACCTTAATCAAGAATAAACCACTAAGGATAGCAGTAAAATTTTATATAAAGGTAATATAACATAATAGGAGTGATTATTGAGTTATAAAGTTTAGCAAGATTGTTGGGCTAATTTCTTAATATTCCGACAATTCACCGTAGTTTCATATCTCTGATTTAATAATTGATCACTATTCAAGAGTTTAATTATCTCAATTTTCTCCTGTAAGACAAAGGAAACACGGTTCAGCCATGGATCTACAGATTCTGGCTTGTTTGAGAATTTTCCATTTAATTTTAGGTATTTTGTTTTCCTCTTTCAATTTCCACAAATGTTTAGAAAATAAAGTAATATTTTATTTGTCAGCTTTAGTAAAGGATGAGATGATTATACAAACATTTTTTTTTTTCTTTTAAAGTATTCATATCTTATTTTCTTTACTTCTTTTTCCTTCGTATCTGTAAAATTTGGATATACTCCTTTTTCCTTTTTCTTGGTAGCAGGGTTGATTTTTTATGCTTTCTTATACATTTTTCTTTCCTCTTTCTTTTTATTGATTTATTTTCCTTTAATTTGCTTTTTTCTTTCTTTTCCTATAAGGGAATGAATAATTTGTTTATATATATATATATATATATATATATATTTTTGTTTCTTTGCCTTCTGTGGAAAATTTCAAAAAATGTAAAAAGAAGTGATGTTTCATAAGTTGTATTTTTAAATAAAATCATTTATTACCATCATTGTTAACTGCCTGTCAAGAGGTCTTTAGATATTGAAACAAATATGCGTTTTTGTTACGGTAACTTGCATGTTTCAGTTTAACAGTTTATGACAAATATTTATTACTCTACTCTTGTATTGAGCCCTTTTTTAAATTAATGTTATGAACTTTTGAATTTATATTCTTTCTGTTCTTTTACATTTGGAGATATGAAACCTTAAATTAATGGTCCCAGAACCAACAGACACCAGATTAAACTTTAAAATTTTTCAAACTTTATTTAAAGGTATATATATACCTAAAAATTATATATATATATATATATATATATATATATATATATATATAATCTCACACACTGTATTTACATTTACCATTTTTTTTTGTACAGGGTGTTTTTCAGCCAGGAATAAAGTGCTTCAAATTAACAGACAAATAGTTTTAACAGACCCCCCCCATTTATTTATATATATATATAAAAAAATTCTGCAACTTTCGTTAGTCTGTAAAAAAATCATACACTGACTAATCGAACAGCTAAGGGGTACAAAGTGCACTTGGTTTTAATAGGGGTGCATAGCTTAGTACAATAAATTTACATTAATTTTTTGAGAGAAATTAACAGTATTATTATTTAACATACAATGATTAAAATAAATAGTAAAAATATTACTTTTTGCATATCTTGTATTAAAGTTTTTATTTATAAAGGTAAAAGAGAATAGAAAAACTGTAAGATTAGCCGACACCTTTCATCCAATGTGGACTTTTTATGTCTTTTTCTACAGGTTAACTCATATTTTTCATAAAGTTTTTATATATACAAGAACTCAGTTTGTCCTGCATTTGCAACAACTATAAACAAATTGCAAGGCCAAATGTTTAAAAATTGGAATTTAATTGCAGGAAGAAATATTTACGCATGATCTGTTTTATATTGCATGCTTAAGAGTAAGAAGTCCTCAAAATTTATTTTTTGCTGTTAGAAAGGAAAAACAAATTTTCTTAAAACATTTTTTACTATGAAGTCATCTAAAATTAAATTAAACCACGAAGTAGGATTTTTGTCAAAGTATTTTTCCAAACAAATTGGCTTATTCAAATTTCATTGATTGGTTTGGGAAATTGAACAAAACAGAGTTTGTAAATCTCAACAAAAAAATATTAGTAATAACTTCAACAATACCAAATATTGTGAGGATTTCAACATGTCAGCATGTTGCAAAAACAAAAAAAAAATC
>OZ010614.1:32320911-32329045 GCA_963932145.1 Acanthosepion lycidas | reverse complement strand
GTGTTAAATACTCATGAGCATTCGGCACATCTTTATGCAATAAACCAATTGAAACACAAGGGAATATTAAGTCTCAGACCAACCAAGAAGCACATACAAAAAAAAAAAACAAAAAAAAAACGTTTGGTCATCTGATTAGATAATGGGAAGTGGATAAAGTCGAGAAAACTTTTCCGTACCTCCTTGTATTCAGATTTCAAATTCAGCTCTAAGAGAAAAGGAAATAACCATTCATAGCAAATTCTTGATCATTACAGCTTCAAAAACATGGCATATCATTACATTACTATTACAATCTCATACAATCATACTATTTGACAGGCAGGCAGAAAATTGGCTGGCATGATTTCAAGCCAATCAGCTGCCACAGTGGCTATTTCTGGCCTACAATCACAAACCTGCTTTTGATTGGATCAGTCTGGCAATAGTTGATTGCTGAGAGACTAAGTATTTAGAGAAAAAACTATTGCAGTAACAAAACTAATAGCTACCAACCAAGAAATAACATCTCTAACTTCAAATCATATAACCATGCTATCATAACTCCAACATTTATATACAAACATAAGTTCATAATTTTTAATAAGTGAAAACCCCAATCAGTATAAATTAGAATTCTAACAATACTCAATGTGCACAAATGAAGTTACCTGGAAGTGATTATAGATATTGTCAAAATTAAACTGCTGTTTTTAAGCAACATCTGGATGGAGACAGATCTTTTTACAGAGTTAAAAAAGGGGCTTCTAGCAATGTCTTCATATAGATAAATGAAATCTAGTGAAATTCTCAGAAACAAGAATAAAGGGACATTCATATCAATCTTTATAGAGGTTTTAAAGGGTAATGTCAAGAATCAAAATGGCACACCCAAATATGTACAAAGCAATTTAATCTTTAACACACTATTATTTACTGCTTTCCTTACCAATTCCTTGTTTTCCAAGGCTTCTCTACTGTACTACTTAATTTCAGTCATGATAATTTTCTGTTGTCATAGCAGGATATGACAACACAACTGTAAAATTCAAATATTATCATTAATTCAGCTGAGTCACTTGCAGTGGCAGGATAAAATTTTTGCTTTGCAAACAAAATCACCTCCAGAATGTTAAAGGTTTTAAACTTCAATCCTAATAACAATGAGAAGGGAAATATTTTGAACATACATCACAAAAAAAAATAAAAATATTCAAAACATTTCTACTACCATGAGGCGGAAAAATTACTTCTAATCTTACAAGAATCAATTTAATGCAGACAAAAATATCTAACTCCAAACTACATTAAAAAAGAACAAATACCTGAAGTACTTAAATTTTGTATAAAAAATAATTCAGTATGCAAATACTCAAGTTCTTATTCAGATTCAATGTACTGTTGCTGGGAAAATTTCCACATTGCATAATGATCTTTTATAATTAAATATTGCCTGTACCCAGGAAATATAGAGGATTATGCTATCATTAGCAGATAATTCAGAAAACAAATGAATGTTTAAAAACTTTAACTTGTTAGACAAGTTGTCTACATAACCTAAAGTTCGTAGTACTCCAAAAACATTAAAAAATAAATTTCATTAGGCCGACCATTATTTACCAAGGGAACAAAGTGTACACTTCAAAGAGAGGTTGCAACAAAGAATATAGAATTGACTATTTCAAGTAATTTAAACAGTATGAATATATTTAGTGCTTACTGAATGATACTTAAAAGGTACTATGCAAAGATTTCTTTCTATTTCGCAATGTATTCTAATAATCATTGAGAAAAATCTTGGTGGGGGGTTAGAGATTAATGATCTACAGCAGGGGGTCAGCAAACATGAAGGATTTTAGTCTGGCCCACCAATTACTCTGATTTTTTTTCTTTCCTTTCCAGAAGTCAAAAAAAATTTCTGAAAAGATGCCTGAACAAAAACAAGCCCATGGAAACTAATAAAAGAATAATTTTTGAGTGCTGAAATTTTGATAAGAACTGGATACATAGCTATTTTTTCATTGAGCATTTTGGAAAATGTGTTTGCTTAATTTGTCAAGAAACAATTGCCATAAAGAAAGTTTGTCCAGACTAAGGAAACCTTCTGGACAAAGTGATCCGAGGTCAAGAATTTATTATGGTACATTTAATATCATGGTCCTCCCCTCCTGAAACACTGCATAGCTGTCTGGCCCACTCTCTCTAAAAGGTTGCCAACCACTGATTTACAGCATCAACTGAAGACAATCCTAATTTATCTTGACCAAGATAATTTTCCAATGAAAGAAAATTTCAAGATTTTTGTTTTAGTTGGAACAGTTTTGTACAACATGACAAACTTCAATATTTTATTAATTTACAAATCTAAGAGTGATGGATCATACTAACCTGGTTCCTGGTAAGTGGAAATGGAAACAGTAGCAAAGTAGCTTCTAGTAATCATTTTAATGATACCAAAACAGCTACAAACATAGTTAAGGAAGTCAGATATATCATGAAAAAGATCAGATTATGTAGCCCTATGAAGTTGAAAATGTTCTATGAAATAATGTTATAATCTGAATTATAAACCACCACAAAAAATTGTCATCCTTCATGTACAAAAATTAATAATATATAACCTTGATGATAAACAAAAGGAACATTATGAGTTGAAAATTTGAAGAAACTATTTGATGAATTATAATACAAAAAAAAAAAAAAAAAAAAAATGGATTCTTAATTTGTTAGATAATATCTGCTAATGACAGAATATAATCTTATATATTTATATATAAAAGAGTGAGCCAATAATTAACTGAATTTTGATCGGAAAGTTTTACTCTATAACATGCAATCTGTATGAGTGATCATGACAAATAACTGTTTTTTCATCATTACACTATTAACTTATATCAGTCAGAAGAGAATCTTAGGAGTAAGCTAAAGAAGTCTTTGTAATGGATAAAAATGATATCACATTCCACCTGTCATCAGTTGATAAACAAATATAAAATAAAATGATATCTTTGAACATAATAGAGAATAAGAAATTTTTCAATGTATATATAGGTCAAAAGAATGAGAGACATTGTTATTCACTATTAACATCATGATAAAATGATATATGGATTGATTGATTTTCTACAGCTTATCAGCTCTTTGCAGGTTATTTAAAGCCAGAAAATATTTAGTTTATAAGAATTGTTTTTTTTTAGAGATAATTGTTTAGTGATACAAGTCATACTAATTAACCCATAGGTGGGGGAAAGAGGTGAATTCATACCTTTCCCAGGGGCATTTGCGCATAAGTGAATATAACTCAATGGGGATTGGAACTCAGCTCTCCAGTTAACAATTCCAAGCCATTATCCATTACACCACTTGCATATCCAAGCTTATGGCACCTGGTATTCCCAAGCGGTCACCCATCTCAGTACTGATCAGGCTTGACATTGTTTAACTTCAGTGATCATACCAATGCTTCAATGTGATGTGGCTGTAGTCTTATATGAATTGGAAGATTAGTGATTAGGAGAATGAAGCAGTTTTTTCTTTTTCTTCTAAAAAGATTTAACCCCCACCAAGATGTAAGTGTTTACACTTAAGATCATTCGCTCACTTGCATGTGTTCCAGTTTTATAGTGGCTCTTCCATTTACAAACATCAAAGGAGAGTTAAGCATGCAAGCACAACTGCAGAAGAGAAAAGCAGCAATAGAAAATCTATTAAAATATCAATGACATACCCAAATCAATTAAAAATTTTTTTGAAAATTTGCTGAGGAAAAAATATGCATTTTGCTCAAAAATTTTGTTGAAAACGTCATATATAACAAAGATTTTTTTTTTTTTTTTTTTTTTTTTAGTATAACATCATTTCTCTAATCTATAATTAAGTTTCTAAGAAAAGCAAGACATACAAGAATAATTACATTCCATAACTTTAGATTCTTATTGGAGTTTTCCAATATGTAGATTTATGGATTTTAACATTTAAGAATAAAAATAAAAAAGCACCAGAAAGACAGTGGACTTAAACCTTGAAATTGAATCTAAAGACCCTTTGGGTTTGTTATTTGCATATATTTTTTAAGATACCTGTAGTTTATTAATAAATTTTACATAATCAAATGAAGTTTGAGAAAGCAAGTTCTAACTTGAAAATTTAGCAATAAGTTGTCAAAACGTGAACCAAAAATTACAAAAGCATTTGACAAAATGCAAAGGATCTGCAATGTTATTGGTTTTGACCTAGCATCTTGGCTTCTATCATTTTCCACTGCTGGAATGCAGCTTCCCCGTGCCTTTTTCTGTAAGTATTTTCATGGCAATTGTCCTTATGAGTTTTCCTGTTTGGCACACAGACTTCATGAATTTAAGTGTAGTACTAGATTGGCAGTTAGGTCTCATTTTACTGCTGAAATTGCCAAGTGTAACTATAAGTTCTATTCTAATAGTTTATTCTCAATTCTCACCTGTGGAACTCTTTTGGCTTCTTGATTTCCTGTCAACTACAATCTACAAGAATTTAAACAATGTCAATCATCATCTTCAGTCTCCTTTAACTCTGTCTTTTTTTTTTTTTTTTTGGTCCTTTCTTTTCGCTAACATTTTTTCAGTAACCACATGTCTTAGTGGCTTTATCACCTTGCTTGAGGTGAAATAATGAAAAATCCAAAAAGTTATAACTTTATTAAAAACACAAAATCTTAAAACCCTGATTACAACACCAACAACGTGGAATCTATAAAAGCTTGATACAATTAGTTTCATAAAATAACAATGAATATATTTCAGCAGTAAAAAAGTCAAAATGTTTGTTACGGTAAAATAAATTACCATCATATTTTCCCAGTAGAAAGTTCACTTCAGTGAAATCAGGAAAATGTTAATGATGAAAATGGTAATTATTTCTAGACAGAATATATTGAACAATTATTCTGAATTTATGAGCATATTCAAAGTCAATCATAAAACGTGTTCAACTTGTGCTTTCTTTGTCTCAGTTTAGAAGAATACAGTAATAAAACCTGAAAGCAAAAACTACATTTTTCATTTACTTTTTATTTGTTCCGAGCTTGGAATGTAGAAGAAAATAATACTAATAATCAACTCTTTCCTAAAAAATTTAATAAAACCAAAAGATAAAAAATATTATCCCAGAGTGATTAAAGTATTTGTATTATCGAGTAATTAGTTTTTATTCATTTATATATATATATATATATATATATATATATATATATATATATATATATATAGATATATGTGTGTGTGTGTGTGTGTGTGTGAATGTCATTGTGTTACACTTTTTTAACTTTACTCCTAGAGGCCATAACCCAGCATATACCATTTTGGAATCAGGCCTATTCTGTGAACAAATTAAAAATATTCCAGGCCAGATCTGGACCCACAATCCTGAAATTTTAGATTCTAAGTTTTCATTACTGTGATTGTTTTCAGCAACTTTTTATGTAATAATTTTTTTTATATGATAATTTTTATAACTTGGAAATAAATTTGGGAATAATCAAAATTAATTTTGTAAACCAGCAAAAGTCATGCACGAAATAAAAATAATTGTTTGTATGGAAAGTAAGGACCTACGGACATCAAAGTGGCTCTATATTAAGTGGTGGCAGAAGAATTATTGTTAATGTTTTAAAAAGTAAGTTTAAAAATATCAATGCAATATTTATATGTATGAATCAATTTTGATTTTATTGCGCATGCATGTGTGTGTATATAGATATACTTACACACAGACACAGTTGTACAGCTCAGAATCGTGGACCCTATATAAGTCCATATCAATCAGCTGGTTGTCTTCACACAACCTGTGGCTGTACTTTTGACAAGAGGGTGTCCAATGTTGATCTCACAAAATACGTTCATGGAGTTGAGACTTTCTTGTTGCAGTCACAACTTCACTGGGCTAGACATGTTGCAAGGACAAGTGATGAGAGAATACATAGGGTCCTCCTGTATGGCCAGCTTGACAGCAGATAAAGGATTGTTGGACAGTCATGTCTCGTGTATAAAAACAAGCTAAAGAGTAACCTCACAGCTGCCAATGTGCCTCATACTAACTTTGGAGTTGCCTGGGATAGAAATAACTGGATATATTTGTGTCAGAGTGGTATCAAAAAATTTGAAAAGACATCATCAAAAGTGTCAGTAAATATTATTGTTGCACAATATGTGGACTTATAAGTCATTAGTGGGACTGAAGTGTCATATATGACAAACATAAAAATTGAATGGGGTTGTTGGATCCTCATATAATCAAAATCAACAGGAAAGTCCATTTTATATATATATATATATATATATATATATATATATATATATATATATATATATATATATATATATATAAAACCAGCTTCTTGTTTTCTGAGCACATTTGCTTGCTCGGGTGGCTTCCCTGTTCAAGCACATTTGTTCTTGTTCAACACCCACAGACCTCACCACCACTGTGATTTATACTACAACTATACTGAGTGGACCTAAGTTACAGTTTCTGGACAAGAGTGCATAATCTGTTATGATCAGTAATTTGAACAATGCCAGTACAATCAAACCCTCAGTCAAGATGACTTGTGATATATGTTTTTCTTCAAGTCAGCTAACATTAATCAAAATTTAAAATGGAACTATTTAGTGTACAGTTCCATCTTCTATGCACCATGCTCCTTCAAGGTTGGTGGCAGTCATGGCTCTCCATAATTACCTGTCTTTTGTAGCTCTTAATGAACTGTCTTTTTGCTATCTCTCCTAAACCTGGTTCTGCCATCCATTTAAACAAGTTTGTAAATTAGGTTATATGCCATTTTCCTCTGTTCCTTTTGCCTTCCATGTCCTGTGAGTATCAAATTTTCCAAGCCCACTTTCCTTATTATGTGCCCAAGAAATTTCAACTCTTTCTGATCCTAAGTATAAGTGTCCTTTTTGTTTCCATTTTCTCTAAAACTTCATTGCTCATATGTTCAGTTTATGGTATTCTCAGCATCTCTCTGTATAACCACATTTCTGTTGCCTCAAGTCTTTTATTCCTCTGTGATGATATTGTCCAGCATTCACTGCCATATAGAAAGACATTATATAACAATTCAGTAATTTTTTTTTCTTTATTTCTAATAAAATTTTCCCAGTTTCTTCATACTTTGCTTAGTTTTTGGAAGGCTTTTTTTCCCTATCCCAGTGCACTTTTGGTTTTAGTGTTGCATTTTACATCTTCTGTTAAAACACTTCCCCAGATCTTTAAATTGTTGTACTTGCTTGATTTTGATATTTCTAATTTGTAATTTGCCTGTTGAGCTAATCCTTTTGCTAACAACCATGCATTCTGTCTTCTTGCAATTGATGTTTAGTCCTTTCTTCTAAGTTTCCTTCACTAACCTCTGCAGGAGTTCTTATAGTTTCTTTTCTGTACCTGATGTCAACACTGAGCTATCTGCATATCCTAAGTTGTTAAGATTGTCACCACCAAAATTGTTCCATCACTACAATTGGTTCTTGCTAATGCTAATATGAAAATACTATGTTTTAAAGCTTTACATCATTACTTGGAATTGACTCACTTTCTCTTCAACAAAGTATGTTATGATGACTATCAATTCATGGTTTTCTGTACATGTCTGAGCTTATAACTCACTAATTTAAGCCAGAAATAGAGTATTGGATTTAAAATAGAATTTTTAAAGCTTTATTTTCATCAGAAAGTCACATTCACAAAGAAGCTTAATCTGATCAGCAAATTTCAAGATTTTCATCACATGATATGAAAGTACATTTAATTGTAAAATTTATGGTGTGGAACAGATGTTTAAATTAAGGATTAAAAAAAAAAAAAAAAAAAAAAATCAGTATCACCCCACATGCAAGGCAGTAATATCCATTAAGACACAAAATGAGGAAGAATTAGGAACAGAAACATTAATAATGAGCGGGAAGAGAAGAGAGTAATTAGGAGGACAGTAGATAGCAATTGACATTTCATTTAAATTTTGCAGATTAAATTTAGTTGGAGAGCAAAGGGCCAGAAGGGAGTTCCACAAGTGAGAAAAAACTGTTAGCATAGAATTTATGGCTATATCTAGTCAGCTCAATTGTAAATTGATGAGATCTCGACAGTCTAGTACTGCACTTAAATTAAAAAGTCTAGGTACCAT
>OZ010614.1:32090911-32318411 GCA_963932145.1 Acanthosepion lycidas | reverse complement strand
AAATGACAAAGAAAACAATAGCACGTAAGCTGCCATGTGACAATATTACTGAAGGGGAACGTATAGCCCTCGACATGCTGACACAGAGATAACCTAATCATAACACAGGCTGACAAAGTGGGTGCCACAGTGATCTGGGGAATCAAAGAATACATTAAAGAGGCCAACAAATAGCTAGCGACAAAGAAACCTATAAAAGCTTACCTACAGATACCCTCCCTGAATACCAAAAAGAATTAACTAGCTCACTAAACATAATGCTTCACAACAATCTAATCGACAAGGAAACATGCACAACACTTACACCTACAAACATTACACCTGCTTGTTTCTATCTCCTTCCTAAAATACACAAAAGCAACAACCTAGGTAGGCCGGTCATTTCATCGTTCAACTGCCACACAACAAAAATTTCCAAATACGTAGACCATTACATACAACCCCTAGCTACGGAAGTAAACTCCTACATCAGACACAACAGATCTACTAAACAAAATTAATCACATACAAACAGTTCCAGAGAATTCTATTCTAGTGACTATGGACGTAAGGTCACTATTCAAACATTAAACACATCGAAGGGCTAACCCCACTTCAGGAAGCACTTAGTAAAAAAAAGAAAACAAGACTCCCCCCCGCAACAGAAGTTATAAAACTCATGGAGCATACCCTTACATTGAATACTTTCAACTTCAATGGAGCACACTACCTTCAAGTAAGAGGTTGTGCCATGGGCACCATTGCAGCTCCATCATATGCTACAATATTCATGGGAAAATTTGAGGAGACCCATATCTATCCCCTCATTGGTAGTAACTGTGTATTCTATGCAAGATATATCGATGATATATTCTTTGTATACATGGGCAGGGATGACAAACTTACCCAATTCCTATTGAGCCTAAACACAGTGCATGACTCAATTAAGTTTGACTGTGAAAAATTCACAACATCAGTAACATTTTTAGACACCCACATTTACATAGATGAAAATAGGTAACTACAAACGACACTATACACTAAAATCACCGATGTCCACAACTATTTACACTTTAAGTCTTCTCACCCTAAACACCTCAAAGAGAACCTTCCCTATTCACAAGCACTTAGACTCAGAAGGATATGTTCCAACAATGAAGAATTAAATAAACACATTGAAAATCTGGAGCATCAATTCACAACACGTGGCTATAAACAACACCTAATCAGGGAACAAATAAATAAAACAATTTCCACACCTAGAGAAGACAACCTAATGTACAACATTAAAAATAAATCTAGCCGCATTACTCTAGTAACCACTTTCAACCACACTATCCCAAATAATCAAAAGTCGCTCGGAAATACTACATCTCAAACCAGACCTAAAAAAATTGTTTAAGGAACCTGGCCTTCTAGCATATCGTAGACCCAAGAGCCTAAAAGAAATCATAGGTAGTAACCACATTTCAGGGGACAAGGTAATCTGTAATAAACTAACAACAGGATTTTCCCAACCATGTAACAACAAAAGTTTATGCTGCAACCACATTAGACACACGAATTCATTCACTAGCTCAGTCACTAAATCTTTCAAAATCTACCACGATTCTAACTGTAGAAGTCATAACATAATTTACCTCCTAGAATGCACACTATGCCAGAAACAATATGTAGGAAAATCTGAATGGCCCTTTCACTACAGAATTAATAATTATCGCAATCAAATTAAGCAGACTCCCCATGAAAAATGATTACCTGTAGAACATTTCTGCCTAGAAAAACACGATTTCAAAACCCATGTCAAATTCACTATAATTGAGAGAATAGAAAAGTTCAGAGCAGATAACTTTAGAAAGATTTTAGAGTTCCATGAAAATAAGTGGATACAACATTTAAAAACACTATCCAGCCAGGCTAAACCATAAATTTAACAATATAGATAGTATTAATATATAATCCCACAAATCAAAACCTACCCACATTTCTCACCCACACAAGACAGGCATGCTTATGGAGGTGTTGAGGCCTCACACTTATACACAGACCCACATGAACATACACACTTACAAACATCATACTCACTAATGAGCCAAATGATAACACGCACACACAGCAATATACATGCTTACACATATCATACTCACTCATTCACTCCCTAAGAACCAAATAACACACACACTTAACAGAAACACACTTAACAGAAACACATCCCCTCTCCAGGAACCAATAAAACTGTTAAACTAACCAGCAGAATTCAGAGCAGCATGGATCCATCCAGCTCTTATCTCAAATAACAACTTAAAAGAGACTGATCAACACAAGGATGTTAAAAGATTCATGTTAAAATGATAAAAATGAAAAAATAAACAAATGAAAACTACAGACAAAAGTTCATTTTCTCCATCAAGACATTCATTTCTGTAGTTCACTGCAACCAGAAATATTTCTTCTCCTGATGATGGCCATGTTGGCCGAAACTAGTCGAGGAATCTAAATGAAATAATAATAAAAACAAAAGAATACTAATCTACAACCCAGTGTGTCTGAAGATTTTAATTTTTTTAATATTTTTTATTGTTCAATATATATATATATATATATATATATATATATATATACACACACACACACACACACGATTCTGAGCAGATATGACTGTCTGAAATACCTATTTACAAAAGTGATGAAAGAATGTAAATGAATGAAAAAAAAAAAAAAAAAAAAAAAAAATGTGTAGTCTTACCAGCATAACATTAGTTTGATGAAGCCCTGAAGGACAAAATGCATCACAAGTGAGCTTCTTCCACTTTGTCAAAATTTCCCCAATACTTTTCTTGAGATATATTATAAATTAACTGATTTATTATATATATATATATATATATATATTATAAATTAACTGATTTATTATATATATATATATATATTATAAATTAACTGATTTATTATATATATATATATATATATTATAAATTAACTGATTTATTATATATATATATATATATATTATAAATTAACTGATTTATTATATATATATATATATTATAAATTAACTGATTTATTATATATATATATTATAAATTAACTGATTTATTATATATATATATTATAAATTAACTGATTTATTATATATATATTATAAATTAACTGATTTATTATATATATATTATAAATTAACTGATTTAAAAAATATTTTGCTACACAGTAATAACCATGTTTCAAAAATGGAAGCTAAAAACTTTAAATTTAATTTTGTAATTAAATTAAAAACATTAGTTCCATTTCATCCTCAAGCAAATTCAAAAAGTGTTTCAACCAACATCAAAGTTCCTTTAGGATAAATAAATATCGAAATCAAACCTCTCTCTCTCGAAGTACTTCTGGCATCTGAAAGAATCAAATAAAACACCTACAGTAAATTGGAAGTTAATAAGAAAAGCTAGAATATGTTAGCCAATAAATGACCCATGTCCGTTGTGCATACATGAGAAACTATATATTACTAGGTTTATATATAAAATATAAAAAAAAATTAAAAATTTACTGAATCAGAGAAATGAAATAGCTATTTTTGCCATCATTGTCAAAAAATTCTTAAATAATATTTTGAAAAATAAAATCTTAAAAAATGCGACCTGGTAATATACATACTTATATTTCATATGGAAAAATAATTTTATATACTGGAAGTAATTCTATTATATTTACTAGTTTTACAAAGAAACAGTCTATTAAAAATTAAAAGGAAAAATATTTTAAAATTGTAGTTAAATAAAACGTTTTCTAAACTAAATATCCAAAAAAAAATCTTTAAGTATACAAATAGAAAAAATGCCATAAGAATTTTTGCCGTTAATAAAATTTAAAAAAAAAAACAAACATAAACAAACAAAAAACCCCAAAAAACCCAGACTACATGAATTTAATGGATGTCAGAATTTGTTGAAAAATGCATCCCTAACCATACCTAAACTTAACCCCTTTTTCAAACTTAACAAATAACTGATACAGCAAAAGTTAAAACAAACACACTACCACCCCTTGTCTGGATGATTGGATTTCTCTGTATCCTTGGTAACTGTAAATTATGAATTTCCCTTGCAGCTAAAACTCAGTAAATTTTAAAAAATAAGTTACTCCAAAATTTGTTTGAGGAGGAAATGCAACTAATGTTTTTAATTTAATTACAAAATTAAATTTAAAGTTTTTAGCTTCAATTTTTGAAACATGGTTATTACTGTGTAGCAAAAAAAAAAAAAAAAATTTTTTTTAAATCAGTTAATTTATAATATTAATGCTAAGTAAATTTACATTGAGTACTATTTTGTAAAAAATAAAAATATCAATAAGAACACCGGATTACATATCTTACTGTTCTTTCTTTTTATTTAAATATACATATACATATATACATATACATATATATATATATATATATATATATATATATATGTGTGTGTGTGTGTGTGTAGCAGGGCTGAGAAAATTTCAGCACCATCTTTAACAACAATCATAATATCCATTCTATTAACAGAGCAGAAAAGATGTTATAAAAAATACATACATAATCAACATAATTGTCACAAGAGGATTCTTTGAGAGTCAATTGTATTCAGTCATCCCAACAAATAGCAAGTAATGTATACCAATTATCACCACTGCTGAGCAATCACCTGGTGTAAAATGAAAATGATTATATCCTCATTAGTTTAAGAAAAATTGGGTATTAAAGATCAAACTCTTCTTGTAGATTAATTGAGATTCAAAACTAATCATTGACTATTTTTACCAGTCTTACAAACTTAGTTTAACTCAATACTAATATTAATAACAAAACAGATTTTTTACCATTAAAATCAGAGAACGACTGAATAGATACTGAAAAATAAACTTACATAACAACCACTATTAACATTATATAAAGTTTAATTTTTGTTTAGCTTAGCTTAAAGAAAAAAACTAAGTTGCCTGTTGGGACACCCTATAGCATTTATACGTTTCTTCTTGATGCTGCTTACATGTGTAATTAAAATGTTTTTGGTCACACATATATTAGGAGACACAAGGGGCTACTTAATGTGTTCCTACATTTTCTATCTGACTGAATAATTAGGATTCATCTAATGTCCAGTCTGAAGGATCTTCTGAATGACACCATTGAAATTCAATGCCTCAAAATCTGGTCTGTTAGATTCTGCCATTGACCACATCCAACATCCTGCTGCCGATGTCTTCGCCATAACATTGACAGAGGTGGCTTCTGGGTGCTATGCCTTGCCAAATGGTGACCGTGTTTTTGTCATTACAGTTTTGAATAGGAGCTGTTCTCCTAAACTGGTTGCTAACCACAGCTGGAGAGATCAGTCTTCCCTGCTATTTAACCTATATCTGAAGGGAGAAGAGATGGATTCATATCATTTCCAAGATTATCTGCAGATAGATGAATCTAATGAACAACTGGAATTCAAACAGTCTCTCCAATTTCTTATTCCAAGCCACAATCCATTACACCATCTATACATCCATAAGAAAAAAAAATACTGTTCCGAGATATCTTGTGTATAATCTTGCACTCATAAAGTGAAATTTAACTCTCAGATTTAATGGTTTTTAAAGTTTATATTAAACACTGGAATTTACTTGCACATTAAAGTTGCATAAATTGCACAAAATCCAATCACCAACTAATCTTGGAGATGACTTCAAATAACGCTCCATTTTGCTGGACGTGTAATAATCAATGGGATTAACTTATAGATTACCATTTAGGAGATAGAGAACATCAGCTATGTCTGTGTTCAACATTTAAAACAATATTCAACAGTATTTTATTAAAGCCTATGGCAAATAAGCCTATAAGCTGATTTTTTGAAAACTCATTTTAAAATGTTTTTCACTTCTTTGAGCTTAACTGGAATTAAAACCATTTCCAATCTGAAATAACTAAGCTTTGTTTTTTAATGGGGAAAAGCAGTTTTCAGTGATTTTATACATGCAGATAATTCCTGAGATTTTTTTCAAAGTTACAATCATTTATTTTCATTACAATTCTTTTAATTTGTTGAATTTTAGCACAGTTTTCAAATGCAAGTGTATTTGTATCTGAAATTTTCCATTTGATTTTTTTTTGTATGTATTAATAAAATTTCAAATAACTGTTTCTATATGAAGGAAAATAAATTTTCTTAGTTTTTTTCTGTAATTGTTGTTTTTAACTATATGAAATCTTTATGAAAATTTTAAACTGCGATGTAATTGAATAGCTTTTTTTGTCAAGAAGTGCCCAGTTTCTTCACCATTTCAACCGAATGTCCCTATTGAAATGATTGAAGTGATTTCTTTATGCCATTATATGAACATAAATCATAGATGAATCCAGTCTGTTTGAATCTGGAGTCTTAAACAGACTTGACCCAAAAAATTGAGAGTTCAATACCTGGTTACTGAAGTGGTGAACAAAAACTCGGAGAGTTGAGTTAAAAGGGAAAAAACCAAGACACCAGGAAGAGGCATGGCACGTGTAACTAGAACAATCTACTCTGGTGGAGTGAAAAAGGGTTCAGTTTGAAATTCTAATCACCTGAAGAAGGCCAGAGTTTACAACAGCTGGAACGTCATCAATATGTCAATAAAGATGAGGAGAACAGTCCAAATAATATTAATAAGTATTTTACTCTCTGAATGCTAAAATGCTTATCAGGGACTAGTAAACTAAAACTGCATGAGAGCTCCGAGAACAAACATTCAAGGAAAGTCTTCAAAAGGATGTATTGTTTAGCTATAACAAAACACTTGGTTCACAAGTTGATGGTTTTTGAGTGCACACATCATTTGGAATTATCTGGTTTTCATTTCATTCATGTGAGAAATACTTTGCTACTTAAGTTACAGCCAAATGTCAGACTTCATGAAGGAACTTTTTCCAAATGCATCAAAATATTCCAATATAGATAGGAAAATACACAACTTAAAAGAAATATGGTTTTGAGATAAAATCCAATTCTAGTCAAATTTTCAATTCTTGAATATAATGCAAACTACAAAAAAATGAATAAAATAGCAAATGTGCAAGATTTAAAAAAAAAAAAAAAAAAAAAAATCAAAACAAAATGTGCCAAGACAACAAAATGTGCCAAGACAACAAAAATAAGCCATTTTCTATATGAAATGAAAGAAATATACAAAATATTTGGCATACTTAAAAATCCTCTTAAATATTCCCAGCTTAAAGCAATGCAGATTTTATAATTAATTTCCAAATTTTCAGTTGGTTGAACAATACCAGTTCAGTCAAGAATATTATCTATGCTTTAGCCAAGTTCAGATGAAAATATGCTATACAGAACATGTTAAGATTAGTATGGAAGTATTTTTTTTTTTTTTTTTTAAATCATTTTGCCCCAAGTAGAGCAACAAAGCCACTAAGGTGCAGGAGGCTACTGTGAGATAATATAAGGAAAAAAAACAAACACTATTAAGGAGAGAGAACAATAAGAGAACGGGAATTGAAAAGACAGATGAGCATATTAACGTCAACACTATAGACCTGCAATCTTACACATTAAGTACTGAACTACATCTACAAGTCCCTTTAAGCAATTGCTCAGTAGTAGAAAACATCACAAGAGGTAGATTTTGTGATATTACAAAGATAATCTAAAGAGAAATGCTGAAAAGAACAGAAAAATTTGGGAGATAGGACTACCAATTGTAATGACTTGTTTTCCATGTAATATTACTCTGGCTCAAACATCATTTGTAACTATCCTGGGTGGCAAACTAAACTACAACAGATGCAAAATCAGCTTAAAAATGCATTCAGCAAGCATAATTACTCTACCCTGCTACATGTATAATCACTTTCATTCTGTATAATTGTCTCTTCAAATAGCTTAAAAAAAATATCATTCTCAATCTGAAATATTTTAAGACATTCTTCACATTTAATTATGCATGTCAAAACAAGTCAACCATTAGCATAAATAATAATTGTTGGCAGGGAGAAGTAAATGTGATTTTCATTTCATGCATCAAAATAAGCATTATATATGAAAGTTCAATGTGCATTTCACAAGCAACAATCTTAGAAATAGTCAATATAAAACAAATTCTATAATTTTACATGTTAATACCTACAAGTAATATGAACAAGGCAATACACAATCATGTTCTCCAATATTACATACTTGCCTCACAATGTACTTAATTAAATGATTATCTGTATTGACTTTTTGACAGTTATTATTTTGATGCCATTGATACAGACAATCAGGAAAGTTCTTCATTCCTGAACATAAATTTTAATTGTAACAAAGTCTTTTTGAGGGTGCAGAAAAAAATACTGAAAATCTTAATGGTTGAAAGAATATTCATATCAAAGTTTTCTGCAGCAGCTGAAAAAATTACCTGGATTTTTTCCATCAGTTTTACTGGGGAAACATGTAGAGAAGACAACCACTTGCATGAAAGATTGAAAAGTTAAGGGTTTGGATGCCAGCAAGGTCAGTGACAGTGTTTAAGCCACCTAGTATGGTGGGCATTAAAGTCACCAAACACTAAAATGTTTGTAAAGGTGTGTCGAGAGATGGCCTTGTCTATATTATTGGAAATACTATCTAGCACCTAACATTCTTGAGAGGAAGGGGAACAGTAGAGAAAGAGATAGCCGAGTTAAGTAGAGAGAGATGGAGGTACATGTACAAATAGTCTGGAAATTCAAGAGACAGTACCCTAGCCAGTGGGAGATGTTCACAGGCTTAAACTCCCAGGCCATGCATGTGGACTTTGGAGTGAGGAAGTTAGCCAGGAATTGAGAAATCAGAGGTGGGGATTGAAGGGTTTAATTTCATGGATAGCTAGAATGTCCAGAGACTTTTCAAAGAGGAACAATTTCACACTGAAGAAGTTGTATGAATACCACAAATGTTGGAGAAGGAAAGGTTAAGCTGGTTTAGGTTTATATTTTTGTTTCTAGTCATGATGTGTTATATTGGTAAGAAAAAGGTCTAGCATAATAGTAGCAATCAGTCATGTAATGTAACATGTGCAGAAGGGAAATGGTGCGGACTGCAACATAGTGTGGCCTCGGTGTTATCAAAGAGAGGTGCTTTCAGAGACATCCTTCCATGACATGGCATTGCAAGAACACCACTATTACGCAACTGTTGATAAATTTTCAAGAGTATGCATAAAAAAAAAAAAAAAGGAAATTTAAAGTAGACAGCATCTAGGAGAGATGTTTGACTGATTGTTTTGTTTTTTTTTTTTTCACACAACTTATCAATCCCTTGTGTGTTATTTAAAGCTGAAACATTTTGGAATGTAACTATTTTTTTTTTCTAGTGAATACTGCAATATGAATTTTTTTGAGAATGTTTTTTTTTTCCAGGCACAAGTCCAACTATTTAACCAATGGCTGGGGGAAGAGATGGATTGATGTCTTTCCCAAGGATATTTGCACATAAGTGAATGTCATTCAGAGTTCATTTCTCTACACCACCATTAATATCTCAAGTATTTTTTTTAAATGTCCCCCCCCACCACCAAGCAAAATTGCTTGAAATTTCTCTTACAATAATAACTAAACTATCAAAAAAATAAAAATAAAAAATCAATCAAATGTTTCACAGATCAGAAATAAATCATAGTAAAATGTTCATCCCACTATGATGCCTATTATATCAAGTTTAGGATTAACACATTCATACTGACAAAAATGTCTATCATGTGATTCAATAAATTAAATATAAAGGGATGCAAACATCTATTAAAATATTTGATTTATTCAGCCTATTAAATTCTGCCAGATTTTTCTGAGTTAACCTCTTCATCAGGCTGAAAGTATTAATTTCATACAAAAAGACTGTAGAGAGAAATGCTGTGTTATCAAAGTTACAGGGACCACTATCATTAATTCATTGAAAATTAGAACAATGATTTTTGGTATTGACCATTAATTGATTGTACTATAATTATCAAGATGAATAACACCATAAATTTAATTCCAAAATGTCAAAACAGATTATAATTTGTGCTTGCATATAAAAATAAGATACATTATATTACATTTCCAAGAGAAACTAACAAGAAATTGCTAAAGATTGAATATATCTCAGTTTGATGAAACTATGTATATGAATATACAGATGTTCCATTTTATAACTTAGATGAGAAAAATTTTATATTCAATTTATTAGGAAGATCATTTAGAAATACAAGCTTGAAATTTCCAAAATAACCTTTAAAAAACAGGTCATCAGTTTTCTATGTTACTAATGTATGCATTTACATGGAGCAGTGATAAACTTTCTGTCAAACCCAATTTCTAAAATTTGACAAGAATCAAGGATTTCCTTCTGAACCTTTCTTGGTCAAGAACTTTTCAGCACCACTTTTGCATTTATATCAACCCTTTCAAAGTTTAAAACTTAATCAACGTTTTAAAAATTTACAATGCTCATTCTATGTCTAACATTATCTTGCTAGAATTATCTTTTTATAATTGTTGATCTTAATTTGATTTTGTGAGCAAATTTCAAAGCTTTACCAAGTATTTCATTTTTCATACTCATTTACAGATGTACTTTTAAGATTCCTGTTGTTCAAATATATATATATTTAAAAATATGATTCCAACATGCTACATAAGAGTCTTATGTAGCGTGTTGGAATCATATTTTTAAATAATTATATTTATGCTCTACTTTTGTATCGAGCACTATTTTTTAAAATAACAAAAATACTAAAGAACTTTGGATTATTTACCTAACCAGTTATTTCCTATTTTATTTATATATATATATATATATATATATATATTAAAGCAGAGAGAAAGATTTTTAAAAATGACTAAAAAGATCTTTTCATTCTTTAATCGGAATTAATGTGTCAAAAGAATGAGAAAATTTTAATTCTTCACATATTTGTTAAAGGTTAAGTGATATGGTAAATGCATCCATTAAAGAGGCCAGTATGTAAGTTTTAAACTTGATGGTATGAAGAAAGCTATACAAAATTAAAATAATTCTGATATAACAGTTTATGTCTATATTTTTGAGATGAGGTATTATGTACACTGTTTACATTACTTGGACTATTGTCCTCATCTTTGTCACCATATTTATTACAACACCATTATCACCAGCAATGGAAAATATATACATGGAATACTTTGAGGAAATGACATTAGAATCTATATCTCTAAAGCCAACTCTATGGTTAAGGTACGTAGATGACACCTTCATACTCTGGCCACACCAGGAAGATGTTCAGGTTCTACTGGACCATGTGAACTCAATAAGACTTTCAATACAATTCACGATGGAGAGAAAGTAACAACACACTCCCATTCCTGGATGTTCTAATATCTCTAACAGAGCATGGATTCAAGACATCCGTATACGGTAAACCGACATTCACTGGACAGTACCTCAATTTCAACTCCCACCATCCATATAGCGTAAAGAAAGGGATCGGTCACTGCTTATAGCACCGAGCAAAAGTCATAAGTGGTGACCCAGAGACATTAGATAAAAAACTGGTCAGTATAAGTAGTACTCTACAAAGTAACAACCACCCTGGTTACACGACAGCAGCCCCAATAAATTGAGATAGGCGGGTAAAAGAGGAGGACAATAACACTCAGAAAACAGTCTGCCTGCCTTATGTGAAGGGATTATCAGAGAAAATACAAAGGATCTGTGGTCCATATAACATCAGGAAAACCTTCAAAAGCTGGACAACACTTTGCAGATATCTCTCCCGAGTAAGACCCCCCCCACCTCAATAGAGGAGAACATGACTAAAGACTGTGTGTACGCTATCCTGTGCAGCTGCAGAAAGAAATATAAAGGGGAGACAGGCCGCCCCCTTAAGATAAGGCTTCAAGAACACCAAAAAGCTGTAAGACTAGGAGAAGTGGAAAAATCAGGCATGGCTGACAACATATAGAGAGAAAAGGGAGATCACCGCCCTCTGTGGGATCAGGTTGAGATCAGACAAAGAACACCATTGGAAAATTCGTAAACTTAAGGAATCAGCACATATGCTAGGCCACAAAAATCTCCTGAGCTGACCAAGCATAGAGATGAATACGATATGGGAACCAGTAATAAGGAGTGCCAGAAAAAAGTGATAACAAAAATTGCAGTATGAGCTCTGTTAAAAATTAGTTGCTGAAGATATTCTTACAGAGATGTCCTCAAAGACACATGGCACAGTGGATAAAGGCATTGATTAGATCCAGTGACAGGACCAAAAGTGTTTGAGTTTCAATACTCAGTTAAGGGAGAGGGGAATTAACAGGAGATAAAAGATAACTGACATCCATTAAACATGGCATGTGGAACTAGAACAGTCTACCCCAGTGAACAAAATAAATGGTTCAGTTCAACATTCCAACCACCTGAAGAAGGCTTGAGTGTACAATAGCCAAAACATTGTAATAAATATGGCGACAAAGATGAGGACAATAATCCGAATAATGTAAATAGTGTACATAACAGTTTATTTAATCAGCTTTAAAACAAAAGCAGATATGATTTAAACAATAAAAATCTAAACTAACAGATAATGCCTTCAAAATACTAGCTTGTCAGGTTAGTAATTTTTTTAGGATTAATGAAAGAAACAGAGTTACAGAAGAGGTATGTAAATGTATTGTGTCCAAAACATATATTAGGTTGGTGCAAAAATAATGACGTAATAATGTCATTTTTGACGTATTTTTTTACGTCAAAAAACATTATTACGTCATTATTTTTGCACCAACCTAATTTGAAATTCCAATCACCTTCAAAATTTTTTTCAAACAAGATTTTTTTTTTTTTTTTTTTTTTTTTTTTAAATCCTCATAGTATTTAGTATCGTTGAAGTTATTGACATTTTTTGTTGAAACTTACAAACTCTACGTTTCATTCAATTTTGCAAACGAACCAATGAAATTTGAATAAGCAGATTTGTTTGGAAAAATACTTTGACAAAAACCCTACTTTGCAATTTAACTTAATAGAACTTTATGATAAAAAATTTTTAAGAAAATTTCTTTTTAACAAAGAAAAATTTTTTAGGATTTCTTACACTTGAACATGCAATATACAACTGGCCATGTGTAAATATTTCTTTCTTCATTTTAGCCTTGTGATTTGTTTACAGTTCTTGTAAATGCAAGACGAACTGGAAACTGGATTTTTGTATATATAAAAATATTAAGATATGCAAAAAACAATATTTCACTTTTTTATTAAATACGTATTTGTCATTTTAATCATTGTTTTTAAAATAGTGGGAGTATTTTGGATGTTAAATAATAAAGTTTTTAAATCCCCCACCCACAAATCAATGAAAAATTATTATACTAAGCTACACACCAAAGTAAAACCATTTGTACTTTGTACTTCCTTAATAATTTATCTGAATTTAACAGAATTTCATAAATCCATCATCATCAGGTTGAGAATTCTTCTTGAATTCTCCTGACTCATTCCTTCCAAACATCTTTGTCAGACATCGCCATTGGCAGGTCCCCCAGATGGCATCCAGAGTCATCTACAAGTTGGTCAATGTAGGTGCGATGAAGTCTTCCAACAGATCTTTTGCCATATAATGGGTTCCAGAGGAGGATGTCTTACTTCTCCAGGAGTGACCAGCTAACCTAAGCCTTCTCTCTCTTAGTGTAACCGAGATAAGAGGACGGTGTCCATACAGATGTTTCTTCCAACTGATGTCCAATGCAACTTGTAACATCCTTGTGTATGTTCCGTCGAGTGATCCTTTGTCAGTGTCCATGTTGTTGAGCTGTAGAGCAAGACAGATTCTACTGTGGCCTTAAAGAAGTCCCTCTTATCTAATAATTCTTTATTATAACCAAATAAATTATAATCATTTCTGTGAATAATCTAATGAACTATGTTTTACTCTTTCTTCCAATGAACTTATCAGCATTGCAAATCACTGGATGAAATAATACTTATGTATTCATCAAATCTCTGCATTTATTTGTATTTATGATTTGCCTCAAATTGTATGAAAGTATTAACACCACAAACTATTAAAGAATCAAAAATATTTACTTTATATTGTTGGCATAATACAAACATTTCAATTTAGAAATAAACTAAGTAGAAATTGAACTATTTTCAAAAGACATTTAATATTTTCAAGAAAATATACACAATGTACAGTTATATGCACATAATATACAACAACCTTCATATTCACCTGACCATGCACAAACTGATTATTACTTTTATTTTCCATCATTTGGACAGAATCTATTGATATTCAACCAAATAAGTTGAAAAAAAAAAAAAAAAAAAAAAATATATACATATATTTATATTAGGTTGGTGCAAAAATAATTTCGTTTTCTCACATAGTAACATATGTTACAAAACGAAATTATTTTTGCACCAACCTAATATATAAGGTTGCTTGGAAAGTAATTGTTTTACCAGAGAAAAATGAGTAGTTATAAAGAGTAGGTTTCAACCTCTACTACAATATCAAGAACATTTCCACTTAATTCTAGGTGAATTCTTAGTATTATTTCTGAAATGACTCAAGAGAGTGAGTGCACATATTGCTGATACCCCCCTGAAGAATGGATGTACAGGTCCACCCACAAAACACAGGAATCAGGATGCTGAAAGTAACATCCATCAGCTAAGTGGCAAACATTTATTTTTATAGATAATCTCGTTCATTTGTCTGGCACATGTGGAGATGACCTTGGCTTCAAATCATAGGTGGGTGTGGTGTATGCATTGATGACTAATGAGTCCAATCTTTGCCCTGAAAAGTCTGTTGCAGTTGTGACGTGGGATGCTGGGGGCTGAGCCAAGGTGGGATGTGGAGTCCACTTGATCTTTCCTTTTCTCACATCTGTTCTTTGTCCCAGATTCTTTTCTCTTCAAAATCAGACACTCTGGACCATATATATATATATATATATATATATATATATGTGTGTGTGTGATGATGGACTCTCCCGTTGATTTCAACATATGACCCACTAGTGACATGCATCCAAGTCAACATATTGTGCAACAGCAATGATCTTGGAACATAGAAACAGGAATATTTGCTGACACTTTTCACCAGTGTCTTTCATCTCTTAGCCAGTCAATATGACCAATTTCAAAATATCTAATACAACACTGGCACAAATATCTCCAGTTATTTCTATCCAGGGCAACTCACTCAAAGTTAGTATGAGGCACATTGACAGTTGAGAGGTTACTCTTTATCTTGTAAAGATCATAGTTGCCCAACACGCCTTTGTCCACTGTCAAGCTGGCTATACCTGAGTACCTTAGGTATTGTTGTCACTTATCCTTGCAACATGACCAACACAGCAAAGTTGTGACTGCACCAGGAAAGTATAGAATTATAGAAAAGTTATAATATACAACTGTAGACAAATAAAACAACTGGTTATAAAGAATAAAACAATGACATTGATTTTGAAAAAACAAAAACAAGTTCTCAAGGCTCCTTTATCATTTTTTATCATTTACAAAAAAAAAATCTGTTCTGTGCTTATTTCATTTCTTTGCTACAAACTTTATTCTGAAGAAAAAAGAAGTTTCAGCTACATGGTGAGAATGTGTGTCCTTTCATTACCCTTGGACTTATCAATATACTAGAGATTAACTTCTTGAACAGATCAAATATTAGACATTTCTTTACCTGATTTCATCATCACATCTAATGACCTTTTCCAAACAAGGTTCATATGCAACATAATCAGTGAATAAGTAGTTTTCCCTTTCAACTTCCACAGTTGATAGAATAGCATTATATAACCTTTATAGAGCAATAGCTGTCAGAGTCCAAGATATTTACAAACTTACAGCATTTTCCCATAAAGTGATAAACTTGTTGATAAGCAAAGTCATGTAAATCATCACTAAGTTCATTCCTCAGGGGGTAAATTCACTACCATAGCCTTGTACTTGTTAAGCAGAATATATATAAAGTGGACATTGGAGTCAACACCCAGAGGTGACAGAGGGTTAACTTCAATGTGCGCTTATTTACATATGCTCTATCCCTGATATTGAGCACTTTAACATTAATATAGCATACCTTAAAACTATATATATATATATATATATATATATACACACACAACATTTCTATAACCCTTTTGACTTTATAAATCAAAATGTTTTATTTTGTGGAAAGCTTTTAAATAAAAACATTCAAGTTTGGATTTAAAATAAAACATTCAAGTTTTGGCTTTTGCAAATTCTTATTAACATGATTATCCAAATTCCTCAAATTTGACAGTATTAATTTGAAAAGATACAGTGCTTTATTGGTAAAAGGTTAACAGGTATCCCCCTTCTTTGAACTGAAAATTTACTCCCTTGAATATATACATCTTGAGAACAATACTGGGGGAAAAAGTGGAAAAGTTTTCTTGTGATGTGTTTCATCCTTTAGGACTAAATTTCTTATGTTGGTGAGATTACACATACACACAAATAAGGGAAAATGCTGGGATTTTAATTTTTTTTTTTTTTTAATCTAGCTAATTTCATTTAGATTCTTTTTCTTTCCATCATTTTTGTTAGTAGATATACCACACTGTGATAGTAGTTCTGCCAAGAGCCTGGGCACAACTCTACTGTTGATGACCTTGAGATCAAGGCACTACACTATGACAAAAATATCTAGAGATTGCCTTGATCACAAGGTCATCTACAGTAAATTTGTACCTGAGCAAACTTTCACCATTTCTGGCAAAACTTCTATTATCACAGTGCAAGATATCTACTAAGAAAAGTGACTGAATGAAAAGAATCTAAATGAAATTGGCTAGATTTAAAAAAAAAAAAAAAAATAATTTTTAAATTCCTAGCATCCCTCATCCATGCACGTGTAGTCCTACCAACATGAAAAAATTTAGACTGATGAAGTCCTAAAGGATGAAATGTGTCACAAGAAAACTTTCTACTTTGTCATACATTTTTCCCAATATATATATATATATATATATATATATATATATATATATATATATATTTATTTATTTATTTATAAAAGAATCATTTAAATTTTTTATTTTTTATTAAAAATTAACTTATTAGATTTTGACAATAAGGGATTCCTTGGAAATTCAAAGTTTTTATGTAAAATAACCTGTCAGAAATTTTAGTGTATATACAATTTATCTAATGTATACAGATTTTATAGATTCTATAAAAATTGATTATTCTTTTTTTTTTTTTTTTTTTTCAAATCAGTTCACACCAAGAAAGGCAACAATGCCATTAAAATGCCAAGCTGCTACTGGGAGTGAAAGAGAATGAGAAGACTTTAGAAGGAACTGGGAACCCAATCCTAAACAGAAAGCAAGGGATAAACCTCCACGCCTATTCAAAAGATCAGGAAGGAATGTGAACCAGATGATACAAATAAATAATGTATCAAGTCTTCAGCTATTGAGAGAAAGATAAAGAGTAATCATTATAAATTTATGTGTAAGATATGTTTAAAAAAAAAAAAAAAAAAAAAATCAAATCTCTGATATGAGGAGATTTTGTCAACAATCACTTGGAAATAAAACTAAACTAAATCTTTAATGAGCAGCTTAATTTTACCAATAAGTTGATCACTGAAGAATTTGCCTCCATATAAAAACTGCACTAGTAAATCTCTAAATTTGGCCAATGTTTTTGAAGTTATAGTCATAGCAATTAAAACTTGCATATGTTTAGAAATTTTTTACAAACCTTTGCATGTATGTTTAATTACTTAAGCAAATAGTCATAGGTTATCAATTTAGAAAATTATCTGCAAAACTCAAATTTCCAAATAATTTACATGAAATTAAACAAATATCCAAGCTGTCATGAACTTGTATCATTAAATATTACCACTACTCCCCAGTCTTTTGAACAGGAGTAGCGGTTTATCCCCAGTTTCCTGTTTAGAATTGAGTTTCCGGGTCCTTCTCAAGTGTTCATCCTCTTGTTTTCCAGGATCACAATCTTAACCTCTCCAAGTCTTGAGTTAACCATTATCTTTCTTGTATAGTTCCCAGAATTTCACTTCTTGCCGTTTATGTTCATACAACACCACACCATAACCCTCTACCTTGAGTGGCTTTTGGGCCTTGTATTGGGTGAATATCAATTTAAAAAAAAAATAAATAAATAAATAAAAACTAATGCTTATCCTTCATATAAAACCATGAATTACCAGCTGTGTAGATATCAAATAAATAAAAACCATCACTTTTATTATCAAACTTAATAGATTTACTGTAAATCCATATCACCATTTGGTAAGAATCAATTTAGTACCTATTTTGATCTGTTCAATGAAAGATATACAATGATGGCTCAACAAACCCTGATAGTTATTAGGTGAATTTCAATCAGAAATCTACAGAGATTATGAAAAATGCATTTGGTGAAGGATATTGACAAAGGAATTTATGTTGAAAAATACTTGCCCTGTAAATCAAGTGCTTTTCCATCATTAGGCTATGAACTTATTGATGTATGCATATAGAGGAACTATTTTGCCATTTTATTTATATCTAATCCATAATGATTCTATATCAATAAGCTTTTTCCCCCCACCACCTGTTGAGAAATATGGAAAATTCACAAACTGACTTGAAAATGGGATCTTATTTACCAAGTCAAACCCTATTTATAAACATTTATTCAAAATTAAGCTGCTCATTCAATTTTCTTGCTTCAATTTATAAAAAAAAAATTACCATATATTTCCACATACGAGGCAACCTTTAGATAATGAGGGGGTAAAAAATATAGCAAATTTTCATGAATTTATTCTATACCTGTAGTATAATACAACTGCTTAATGATTATATAAAGATGTTATTGGAAATATTACTTACTGTATCCTCAGAAATGTAAATAAATGAAATAAAACCAATTCTACATCACATTTTTCCAACACATCCCCTAAAAGAGAAACCGTTGTTTTGTTTAAATTTCATCATGTGATCCCTTGTGAATACTGAGTCTCCTTCCTCTTCCTAGATATAAACAGTAACAGCCTGATGTACTAACGGCCATTTACTTATACTTCAACATTCACAAAATGCCGCTAATAACACTAAGATAATGTACGATAATAGTACATTCCATTGCTGTGAACGCAATTAGAACTGTGTTTACATTTTCTCAGCTGAGCTTGCATGGATACAAGTTGATTTCATTGATATGGAATTTTTCTTTGAAGAGGCAATTTATGAATTTATGCCAGTAATATACAAGACAGCAATAGTTTTATAACTTTTATTATCAGTTTATTTGATAATGTGAATTTTTCATGCACATGATTGGTTATTGCACTAAGGCCGAGGTTAGTCTACCAACAAAAATCACTCAGAATTTCTTTTTTAGAATAGTAGTACAAGATGACCCTCATTTTTTTAAGGGTGATTTTGGGGATTTCAAACTTGTCTTATATGTGGAAATATATAGTATTAAACATTGATCTTCTCAGAAAAATCTCTCCTTGGTTATAATCATTTTCCTGTAGATTCCAGGTACCTGTCAGGCTTATGGCTGCATCATGTTGAAACACCAGTTCCTGTACAATCACCAAAGTTAAGCAATGTCAAGCCTGGTCACTAACTAAATGGATGACTGCTTGGGAATAACAGGTTCTGTAAGCTTGGATGTGCAGGTAGTGTGATGGCTAATGGATCAGAACTGTTAATCATTGAACCAAGTTCCAATTCCAGCTTGGTTCATTATACTTATGTGCAAATACCTTTGCGAAATGTATAAATCCACCTCTTGTCTCCCAGTTATGGATCAATTAGTAAGACACGTATCACTCAAACCATTATTACTAGAAAAAAAATTGTATACACAATATTTAGATTTCGGTATTAAGTAATCCATAGAGGTTGGTATGCTACAAAAAAAAAAAAAAAAAAAAAAAAAGTACCTGTCATGTTCGAGAACCTTTGTTTGACCTTCAGTCAATTCACAAAAGTAAACTTGAAGTTTTGATTATACATTTTAAATATATTCTATAAATGCAAGTTTAATAAAAGTCAGCAAGTACTAATCTTATAAACAATATTTTCTACTTAATACACAATAACCTGAACCAGAAACTAATGTATGCACAAAGAAATATTTTGCTGAAAAATTAATTATTTTTGCATTTGTTCTTACCAGCTGAAGTTCATTAGGAAAAACAGTACAATATTTGAACATTTGTCTAACCTCAGAAGAAAAAAAAAAAGGTTCATAAATCAAATTTAAATTGCCATTTCTTTGTGTTGGTTTAATTTTCAGGTTTATTCTCAAGGGATTAAGACAAAATTAAGCAACAAATATATAAGAAAAATATCTGAATGGTGGTTGGCTAAAAAATTATTGGGCAGGACTGAATTACCTAACCTGTGCATGTTGAAGTGTTTTTTGTTTTTTTTTAATATTCAACTTTTACAGCATAAGTATACATCATATGGTAAAGTTAAAAAATATTGCAATTTTTTTTAATACGAAAGAAAAAATAAATTTGCGATTACTTTCGCCTTTTTACAACGATTCAATGTTAATGCGATTGAGCCTAACAATATGAAAATAATTTTTGGGGAAAAATAAACCCAAATTTAACTGTTAAAAATTCTACATTCAGCTAAAATAATTTGTTAGTTTCAATCAGTATTCCTCAGCCTATATCACTACAGAATATTTTAATAAGCATTCTATTTGATAAGTATTTATTTATCAATTCATGCGTGTGGACAGTTACAAATGCATCAGAGAAACCAAAAGAAATGTCAGAAGAATTATTTTATTCAGGAGGAGATAATTTAAGAGAGTTATCTTTCTTGAAATGTATGCTATGTTGACTTGCCTAAAATATTTTCTGAGACGATTCGCTTAAACTTATTTTGTTTTTATCAGATACTTGAGAAATAAGATTCCATTTCGTCAATGAGATTTAATGTTTCTACATATTATCCTGTAAAAATCTTCAAAGTTTTTGGCATTCTGTATGAATTTTTTCCTACTTAATAACTAACTTCCAACCTGGGTTATTTAATCTTCTATATAGCAGTGACTATTATTGGACAGTTTCCTCACAGATAAGAGGCAAAGCAACAGATGTGCTTCTACTGATGAATGCCGAAAACACCATGGATTGAACATGTGAGTAAAAAAGGAAGTCTTCCTTAGGAAGGGATATAGGAAAGAAAATTCTCAGTTTTTAGAATATTGGATTTATTTAGAAAACAAAAATCTTTCCTTTCGAATTGATACAAACTGCTGCTCACAATCAAAAGCTAAATTTTGGCGGGTATAAGACTCTAAGAGAATTTAACACTGACAGGACATATTGAAGGTAAAGAAAGAAATAGTGAGTAACCTACGAGTTTAAGTGACGGACTACATAACAAGGACAAAGATATGTAGTAAAGGGGGCAAGAGTTACTTTGAGCAAAAAATAAATAAAGGACATTGTTGAGAGTCATAATCGCATACGTTTTCAAAGGACATTGCACAATGTTGGTTTTCAATAAAATTGAGAGGCATTCATTTGTCTCATCTTAAGTTTATGTTAGACTCAAGAAGAATCATATCACTTAGTTTTATTTACACAAATTAGGGTCTTAAAGATTAATGTTTGAGTCCAGTTAAAAAAGCTCAGTCAAAACACCAAGATGAAAATAATTTCAACAGGATCAGTTGTTAAAAATTTACTAATTTAAATTCTAACTTAAATAGACATCAGCTGGGTAGCTTTCAGTGCCGCTTTAGGGTATGCCCTACTGATCAGTGTATTTATTCTACCACCATATTTCAAGGGGAAATTCCATTTATAGCTGTATTAAAATTTAAAATAAAAAACAAAATTTGATTAAAAACAATCATAAAACAAAATATTTGAATCCTTTAAATAAAAACATTCTGAATGTCTTACATATCAAGAAAAAATTCAGGAGAATTTCTTTTTAAGGTAATAAGGTTGAATAATGTAGGCTAAATACTAAAGCAAAAACTGATCCGTAGGACACATAAGCGGCACCATTATGATTTCCCAGTGTTACTTGTTTTAAAATGATAGCACAACCACCCGACAGTATACTGTAACACACTCCAAGTCTTTATTTTATAAGAAATTAACTATATAGAGAACAAGTAGAGCCACATATCATTCATGAGAATAATTCATACACCTTAATACAAAATATGATAATCTACTCATAGCTATTAATAACTAAAAGAAAAAAAAGCATGGTATAACATTTTTCAATATTTGTAGTTTTCATCTAACTAGATAAACATAGATCTACATGCCATAATTTTTTTTGCACCAATAAAAAGCTGAAAGTAAACATTTTGAAACAATGTCTTTTACCAATAAAATGAATAATAGTTTGCAATTGTTTACTTGAGATCTTTGAAGCAAGTACTACATAAATGTAATCATTATATTGGTCTATACATTTGAAGGACAATGATGAGCTACTTCATTGTAATTTGTTTGCTCCTGAAAGCAAAGATTGTGGTGTATCTACTGAAGATGATTTAATAAGGTATCTTTTAAATTTCAATATCATTATTGGCTGAAGCTCATAAATGGCATACTCATAACAGTAACAGTCATGTTCTTAGATTGAAATTATATGGATTAAATCCTAAGTGAAATAACTTAGTTAAAATGAGTTCTTTGGTTGTTTTGCTTAGTAGCATATCAACCTCTATGGATTATTTATTACCAAAATCTAAAAAATTTTGTATGCAAACTTTCTCTTAAAATAATGGTTTTCAGTGATACATATCTTACTAATTAACCCATAGCTGGGGGGAGAAGAGGTAGATTCATACCTTTCTCAAAGATATTTACACATAAGTGGATATGACAAACTCAATTTGTTTGAAACTCAGCTCTCCGATTAACAATGCCAGGCCATTATCCATTACACCACCTAGTCTTCCCAAGTGGTCACTCATTTAGGTACTGACCAAGCTAAACATTGCTTAACTTCGGTGATCACACGGGAACCAGTGTTTTAATGTGATGCGGCCATAAGCCTATGAGTTCTTTAACAGCAAAATATTCAGGCCAAGTATCCCTTGACTATGTTATTAACCAGATTTAGTACAAATTAACAGTGCAGAGAAAAATCAAAGATCTTTCACTTTAATGAAGGGTACTTAAAATTGTTTTTAGCCTGAATAGGATCCTTTTTATAGTGGTTCCAAATTGTCTTATTTGATAGCTCAATATATTTGTAGAATCCTGTTAAAGAATTGTAAAAAAAAAAAGGCAATAGATTTAAGTTATATAACTTAAAATTAACTCATTTTTGTACATTTTTTTTGACTAATTTGAATTTCCACATTCACATACATTAACCAATCAACAATATTGTGAGCTGAGACCTTTCAAAAATTTTCAGACAACTATGTTTATCATTTGCTATGGAATTTGTAGGATCACATCAGAAAATGATCAACAATATTACCCCACTCCTTAAAATAGATATTTAAAAATTGGGAAATAGCCATAGAAAAGTTTTTCGTTCAATTAAGGAAGGATTCCAAAAGTAAAGAAAATTCTCATGGTTGGTCATTTGGTAAGATTTTAGAAGGTAGATCAAGCACTGCCTTGTGTGCAAAAGGTCATGGGATAGATATCTAGTAAGATATAGAAGTCCTCTACCTGTTCAAGTGCAACAACTATGTGGACTTAATTCCAGAGCTTTGGAGAAATTCGGCCAGGCTGTCTAACTTTCCACATGTATATTTCTAGGTGCAAGATCTCCATCAATTTGGATCCAATGACATCCTGCTAGAACAAACAATGTTGGGATACATAGAATCCATAAACAGATGGAAATGGTCACAAAGCAATCCAATAATATAGCAGTCTTATTGGATCATGCCACACATTGCCAGTTCGCTAGGTTCCAGTTATTGATGCCACAAGTCATATGTCATTTTTAAAGGATACCTTGGTAAATATTCTGCTCCTATATTCTAATGAAGTTAAACAGTGACTCAATTTCCTGCACTGAATGCGGATGTGATTAGAGTCATTGTCCCTTGTCTTTTACTACAGATAATTCTTTACACTGTGGGTAGTAACACCTCCATCAGATATTCAAGACTTGGAGAGGTCAAGACTGTTGATATCGAGAAAACAAGGATGAATACTTAGGGCACCATAGATGCTAGTATGTCAAATGACCGCCAAATTCAGAAAGGAATTGTCCCATCTATCTACCTCAGTAGCCATGAGCAGCCTAGCCAATGTTTACACTGACTCACCAGTTATCAGAGCACAATTGAGATAGATCTGGGATTCCATGACATCAAGATATGGTGGTGCCACCTACCATGACCTTTACATACTGCTATCTCATTGCTTTTGCCACGTCAGTTTCAGTTCTAACACAATTTGAACATTTTCATTGCTTTTGATATTTCTTAAATTTATATTACAACAGTAAAAATCATAAAACTGAAAATGAAGCAACTGATGAAATCAGCATCAGAAAATGGAGTATTGCATTGTTATTGAATTTTTAGAACATATTGTACTTAATCTATAACTACATACAATTTATTTCCTATAAGGACTTCAGAGGCTAAGGCTAAACAAGAACAATCTGTGAAAGCAATTTTAGGCAAACTTGGACTTTCATGCCCACAGAAAAAAAAAAATTGCTTTTTCCATTGACACCGTTATTTTAACTACCTTCCATCCTTGATAATGTTTGTTTTTTTTAAAAAGCAACAATTAGAATTGGAATAAAATCTAAACATATGAAAGTGAATTTATACATTTTTTTGTTCTTGAGAATTTACAGCAAAAATATTGAACAGTGTTTATGTTCAAGAATAATTTTATATATACATTTTAAAAAAAAACTAATATGATTAAAATTAATGCAATATTTATCATCTACCAATTTATCAAGAAATAAATATTAATTTTTTATTCATCAATTTATAAACATTTACTAAATTATTAAATTCTTATTTACCATATAAATTTCGGATCAACTGGCATTTAGCCAGTGTTTTGCTAACCATTCCAAAATCTAATAAATAGTAGCTAGCATTTATTATTTTTGTTGTCACTTCTCAAGAACAAAGAAAATGAATAAATTCACTTTCACATGGTTAGGTTTTATTACAATTAAAATCATCGTTTTTGAAAAAAGATAAACATTGTCGAGGAGTGAAGGTAGTTAAAATAATAGCAGTGTCAATGGAAAAACCGTATTGCTGAAACTCCAGGTTTGTTTGGGTTTTTTTTGCAGACTTGAAGATTGTCCAAGTTTTATTTAAAAAAAAAAAAAAAAAAAAAACATCGTACAGGAAAAAATGTGCGATGCAACAGAAAAGTCATTAAAAACTGAAACCCCATTTGAATATTACTGCCACTTCTTCATTTGCTTGTGAAGGTTTTTAAAATGAACAATATTGTACAAAGATCATGTATCTTTCGATACACGACTTACGAGGCAGATTTTTTTTCCGTAGTAAGTTGCTATTTCTTTCTGCGGTAGACCAGTTGCCATCCCGGTCTGTCCTGCTATCTGGGGGAGAAGAGGATTCATACTTCCCAAGGGTATGAGCGCCTAAGTGAATGTATTAAATGAATTCGACTGGAATTCGAACTCGGCCACTATCCATTATTCCACCGTGCCTCCACCATTACTAACTCACTATGCTTTAAAAAAAAAAAAAAAAAAAAAAAAAAGTAACTTCAGGATAGTGAAGTAATAGTCATTGATTAGTTTCTCCGATAACTTTTAAAAAATAAAAAATATATATAAGTCAGAGAAACCTTTTTTTAAATATGATTTTTTCGAAAAAAGTGTTTTTAAGTTAAACTCATTGAGACATAATAATAATAATTCTGTTAATTTCTCTGCTTTGAAGATAAATCTGAAAACTCGAATATAGTGGAAAACAACGTCTGCATTTTTTTTTTTTGTTTGATTTATTTTTTGCGCAATACTCACAAGATCAATATTTTCCACTTTTCAATTTTCCCAACTTTAAATCTAAATGCTTAACTCAGAACTGCAATTAAAAAAAAAAACAAACAAGACAAAATTAAACAAACTCGAATTAATTACTTTTAAAACCATGGGTAAAAAAAAAAAAAAAAAAAAAAAAAAAAAAGATTTTAGAAAGTTAGTAAATAAACTTAAGACTAGTAAAAACTAAAAGAACTACCGACGTCCTACAATGATACAATACATAATGTTACAAAAAAAAAAAAAAAAAAAAAAAAAAAAAAAAAAACACGAAAAAAAAAAAAAAAAAAAAAAAAGGTCACTGACCATTGCCTGTGTCAACTTCAAGGTAAAAATATTTTTACAAGACTAGAAAAAGTTAAAAGTATAAGTATCTATGCCAAATAATGAAATTTTTAGGCTATTAAATGAAGTTCTAAAAGTAAAACTTTAAAAACTAATTTCTCAATGTTTTGTTTATGAATTGAAAACGAATTTTTTCAGTTATACCACTAATTCCGAGTTCTTTCATCATAGTTTTTCTTTTCTATAGGCTGTTAGTGTTAAGTTTTTTTTTGCTTATATAGAGAGAAACAATTTTCTTCACTTTTAAATTTAACGAATAATGCATTCAGTCATACGTCTCGAAAATCTGAATTGATTGAATAATTTTTTTAAATATCGATTCAAAGTAGTTTTGAACAAAAACTCAATCCCAATTAAAGTTAAAATTGCCACTTTGAGTTTGTAATTTATATATTTAAAAAAAAAAACTGTGCTAAGTTTAAAAAACTCATCAAAAAAACGTATGTGAGACTACAAAGCAAAAGTGGACTTTGTCTTTAACTCATAAGCAAGACTGAGAATAAAACTCGTTATCCTAGAGAAAGTACAAAGATCCATTGAAAATTCAAATAATGTTTTAAGAGAAAAAAAGTCTTGTAAAACCAAAAAAAATAAACTTTAAAATTCAATTCAGAAACACAAAATTCCACAAAGAAAAAAAAAAGGCATTACAATTTGATTTTTTCGTACAGAATGTGATGAAGAAATTGAACTATGTTTTAAAATTAATAATCAAGGCGTGGCTCTAAACTACTAGAACAGTTCTGTTAGCCCTATTCGTTTTAATCCCTAAATTTTATGTCTCAACTCAACAGGATATAGCAAAACAATGTTTATTTATTTCATTGCGTTTATTGCATGTATGTGCACAGAATTTACGTTTAAGATTAACTACAGCTGATGAATACCACCATCCAATTCAAAAAGAGAGACTTATTTTAAAAATATAAGTCCCCCCCAACTTACTCTCTAAAAGCCGTATCTTTTCAAGACCATATTTGACAACTTAAATGTGTAGAACAACATATCTAACTTCAAGCTGTTACCATTTATGGAGACACGAGATATACTCCTTAACAACAGACAATGCACTCAAATTTGTGGATCCTTTTAAAACTAACATTTAAAACTTTTAAATTAAAAGTCAATATACTAAGTCTGAGTCAGCAATTTTTACTCGAGATCGATTGGCTACAGCCTACAACATTTTAGGAATAAAAGCCTAAAGGAATAACCTCCTGGTCATTGACTTGTTTTTTTCGTTTTTTTAACTGTTTGAAGACAAGCCAGAACGAAAACACTTTCAATGGTGTAGGAATTGTTTTATTTTTATTTTAATACTTTTTTGAACGTATTTTAATTTTTTTCGTTCGCGATTCTCATAAAATTAAAAACAAGTGAATGATCAAGGGCCAAGGAAGGTTATTACTTTATAAGTCGAAGTAAAAAGAAAAATAGCTTGGTTTGTCAATAAGTTTTTGTTCCCTTTCATACGACACTCACTAAAGATTTAAAAAAAAAAAAAAAAAAAAAAAAATCTAATTTAATTTTTTAAGAACATTCAACAAGTTTTAACCGAAAAACAGCTGATTTTTAAAATTCAGGTTCAAGAAAAAACTGCTACGTTTCTTTAACTTAAGTCCGAGTACAAACTTCGTGAGTAAAAAGAAAATTTTAAAAAAAGAAAAAAAGCTTTAACATTCAACATGTCTACTGCAAATGCACATCATATAAAACTAAAAGTTTATTACAAGTATTATTAAGTAATCTTTCCGGTATAACGCACACGGTAACACCAGGGTGTTTTTTTTTTTTTTTTTGGAGGTGGGGGGACGACAATCGCAATGCAGGTCACGCTTATTACATCCACCTCACCCAGAGGGTAGAGAAAGCGTGTTCGGTCACGTGACTGTCTTATCGTAATCCGCACCAAAGAAAAGTAAAAAGAAAAACCGTCTGCTTTAGAGAGAGAGAAAACAAAAAAAAAAAAAAAAAAGTCTAACCTAAGTCCAGTAAAAAAAAAAAAAAAAATTAAAAAATAAGAAAAAAAACAAATAATACCGACTATGAACTTTGTGTAGCAATAAAAAAAAAAAAAAAAAAAATTTGAAATAATGTTAATTTTTTTTTAAAAGAATTTTAGTATTTTGTAGATTTATTTGTTAGCACATTAAATTATTTTTATGGCCAACAAGAAACAGCGTAGCAAGTAAAGGTTACGATGTGTGAGTGTGTGCATATAGTGGTCAAATAATGGGGGATCGATTTGCATCATAAAGCTAAGATAAACTTTTCATTTTTTTAAAGTGCCCTTTACTTACAATAATAATGCAGCATGCTAGTTAACTAAAGTCCACCAAAATAGAGAACCATAAGTAAATACTAGTAAAAAAAAAAAAAAAAAAAAAAAAAAAAAGTTTAAAGTGTAAAGTTGACAAAAACTTTTAAAAAAATAGTTAACTTGTTAAAACTTAAAATAAAAAAAAAAAAAAAAAAAAACATCTTACAAAGTTGAGATTACCTACTTTTTTTTTTTTTTTTTTTTATTTTCCACAAGGGCAAAAAGAATGTGTGCGTGTACTTATTTTTTTATGTATTTTCCAGAGTACAAGTTGCAACATACAAAAAAAAGAACTGGTTAGAAAGCACGTTGAAATGATAACACCACATGTGAAGGTTACCGCGTGATTAAGACCTATTTGGGGTGGGAGGTTAAATAAAAAACATTATAAGACAATATACTTAAGTCGAATATTAGAAAAAGTTAGATATATAAAACTTTTAGCTTTATAATAAAAAAAAATTGCTTATTACGACTTGATCTAAAAATGCTGAACTACATTAAAAAAGTATATAAAAAAGCACTAACTTTTTTTACCATCAAACAAAAAAAGTAAAACATAATCCACGCGTATAATAAAAAAAAAACAAAACAAGTGTTCAACTCTATACCGGTATTTTTTTTTTTTTAAACTAAAATTAATTCTCTTATATAAGCAATAAAAGCCCACAATGCTGAATCCGATAAGACAATTAATTAATTATGTGAAAATAAGTTAAAAACACATGATTAAAGCGTACCTGAAAAAATTGTCTGAAGTCTTCCAACTGAAAACCTTGGAGGTTAGAGGACACAGAGGTTTACATAAAAAGTACACATGCATACATAAGCAAACGTACGCGTACTAAGAGTAGTATTCACTAAATAAATACCGACAGGGGAGCCGGGAGGACGGGCTCTCTTAACGCAGTCCTCCTTTAACCTTACAATCTCAAGTGTGTGTGTACGCATATCTTGTAAAAAAAAAAAAAATCTTTTTGGTTACAGGCACAACTTAAAAGTTTTCACTTTTTAACACAGACACCTATCTTTTTTTTACGTTAATCAGTGTTCATGATATAATGGAAAACATGGGTAAACTAGAGAACATTGTGTAAAAAGTCCGATTGATTACATTTTTAAAAAGGATGTGTCTTCATAAAAGGCTAGTGGATATTTAAATACTTGTTTTCACAAATAAGAAAAAAAGACTATCCCTAAACCTTTCCTCTCAATTATATAAACTTATTTCCCACCTATTTCTGAACTTTTATTCATAAATGGGGCCTTTTTTTTTTTTTTTTTTTTTTTTTTTTTAAACATAAACAGTTTTTAAACTTAATTTCATTTTTACGAGCTTCTGTAGGCGCTATTGCATGAAGATTGTCGTCCAAAACTACACCCCAAATTTAAACACAAGTGACAAGTGCATTTATCATTCTATATTTTTTTTAAATTATCGAACTATTTTACTTATCCTTCTTCAGTATTCAGATTTCGTTTTTACACACATGATAATTACGTACATAAATGACGATGTTCTTTTTATTTTCCCTAGATTTTCTCTCCGCAATATTACACTCGTATAAAAACTATTTTTTCTTCACAGTAGTGAGTCAACGGCTTAAACACATGTCAACAATTTTTATGAAAAAAATTGAAATACACGAGTTTTACCTTACGACGGCCACTGTTGTTTTAGGTACACGTCACATAACACTGGTGCAAAACTACTGCTACTGAAGCTGGAGATGGTTGGAATTGTTAATATATGCAAATTTCAAAGGGCAACTGTGTCGATCTAGATCAGAGAGACGGGTGGGCCAGGGGAGACTACTTAGTCACACTGTTAAAATATACGAAAGTCGTCTATCCACTTATTATTCGCAAAAGTTCGGCAATGTTTTTTTCGGATCAGTTCCACAAGAAGAGTTACTAAAATTGCATGTGGCGCTGAAAAAACATACATAAAAATTATTATAATTAATAATCAGCTTGATAATCATAAAAATTAAAGACGCCTCCTTATTGTTCAGACAGACATTTCTTGTGAAAGGGGAGGCTTTTAAGTTTTAGCTTTAATGTTTGGATAAACAGAAACTAATATTGATTTGAATATTAGTGAAAATAAAAAGTACTAGCACATTATTTTTTTTTCTTGGTCAGGCCAATAACTTTTCCAGTAACCATTTGTTTGGCCCATGTACATAAAAAAATAACGGTTCCTATTCAATAGTAAAAGTTTGCTTTATTCAATTCAAGTTGAATAATTAAAAAATTATGTTTGTTCAGTTTAAAATACATGATGAGAAAAAGCAAACTCTGATCTTAGTTTTGACTGAATTTCTGGGATGAAAAGCTATCATTATTTACACTATTTGAAATATCGTCCTTATCATAATGTTTCGGCCATTGTACTCTATGGCTTTCCTCAGTTTCAGGTATATATCGATCTGGGTATTCTGAACGGAACCCCAATTTATGGTAGTTAGACTGTTCTTGTTCCCATTCTACTGCTCGTATTTAGAAATAAAAGGGCACATGGCGCAGTGGATAAAGGTGTTGGTTAGATCCAGTGACAGGACCCAAAGAGTTCAATACCTGGTTAAGGCGGTGGAGAACTTGGGGAGGGGAATTAACAGGAGATAACTGATAACTGACATCCATTAAACATGGCACGTGGAACTAGAACAGTTTACCCCAGTGAGTGAAATAAAGGGTTCAGTTCGACATTCCAACCACCTGAAGAAGGCCAGAGCGTACAACGATCGAAATGTTGTGATAAATATGGCAACAAAGATGAGGACAATAATCCGAATAATGTAAATAGTGTACATAATACCTCATCTCAGAAATATAGACAGATACAAAATAAGAAATAGATGATATCTCTAGATATGACACCTGAGAAGGCTGGAGGGCACAGCAGCCAAAACATTGTGATAACAACAAATATGAGGACAATAGTCCAAATATAAATATAGTGTAAATAAGATGAAAGGTTATTATTTTCATTGCAACCAGTTCAGTACTTTGAAAATGGCATTCATTTACTAAAAACGTCAAATTTCAAATCAAGTCTGTAAAATTCAGTTTTGCTTTTGCATCTGTTTAATTTTTGCCAAAGCAGATGAGGATCCAGGTTTACTAAATAGACATAGTTTTCTTTGTCGCCTGCCTAATTTAAACTAAAACCTAAAATGAAATGAATGTCACTTATTCCTTACATAAGATTTCTTAAGTATGTTTACAGATGAGTAGATTTTAAATCAACCGTCAAAAGCACCACATCTCGCTAAGATTCTAGCTTTGATTTAAAGAGTCTTCAGAGAACAAGAATTATATTTACAAATTAAGAATTTTTTACTAAACATTTTACCAGGTCTGTCTAGAGACTCAAGAATGTATTGCTATACTCTGTTGCAATTAGGTCTTTTTCTGATTCATTCTGCATGTTTGCCAAATGTGAATGCCACATAGACAGAGAACAAAATAAAAAACATTGTTTTCTATGTATAGGATCCACATATCAGGTCTGGTCTACAAAGCAAGCTCCAACAGTGGCCAATCATGAACATTCTCAGTGGAAAAAGAGATGCCCCTGGGGACTACCAGACCTGCTTAAAAGCAGTTCTCAATGGAGGGCTAGCAGGCCAGTAATCGTCATGCAGGATTCTGCTATTGCTGCTGCTGCCACCTTGACCTCATCATCATAGTTGTGGCCCAGTGAGCCATCAGTTGGCATGTAGGGTGTTGCTGCTGTTGCCGTCACTGCCATCACTATCAACACCATCTCTCAACAACCATTGCCACTCCCAGGCTTAGCTGGCCACTTTGGCTGTCTGGCTTCAGCATAACACCTCAGCAACCCACCGCCATCACTGCAGCATAACCAGCATCGGCAAAGTCAGATTTGTCACTTTTCCTAACTCTTAACACTCACATCCTCTGCATCAGCAAAGTCAAATTTGTAACTTCTGACTGCTCATCCTTGCACCCTTGTTTCATCATAGTCAGATTTTTAGCTTTGCTAACCACTCCGGGAAAACACCTCAGCAACCCACTGCCATCACCTTGACATAACCAGCATTGGCAAAGTCAGATTCATGACTTCTCCCAACTCTTAAAACTCACATCCTCTGCATTGGCAAAGTCAAAATCACGACTTCTCCTGACTACTCACACTCGCACCCCCATATCATAATAAATTTGTAGCTTTGCTAACCACACTTGGGCAACACCTCATCAACCCACTGCTATCACCTCAGCATAATCAATACATACACCAGCCATATCCTGTGACCTTGACCAGGCTAGCACAAAAAATAGGTCAACTCCTGGGTTTTCTCTTAACTCTGATCATCATCCTAACAAGACCCCAGAAACGGACATTCCATATATTTTACAATATCTCTATGACACCGTGTATATATTAACAGTCAACATTGTTCAAATTCTAATCTTTGTTATTCCTTTCTCTCACCACCAAACACTTAATATAACAATATTCAGACATTTTGAATATCTTGAAAATTTGTTGTCCATTGTTGATGTTACAATCAAAAGCGTCCTTACTGCACATCTGTGAATAACCACCCCACTGTTGGATTGCTCAGCAATGAGACTCTAATGAATAATCTTATGTACTGAGTGATTTTGTATTCATAAAGTGAATGGATTCTTCTCATCTCAGCTTTTTTTTTTTTTTTGACAAAAATATCACATCTGTCAGCCCCAGTCTGGGTTTAGCTTTCTGTGACTTCTGTTTTTTTGCCAAAATCAAAAATGCCATTGAAATACCATGGAGGAAGTTAAGGAAAATGTGACACAAACAGATGGTGATCCCAAAAGAGAGCTTTTCAGACTGTTTTGAAAAGTGAAACGAACACTAGAATAATGTGTGTGAAACCCATGAAAGGAGTACTTTGAAGGAGACTAGAGTATCAGTGCCCTTGAATGTGTTTTTGTTTTTTTGTTATTATTAAATGAATACATTTTTTTAACAGACTTTGTACACCAGTCAGACAGCAGCAGAGTAGATATGTTTTTTTTCGGTAAGGTTTATCTTGTACGAGACCCGGGGTCACTCAAGGTAGAGGGTTATATTAAGGAGTAATTTATATGGATAGCAGTGGAAGATAATGATTAACTCTAGACTTGAACAGGTTAAGACTGTAGTGATCGAGGAAATATCCTCTTGGACATCTGTTCCACAGAGCAGTGGTTTGTGGGAAGAAGCTGTTTAAGTGGAACTTACTTCTCGCCGATTGAATATTGAAGGAATGTGGGTGGTTTGCTAATATGTAAGTGACATGGTGGGTTCTGGCCATGAATGTTAGACCTGGCAGAACCAAGGAATAAAGTTCATCCAAACACTTTTTATTAAAGTGGCAATAGAGCAGTGAGAAACTTGCCACATCCTGCCTGTGAGAGAGAGGTTGGAGGGTGGAAAATAATTCTTCTCCGACAAGGACTCAGAGATGCTTTTGAATTCTGTCAAGACTGGAAAGTGTGGACTGGGCAGCACCCAATTAAATATGGCAATAGTAATCCAATTTTGGCCTGATCTGGCTGTTATAAAAATAGAGGATAGTATGAGGAGCCAAGTACTTACTGGAGCAGTACAAAGTGCTGATCATTTTGCCTGCATCATTTAGTGATGGATTGTATATACAAGTTCTACTTGAAGTTGAGTGTGATATTCTTTCAAGGCACAGTGCCTCCTTGAGTCAGAATTACCATATATACTTGCATATTATGTGACTTTTAAAGACCTAATTTTGAAACTAATTTTATGGTGGTCACATTGTACATGAGATATAAAATTAGTGTATGTATTGTTGGCCCTGGCTACACCACTGACGAAACTATATATCCATTTACTGGAGTCAAATTAGCTTCAAAATTAGGTCTTCAAATGATGCATGATATGCAAGTATATACAGTAACTTCAATATTAGGAGTGGAAATAACATTAGATTGTTGTTATGTGAATTGATATATAATATCTGTTCTGTAATATTTACCATTTATCAGGTGTCATGTTATACAGCAAACATTTATTAATATAATTATAAACACTGATTTTGGTTGTGTCAGGTTTATATATTTGAATTTACTGATTAAAGTGAGTCAGCATTACAAGCTTTGATTTTGTTAACAGACAAAGGTTTTCACGAGTGTTTCCAAAATCAAAATTGAACAGTTTTTCTAACATGAGAAACAATGCTAACACAAATGCTTACTCAATTATCTGAACATTTTTACTTTTAATGAAGGGTGATTGAATATATTAAATGTCTTAAGCATTTCTTGAGGCCTGATTTATATTGATATATCTTTTGCTATCAACACTGCTAACCTCTCAAAATTACTTGAGATTTTGTAGAGTTTCTTTTTTATCATAAAATATCTCATAATAAGAAAAAAACATCATAATCTTGAAATATTAAAAGCAGATTAAATCTTTCAGGAATTTTTTTAAAGTCCTATCTTTTCAGGACTTAAAGGATCAATCATGGCTATCTGCAAATTCCTTATCTTTATTATCTGTAAATTATTAGGATGTCTTAGAAAAGATAGTGGAGTGATTTTTCATTGCCTTCTCTACAGTTTTGAATTCAGAGTTTTCCTTCTTCAAAACTGGCTGCCACCCAAGGCTAGAGATGAATTCATGAGAGCATTAGTGCTGAGTGAACATAACAAACTAGGATGCTATTTAACCCACAGCTGAGGAATGAAGAGATGAATTTGTACCTTTCCCAAAGGGCATTAGGACTAATTGTACAAAACAAACTTGGATGAAACTTGAACTTGACTTGTCAAGTTCAATTTTCATGCCAACATTTGTTACACTACCAGTATTTGAGGAAAAATTGTCCTTGAATAATTAGTTGCATTTCAAAGAGAGCAAAGAATTTCTGTACTACCCATGTAATTTCTACTTAAAACAAATAACTTTAGTTGGAATATTAACTCTGTACATAGATCCAAGGCCAGTGCAAGGGTTTTGTGCCTCCCCCCCAATCTATGATACACGCCCTGAATCTATGACACCCACCATCTATGATATGGGGCTCCCACTGTACAACATTTCAATTTTCATAAGGTAATATTCAGATAAAATACAAATTTTATTGTAACTAATCATGTACAATAATGGATCATATGCAATATAGGTGAACAATTCAACTAGAAAAATTGAAAATAAATACAATATATCTAAATACAAATTAGAGACATATCATAATAGATCATTTCATTTTAAATAAATCAATGTTTTGCGGCAATTTTTAACATCAACTTGAGATTTTTCCTCTTAAAAAGTTTAATAATTTTAACACATTCAACATTATAGATAAAAAATAGTCAATTTTATTCAACGTTTTTTGAAACTTAGTATGAGCAAATGTATTCATAGATTTGGACAAGAAAAAAAAAGACCCCAGAATGATGCCAAAATGTTTTAATAGTCAGTTGTGCTTAGTTTAATTTGTAATGTAGATAGAAAAAAAGCAAATGTTGAAATGATAGAAACAGTCACAAAGCACTTTCCGGAGCCCCCAATCAAACTTGGGTCCCCCTAGTTAAAGAGTAGTATACACCAGCTCTGCATACTTTTAAATGAGTTAATAATATTGCTGCTGTAATTCTCAAAGGCCTTTGATAAAGAATAACGTGGAGGTTGCTATACAAACTGTCAAGCTATAGCATCACTGGAAGAGCTTTCTCAATAAACAAGTCCTTCTTATTAGGTAGGTCCAGGAAGATTGTTGTTAAGGTTGCCAGACCTCTGAAGCTGAAGAGGTGAATGCATGTGTCTCCCAAGGCTTTCTTTTTAAGAATATTAAAATTGAATTGCCATTTCTGTATAGGTTCTGCTCAATCCTCACTTTCCAGCTATGACAATGTTCAAAAGTATTTATGCAGCCTTGTGAATGATGAATTATTTTCCATCCTACAGCCCCTTTTCTCACAGACAAAATGTTGCAATAGAGTAGACTCTATTGCCATTTTCATGGCAAATGTTCATATGAGCTACATTCATTAGTTCCTAGTTCAAACCTTCACCACTAGGATCCATTATGCCACAGACACAGGGTTGATATCTTCATTTCCTTCATATTTCATTTCTAAGAAGGAAGTTTCACTCAGACATCTTCTTCCTGAGAACTGTTACTTTGTGGAACAGGCTCCTGAGAAGATGCTTTCATTATGATCTTAATCTCCTCAAATCTAGGGTCAACAATTATCTATCCTACATATCCTCATAAAATGAATTTTTTACTTTCCCCTCTTATGCACTTACAACAACAACATTCAGTGACTCTCTACCATGAGTGGCTATTGATTTTCTAAGCGTAGCCTAGATGTGGCACAAAGCCGAAAGTATGGGGCACCCAGTGAGGATCGAACTCACTACTCAGTCGTAATTGTTCTAAGTAGTGAGTTCGATCCTCACTAGGTGTCCCATACTTTCGGCCTTGTGCCACATCTAAGCTACGCTTGGAAAATCACTACCATGAATGGCTATAGATCCTTGTATTGGGTAAACAACAATATAAATGATGAAATTCCCTAGAATTGGAAAATAATTTTTTTTTATAAAATATAAAAAAAATGTAAATCATTTGAAATGCATTAATCCTTGCAAATTATTTTAATAGAAAATATTTCTATAAAATTTTCATAAAAAATCATTTTTTATTATAAATAATTATTTTTCTATATTTGCAACAAACTGTTTCCAATTAATTAATTTTTCTTGTAAACCACATGTATATTTTTGTCGTAAACCATTTTTAATTCTTTTCTAAAAATTCTAATTTACTTTAATCAATTTATTTTTCTAGTAAAATATTGGCCATGCACCTTTTATTAAACAAAAGCCTAATAATCTCATGAAAAAATAAAGGAAATTTGTAGTAATAGTGCAAGGAATATTCCAAAAGTTATATAGAGTAAATATACACTCCACTGTTGGAGTGTATAGGTTAAAGAAAAAGCATAGATGCAAGTTATAAGGTTATTTTTTATTATTGTTAGAAAAGTTAATACAAATATCCTCCCCAATATATTAGGTTGGTGCAAAAATAATGACGTAATAATGTCGTTTTTTGACGTTAAAAAATACATCAAAAAAACGACATTATTACGTCATTATTTTTGCACCAACCTAATAGAATGTGTAGCATGACTTATTAGTGGAGTATCTGTTTCATCAAAACAAGTCTGTGATTCCTTCCATCTGATGCTGGTCCTTTGGCCTAGGAGCAAGTCTCAGGTCTTTGTATGAGTGTCTTTCCTCTATGCCAGTCTGTGTGTGTGTCTGAGACCTCAATAGCTGTCATGTAGTTTTCTACTTCTATGTAGGTAGACACAATCTTTTTTTTCACCAACCCAAAATATCCTATTTGTTTCCATGGAAACTATTACAAATATAGAGAGCTCAATAATATCATTGGATAAAAAACATTTTCACCTACAAAACATAGTTTCTCTTTTCCACATCCATGATGAGACTGTTAGGAAAATATCTATGTAGTCTATCATTAGCCCAAATGTCACTTGTCAGACATATTGTGGTCCCAAGTACTCAAATGTATTACTGACTGTGCTCACATCAACTGTTTGATTTCCATAAACATTTAGCAAGTGTTACTGAAAGGGTGCAATTTTTTCAACATGGTGGAATTCAATGATACATTTCTACTTTGAATGCATTTTTATTAGGAGGCATGGTGGAGTAATGGATTGCGGCTTGGATTGAGGAATCGGAGAATAGAGTTCAAATTCCAGTCAAATCCATTACATTCACTTACGTTTTAATATCCTTGGGAAAGGTATGAATCCTCTACTTCTCCCTCACCCCAGCTATGGGTAAATAGCAGGACAGACCAGGTTCTATAGCCTTGGATGACAACTGGTCTTCCACAGAAAGAAATGGCAGCCTACTGCAGGAAAAAATCTGCCTCGTCAGTCATGTATCAAAAGATACATGATTGCCTAAGCATGTATCACGCATGGCACAAAACTGACTGATGCACTTTTATATGTCATTTTGCCAGACTATCATTCAGTTGCTATCTGTAACAAAATATTACAAATTATTGTTAGGAAGATTCAACTTCTATTATCTTACCACCAACATCCACCTCTAATGTTATCAGTCAGCATAATAAAATAGGAGGTATTAATTTCAGAGTGACCCTCATATATTGAGAAGATATTGTTATGAATAAATTTTGTTTCAAATAAATACTGAAAAGAATATCAAATTGCTGTAGTAAAAATTCTAAGCTTCAGTCATTTGTCCATAAATTAAACTTGCATAAAAATGTCCAATTCAACTGGACTTGTCTCTATCTAATAAAGAGGATCATATTTCAGATCAGATGTCCAATCGACACATGATATTTTTGTTGTCAACCTTATACTTTTAGTTTAAGAATATTAAAAAGAAAAAAGTAAATTCTTTGAACTGTAAACATTTTAGAAATTTTTTAAAAATTTGTCTAAGGATGTCAGCCTCAGTATAATGACATCTTCAACTGTTAATAAATTTAATCCTTTATGTAGCTATCTGATCCATTCTTCAAAAATAACAAAACAGAAAATGAATATTCTTAAGCAATATGCAGCTTTGTTCAAGAGTTATTGCTGATAAAAATCAAAATTATTGTATGAATTTCTGAAACAAGGTGTTGTTATTAGAAAACATTGATCCTTTTGGGTCATTACAAGTAAAAAGTGTTATAAGTGTATGGTGGCAGAACAGAAGAAATAACAAAAGTTTAAAGAAATAAACAATTTTATGAAAGTAAAATGCAACAAATGATAAATCAGTGTACATGTCTCTCATTGAAAAAAGAGATAAGTGGAGTTGTAAAAGGCGCTTTTTAAGACAGATTTAAAGAGAGGGAGCTGTGACTTACTGGGGTGATGGCCTTTGACAAGCTGTCTCTTGGAGATCAGAGGTCACTTTCCAATGAAGTTTGTGAACCAGGCCAAGCTGCCATTCAACTGCTGTCCCTTTGATGAGCTTTTATGTCCTTTCTTAGGCTCAAATTGGCTCTGGCTATTATTTTGTTTCTTTTAGCAGGAGTAAGTGCTATGAGGTGGAAATTCTGGATTGTATTGCTTATTTTTTCTTTGAGTGTGTGAGTAAAAACAGAAGATAAGTGCAGAGCCTTGTGCAATTGATGGAATTTTAATTCAGTTTTGTGTATTCGGAGTGTTCACATCTGGCCAGTGGTGGAAATTAGTCTAGCATAAATCAGAAAAAGATCTGGCTTTCGGAAGAATGTAACAAAAACAACATATTGTATATTCTGGCCATCTTTTCATATCATTCTGAGGACAAGTCAAAAACCTTGTTCAAATTATAACCTTTTTTTATTTTTTTTTGTGAAAATTTCTGTGAGGTAGAAATGTTCTTGTGAAAGTCCTTCATATTATTACTCAATGCTCAGATGTAATTCCTCCTCCTCTTAATCAAACTCATTATATAGCCTGGGTATTCTGGATATGTTAATTGATTAATCTACATATCATTTCATCTCCCTGTGATGAAGTGGTTTCATGCCCCTTGTTTTTTTTTTAGCTTCTTTTAACTATCATTTTGTTTCCATGGTTTCTTTCTCCTTCTCAGGATCTTAAATTATTTCTTTCTCTGGGAGATCTTCATCTATCTCGTTTTATCTCATTCTCATGGCCATATTCATTGACTGGTCTTCCTCAGTTTCTGAATCATGTTGTCCCACTTGATCATCACTATGTTCATCTTCAGACATTTCATTTACTTGAGGTATCCATGGACATTTCTTTGTCAGACATTTCATCCTGCAAAAGTAGGTTTCATTATCTTTGTTCAACTCTATCATTACTTGAGATATCCATGGACATTTCTTTGTCAGACATTTCATCCTGCAAAAGTAGGTTTCATTATCTTTGTTCAACTCTATCATTACTTGAGGTATCCATGGACATTTCTTTGTCAGACATTTTATGCTGCAAGAGTAGGTTTCATTATTTTTGTTCAACACTATCATTATTTGAGGTATCCATGGACATTTCTTTGTCAGACATTTTATCCTGCAAGAGTAGGTTTCATTTTTTTGTTAAGCACTATCATTTCTTGAGGTATCAGTGGAAATTTCTTCATCACTTTCTTCTTCATATTCATCTCGTGGTTTTATTTGATCTGCATGGAAAATGTGCTACTCCAATTTTTTCTTATTACACTGTTTTCTGTTTTTTTTTTTTTTGCATTTAAAAATTTGCTTTCTCTGGGAGTGTCTCTTATTTTTCTTGCACCACATTTTCTCCTCTCATTTCTTGACTCTCTCTTAATTTCTTTGTCCTCGCTTAGGCATGAACACTCTTATCCATGCATCCACAAAATCAAGATTCTCTAATGATAAAGTGTTTTCTATCAGTGACACCATTGTTGGGAAGTCCTAATGTTACTGCTCAATGTTCATGTGTAGTTTCTCCACCTCCTAATCAGACTCATTATATATCCTGCGTATTCCGGTTATGTTAATTGATTAATCTAAATATCACTGCTGTTCTTTTACACTTACACACTTAGAAATATTCTATTAGCATTTCATATTTATTCATAAGTACAAAAATTTTCAAAATCATTATTCAGCATTTTCAAGCAGATACATATGTACTTAGAGACATACATACATACATATATATATATATATATATATATATATATATATATATATATATACACATATACTGTAAAACATAACAGTTTTTGGAGAGATATTTGTTGCCAGATTGAGGTGTTTTACTAAATGTATAACAAGGACGATGAATTAATTTAAACCAACTACGTTCAAAGATAAAAACATAATCGTGACTAGAAGTATCTGGCTAGAATTGTCTGCAGTAACAGTCAAGCAACACTGGCCCAAATCACATTCATATTCAATACAGGTGATACCAAATACATCTCCAGCAGGTCAGTTCAGCATTATTTAGCTTCCATGGGATATTTTGTTTTTTTATCATTTCAACTCAAGCAAGGTAACAAAGCCACCAAGACAAAAGGGGCTACCAAGTGCTAGAGAATATGAGAAAAAAAAACGTTATCAATTAGAGAGAATAAAAAAAGAACAGGAACCAAGAAGACAGAAGATAACATTTGACACTGCACTTAAACCCAATTGGGAAGCAAGAAGTTGGAAGAGAGTTTCACAAGCAAGAAGTGTGATAGAAGAAACTGTTAGCATAGAACTTATGGTTACATATAGCCATTTCAACATTAAAAAGATGAGACTTTGTTATCATTCTACTACTGCACTTAAATTCATAAAGTCTATCATAGAGGAAAGTTCATCAGAACAATTACCATGAAAGTATTTATAGAAAGTCACAGGGAAAGTATGTTACAGTGGTAGGAAAGTGACTGAAGCTGAAATACCAGGTCAGGACCAATAACATTGCAAATTCTTCTTTGGATTTTATCAAGAATCTTTAAATATATAGCAGGGGCACCAGACCAGATGTAGCAGCAATATTCAAAGCAAGAATGACTTATAAATATGTAAGACAGATTCTGGCAAGAAAAATTGTTTAGTACGGCACAGTAAACCAACTTTCCTAGCAGCAGACATAGCAATATGGAAGCAGAAGGCCAACCAAGATGGACCTGTTAACATCACAACACCAGGTAAAAGGCCTCATTTGTGCTAGTGATGTGATTAATTGAACTTTGGAGGACCAGTAACATGTAATGTGATCCAATGACTTTCAGTACCTGTTGTTTTGGACTAACAATAAGATTTGGTCATAGTGCAGATCCCATGAGGCCATGGGTCTCAGTTGTTAACCAGGCACTGTGCAAGATGATGGTAGTTTTATAATGGTATTAGTATGGTTTCAATCTGCCGGTCTGATTAAACATGGTATTGACCAGTGACTGCTACATTTTGCACCTATTCACGGACTTCATGTATGCCAATGATGATGGGTTATTCCAGATACCATGAAGTCATGGACCCCAGTTGTCAATCAGACACTGCAGGGGGTGATGGTGGGGAATGTGATATGGGTTGTATCTGCTGGTTTGATTAAACATGTTATTGATCAGTAGCTGCTACATTTCACTGTTACATGACCATTTATGATTGTGATTGTAATTGATTTGTTTTTTATGATTTATCAACCTTTTTATTTAAAGCCAAAAAATATTTTTAGATTGTAAAAATTTTTTGGAAATAATAATGATTTACTGATATAAGTCCTACTAATTAACCCGTAGCTGGGGAGAGAAGAGGTGGATTCATACTTTTTCCAAGAGTATTTGCACATAAGTGAATATAACAAACTTAGCTGAAATTGAAACTTGGCTTTCCAGTTTCCAATTCCAAACCATTATCCATTAAATCAGCCACACATCCAAGCTTACAGCACCTGGTATTCCCAAGTGGTTACCTATCTAGGTACTGATCAGGCGACATTGCTTAACTTTGGTGATCATATGAGAACTTATGTTTTAACATGATATGGCCGTTATCCAATATGACCATTCGCACAGACTTCATCTACACCAACAACAATGTTTTATACCAGCAGGATAAGTCATTGAGCATGAGGTGAAGTGAATAAAACATTAACCTTCCAACCAGGAGACCCGGGTTCAAATTTTTTGACTGATTTGTCAAGTAACTTTTTAATATTGGCCTGGGGAGATGATCCCAGTATGCAGAACTGTCAAGAAGTGTTTGAAAATCATGCTACAGGTAAACCCAAGCATGGTGGGTCAGATGTTGTCAATGGTTAGGTTAGTCACAAGTCATCATGGTTGATAATTTGAGCATGATGGCTTTGTTCAACTACTGATCATACCAGTTTAGATGCTCTCTCTCAAAAACTGTAACTAAGGTCCACTCAGCATCAATTTTTTTTAATCCTTTCACCCCAAGCAAGGTGGGAATGCCACTACTACAAAGTGGGTTACAGAGAGTGAAAGAGGGAGAAAATATTGGGTAGAGAATATAGAAGGAACTGAGGAAAGAATAAAAGCTGAATGGGATTCAAAAAGATAGAAGATGGTGATTGACGTTGCATTTAAATTTTTGAAGATTGCATTTATCAGGGAAGCAAGGAAACAGAAAGGAGTTCCACAGGCAGGAAGTGCAAGAAAAGAAACTGTAGGAGTAGAATTGGCAGTTACATTTACCTAATTCAACAGTAAAAGGGTGCCAATCTAGTAGCACACTTAAACACATGTTGTCTAGGCACCAGGAACAAAAGCTTGTCAGAGCAGTAGCTATGAAAATATTTGTAGAAAAGACAAGGGGAAACAATGTCACATTGGTGAGAAAGTGACTGAAGGCAAGACGTCAAGTTAGGGTTGATTACATTGCAGATCCTTCTTTGGATTTTGTCAAGAACCTTGAAATGAGTAGCAGGAGAACCTAACCAGATATGGCAAGAGTATTCAATACAAGGGTGAATGGTAGATTTGTAACTATGCAAGATGGATTCTGACAAGAAAAATCTTCAGTGACCCAACATTCCTTGCAGTAGATACAACTATGGATTTTGTGTAGTTGCTCCACTTCAAGTCAGTTGAAAACATGAGAACAAGAAGGCGCAGTGTGTTGCTCTCCATGAGTCTAGCATCAATCATGCTGATGGTGGGCAGTAAATTTTCTCTATCATGTTTAATGAGAGCAGTTTATTTTTGGATGGATAAAAATTTATGAGCCATTTCCTGCCCTACCAATTGGAGGTCCTTTTCAAGAGCAGCAACCAGGCTGACAGATTTGCTATTAAGACAGGAGTAAATGGTAGTGTCATCAACATAAATGCCTACTTGGGAATTGATGACATCAGGGAGATTATTGATGAAAATCAGAAACAGTGTAGGACTTGAGGGGACACCAATATTCATGTGAAAGTATCTGGAAGTGAGACCATTCAAAATGACCTTCATTTCATGATTTGATAGTATCAATTGGATTAAATCAAACATATGTCTAGTAATACTGGAGCCCTGGAGTTTACACAGAAGATCACCTTTGAGATATTTAGAGCCACAACTCGAGCTTCGTTGTTATTATCAAAAGCTTGATATACATATTCAGTGATGGCCGTTATCACTTCAGTGGTAGATCAGGTAAAACAGAAGCCATATTTTTGTCAGATTGTAAGTTATGAGGAGGTAAGATGCTTAACCACATTAGCATTGATTAAAGACTTGAATATTTTGCTGAAAAGCGGTAAGAGACTAAAAGGACAATAGTTAGAGGGGTCAAAAGGTTCTCCAGAGTTCTTAAAAACAGGAACTACAGAGGAGGACTTCCAACAAACAGCAAGGTAATAGTTGTAGAACTTGGAGAGAACTGGAGCCAGCGTGGGAGCACATTTCTTTAGGACGATGGCTGGGATCCCATTACATGCAGTATAAACCATGTTGGCTCCATGGGTGTTGATTTTTCATTGGTTGATTTTGTTTAGTGGTATATCAACCTCTATAGGTTATCTAATGCTGAAATCTAAATATTTTGAATACAATTTTATGGATTCATCTAAATATATTTTGAATGCAATTGCATGCCTTCAAATACAGATAAAATGTATTGTTGGCCTTTTTACTATAAAAATGTATTGCGGGTCATTTTGTTATAAATGGGTATTATTGGTGTTTTTATTATAAAAATATATTGCTGGTATTTTTACTATAAAAATGTATCTTTATATTTCCATAGAGTTTTTTTTTTGTTTCAGGTTTCACTATTTGCTAATAATTGGGATCCTAAAAAGTGCTACCACCCTGAGTCAGGGTGGACCTGGGAACAACAGCAATTAAGAGGTGGTTCCACACTCTTCAAAACCTCCAATCTCACTATCAAAGGTCTTACTGCCAGATGTAGCCATGGCTGTTGAAGAAACACAAATGTCCTGAGCAGAAGTATGCAACAGGGATTAGCTCACCATTCAAGTCAATGGATATACTCAGAAACAAAGCAACCAGCCATTGATGAATCACATTATCAAGCCCCAAATTTTTCAGAATTGTTCTGAGGAATATTCTAGAGGTTTCTGATTAATCATGAGGCTACCATATTTGCCCAATATGAGCTAAATTCTGTGTTTATGTGACATGGTGGAGAGGTCTATTCGCCTGTGGGATCCTGCACCTCTAAATATTAGAAGGCTTTGAACAGATATTGAGGCAGCATGGCTCAACATCTCTCCAGAGGTTTCTAATGATTTGGGGAATTGATGCTACATTGAGTTGCAGCAGTTTGCCAGGTTAAAGTAGATCTTATACAATAATATGCATTTTTCCCACAACTTTTGGAATATCATTGTATTTTCTTAATATGAACTCTTCTTACATCTGTCTATATTTCTGAGATGAGGTATTTTAACTATTTACATTGTTTGGACTGTTGGTCCTCACCTTTATTGTCATATTCACAACATTCTGTCTGTTATATACTCTGGCCTTCTTTAGGTGATATTCATTGGGATTTCAAAATGAACACTTTAGTCAATCCACTGGGGTAGATTACTAAAGGGAAATAACTGAAACTGAGATATCCAAAAAAGGCATGGTGCATGGAACTAGAACAATCTACTCTAGTGGACTAAATAAATGGTTTGGTTTGAAATTTCTGAAGAAGGCAGGAGCATACAACAGTCAAAATGTTGTGAATATGACAATAAAAATGAGGACCAACAGTCCAAACAACAATGTAAATAGCGTAAATAGAATTCATCTTATTTCATAAATTTTGCTGTTAGGCAATGACTCTTCTGCAACATTTAATTTAGTCAACCACTTTCTGATACCGATTGCAGAAATGTATAAAAATTTTGAATAGTTAATAATATTTAAGAGAATACATGCTTTTCGTATTCAATTTACAAATACTTTTTCAAGAAAAATACTTTTATAAAAAATATGGCAAAATGAAAGTTATCCATAACTAGAGTTCCTAAGATGTAAAGCATGATTCTCAGTAAACAGAAACAATAATTCTTTGTATATTTTGTGAAACATCACTCTTTAATAATTGATTTTCCTTTAGTATATACAATCAGTTCATAACAGATTTCTAAAAATTTTTAGCCCGAAAAAATGTTAGCATTTTCACTACTTTGGCTGTTAAGTGTCAAAAAATATTAATTAGTGTTTTTTTTTAAAATTCAGCTTATGGCCATATCATGTTGAAACACCAGTTCTCATATGATCACTAATTTAAGCAATGTCATCCCTGAATACATCGCTAGATAGTGTTTATCATTTGGTCAAGATAACAATTGCTTAAATAAATATGCAATAGTTTAAGTTACTCAAAATCAAAAAGATCCTTCTAACTGTGTGTAGTGTCCTGATATTAAAATGACTTTGATTTCAATACAGCCTATACAGGCTTATATAGCAGACTGTCCCTATAAAAGTATTGCCTGGGGCAGACCGCCCACTAGTTACACTATTGTTTGTGGATCAAGTCAAAACTCAGATGTGGTTAATATACAGACTGTAAACATATTTCAAGAAAATAATTTATTTTGCTGGCTCAGTTATAAAGTAAATTTTCTAAATTTTAACTTAATACTCCATTTAAAAATATGTACGATAAATTTTGTATTCAACAAAATAGCATTTAATATTTGTGTTATAATGATCTGGTTTCTGTTTGTAGGTGTCTATTTGGTAACAAAGCAAACACTGCACATTGTAGCCTTTTTTGCTTGGAAAATATTGTTAAAATGTTCTAAATTGAAATAGAATGGTTTGCTGTTTAATAGTAGTGTTGTTGCATATCCATTTGTGCTAACTCCAATAATTTTAATCCCAATTTTTTGTTTGTGCATTTATTACAAAAGCAACAAAGAAAATATTAACATTAAAAAGGAAAAAAATAAAAAGATTACTAATTATTGCAAAAAAATATGATGTTCATGAAATAATGATACATTTATTTTGTTAGAAAAATAGTTTTATTATATATTTTTATAAAGAAATATTTTTCACAAAATAAATGTACCTTTATTGCATAGGTATCACTATTTTATACAAAATTCATTATTTTTTTATTTATTTTTTTCCTTCCATTATGAAAATTTTCACACTTTATTACAAATAGCAATTTTTATAAATTGTAATGTCATGTTAAAAAATCATTTAACATAAAATTTCTACCAATTAGAAATTTGTAGAATTACAAGTAAAGCTAACTTTCAATCTTAAATACAATTGGAGTTTGACTAATTACAGAGTAATCTCCCCTTGTTTGTTTATTTGCTTATACTTATAATATAAATTTGATAATTTGATAAATAGAAACTAACCTGAGGTTGAGCTTATGAGCTACTTTCTGTGACTTTTAAATGAGTAATAATAAAAGGATACATTTATTTCAGTAAAAAATAATATTATTAGCAGTTAAAACCTTTAAACATTCATTAAACATTTAAAACATGAACATTAATTAAACAGTCACTAAACATTTAAACAAAAAATTAGATCAGACACAGTTTTATATGAAAGATTTTATGTGTCAGTTTCAAAATTGTATATGTTCTAGGTCTGTTAGTTTTAATGTCAACTAAGATCAATAAATAGATCATTATTTTGCAACAGTGGGGCTTATAAGCACTTCATGGCTTTTCTAAACAGAAATATTAAATAAATGAAAGGAAAAACAATCTCATCAAATGTCTCTAGGCTGTCATCAAGTTGTCATGGAAGAGATACCAGACATAGATAGATAGATACAAAATTTGTGAAATATAACATGAACATTGAGGAAGTGTTCCAGTCACTTTGTCATTTTGTTTATTTAACCAAAGAAAAAAAATTGAAGATATATGTTTATTCAGTTGTCATTTAAATTTCAAATAAAAACACAGAACATTTTCCAAAATCTTTGTTATATTTTTCATAATGTCTCTGGCAACATCATTGATAATTTTGGAATAATCAATAAAATATAATTTTACTTGGTTTTATATTCTAGATTATACTTTTCAAAACTGTGTTTTGTTTTGTTTAGTTTTACAGGTCATGGAAACAAATATAAAGTATTAACAAATAAAATAAGGTAGATAAATAATTTTTCAGAGAGAAGGGAAAATCAGTGAACAGATCTTGTTTTTTTAAATATAAAAGAAGTCATCTATTTTCATGGTGTGAAAGAATGTTCATATTTATAACTGTGTTGCCAAAATCAATGCTGAAAACAAGGAGAAAAATAACCCTAATTGGACAGTTTTGCAAATTTGTTTCTTTTATTTGTTTTGAAAGTCAGACCATAGTTTTTGTATTTATTTTCTACATTCTTAAAGACACCAATGATATTGATTGAATTTTTTTAGAAAACACACATCTGAAATATAAGACCAGCAAATAAAAATCAGCCAAAATAAAATGGTAAAAAATATCAAAAAAGAACAAAAATTATTGCTGAAGCAAATTTTATACCATAAACTGAAATATAACATCATCTGACATACCCAGACATATTGATTTTTCTCTTGTCTTTGTCAAAATCTGTTTTTCTCCACCTCCTCAGCTGAACAAGATAAGAAGAACTGCATTAGATTGACTACCAGTCCTTGATTGTCTAACTTAACATAATGACTGAATTTGTTAGGTCATCTTAATATTCATAATTTCTTCTCTGGCCATTTGTCTTTTCACAAGGTAGGAACAAAAGTCAAATTCTTTGAACACATACATAAGGTTACAATGAAAATTTAACAGACTGGTTCTGATAAATGTCATCTTTGATTATGGCTATGTTCTACAACTAACATTACTACCACAACCATGTTGTGACCAATGTATTTACTTCAGTGCTATTATCTTTGATTATTGATGCATATGATTCTCTTCATCCAATGTGACTACGAGAGCCTCATGAAGACCTATATACTTATAAAGTACAAGATAACCTCATGTTGTTTTAGAGTGTAGCACATCTTGAAGATTTGTATATGAAAATGTGTTTGGTGACAAAAGTGGGAAAAGAGATTTCTACAGAATAAGTGGTTATAGGTAAATACTAATTTCAATAACTAATTCCACTATGTGCTATAAAACTTCTACTACTATGGTCTTTATCCTGACAAGGTTTTCTGTGTATACCACACTAAAATATACACTAAACTACTTACATGAATATATCAATTAGTTTGTAAGTTAATGTAAAAAAAAGCATTCATTTTGTACAACAAATGTTTATTTTTTAACATAATATCTTTCCTTGTACATTTATTTATAAGTGAATGGTGAAAAATTCCCACTTTCCAAAATTAGTACTTCAATAACCAAACACCAGAATACTGATTTTGGGAAATGAGTCAGGCTTTTCAGTACCAATAGTTTCAATGGTGAATAGTAATTACATAGATTTAGTAAATATTATTTATGGTTGTTAATTATTAGAGGATTAATGAAATAAGGTTAATAATAATTATTAACTTAACTAGATTACTTCTAGTTAGGTTAATAATAATTTGTCTATGATTTTAAGTAGGGTCCTGTATAAGACATAACATTATACAGTGAAAATTTCAGATAAAAATTCAGCTAATAACTACATGTCAGGTTGTGGATTTATTGAAGTATGCTCATAAGAGCTTTAAAATATAAGATTTTATTCATCTTACAAATTTGTCATAACAAAAGGGTACACATGACATTGTTATATAAAAGGTCCAATGGTAATGTCTTTTTTTCTGTAATTTAATGAGATTATTATATTTGTAATCATACTCACTTCATTAATCCTACACTCATCTCAATTGTAGGGCACCCAGTGAGGATCTAACACTAGTAAAGGTCAACACAGCTGGCTTACAAACTGTTGCTTTGTAGCAGACACAATATATTAAAATATAAACCAAGTGTAAAGTTTAATCTCTCATATTTGGCATTTAAGCAAACCTGTGTTTACAAACTTACAATGTAAGCAATGATTACTTGAATCCTAATCATGACAGCGTAAAAGTAAATGAACATCATTATCATAACTTAATGGTTGGAATAAAAGAAAACTTAGAATTTATGGCTACTTTTGTTGATCTGTTTTGAAAGAAGAAAATTGTGAAAAAATAGATAAAGAAACATTAAGCTTGAATATCAGTTTACAAATGTCATATAAATGACATTTTATACCCATGTTTATATATGTGTACTTATCTATCTGAAACACAAAAAATTCTGCAAACGCCATGATATTTTTCATGCTGACTTATATTTCCTTAGAAACAGACTAATTTTTTCTTTTATATATGTAAAGTAACTATCATCTCTGTCTGTTTTAGTAAGAAAAAATAAGTAATAATGAATTTTGATGTTGCACAATTATACTTTTACCCTACCTGATTCATGGATTGAACTTACAAACATCGAGAAACTTGATTTGTTTAACCAACACTTTTATTCTCTGTGGCAGTGGTTCCCAATTTTTTTTTTCTCTAGGCTGCATTTTCGAAATGAAAATTTGCTTGAGCCTCATCAAATTTTATATGATATAAAGTACATTTAAAAATAAAAAACAGAGTGAGCATTAAAGGGATATAATCGCAGATTCAAAGTCAAAATATTTTCATTGATAACTCTCTCCTCCAATTTGCAGACCTAGTTACTATATTCTAAATCTATAAAGATGTATTAGAATAAATATTTGATAAAAAGTACTGTTTTTACTTATTTATTGATTAGTAAAAAAAAGCAGCAAATGTTAATCTTCAGAAAAATGAGCTGCTACAGTTTTTGAATAGATTCTGCTCAAAATAAGAAGAGGAAAATGATACTGGGAAAATGTTTAAAATATGATATACTAATGTGTGGTAATAGAGAAATAAGCATCAGGAAGTTCAAAATTTCACATCGCTAAAAAAAGATGGATAATAAAAATCGCCAAGCAAACAAAGCCATAGTTTGACCAATCAAGCATTAGAAAGCTTTCATAATCAGGATATAGGCAGTGAGCCAATGAGAAACAGAGTTCCCTTTCTGAACTGAATCTATAGATGTGTATATAAACAGATGGAAAATCAACTAAAACCAGTGTCAATAAGTTAATTTTGTCCATTTTCCAATGTTGCAGTTATTGTAACATACCCAGAGATAAAATACAACATTTGTATGAGTACCTTATATGGCTGAACCATTACTTGCTACAGTGAAAACAAACATACCTTCCTTCACCACATGGTCAAGTGGCAACTACTACATTTGAATATATATCTACGTACATAACATATACATATATATATTTACATCCTCCCAGACTCTTTCTCTCTCACTTATGCCCCAGGACTTTTACTCTTCAACTTTAATTTTCACCTTATCCTTCTCTCTTATTATATTGTGTCATATAAAGATTTATTTTCTATATATCAACACTGTGCATTTTCTTTTAATCATTACACAGACCAAACCAAATCAAATATACCAATATATGGTGGAAAACAACTTTGCTGTAAGATAAAAAATTTATCCATAACTGATAACCTTGTATCCTTCATATATGTACAATGTACAGCTTGTATTCAAAGTGATTTCTATTTTTTGTTTTTCTTCTTATTTTCCTTTTTCTCTCTTCTGACAAAATATTAAGTCACTATATTTTTTCTGACTCCTTTGGAAAAAAGGATTAATAAGATGCTTTTATTTTCTAAGATCGAACATGTTCCTTTTAGAGGAAAATTTATTATGGCTCATTATTTACCAAAACTTATTCAGAAAACAAAAGAAAGGCATTGTTTTGTTCTTGCTTTGAATTCATCTTATGCCAAAAACAAAAAAAAAGCCAAATAATTTGAAAAAACTGATAATAACTAAAATCCCTTCTATTGTTTATAAATTTAATGGCTAATGAGTATTTGTAGAGTTCTGAAAAATTGTAAGATCATTTTTATTAACTGGTAACTACAATTTTAATTTTACATAGTTCTTGCAAGTAAATTCCATAGAAAGACAACACTTAAGATTTGTAGTGATCTCATGATCACAAGAAATAAAAAAAAACAAATGAATTTCCCATGATTCCATAGTAAAAAAGAAATGGCAAGAAATTTTGAGTCTTTCTCTTTTCATTGACCTCTCACCAAGAGAGCATGTGGATTTGAGCTGTTCCAGGAATGAAGATCACAGATAAGTTTTGCACAAATATCACTTTCTCATGTTTAATATGACCTTTTAATGATAGACTTATCACTTGCAAATAATTTATTTATTCACCAAGACAAACACAAAAACTGAAACATTTACTAAGATTGCAAGAACTGTCATATATCTACCGAACTAGTACAACCAAATCCTTCTGATAATAAATACTTCTATATATGTATAAAAATTTCATTTTGTTATTATGATGTATACACATTATATTTTACTAAGCAGAAACAGTAGTCAAACAAGGCCCATCATAACAAGGTTATTAATATGTATATTTTTGTTAGAAAATTCATACACATTCAAGATTATTTAAAAAAATCAATATTAACACGAGCTGATCAATAATGAAAAATTCTAAAACCAAACAGGTGTGACAAGAAACATTGCTCAGGAAAACCACATAATTTGAAAACTTCTTGAAATATAGTAAAAATATTACACTTTATCTTAAGCAATAACCCCCAAAAAACTATTTTGTGTACATTGCTTAAGACAGGGTTGGCCAACTTTATTCCTAGTGAGCCAAATTAAAAATTTAGGTATATTCACCAGGGCACAAAAGTACTTTATATAAATATGCTTTTAAAAAGTTCAAAAGATTTTGAATATCAGATTTTAATAACAAATATATATAATTACAAAAATTACTGTATTATTGACAGTAAATTATACATACACAAAATAAAATAAATTCAGTATGATTTTTGACATTGTTTTCCTTTTATAATACTGTCAATATATGCTTTTATGGTACTAGTCTTTATTCTGAGAATGTTAGTTAAATGTGAATCAATCAACCTATTTCTTTCAGCAGTTTTGATGTTTTTCATCCACAAAAAGAATTGTTCACAGCAGTATGTACTAGCCAACAAATATCACAGTTTTCTAGATAAATTCACAATTTCATCAAATTCATTGAAAGAATGAACCTCTTTATAAAATTCAAGAAGAGAATGTTCTCTATGATTAGTTTTCAAAGATTCCCTGCTTTGAAACTCAATGACTTCTAGTTGGTATTTGGTTGGTGCTTCCACATAATTAAATGAAAATGGATCACTAAACAATATTAATTCAGTTTTTATTTTTCTGAGGTCAGAAAATATGGTTGTAAAATCTTTTAACAAAACTTCATAATTTACTATATTTTTCAAAGTTCCCAGAAAATTCTCCTTTTCTTTTTAATAAACTCTGAAATTGCACAATTTCACTGGCTTTCGATTGTGTTATTAAAAATTCTAACTTCTTAGTAAAACCTATTATTCACTCATTGAGTAACATAACTGGTCTTTTCCTTGTAAATGCAACTTAAGTTTAAAGAACATTTCAGTGATATCTACTAAGGAGGAAAGATTCTTAGTCTTCTAAAAAACACTCTTTGTCTTCTAAAAAATCTATATTTTGTTTCTTGCTTTGCATGAACTCTTTTATTTCAGGTAACAATAACCAAAATCTTTCTAAAGTTGCTGTTTTAGTGAGCCATCTGACTTTTGAGAAATAAATAACATCTTCATACTCACTGCCAACTTCTTCCAAGTATTTTTTTGAACTCATGATCGTTCAAGCCTTGAGTTCTGATAGAATTCACAACTTTCACAATATCTGTCATCAACTGATTCATATTTAACTTTTGAGCATGTAATTGCTGTTGAGGAATCAAGTTGAGTATATTATGATCAACTGATTCTTTGAATAAAGTAACAAATCTATTATTTTTACCAATTAATGCAGGAGGACTATCACTTGTAATTAAATAAATTTTATTTCTATCAATATTGAACTTTTCAATTGATAAATTAACATGCTCAAGTATGTATCTGCCAGTTGTTGTAGCCTTCATATGGCATAAGTTCAACATTTCTTCAATTATATTAAAATTGAATCAATTTTTCTGATAAAAATAGCTAATTGTGCAGTGTCATTTTGATCAGTACTTTCATCCAATGCTAAACTGTAATAAACACATTTAGATAATTGGGTCTGCAATGTACTGACAATACCGTCAGCTATGTCAACAATTCTTCTACCAGTTGTTTGATAAGAGAGACTCATTTCATTGTTCACTTTCTCGGGACAATATTCATTAAAAGCAATTACATTCTTTTATTAATTCAACATCTATCATTGGCTTGCTCTTCCAAGTCAATTTTTCAGCTATTAAATAGATAACTTTCATATATGTATCAGTTTTAACAACAGATTTTTGGAGAATGTTTTTGTTGCTTCTTTAATTCATCTATTTTCATTTTTCTTCTTTCTTCATTTAATTTATTATATTCCAACTTATGCTTGACAGCATAGTGATGCTTAATATTATCTTCCAAAGACTGCACCACAGGATCCAAGGCCAAAAAACTGTAAGCTAAATAATCTTTATTTAGCTCCGGCTCTTGCCCCACACACCAGCCAGTGTGTCTCAGCAAAGGCCTTTGTCCTGTCTCCTTTTAGTGTAATGGGGAAGTGAACCTACTAGCACTATCTGAGAATAATTTTCTCAGCATATCTTACTAAAGTAAATGAAACTATGCCTAAATATTTTAGGGTACAGTGGGCTGCATAAAGATATTAAGTGGGCTGCAGTGAGGCCTGTGGGTTGGACATCCCTGGGTTAAGATATTTTTTTACAAGTGAATAAGGCTAGTCTTTTTATTTTATTTATACATTTTTGGATATTAATAATTTTATATTTACCCAATTGTTTTGTCGTATGAAAATCAAAGAAAACCAAAATTATTCACACTATTTATATGCAGACTATTGTCCTCATCTTTGTTGTTGCTATCACAAAGTTTTGGTTGGTGTGCCTTCCAAACTTCATCAGGTGTATGTTGAGCAGTACTAAAAATAAGAACTAGACAAGATGGGCAGTGGAATGAGAACAGTCTATCTTCATAGATTAAATAAAGGGTTCAGTTTGGAATTCTCTGGAGGTTAGCTGGGTTGACATACACCTGATGATGTCTGGAGCGCACAACAGACAAGGCATGATAACAACGACAAAGATAAGGATAATTGTCTGCATGTAAATATTGTAAATAATGATGACTCCTCATCCCAGAAATTCAGATAAAAAATGAAATTAGCTTATTCAAGCTACAGATGATCATGATGGCTATTTTTTAAATTTTAATTTTCCTGAAAATATAAAAGGATAAAGACTAAGAATTAAGTTTTGACTATTTGTATCTGTTATGCATATATTATTCTCTTATTCCATTCTATAATATATATGTATTATTGTCTTATTTTATTCCATAATATATATTATTCTCTTATTTTATTCCATAATATATATGTCTTATTCTCTTATTCTATTTTATAATATATGTATATATTATTCTCTTATTCTATTCTGTCATATATATATGTATTATACTCTTATTCTATTCTATAAGAGATATATTATATTCTTATTCTATTCTATACTCGTCTTATAATTGTGCTTGTCCCATCCAATACCTCATAAGTAATGGACTACTCAATTTTGATCACATGGCAAGAGGGGAAAAGACACTACTTGGTTTTAGTGAGAAAATGAAAGAAGACAAGATAAGATAGAAGTGTTTAACATCTCCTGCCAATACCTCATAAATAATGGACTATTCCATTTTGATAAACAAAATACATATCAGAGAGACTACTTGGGTTCAATGAGAAAATGAATGACAGAAAGAATGAAAGGGAAGATTGAATTGCTTAATGGCCGTTTCAGTGAAATGGAAAAAGTTGTCAATTTCAAATCTTTTCATTTGTACCTCCTTACTTCTGAAAATAATGACCTGTATTCATATTAATGATTGTTATTGCAATATTTTGTTAAAGTGGCTCAAATATTTAACGATGCAATAGGGGAATTTCTATGGATATTTTATTGTCATTGAACTTGCTATGAGCTTACTCAATCATTAACTTACAAATTAAAATTCATCAGAATATTAAAATAGGAAAGACTGGTAAATTTTTATGGGTTAAAAGCAGTATATATCATTATTTTTTTCTATAATATATATTCTGTTGATCATTGATGATATAAATGTTTATTAGCTAATGATACAAAATAATTAAAAATAGTAATTAATTGAAAAGTATAAATAAAAAAATAGTATAATCATCTAGGTTTGTTTTATACACATTCTTTTTAGAGAAGAGTATTTTAAAGAAAGCCAGATAATTTATGAAAAAACTGATATATTTGTTTATAAAACTTTCTATTTTTAGAATTGGCTGTTAAGGAACTGCCAAAAATATTTCAATCAAGGTGGATTATTTCAGTTTTATTTTTTAAATTAAAAAAATATGTACAATTTCTATTTATTATCCAATCAAATGCGTGAACTTATGCCCTCATAAATTTAAAGTTAAGGCCTGTCTGGAGCTCTTTCATTTCTTATCTAAAGAGAAGGGCTAGTAAATAAATTTCAGAACGTAATCAAATTTCAAAGCAGAAGATAATTAGACAGCAGAAGGGAGTGATATGTCACACAAAGGGATGGAGTCTGCTGGCTGCAGAAGAAGATTTTCAAAGATCAAGTCTTCAATAAACTAAATATTTCAACCAAGATGAACTGACATGGAAATTTGATTCTAAAGGCAGACTAGGGACCTAGAAGAGAAATTAATTTTTGGCTGCCTCCTGAGAAGTATATGCAAAAAGTAATTATACCTGTTATTAAAACTGTATTCTATAAAAGAAAAATTATAGAAGTCCCCATGACATCAGTAGTTCAAAATTGCCTAAGATCCCTTCATTCTGTGATTTTTTTTGTCTGTCTGTTAGGTGGGTGCATCTCCTTTTTTCAAAAAGTATTTTCTGCATTATCAAAAATTTATATTACCTTTTTCATTTTCAAAGACTGTTTTAAAATCATTTAAAATTAGGTGATATTTCTTGATATGTTATCCTGCTTCATTTCTTAAATATGAGACAGAAAAAGGAAATTTTTGTGCAAGCCCCTCTTGTAAAATATTGTATTTGTTTTAATGTTTTGTAATAAATGTTTGCTCTTTTAAATTTCACATAGTAGTTATGAATCTTGTTGCAACTTTGTTAATGTTTTGGGACAAGAGAGAGGATATTCTCTCTTCTCCCAAGAAGAAAAAATTCTTTTAATTGATGTGCAAAAAGTGTGACAATTTTTAAAAATCTAGAATGAAAGGTGTTGAAGAAATATCAGAGACAGAGTATATGTAAATATACAAGTAGACACTGAGGTCAACACCTAGTAGCAACAGTCTATTTCATGCTTAAATGCAATTTTCAGGCTACACACACACAAACACATATATATATATATATATATATATATAGAGAGAGAGAGAGAGAGCCTGAAAATTGCAACAGTCTATTTCATTGCATTTAAGAATGAAGTCAACTGTTGCTACTGGGTGTATATATATATATATATAAGGGTGAGATTATATTTGTTCCAATGAGAGAAAAATGTATATTGCAGCCCAAGAAGAATTTGGATTATTACCACACACAAAAGACAATGGTTAAACTTAAGAAAAAAAATTAACTCTTTTAAATATGTGGAAATAACTATTCTTCGCCTGATGAAGGTCACAAGACCCGAAACCCATGTAGCAAAAATATGCAAAATAAAGTATAATATATACTAAAAAAGTCACATTGTAACCAAAAAACATTTGCAGCTTCTCTTTTCTCTTTAATATATATATATATATATATATATATATATATATATATATATATATATATTCTGTTGTTTTATTTTATAATATATATTATTCTGTTAATATTTGATGGATATACCAAAAGTGAGACAATTTTTAAAAAAGGTAGAATAGAAGGTGTTGGAGTATATACACAACAGTTCAAAAGTTTGAGGCAAACCCTGGTAATTTTTAAATTAGCCTCAAAAATAGTTGTTTTGTACAGGAGAAAATTATTATACATGGTAAAAAAACGTGAGACATGAACTTTTATTAGAAATTTTATTATGACAAAAAGAAAAAATGCATTTTATGATTAAATTTTGTTCTTGTCAAAATATTCTCTTTTCGCCTTGATTACTGCAGCACAAATTTTAGGCTTTCATTGCAAAAGTTTCTCAAAGTATAAGTTTTGATTCAATTTTTTTTCAATGTCTCTAAGAAATCTTTTTCATTTTTTTTTTTTTGACTCTTCTGTCAAATTCATTACATGCTAATTCTGGGTGTGGCTTCAAACTTTTGAACTGTAGTGTACTTATATATATTCTGTATTCTGTTTTATAATATATATGTTATTCTGTTATACTATTCTATAATAAATAAATATATATATATATATATATATATATATATATATATATATATATATATATAGTGATTTTGTAGTGATTTTATAACATATTTATGTTATAATTTTTTAAATAAATAATTATATATATATATATATATATATAATAATAATAAATATATATATATAATATATAATGTCATCCACAGACAGACTGTTTCGCTGTATCACAGCTCATCAGTGTGGCTAGACATCCGGTTGCCTCTAGCTAGGATCGAAACACGACTGAATTGGTATCAGGCGGATATTCTACCACTAAGCTGTCGGCGCACGGTCGGGATGAAGGTGGATTTTTAGCGTATTTATTTTTGGAAACACGCCCAGTGACCGACAGTGACTAAATTCGGCTTGCTAAGAGTCTCGCTATATAGCTATAATAGTCACTGTTTACAAACCCATACCTCAGCCCGAGAGTGCTCAACTGGAATTAAATTTAATTCAGGAGCTAATATAATGTCATCCACAGACAGACTGTTTCGCTGTATCACAGCTCATCAGTGTGGCTAGACATCCGGTTGCCTCTAGCTAGGATCGAAACCCGACTGAATTGGTATCAGGCGGATATTATATATATATATAATATAATATATATATAATTCTATTGATCAGTGATTTTGTAGTGATTTTATAACATATTTATGTTATAGTTTTTTAAATAAATAATTATATATATATATATATATATATATATATATATATATATATATATATATAATTCTGTTGATCATTGATGGATGTGGGGGAAAAAGTGGGGCAATTTTTTGAAAAAGCTAGAGTGGAAGGTGTTGAAGTATGCACGTGTATGTGTGTTGTGTAAGTGAATTTTACTTACTGTATTTCAAACTATATATGCTCTTTTTACTTAAAATCACCTTGGACAATATGCAACAAAAGATAACTACTTAAAGTAGGTTTATAGGTTAAGGTGACAAATACTCCCAACTCCCAACCCATTTGCCTGAACATTTCTGGCCTACATACACTTTAGTTTTATTCTATACAACAAAATAAGCAATCTGTCCTCTACAAGCTGTTACCAAACCCTTTTAGAACAGGAGGTTTCAAGTGAGAAGAAAATGAATTTTTTTCCCTTAATTATCTCTTCAAATCATGGGTATGTATTATATCTTGAAAAATATGGTACTTACCTGTTTGTCTGTGAAGTGAAGTGGCACGTAATTGTCATAAATGTGTAAGAATTCCTCCACGTCTCCTTTTTGAAGTGCAGCACCCAAAAGAAATGACAATTCATTTTCCATCACCTCCTCTAAAATTCTGAATTTTATTATTCTTTAATTTTTATCTTTATCCATTGTCCATTTTTCTGGCTTATGAAGTAAAAACAAAATATAAAAAATTCTAAATAAAAATTGAATTTAAAAAATACATTGTATAAAAGAGATAATTTAAATTTTATAAATTCCAATTTTATAATTTTAAATTTTATAATTTAAATTTTATATTTAAAAATGAATGTACAGTAGGAAAAGAATAGTTTGTAAATGTCAACTTTTAAATTTATTAAAATTTTAATTTTCAAAAATTTATGTAAAGTTAATGTCTGTATTTGTTGCATTGTATTTTGATACATCTCACAGTTCTTTTACATTTTTTCAGTTAATTAAACATGTGTACTCATACAAAGGAATTTCAGAAAACAGTTTTTCTAATTAGAAATTTATTCTATAACTATTTAATCTCAAAACAACAGACAAACTACAGAATGTACTACTTACTCAAGTAATATCTAAATTTCTGTCTGAATTTTTATTTTATTACTTACATTATTTATTTGGTAATCCTTCACTTAAGCAGTGTAAAATAAACTTCTATTTCCTGAATGGTGTAAAATCAATAAGACCAAAATATGTACATTTATTACAATCAAGCCTTATTACAATAGGCTATGGTGGACTATGCAGCAAATAAATGTGACATTTAATCTAAATGGCTAATTGCACTGGTTGTAATGTAGGCTGTTTTGAATGAGGTATCATTGTATTAACCAATTCATAGGCTCCCTAAGATGATTGCCAAACTCCAGTAAGCATCAATCTTCTTGCAAAATATCTTCTCATGATAATAATTCATTGGGATCAATGATTTACTGTGGGGCACTTTGTCTACCATGTGACATGGCAGAAATGAAATAGAAAAAAAATCAAAAGGTCAGTGAATGAAACAAAAATTATTTTAAACCATTTACCATCTTCATCTTCATGATTACCATCTTCATCTTCATGATTACCATCTTCATCTTTGTTGTTATCACAATGTTTCAGTCATTGTACCCTCCAGCCTTCATCAAATGCTTTTCGATCCAAGTAACTTACAAGGAATTGTAAACTGAACCCATTATTTAATCTACAGTGATAGATTGTTCTTGTTCCACTGACCATGTCTAGGGATATCTCGTCTCATTTTGATTTAGTATTATCAGTTATCGCTTTGCTTGTTTCCACTGAGTTTAAGTACACACTGCTCAGCAGGGATTGAACAGCAGTATGGTCAAGCAATTAACTGGTGAAGGTGTTGTAGTTGTATGCCTGAAAAAAGATAAGCATAGTTGCAAAATTAAAGAAAATTACTAATGCGGTGAGTTTCATCCTACTGTTTCTTGAAGGGGGTGTTAATGCTCTACATCGAAATAAGTAACTAAGATCAACTAGATACTGAATTTACACAAGGTGCATTCATGACTATGAAACTGGCTGGAGTGAAGTGGACTGGTGAGTCCATACATGTATATGCCAATAGAATTAAGCAGCTGACAATTTTGGCAGGTTTCATGAGGTGAGAGCTCAAACATGTAGTAAAAATGGCATTTGTCAATGGGTTCCCAACAAACATATCCACTGCTTTTCAACAGTTGTCTGGCAATGACAAACATGACTGAAGTAATTATCATGAAAGAGTCATGACTGTCAATACATTCCATGAATTGGACCTTGCAGCAGTGGGCAAGGATTCACTTGTTGTTAGAAATAGAAGCATGAACTGGGAAGTCCAAAAGTCAGTGCTTCAGATACAGAGGACATCACATGGTGAGAGTCTGCAGGAAATCGCCATAAATAGATGTAACCTATTATAAATGTGGCAAGCAGAGCCGCATTGCATGGTACTGCAACTAGCATAACAAGTAAGCAGGTGTTACTGTGCTAGTGCCTATCTCCATAACCCAGCAGAAGCATACTACAAGCAACTGTCAATAATAGAAGTGCTGGTAGGAGACAAAGAATTGAGAATACTCATAGACACTGTATGCATAACTACACTAATAACACCCAAGTCAAAGGGATCTGAAGTGGAAGGAACACCGTAGTGACAATGGGCAGGTAGATGGTTACATGTGAAGGGACTGTTGTTGAACTAACCATCTGTGAAGCATATCAAGTAGTAGAAGTAGGTTTCGTTTAATTGATTTTGTTTAGTGGCATATCAACTTCTATGGGTTATTTAATGCCAAAATCTAAATATCTAGATATTTTGTACATAATTTTATATTTTCAGGGTGGAATTATGTTTTATAGATATATAGTTTGCACATGATCTGTCATAGGTGTTATATGTTTTGGTATCAACTTATTTCTTCAAGGTATGACATTATGTTGATGGTTTCAGTATTTTAAAATAGTTTTCTCATGTTGGTTTCCTCATTGTATTTATGCTAAGTTAAAATGTATTTCACCGATGGTGACATATTGTACATGTTGGTTGATCATCATTCTTCAGGAAGTATGAATGGGTGAGGTATGTGTGGCCTATGTGTAGCCAAGTCAACATTGCCTCAGCCTTTCTTCCTTTTCTAGACACCAGCCTTCATTCACCCAGAACTGGTTTGAGTATGCAAGGCTTGTTATTTGCATTGTTGGCCCAGTGCTTTTACCACTTCTGTTTAATGAAATTATTTATTTCATTTTTCAGGTCTGTATAAGGGATCCTAAAACTGTTATCATGGGTTTTATTTTGGGCAGATTTTGCAGCCAAGTATACTTGATTATTCCCTTTAATTACTATGTAGCTTAGGATCCAGCGTAGCACTATTTCTTTACTTGTTGGATAATGAATTCAGATTGTATAGCACTTTCTCCTGCTGTGGGTTTTCAAGTTTTTTTATTTTATTTATTGCTGTTATAACTGATAGGGAGTCAGAAAATATTACATATTTTTTATTTTTGTTTCTCAAGATGAAGTTGAGTGCTAGGTCTATTGTACAAATCTCTGCATTGAAAATTGAAGTTGCTTTTGGTAGATTTTTTTTTTATTTTCTTGTTATATGCTGCTGCACATCTTGTTTCATTTTTATATTTTGATCCATTTGTGAAAATTTATGAGTGTGTGGTATAATTGGTTTTGATTTTTTTTAATTCCTCTTAGAATTTGTGGAAGTGTACTTGTTTTATGAGGTTTGCTGAGTTTTATACTTATTTTTAGTATTCTTATGGTCCAAGATGGTATATTTGGTATGATTATATTACAGATTCTAGAGGCATTTCTGCTTCTTGAATGATGGGTTTCATATGGAGTCCAGAGATTTTTATGTCTTTTCTTTTTTTTCTGGAAGTGGTTTCTGTATTTTGGAATGAATGACATTGTATACAAGATTAGAAAAGCTTGCTTTTAGTTTTATATAGTATTGTAGGGTTAGTTTGTCTCATCTAAGTTGTGGTGGAGGTTCATTTGCTTCTACATACAAACTTTCTATTAGAGATGTTCTAAAGGCTCCAGGCATCAATTTCAAACCTTCATGGCTGGTTGTGTTAAGTATTTTGAGATGTGATTTCCTTGCTGATTGGTATATAAATTTTCCGTAGTCCAGCTTGGATCATATTAATGTTCCATATGATTTGAGCAGCATTTGCCAGTCTGCTCCCCAATTTTTGTGAGTCCCCACTCCAAAAGTTGTAATATTTTACTGCATTTTGTTCTCAGATATTTTTGGTGTAGTATTAATGTTAGTTTCTGTTCAAGAATTATTCCCATGAACTTGTACTCGTATACCATTGGGATTTATGTCCCCTCAAGTTGTAATCTTGGATCATTATACAGTTTATTTTTATTAATAAAAAATGCATATATTTTTTGTGGGGAGTGGAGAATCTAAAAGCATTATTTATTGTTCATCTGTTGATCTTTATGCATTACTGCAGATTCCTTTCTATAGTATGCATATTTTGGGATCAGTAACTTACAGTAAAGTCATCAACATACAAAGATTCATTTATACCTTGAGTACTTTTGCAAGGTTATTTATTTTAATACTGAGCAGGGTGACTGACAATATACTCCCTTGTGGCACTCCTTCTTGAGGTTTTTGGATCAGATAGAATAGATCCAATGCAGATCTGAAAAATTCTATTCAAAAGAAAGTTCTTAATGAATTCTAGTAGCTTTTCGGTCCAAGGTCATGTAGATCTCACATGATCTCATATTTCCAAGTCAAAGTATACAGTGGCCATATGCTCTTTTCTTATAAATCCTTCTCTTATAAAGCTTTCCATGTGAACCAGGTGGCCCATTGTACTCCTGTTTTTGTAAAAGCTATATTGTAAGTCAGCTATTAATTTGTGAGACTCCAAGTGCCAAAGTAAATGATTATTCACCATTCTCTCCAAAGTTTTACATAAACAACTTGTGAGAGAAATTGGTCTATAATTTCCAGGGTCATTTCCTGGTTTAGGAATCTGTAGGACAGTTGTTTGTCACCACTGTTCAGGGAACTTGCATTTTCTCCAGATATCAATATATATTTTTAATAACAATTTTAATGACTCTTTTGGGAGTTGTTTTAAGAATTCATAGTGGACATCATCTGGTCCTATGGCTGAATTATGTGGACTTTTAATGCAGTTTTCTAGTTCTGTCCAAAAGAATAGTTTGTTGTAATCTTCCTGGTTTTTTGTTTTGAAATTTAATTTGTATTTTCCTACATTTTGTTCTATAGTTTGGGATGCAATAAGCATGAAGTCTGAACAGATAGAAGGTAGGAGTTGTGTGTCAAGTCCTGTGAGGATGAGGATTTCACTGCTAGATTTGATGGAAAAAGATGGGCAGTGGAGTGGCAATGGATAAGAGAGCCACCAATCATAAAAAATGGAAAGCGAGAACAAAGAAATAAGTCCTGCTGCTGATGGCAGTGGTTCAACCAATAAAAAACAAAGTCAGACCTGTGCTGAAGTTCAGAGAACTTAACAACCATGAGAAGTGCAACACAGGTGGGGATGTCATTGATATTTGTGATGAGACCTTGACAAAGTAGAGGCAAGTAACTGAGGCCACATCTCTTGTGCATACCTACAATTGTACATAGACAAAAAGTTATGGAACTATCAACTTGTCAAGTACAAGGGACAGACTTACTGCTTAACCTAAATGGGGTTTGGCTTGAATATGGTACCCAAGTTTATGATGACCATATTAAAAACTCTCTTGAGGAAGAACAGCAAAATAAGAGAGGCTACCAACTTGTACATTTATAATACCATAATGGACAAGAAATAAGTGATAAATCATTTTTTAAAAATTTAGGTTGGTAGCATAGAGTGGCTTTGGATCAGAAGGGACAAGGTGGGCAGGAAGGAAAAATGAGATCCCTGAGGTGGGGGACAACCTATGTAAACAGGAACTGTTTTCAGTCTGTGGGAGGTTGGCTGGACACTACCCTGCTGTCGAATGACTCCAGACAGCATGCAATTATGAGAAAAGAAACTCTGAGAGAGCAGGCCTTGAAAATGAACTAAGCAAAGAGGTGGTTGCCATAATGAAAAACATTGTGGATGAAGTCAGGAGAGAGGACTCAGTCTAGAGAATTTAATGGAGAAAGGAGTGGTTGGGTTCAATGCAAGCAACATTGCTATAGATGTATGTATTGAAGTAGAAATTGTAATAGTCAAGGATGCTGCACATTTACGAAAAAGAATGACCTCAACTATATGAACATTGCGGAATTGAACACCGTGATTAAAATGGTGGTTAAGAAACAAACAAATGCATACAGATTTGAGCACAGTTCTCAGTGATTACTGAAAAAAAGAGGATTAGGAAAAAAAGAGAACTGGTGACCAAGTTTGATCTGAAGTTAACGGCAAACTTTGTTCCCTCAGAGCAAAACAAAGCAGATGTATTAATACATGTAAAGAAGAGCTGGATAGTAATGGTGGAGGTGACACAGGACCCAGCTGAAGTATGCTGTCTAGGGCATCATGAATTGTATCACATGCATCATATGGGAGTAGACAGAACCTTGTTTTTAGTCTACAAAGTTAATGTAGACCAAACACCACTAGTGAGGCTGTCCAAAAGGTTGTTAGAGATTGCAATTGGTACCACTCAATCGATCCTACTCTTAGTGTACATGAATTGGGAGAAGTTCAGGTTAAAATCAATTGGACGAGGTTGGCTATTATCAGGGAATTATGTATTTGTCTGTTGTAAGCTGTGTGCCTGGGTGAATAGCTATTTGGAAGGAAACCCAAAATGAAACTACAGTTGGAATTGTAAGGGTCAGAGGCACTTAACAAGGTGTTTTTGGAATGAGGGCCAGTGGGAGAGGTCCTTATGGACAAAAGTATAGTGTTTTGACTGGAAATGCTAGACAAATGGTAGGTCAGGTAGTCCTTTAGAGCAACCTATAGGCCCAGTGGGAATGGTATTGTTGAACAACATTACCATACCATAAAGACAATTGCAGAGAGAGAGAGAGAGAGAGAGGAGATATTACCAACTAAAGTGGTATTTTGGTACAAAATGTACATCAGTCTGGACAGGTGAGGGAATGCCACAAATGTCATTGTTTACCTATGAGTGGTGGCACCACAGGGTAAAGTCATTAAGTGAAGAAGTTGTGGAGCTAACTTCCCTCCAAGTCAAGGATGAGTTGTGGGTAAAGCCTCCCAAGGCACAATGCATGACTCAATAGGGAAGGGGAATGGTGACTGGAGTGCAATCATCAAATAATAAGTTGGTAGATGGAGTATCCCTGATACATTTTGGATGTTAGGCAAATAACAAGATCGATAAGTGACAGAGTAATTCTAGAGCAATGAAGCTCAACCTGAACAGTGAGGTAATAGTGAAGAGATAGGTGTCTACATTACTAGTCTTGCAATTATATAATATAGAGATAATCTGAGAGATCAGGTGTGTATTTAAAAAAAATACCTATAATGAACTGAAAAACTGGAGTGAGGGATTAAATATCAGTGGGGGATTGTATGTAAGGGTGGGGGGTATAAAAGAAAAATCAAAAGGGAGGCAGTCTTTTTTTTCAATTAGATGATCATGAAATTCATGCAGATGTGTTATCAATCGAAAGCAGTGGAAAAGGAAGACAGGCAGAGTATGAAAGTCTAGTATAGGAAACAAAGACAGAGACAAAAGATAAGACATTTTTACATTCCCATTGAGGCCAAGTTTGAGAGAAACCCAGTTGAGTGTAAGTTTTACTTTTCTACCCTCGAACTACATAATTAATAGCCCAAGTTAGCCAGAATTTTTTTAAAATATTCACAAAATAGTAAATTTAGTATACCTGGCCTTTCAAAAGTACTCCAATCTGGCAACTCTTTACAAAAATAAAATGGTTGTCAAGAAAATGAGCTTTGAGACAATTATTAGAATTAAAAAGAAAATTATACTAGTTATGTTTCAAAATAACTCAAATTTAGCTTAATACTTTCACAGTGAAAACTGTGAAAACTATGCGATTTGTTAGCTATGCTTAAGAAATGCAATGAACTTAATATGTATCTGCAAATAGTGAATAGTGAACACAAAAATTTTTATATTGAAATCTAAAATTCATGAAAAAATTAAACATATGAAAATAAAGTGGAGAATGAGTCCTTTATTTGAAAGTTTTTCATATGTAGATTTTATTATTGAAGATTTAGCATCCCACTACTACTTTCTTATCAATGTTGAATTTTGTGTAAATCTGTGCAAAAAGTGGATCACAGAGCTTACCCAGCTTTATACATATTTTCAGAAGATCTCAATTTCTGATTGGTCACTTAATATTTAAATCATGTCTGAATATCAATGTCAATTTCTGTGCAAAAAGTGGATCACAGAGCTTATCAAGCTTTATACATATTTTCAGAAAACCTCAACTTCTGATTGGTCATTTAATATTTAAATCATGTCCGAATAACATTGACCTAGTTCTTGACCTGACAAAAAAATAATTCCACCAAAATCTGTCAATGCCTTTTTCAAGCATGTCATGTGATTATGTTGATTATAAATATCAGACATGAATTCATTCTTCCTCTATTCTTGATTTCATTCACCTACAAAAATGTAGCCTTAAAGGAATCTACGTTCCAATCCCCAGTTTGGGCAAACGCTATGAAAACATATTCACACATGCACACATACATGTACATACAAAACTTCCCAAACAACATTACAAACATACAAAACTTTTCAAACTTCATTATGAACATTACAAACTTAATGACAACCAACAGAAACTTAATTGCAAACATTATGGAACTTTCATTCCTTCAACATTTCTGAAGCTAAAAGTTTACTCAACATATTCTCAGCTTTATAATTCTTTTCAACTCTCTAATAGTGAACATTTTGAGCAACAAGTTCATTCAACTTTTATGAGCTGAGATAAAAAAATATTTAATATTTAGATGCAAAAAGCATTCATCATTGAAATGGAATAAGTGAAACATATGTCATTGAAAACTCTTGAAAAATTCTGCAGCAAGGATTAAGTAGTGAAGTTAGTGGCCACTGAAAAGGAAGATGGAAAAGAGACCAAATAGGACTTCACTCACATATTGGTGTACATAAGCTCCAGTGTTATGGTATTACAGGTCGATTGTTTGATCTAATACAATCATTCCTGTCAAACCATGAATTGAAGGTCGTTCTCAACGGATTCTCCTCCAGTTCCTATCCCACGAATGCAGGTGTTCCCGAAGGCTCCATCCTTGGCCCCACTCTATTCCTTATTTTCATCAACAACCTTCCTGACGCCATAGACTCCCATGTTGGCATCTACGCGGATGACACAACAATTTACTCCTGCCTCAAAAACAAATCTAGTGTCACTGACAAAACTAACCTGGCTGCTCGTCTTGAAATGAACCTCCAATCAGTTGTTAACTGGGGCAAGACCTGGCTGGTCAACTTTAACGCCTCAAAAACTAAACTACTCTCTATTAATCACCATAGAGATCCTTCCCTGCCCCCCATTAGAATGTCTGATAGTCAACTTCTTGAGAGCAACTCCCTGTGTCTGCTCGGTCTCACGTTGACTGCTGACCTGAGATGGAAAAAATACATTGAGTCAATTGCTTCTTCCATCGCAAGGAAAGTTGGCTCTCTGTGCCGTGCCAGGAAATTTTTCTCCCCAGAATCGATACTTCAAATATACAAATCAACCATTCGCCCTTGCATGGAGTATTGCTGCCATATATGGTCTGGTGCACCTTCTGTTTACCTCGGAGTTCTTGACAAGATCCAGAGACGGATATGTAATATAATTGGCCCTGATCTGGCATCTCATCTACAGTCACACTCTCACAGATGCGCTGTCGCCTCTCTCTGTCTTTTCTACAAATACTTTCATGGTAATTGCTCCGATGAGCTGCTTCCACTGGTTCCCAGACTTCATGAATTCAAGCACTCTACAAGGCTGGCATCCCACTCACACCCTTACGCTGTAGAAACTTTTAAATGTAGCCATCTCTTCTACTCCAATAGCTTCATACCTCGCATCTCTCACCTGTGGAACACCCTTCCCAATTACTGTTTCCCTGAGAGCTATAATCTCCAACTATTCAAATGTAATGTCAATCGACATCTCCAGTTACCTTGATCTATCCACTATCCCTCTCCTCATCCTTTCTTCTATCACTCCTATCTGCGCTTGCTCCAAATCTTCTGCAACCCCCTGCATCCTAGTGGCTTCACGCCTTGCTCGGGGCGTAATGCTTAAAAAAACAAATAAAAATAAATATCATTTCAAACTTTGCAGACTCACTTGCAACGAAATAACTTTGAACTGTGCAAACTCACTTGCAATAAATCACTTCAAACTTTGCAGACTCACTTGCAACAAATCACTTCAAACTTTGCAGACTCGCTTGCAACAATTCACTTTGAACTTTGCCAACTAACTTGCAATAAAATCACTTCAAACTTTGCAGAGTCACTTTCAACATATCATTTTGAACAATCGAACTATTGGTCTCTTCATGGCTACAACAAACGACATTGAGTTTTAATGTGTAAGTACATGTATCTGCTTGTACTGTTATATTTAGTTTGGTCTTCTTTTTCTGTGGACATCATTTCTTTGCGTGGTTTATAATTTTGTGGGGACGATACTCAGATTTTATTTTTCCACCTTAGATCAAGGTAGTCTGACCCCACAAATATTCTTTTTCTCTTTGGCGAGAAACTCAGTTCATAGCTTTAGAAAAACCCTAGCTCTGCAACCTTGAACATAAGATTAGTAAAAATGAAAAATTTCTTTTTAGGTTTACATATTTGAAAATTACACACACAAAAATAAGGATAAAAAAAAATTAATTTCTAGTTTAGTTTCATATTTACATTGTAATGTAGATCATTTAGAATGCAAAGTTCAGTTTGGCATTATAAAAAAAAAAATGTAAATGATAAATCCCATCACTATTTATAGCCCCTTTCCATTTTTAGAACTTACGTTTTTGAAAAAATGCAAAGGTTCCCAAAGAAGTAAGAGATATTTTAACAAACTTCATCAAAAAAAAAAAAAAAAAAAAAAAAAAAAAGGTAAAAATCTAGTATCAGAGCCATAAAACAGGGGATAAAATTCTCATGCTGAGTAGACGAGTGCTTCATCAACAATGGCTTATTTGAAGGAATTGAAAGAAATCCTGAAGAATTTAATTACTTTGTATAATTGTTCCTGATAGATTGAGAAGCAGTCATTCAAAGATGTATTGAACAATGTTCTACAATCATTAGTAATGGTTGATCTGCTTAATGATCTAAAATAATTTTGTTGATTTACATTTTATTTTACAGTTGCACTAAAACATTATTATTCTCTTTTTAGTTTTTTTTACAGTTCATACTCAAAAATAAGAGAATAGATGTCTTCATCCAAAATCTAAAGTGTTTTCTCAGAAAAAAAGGAACCAACAATCATCTGCTTAAATGGAAATAGATATCTGTGTGGCATACTTCACCACATTAATTTAACTTTGATAAGAAAACAAGACTCACACAAGAAGAATAACCACAAGACATTGTTGCACATAAGATCTATGTATATTAACAAGATGTACAATATCAAACAATGATGTGAAAAACATGCATTTAAGTAAGAAAGGTTGAATTAATCAAGAGTTGCCTCCCTTTGATGCAATTTAAGAGTTCAGAGATAAAAGTTCATGATATGATTGTTCTTGTGATATTACTGTTGAAAAGTATTGTTGTGTCAAGAGAAGTTTTTAGTGAAGGTGTACAACTTATCATCAGCATGCGGGTGTGCATGTAAGTGAGAACGTTGGCGTGTGGTTAGAACTGGAGTTCCAACTGTCGTGCATTCGTTTAGCAATTGAGGTCTCACTCTAATTGAGATGAGAAAAATCTTGGCTTAATAAGCGACTACACTACAGGCTCCAATTCGTTGCACAGAAAAAATTATTTTTTATGTGCAAATGATCTGATTGGTTGGCATCAATCAATCAGTGAGCGAGCTTTGGGGAGACTTAAGGAAGCTTCTGTGAGGCACTTCTCCCAAAAGTGCACAAATTTGACTACTTAAAACTAAAAGCAATTTCAAAATTGCTTGTAGAAAATCTATTATTGATTGATTAGCATTGTACATATGATTTTGTGTTTGTATGTATATGTTCGTGCGTAAGTAGGTTTGCTGCACATCTGAATATTATAGGATTACCTGACCATGTTTCATGTAATTCTCTCTCTTACCAGAGGATTACTATGTTATGTAATTCTTATATTGTGTTCTACTTCTTTCAGGTCTTGTTCATTGTCAGTAGTAGACAATAAACGTTTACAGAACAAATAGATTCCAATCCATTCTTATTTAAATATATATTTCGAAAAAGTATTTCAAAATATTTAAAAACAATAAAGAAACGATATAAATTTTAACTCGTGAATTATGTCTCGTTTTATGGCCACGATTCTAGACTTTTACCAGAAAAATATATCTGCGTAGAGAAAGTATTATTAATCATTTTTTTTCATTTTTCGTAATTCAGTCAGTTTTTTGTGCCATTTAGTGCGCCAGTAGGTAGACGAAGGTTATACAAACCCTGTCTGTCCTCCTAAATTTACCCATATCTTGAAAGAAGAGGATTCATACCTTTATCCTAAAAGTAGCACGTAAAGTGAATGTAATGGATCTCTAAACTAAACTGGAATGCGAACTCGGTTCTCCGAGTTCCCCAATCCGAGCCGCTATCCATTTACTTACCGTGCCTCCTAATTTTCATAATTAATAAAGTTTTATTTGGCCATTCTGTGTTTAGCTATTGTTAGGCTACAACCAAGGCGTAAAATTTAAATATAGTTTTAAGTACCTGTTGCAAAAAAGTTTTTTAAGTCACAAGTGGAAAGTCCAAGCGAGAAACCTTACTTTTAATGATCAGACTCACAAAATTTGACATTAAAATAGAGGTTATTAAAAAATTAGTTGTTCATACCTTATTAGCCACTTTAGTTTTAATAAAAAGTTTTCTTTTTAACAGCTTGTAAATAAGAACATTTTAGTTTTTAGTAGTTAATATTTTTGAAGATTCTAGCAATTTATTTCCAATTTTACATTTTTTTTTGACCAAAATACTGACGTTGTCTTTGTTTTTTTAAACATAAAATTTAATTTTTTAAAACTTCTTTAAAACGGCATTTTTCTTTTGTCTAAACTTTAAAAAATTGTTCATCATTAATTAAAAAAATATATTTAAAAGCCACTTTTAGTAATTTCATTTTTAATATTACCCGGTTAAAAAAATGTTCGCTTCCATATTCAGCATTCGCCATAGAATTATTGAATTTTTCATGCCTTCAAATATTAGAAAGCCTATTATTGATTAAATTGCAAAATAAAATAAAATAAACTTTGTATATAATAAGGCATTAAATTTTAAAATGTTTAAAATAAAATAAAAATGTTGAATTACTTTTTAATCATTAAAAAGTAATTCAACATTTTTATTTTATTTTAAAAATTTTATCAATTTTTCTTCAACGTCATTTTTCAAAGATTTTTTTTATAACAAAAAAAGAAAATCGTAATCAGGTTCAAAATTATATTGAAATATAACAATAACATTATTATTTTTTTTATTAAAACGTAACTTACAATTTCCTGACCGATTTTTTTTCAAATATAAAGCTCTTTTTTATATCCATTATTTTTCTGCTTCCGACTTCCAATGCAGACGACATCATTTTTAGCAGAAAAAAAAATAATTGAAAGGAAGGCGTCAAACGAAAGCGAGGCTTCGTCGTTAAGGCAACGGGTAAAGTCTCGTTTGACCTTCCGAGAATCACGTTGTTAACAAACGGTCAGCATAGTTGCATGCTTTGTCGTGTGAAGCAACGAAGTGCGATCCTTAAAAAATAAAAATAATATTAAAACAGTGCAAGGTCGCTAAGTAAACGGCCATTCCGACAAAATTTAACAAGGTGAGCAGTATTTCAACTTTCTACCTGAAACTAGTAATGTCCGATTTGGCATTTTAAAAACGTTAACACTTACTTAACAGAACTTGAACTATTTAAAAAAATGTTTTTGTCACATCAATGATCAATTAACTTGTCATTAAGTTTTTTTTTTATTGAAGTGTTTTAAAAAAAGTAAAGAAAACTAAAGTAAACTGCTGGAGGACTTTTAAAGCGATAAATTCCGTATGTTTACTTCCTGGATTGATAAAAATATACAAACTGATAAAAAAAAAAAAATAATTTTTAAATACTTTTTAAAGATGGATAGCTCACAGGATAAGGCGGGACCATCTGGTAAGAAGAATAATTCTGGATTAACGGAACTTGAAAAATTCGATGCCCTTTTTCCAGTCCTCGTCGACGATCTTATTCAAGAATGGAAAAACAACCCAGAACTTACCGTGGCTCTCGAACGAATGAAAGAAATACATAATTATAACGTTCCTTTCGGAAAGAAAAACCGTGGACTTACAGTACCCTCAGCTTATTCCTGTCTTATGGAGGATAACCCCACCCAAGAGAATTTAAAATTGGCCCGTATTCTCGGGTGGTGTGTAGAGTGGCTACAAGCATATTTTCTAGTTGCCGATGATATTATGGACAATTCGGTGACTCGTAGAGGTAAACCCTGCTGGTATAGAGTTCATAATGTAGGTAACATCGCTATAAACGACTCCTTTATATTGGAAATGTCTGTTTATGTTCTTCTGAAGAAATATTTTCGTGATCAGCCTTATTATGTGGACATTGTGGAACTTTTTCATGTGGTCACTTCTCGAACTGCGATTGGTCAGATGTTGGATTTGATAACATCTCCGCCGGATGGGAAGATCTCATTTGAAAACTACACAATAGATAGGTATAATGCGATAGTGAAATGGAAAACGGCTTTTTACTCGTTTTATCTTCCTGTTGCCCTCGCCTTGCACATGGCCGAGATTAAAAACCAAGAGGTCTTTGATGAGGCTAAAGAAATTCTGCTTAAAATGGGTGAGTATTTCCAGATTCAAGATGATTACCTGGATTGCTTCGGTGACCCAAATGTCAGTGGGAAAATTGGTACTGATATTGAAGATAACAAATGTAGCTGGCTTGTGGTCCAAGCACTACAGAGGGTCAATGATGACCAAAGGAAAATTCTACAGGAAAATTACGGGTCTAACGACACTAAGAAAATAGAGAGAGTTAAAACATTGTTTCGGGAACTAAAACTACCAGAATATTTTCAAGACTATGAAGAAAAAAGCTATAACGAACTGCTGTTGATGATTGACAATTGTAAACATCTCCCAAAAAAACTTTTCATAACTTTTGCTCAAAAAATATACAAACGGAAAAAGTAACGTCATGGATTGATAATGTTTTTTCTTTTTGTTTTTTTGTAATTGTTAATTTTTTCTTAATATTGAAAACTTCCAACTCTTCTTTTATTATCAAAAACATGAGACAGCTAACTAAAGGGCATGTCAAGGTTGATTTCCTAAGCTTTTTTAAATTCAGGGAATTCTAAAAAAAACCAAAAGTGTTTCTAAATTCAGGGATATATTTTTAAAAAATTTATTTGTTTCTTTAGTTTAAGCTATTGTAAATTGAGAAAAAAAAAATTTTCCGAGATTTAAATTATTTAAAAAAATAATAAAACCGAAATCTTTAGTTTTTTTTTTATTGATTACCTCTACAAAAACGCCAGACAAATTTGTACAATTTACTAAACTAAAAAAAAAAACAGTCATGCTTTTTTTTTTACAATCAGTTTTTTGCTGATACTTTTTATGCATTTTTTCTTAAACAATGCAATCTGCCATGCACCTTACTGATAGAAAGATAAGATAATGAAAGAAAAAAATAAAACGCTTTTTAAAAAAAATATCCTACATATCACACACAGTTAAATTCTCATATTTAAAATTTTTGCAATACCTTGTTAAAAAACAAAACAAAAAAATGCCAAAAAAACTATAAGCCCTGCTCCCCCTTTTTCCATATTAATTCGCTTTCCATCAATATTCAGATAAACTAGTAATAACTCATAAATGTAAGGGACTTCTGAAGTAAAAAGAGAAAAAAAAAATAGTCACTTAATAATATTTGACTGCCAACCATAAGATAACTCATGGCTGGTGTCATAATAAAAATTGCCAACCACAAGATTTTTTTTGTTGTTTTTTTTTTTTTTAACACAGTTGGTCACAATGACATAACCCATAACCCATTAGGGCTGTATGGGACACCATATGTACTGATGACGCAGTAGCAGTGATATTTCTTGGACAAGATAGCCTGATGAAGACCAACCCTCGCCAGGCTTGTTTGAATTCAGAATTTTTTCTTGTAAACTAGCCACCAATCAAGGTTATAGGATCCACCAATAACTGATACTTGGTGTCTAAGGCAAAAAATTAAAAACTGTTCTGTTAACTAAAAACAAACTTTTTATGAAAAAAAAAATTATTGAAAATATAGCACATAAACAAAGCATTTGAAAAGCAATAGAAAGTGTCTGTTTTTGTTTTTTTTTGCACAAACTCTTCAGGATCTGATATGATGTTTCTTAGTTGGTGGCATAGCTTTTAGATAAAGCTGTATTCTAACATTCAGGCTTGCAACCATATCGCATAAGAAACACTTTTCATGATCACTGAAATTAAGCAATGTTAAGTTTGGTCAGTACCTAGATGAGAATACCAGGTGCTATAAGTTTTAATGTGCAAATGGTGTAATGGATAATTCCTTGGAATTGGAAATCAGAGTGTTCAAATTCCAGTTGGGTTTGTTATATTCACTTACATGCAAATACCTTTGGGAAAGGTATGAATCTACCTCTTTTCCCTAATCTAACTATAGGTTAATTAGTATCAGTAAATCATTATTGTCTTTAAAAAAAATTTTTACAATCTAAAAATACTTTCTGGCAACCTGCAAAAAGTTCATAAACCATAAAAACAAATCATTTCATCAATCCATTCTTGGACTCTTTGTGTTATTTGGTAGTAGATCACCAAGCAAACATTTTATAAATTTCGCAGTAATACTTTTAGAGGGAAAACAATGTTAAGACTTCAGTATAAATTAACCTGTAAAAATTTTTTATTACCTAAGTTGGTTTTTGGATTCAGATTTCATATTTGACCTTTGGTAGTCATCAAGTTAAAGAACACTTCTTCATATACTATGTCTTGACTTTAATCTCAATACAAATTTTTATTACTGTTGTATTATTATTGGTATGAAGCCTCTGCTGAATATTATAATTAGATATAAAAAAAATGTAAAAATATATACACAGAAAATAATGATGGGTATCTTAATGAAATAGAAAATTCTTTTTAATTAGTAAATTTATACAATTACTGATTTTAAAATAGTAGTAGATTCTCCAACTCGGCTGTCATCAAATGATGACTGTAGGGTAAGTTATGTTTTGGGGATCAAACTATCTTGTGAAATGATAGTACCTTGGTCTGTCACGATCACTGGGAGTGAGACTGGAATGACTTCTCCAAGGGGCAAACCTAGCTGATGATGTATAAAGGCCATGCACTGCTCAGACAACAGAGTTCTCAACTTTGAACTTGTTGGTTTGTCTGAGAGGGTGAAAGGTCATGTCTGTGCAGTGCCAGATCTTCATACACCATTGTCAAAGTCTGTGCCCTAAAGAAATTACTACATTTTTAAGGATATATAGGTATATGGGTAGTGTAGTGATTACTGGCATGGAAAGGTAAGTTAATTCTGACTTTGTCTGTTTCATTTACTTTGCTCTTATGTCCTTGAAAAAAAGGCATGGCTTAATAGTCCTCCAGCTATGGTGTAAATAACAGCTAGTTAGACTGTTTTGGCTTGGGTAGCAGCTGACCTAGGAGAAGAAAACTGAATCCAAACTTCTGTTGCCTTGCATATAAACCCAGACCATGAAAAGGCTATGGAAGTGCATTCAGATAGAAAATCCAAAGTGAAATCTCTGAAACTGACTTCTAGCAACCCTTGCTGCCAAGCCTTAAACATTCACATGGATATATGTTATTAAAGACAACAAATACTTTGTGGCAATTAATTTTATTGATCTACTTTTCCAAATTACAAATAATCCTCAGATAACAAAGAAATTCCATCAGAAACTGTGTGAAATTCATGTCAGATAAAATATGGTCCAAGCTTTTAACTTTCCTTAAGTTGGACCATATTTTTTCCAAAATCAACTTTGAACAATTTCTGATGGGATTTCCTCCTCATCTGAGAATTTGGAAAAGTCGATCAATAAAATTGATACAAGATGTTTGTTGTCTTTAATAACATTTGCTACCTAAATATACAGTGTGTGTGTGTATATATATATATATATATATATATATATATATATATGGTTTGTACATATACACAGGGTTGGTTCAATGGGCCAGGTGACCAAAAGAAAACTCAATAAAATTTTTAAAAGGAAAATACTCAATACAACAAATAAAGCAAAACCTATAAAAAAAACAGTACAAGGAAATGGGGAAAATGAAACACAAAGTAAAAAATAGGCTAAAAGGTAGACAATCACCTAAAGAATAACCAACAGTTCTCTATACCTAGGTTATCAAGACCGCAAAAATGCTTCATATTTGTCATACCTCAGAAAGAAACAAAGTTCAAACTGCTACTTAAGTTTCACATGCCAATGATCATCAGGTAGCAGTCTGAACTTTGTCTATTATTGAGGTATATATAAGGTATATTTAGGCAGCAAGTATTCATCTGAACAAGTTTGATTAATAAGAACTAATAAGGTATTGAGTATTTTCCTCAAAGACCTTTTCAGTTCTTTTTCATCAAACTTGTGTGTGTGTGTATATATATATATATATATATACACATCCATCTGAGATCAGGTATTACGATTACTTGCATTATTTACATTATTTGGACTGTTATCCTCATCTTCATTGAAAAAATAAAGAGTTTGATTTGAAATTCCAATCACCTGAAGAAGGCTGGAACATACAATGGCCGAAACATTGTGAATATGGAAATGGAGATGAGGATAACAGTCCAAATAATGCAAGTAATAAATAAATATATATATATATATATATCTATATATATATATATATATATATATATATATATATATATATATATATATATATATATATATAAAATACATTGCTAGGTCTAGTACTCAGAAAGTTGGTTCACTGTGTTGTGATGAACAATTTTTCTGGACAGAATTTATTTATAAGTGTACCATTCATCCATGCATTAAATATTGCTGCCACATCTGGTCTGGTGCTTCTGCTGTGTATTTAAAGATTCTTGACAGAATCCATAGAATCTACTATGTTATTGCTCCTGACCTGGCATCTCAGCTTCAGTCACTTTCCCACCACAGTAACATAGCATCCTTGTACATTTTCTTTAAATATTTTCATGGTAATTGCACTGATGGCTTTTCCTCTATGATATCTAGACTTCACGATTTTAAGTGCAGTATTAAATTGATAGCTAGATCTCATCATTTTACAGTTGAAATTGCTAGATATAACTAAGTTCTATGCTAATAGTTTCTTCTCTTGCACTTCTTGCTTGTGGAACTCTCTTCCAACTTCTTGCTTTTCAATCAACTTTGATCTTCAAAAATTTAAATGCAATGTCAATTGTCATCTCCTGTCTTCTTAATTGCTGTTCTTTTATTGTCCTCTCTCTCCCTAATGAATTATTTTTTCTCTGAATCTTTCACACTAAGTTATCCCTTGTTTCTTTTGGAGTGAAATGATTAAAATAATAATAATATAGAAGAGTAACTCAAAATATTAAAATTTCCCATGATGCTTGTTTTTTAATACCTATGCTATTCAGAAATTAAATACTTATTGACTTAGTTTGAATAATGTAACTTATTCTTTGTGTTACTGATAATGTTACCATCACTCTTTTGGGGAGGTGGGGGTATAATGGAAAGTCCAGACAGGAAAGAAGGGCTAAGCATTCATTCATATATATATATATATATATATATATATATATATATATATATATGAGATGGGCGGTTTAACAGAAAACACTGTGAAACTGCTTGGAAATTTTTTATGAAACCGAAATCATTGGGTTTTTTGGGGTTTTTTTTTTAAGTGCTATCTATCACTACTGAGTGACTATATCCAAAGAAACTATTGAAAAAGACTTTCAAATGCTAATAACATTTAATTTTATCAACATTTATCATTGTAAGAGATAAAGATTGAACAAAAAATACGTTAAAAACATAATTGACTAGTTTTAGGAAATAAATGTGAAATCTATTTACAAAAGAAATGAAGACAAAAAAAAAAAAGGAAATACGATAGATTATGACACTTGGGAATCATGTTTTCAAACGAAAAAATGGAAATCTATTTTGTTTCAGTTTTCAAAAAAAAAAAAAAAAACTTTTTGTGGTAAAATTAATTCAACAACGAAATAGCGAGTAAAAATAAAAAAATAGTTGCCAGCTTTGTCTTAATGTTAAATTTTAGGAAGTTAGATTATTTGTAAGGAAAAATTGTTTTTTTAAGGCTTAAGTCATTAAGCCAATCACGAAATAAAACTGTTGTAAACAAGAAAAATGAATGAAAATCTCTTTTTACAAATATTTTTTTCTCTAGGAAATGCACCAAATTAGATATTAAGAATAATTAAAATAGCTCTTAATTTCACTTTTAAAATGTGTATTTCCAGATATGCGAGTCTCTAAGTGTAAAAAGTAAAATTGTTTGTTTTCTACAAATAAAATTGTTTGTATCTAGTCTTAGTGAATACACCTAAAATTAGATATTAATTAAAAAAATAAAGTAAGTTTTAATCTCAGTTTTAAAACGTGTATATTTTCCAAACTACAAGTCATTTTTTAAAGCTCAAAGTAAAAATTGCTATTTTTTAGCCACTAATGCTTGATGGATGTTCTGCCTATAAAATTCTTCTAAACAAGGAAAATTAAATTAATTTTATTTTATTTTTACAAATATCTTTATGGTTTTATCTAGCGAATACACTTAAGTAAAATTATATTAATTAAAATGATTAAAATAGTTTTTAATTTCATTTTTAATATGTGTATCTAAAAAAAAAAAAGAACAGGTGATACTCGCAGATTTGGGAATATATATACACATTAAAAATGAAATTAAAAGCTTTTAAATTATTTTTAAGGTGTCTTCTAATGAGTGTACAATTTCAAGAATATTGATAAAGATTGGTCACTTTGATTTTGCAAAACAAAGTAAGTTAACATGTTAAAAATTTAGTCTCAAAAAATATATATATATTTCGCATTTTCGGCTGTTCAATGCAAACTACCGTTTTAACTCGCTGTAAAAAAAAATAATAAATAAATAAAACAATAACTAAGAGCACATACAAATTACATATTTAGAAAGATTATTTTATTTTCTTTCCAGCCATATGAATATTTTTAAGATTGGACCAGAAATAAATACACAAGAATTTGCAAGTTGAATGAGTCGAGTTGCAAGTTTATCAATCCCAAACGAAATCAGATATCAACTGGAAATGCTATCATTACACAAGAAAACGAATGGCTCCCTTAGAAAGCAAAAATACTAAATTAAAAACCGAAAAACCTAATTGAAAACCGCGGTATCAAGAAAAAAAAAAGGAAGGTTATACCGAAACATAAATTGTCAAACTGACCAACTATAATATATATATATAAAGCATGCCAAATACAGAAATACGAGCTAATATTCTGAAAGGCCAGCCAATGTGACACGGGTATTATACATGGATAGCCATTTTTTTATCTATCCTTATTGATCAAAGAGAGTTACACAAAGAATAAGTTGAATTTCTCAAACAACTTGTAGAATGGAATAAAAAAATAACTATTAATTGCTAATAAGGATTTTGATCAAATGTATATGAAAAGTTGATTTTTTTTTCTTTTTTCTGCCTTCTAAAAAAAAAAATTAAAAAAAAAAAGCTAAAAAAAATTAAAAAGTAAAAAACAAAAACTTCTGGGCCTAACATGAATGGTTTCAGAGACTGGGTGTTATAAAAATTGTCTGTTATTGAATTTTTTTTTTTTTTTTTCTTGGATTGAAATATTTTTTAATCTTTTTAATTATTGTTTTTATTTCTTTATTGAATTTGATAATACTCCATTACAATATTTCGGAACTTTTTTATTAAATTTACAGGTTTGCTGTGCATATTTATACTATCTTGTTTTTTGTTTTATTTATTTATTTTAAAAATAGTGATTCTTAAAATTGACAAACTGTAACAAATATAATAAATATTACACTTACTGCATTTCTTCTGATAGAAGCTGTCTCATCAAGAGGTTATTTACAAATAAGTACCTCTATTGAATAATCTTCTCTTAGATAATAGAGAAAACTTGTGTTTTTCATTTTAAATGTGCCCCCTTCCAAATGTGTATAATATTTGCCTATATCAACTTACAGGTTTGAGCCAAATTAAGAATACAGTTTCAGACTAAAGAATAAAAGAGAATGGTTATATGTACTGCTGTTAAAGAAAAACTGGAAAATTTTTCATTTCAGTTTTGTCTATTTTCAATGATATCAATCCCAAATCTCTTTTTATTTGTTAGCTGTTCTTTTACTCTTTGTTAGGGCATCTGTAACTCACAGGTACAACCAACTGAACTTTTCAATATCTTTTTCCAGTTTGTTAGATGGGCTTGATGGAGTAATGCATTGCAGTTCAGATTGAGAAATCAGAGAGTAGAATTCATTATATTCTCTTACGTGTTAATACTGTTGCAGAAGGTATGAATCCATCTCTTCTCTCATAGCTATAGGTAAATAGCAGGACAGACTGGGTTCTATAGCCTTGGGTGGCAACCAGTCTAGGAGTAGGAAAAACCTCTAACTATAGGTAGATAGTAGGGCAGTCTGGGCTCTGTAGTCATGGTTGGCAACCAGACTAGTAGAAGGACAACTCGGAATTAAAACCCAGAGCTGGAGTCTCTAAAACATGATGTTCAAATTTTTCTGGCAATTCCTGCAATAATGCCACTGCCAAGTTGCATTGGACTGTGCCCCTATCTCAGACCACATCAATGGTATGGAGAAGGGAGATGTGGTGTATGGGAACTGTGGATCTCTCATAAAAAAAAAATCCCTCACTCAGGCCTGTGCCCTAGAGAGGGCATAACTCTTCAAGTGAAGATCCATGATCTCTCGAGACTGACAGATGCCATGCCATACTATACCAGACATGCAAAGTATGCATAATGTATTTGAATTGATTTGTTTTTTAGTGTTTGTCAACCCTTTATGGCTTATTTAAAGCAGAAACATATTTCGGATTGTAGGATGTTGCTTACAGTACCCAGTCTTCCCAAATTACCTCACCCCCCACTTAAAAATTGACAGAGCTGCTTAATTTTGGTGACCAAATGAGAATTGGTGTAATATATTTTGAAAGCCTCATACATCTTGGTGAAAAATTTTTTGCCAGGCTTATTTGAAAATGTATTGTTTTGATTTTATTATTTGTAAAAGATAAACAGAAACTTAGAAAAGGTAAGTGTCCGAATTGCTTCATATATGACTGACTTCTCAATTAGCACCTCTCTAAAAGGTACAGTTTCTAAGATGGGCAAATATTTGAAGAAATATGGTAAGTGTATGAAGAGACATTTTTTTTAATGTTCTACAGAGTGCAATGTATAAATTGTCGCCATCTTCTATTTTTAATTTTACATATGCCCGTTTTTGATTTTGTTGACTGCACAGTATAGTTGTGGCAGTTGGGCATTGTCTGTGAGAAAAGGTGCACCATGATGCAATTCACTCTGCCAAAAATTTGGAAACTGCATGCTGTACTGCTTGGCATTCACACCGAAACATTTCAGAGTATTTGGGTGTCAATCTGAGGATTCAGAAAGAGTTGGATGAGTCTAATGGTGATTACGATGGTATGGTAGCTGGAAAAAATCACTGTGATCATTCTGATAAGAAAAGAACTTGTGAATTTGTTGGTGAGGGCCTCAGACTCAACACAGAGGCCTACATCAAGTGCCTTGAGGAGGTCGTAAAACCCTGAGTCAAGAGGGTGGCTGCTGGAAAACCCTATGTCTGGCAAGAGGATTCTGCACCATACTGCACAAGTAGGAGAACCCAGTCATGGCTGTCAGACAATTTCTGCAACCATATCACTCCTTAGATCTGAGGTATCCAGCTTGCAACCTGTTTATTATGTGTGAAATGAGTTGAGTGAAAGACTCACAAAACTTTTTGTAACAGCAAAGATGAACTGAGAGCAAAGATTATATCAGCAATCATCAACTGAATATATATATATATATATATATGTATGTACTACGTATACCTGTAGTGTATATATATATGTGTGTGTGTGTGTGTGTATATATATATGTACTACATATAACTGTAGTATGTATGTGTGTGTGTATATATATATATATATATATATATATATATATATATATATATTACTTGTAGCATATATGTACTACATGTACCTGTAGCATATATATGAAATTAAATATTAATTATTAGCCAAATGACAAAAATGAATCAGGTAAATCAAGGTTTTAAGTCTGGAATTTTCAGGTACACACATGTCCTTCATCAGCGGCATGAGAAATAAACAAATGGTGATTACTCACTGACAGTTGTTCTTGTGGACGTTGTGAATTCTGATGGAGATTGTATTATTAGCAAAAACCCAATCTCTGTGCGAAACCATTGTCAGAAAATGGGTTGTGGAAAAAAAAAAAGAGAATAATAATAATAAAGGAAAAAAAGATGGGAAAAGTGCATACAAATATAGATGTGCTCTGTGCATAAGTGCACATATCAGTGTGTAAATATACACTAGCTACCACACAAACTTGTGACTCTCAACAGACGTAAAGATATGAATACATAATACCAAATTAATAAGTATCTAAACCAACTTTTAAAATGTGGATGGAGGACCTACTAATTCAAACAGTGGTGTTGCTAGTAATGGGTTTCCTTGTGGAAATTATATTCTCTGAGTAAACCCAAATCTCTGTTTAGTCCTTTTATGTGGGAATTTATTTTTAGGTTATACTTCAAGTCTGATCAACATCTATCCTCCAGGTGGCCAAACCCAGATGCCAAAAGATGTTGATGCTGTGACCAGGTTGGTTGAAGCATATGGATACTGGGAAATTGTTGTTGCTGTCCCTGATACTTTTCTTATGGTTATTGAACTGTAACTGGAATTCTGTTCTGGTTTCTCCCACATAATTCCCCTTCTTGCATTTGTGGCAGAAAAGTAGATATATAAGATTGGAACTGTCACAGCTTAGAGCAGGTGGTTTGAATACTACATGAGTATGAAGTGGGGGTAGATGTTGTGAGTGTTGATGTGTTTGCAGACCAGGCACCGGGATTTGTTGCAGATGACATTCCTTTGGTGTGTTGCAGATTTTTGATGATGTTAAAAATCTGAAGAGGTTGGGAATCTGACAACCTCATTCAGTTTTTATGTTTGTGTCATATGTGACACTTCAGTCTCACTAGTGACCTGTATAAAAGTACCCATATTGAGTAACAGTGAGGATCTTTCATCTCTTAGCCAGTCAGTATGACTGATTTTGAAATTTCTGATACCACTCTGGCACAAATATCTCCAGTTATTTCTAGCCAGGGCAGCTCAAAGTTAGTATGAAGTGCATTGACAGCTGAGAGGTTACTCTTTAGCTTGTCTTTAAATCTGAGCCACAGCTGTCCCACACTGCTTTGTCCACTGTCAAGATGACAGTACATGAGAACCTTATGTATTCTGTTGTCACTCATCCTTGAAACATGACCAGCCCAGCAAAGTTGTGACTGCATCAGGAAAGTCTCACTTCCACCAATGTTGCATTTTGCAAGAATTTTAACATTGGACACATACACATACACTAGTTTTGTTAAGTTCAACTGACAAGGTTTGTGTTTATTTTTCTTTTACCTGTAGCACTCTGCATTATTAATATTACTTCCCTTTCCACTACATTCTTTTTCAAGGCCTCACAATTACAGTATCCTTATTGTTAATTTCACTCAAGCTGTTTTCTGCTAGCATAGTAGGATATGATAACACAACTATGAAATTCACACACTATTGTTCAGGGATCAGATTCATCTTCAGTGGCAGAATAAATTTTTTGTACAGTAACTGAAGTCACATACAAAGTGATAACGGTTAAACTGTACAAAACATGAATTTGGGAATTTTTATCCACAATTCTGATTCCGATGTACATGTTATTCAAAAATTGGGTGAGAGGAAAAAAAATGAAACAAACTTTGTCAGTTAAATTGAACAAAACTTGTTTAACCAAATTCCTGCTGCCTAAATCTACCATTTAAGATGCCTGAAGATTACAACCACAACAAACTTCAGGTCATGAAAGTTAGACAAGAAATTAGCTAAATAATCATTCATTATTTCTTTCTTTGTTTTTTTTGCTGATGGTCATTGCATATCTGATGAAATCTGTAACATGGTAAAAATTTCAAATTTTAAATTTATGATTAGTGTTTGTTTTGAAGAGTATAAATATGGTGAGATCTAATAATTTCAATAGATTTATTGAACACCGGGCACCATTCTATGCGATTTGATGCAAAACTCTTGTACTGGTCCATTGAACATTGATTGATTTATTGATTTTTTCTTTCTAGTTATCTATTGATTACAGTTCTGCTTGCTTAAAAAAGGTGTTAAATTTTTATGCATTTTTATAGCTGTATTTGAATTGTATATTAGTGGTGGTAATGCTACTACATTTAACAATCCTGAATTTGATTTAGTTTTCTTTATTTTAAGTTTTGTGTTCTTCATAAACCTTTCACTTCAACTAAACTAAAAGATTGCTTTGTTATTACAAGAAGAAACATTTTTCTTTCAGATATTTGAAAATTCTATTTATTTTTTCCCCAGATAAATATGAATAAAGTTCAATCATTTATATTTTATTTCAGTATCAGAAAGCTTTCTCCTTATCCACAGTTTTGCAGCTATTGCCATATACAGTTGTCCATCTGATCTGCAATTTTGTTTTCTCGGTTTCTGTTTCCATGGTCAACTCTAGAGATAAGTAACTCATAATTTGTAAAGAACAATGATCCTAAAGGGAAAAAGAAAATTCACAAAAAACTGAAAAATTGAAATTTATCTTTACATAAAGAAACTTATAATTTCACTATTTTTCATCTTGTTGAATTAAAGGAATCACTTCATATTGGGTTCCTGCTGAAAATATAACAAATGCAGTATTTTACAAATTGAGGAAAAATTATATTGAAAATACAGTGGAACCTCACTTCATGAATTTAATTTGTTCCTGAAGCCCATTCGTAACCTGAAATGTTTGCAAACCAAAAATATTTTTCCAATAGGAATCAATTTAAAATGGATTAATCCATTCCTGGTACCAAGATGATTGCTTATTTAAACTTTAACAACAGTACTTTGTGCACAAGTTTATATACAAAACTAATGAAAATCATTAAATGTAAGAAATAAATAAATAAATCCAAAACTAAACAAATAAAATATAGACAAACACTTTAATTTTACTGTACCTGTAAGTAGGAGAGTTGATAGCATAAGGTGAAGGAAAGAGATGTTATTGTTTGGAAAAGGGAAGGAAAGATATAATTGTCTCTTTATTTATAAGAATAGTATAGATTGTTGGTTTTGCCATATGAAACTGAGTAGAAAGAGAGAATCTCATCAACAAATGTTTTTCTCTTAACTTTTCTTTTTCCTTTACCAGTATCACTGCTAGATTTATTTAGAGCCATGGCTGAGGACTAATGAAGAAAAAAAAAGGCACAGTACAATAAAATTAGTAAAGAAAAGCACAGCACAACAGACGAATGTATACAACACAGTGGTCAACAAAGAAATGATTCTGTGTGGGTTAACTCAGATCTACAATGTTGTTTGTGAACCAAGATTTTGTTTGATAACCGAGGCATTTTCATCTCAAATATTCTGTTTGAAAACCAATTTGTTCAACATGTGAGAATAGTGGTAGAAGTGTCACTTAGCTGAACATCAAAGAAACTGAATAAATGAGAAGGTAAATTTTTATGGACAAGGACTAAAGCATTGTGAGTAATAAATGCTCATATAATGGATGGGTTGAGTAGATCACTTATGTGGCAGGAATTGTGCTATTCTTCATTCTTCTTCACTTTATTTAGACCACATAGATTTCAATGCAGCAGTTTCACATCTATGAAAACATTCTTGATAATTATTGTTGCTTAAAATATTTTTATATTAATTTGGCAAAAACTTGGGTATTTTTCACGATGACTATGGTACTGTTTGTTGATTTTATTCAAGTAGTGTTACTTTTCATGATAGTATTCAAACAACAGTCTGAACATTTTTGCATTTTGTATCAATTTAGCCCAAAACAGTAATGAATTAATTTTTAGGCATTGAGAGTTACTTCCCTTGGCTTCCTAATGGCACGCGTCTCGCTAAAGGGGAAACAACTCTCAAGACATTACTTTAAGTGTAACAGTCTAGAAAACTAAAAGTCAAACGTTAAACAGACAGCAAAATATCCATTTTATTCGGATTTAAGGTTAGTTCATTATGGAACTGTGGCTGAAGAGAAAAATAAAGATAACATTATCTGCCTTTGTTTGTCACCAAGAGGGAGCGTTCATTTTTACGCCATCTTGAAAAATTCAGTAACCACAAGAAAAAAGAGAATCTTTGTCACTGAGGATTAACCACCACTAATGATTTTTGCTGGTTAGTTGCTCAATTGCTGAGAGTGACAAGTGGAAGAGAAGAGCCTTAGTTATTTAAACTACAAGCAATTTTGGCTCATAGAGAGAGGAAGAATGACAGGAAATATAAAATTAAGCAATGAGATGAAGAAATGGTTTTGTGGTGAAGATGTTATTGCCTGGCTCAGTAAACTCAAACTAGTGACAAAGCTTCAAGAAATCAGATATTACATGTTTTATACCACTCTACCTTGAAAGTTATGCCCTTGCATTATAACTTAAGATGACAAGAAGGACAGTGTAATACAGATATCATAGAGCAGTGATTGGCTGTAGCATATGCCAAATTGAGCAGTGTAGTATGGAGTGGTGAATCAATTGATATGTATACCAACAGTATCAGGATAGCAGGATTTAATGGAAGGGTCCTTGAAACGATTGTGAAAATGGCCTTTATAAATGGGTTTGCAAATCACATCTCTATAGCTCTGTAACAGCTACCTGGTGTACACATTATGGAGTTGTGTGAACTGATAACTTGTACCAGTATTTTGGCCATACAGAAGAAGCATGTGCAAGGGGCAGCAGTCGCCTTAGGGAGAAACAGCAGACAGCCTCAGATTGCAAAAAAGGAAGAGAAAGGACTGAAGAGGTGAAATGTAAAAATGTTTCAGATGCCAGAGACCCCATATGGTGACAGACTGTAGAGAAGAGAAGTCAGATATTACCTGCTATCAGTGTGGACAAGCGGGCTACATAATAAGATACTTTCCTCAGGGAAATGAGCTATGCTGGTGGCTACCCCCTCTACCCAATAAAGGTGCCCACAGCTGCATTACCATAGGTAGAGCTGACCATAAATGGCCAAAGTGCAAAAGCTCTTGCTGACATTGGATGTACCTCACCACTGATCACCAAGAATATGGTTGATACATGGAATGGGGCCAGCAGCATTAAAGCAAAGAGAGGTACAGTGTAACAGAAACTGTGAGTACGTGGAACAGAATTAACAATCCAGGTGATTATACTAGACCGAATTGTTGCAAGTATCAATGTGATGTTAGGGATGAATGCTATTAATCAGCTGGTGATGGGGAGCATTACAGTAAATGAGGAGACTGTAGAGCAGGGGTTGGGCCAGATCGTGTTATAATGACGGGTCGTGGGCCGGACGAAGGCCATTAATGAAAAATTAAGGAAAATTACATATGCAGACCCCCTGTTAACCTAAATATTTAAAACCATAATGAAAATAAACGTTGAGAAGTCAGAAAAACAAAAGAAAATCTAAAATTAAAAAACACCTAACAAAAATTAATTTTCCTCAAAGAAATGTCAAAATACTTCAAAGTGAAAAAAATCAACCGAAGTGAAATGGATGAAATTATGACGTGTAGGTTTGAAACTGTTATTGAAAATTGTTCCACAAATGAACCACACACACACACATCAAACAAAAACGAAGCACATATACACATACTTATGCGTACAAATAGTTGCAACCATATACACTTACGTACGTACGCATGCGGTATCATCCACACATTCATGAGGCATGTATGTATAATGTGCGTATGTTTAACTGTCTTTAGATGTCTGCTACCTCGCTGCGATGGGGGGGTTGCTGTTGGAGGATTGAAATAGAAAGCCGACTAAGACAACATTGTCCCTTTAAAGCTGTCATTGGTTGGTCGGTCGGTCAAATCGGCTCTCAGTTTTTGTTTTATGTTTATTTTTTTTATTTTTTACGCTGAAATGGAGGTGATTGGGTTTTGATCGTGTATTTTCAGTCATAGTATTCAAATTCGGTCATTGGTAATCAGGCTTGCGGGCCAGTCAAAATGCCTTCGTGGGCCGGATCCGGCCTGTTGGCCGTAGGTTACCGACCCTTGCTGTAGAGTTTGGCAAACTATACTATGCTACAAATGTGTGTGCAGAGAAGGGTGCCATTGTGGCAACAAATACTGTTATGGGCAAAAAATGTATGATTGAGTAAAAAGACTTCTTTGTAACTTTGGTAATAGTAGGTTGGTGCAAAAACAATGTCGTTTTCTCACATAGTAACATATGTGAGAAAACGACATTATTTTTGCACCAACCTAATAGTTGGACAGTTGAGTCGGCCTGGTAGGGAAATCAGCCATTGCTAAAAAACACTGTGGGCTTTTACAATCAATAGCAAGGAGACATAAGCAGAATTCAAAAAGTGGGTGGAACACTGGACTGAGGTAAAGCAGAGAGAGATAGCAGTGGTTCAACATACAAAGAAATAAGTTTGGCCGGTGCTGGATTACTGGGAATTAAATGAATATATAGCTTGTCACACAAGAAGTGAGACAACAGATATGTGCACGGATACCATACATGATTGGAGGCAAATAGCTTTAATGATTGTTGATTTAAAAATCTGCAAACAGGGTTTGTACAGGGCCTGGAAACCTTGAAAAGTCATGGAAAAACAGCAATTGCCCAAAAGCTCCAGGAATTTTCTAAACTAGGCTACCCACATACTTTTTCTCAATTTATGAAAGTCAAAATGCAAAATCCCAGGAATTGGGCTTTTTTACAAGTTAAAAATGTCCTTTAAAATGTTTTTTTAGTTGACAGTAATATTTGGCAATTATTGCAAATGGTGGTTTGTTTTCTTGATTAAAACGAGTTCATGACCTTGTAGCTACTTCTGTATTTTCTCATCTAGATGACAAGAAAGAAAATGGAGCTGATACCCTCACTCAACAAGAAAAGAGGAAAAGCAATTGATAAAAGGCACCAGAGACAAATAAACATCTTTGTCAAAGACAAATTAATTAACACTCATTGAATTCGTAGTTGAAAGGAAAATAAATTATTTTACAGTAATAAAATACATTTTAGTAGAATCTCAGAAAATTTATCAATGTTTTTTATAATTTGAACAATAGAAGAAATTTTATTCACATGTCAGTTTCAAAAGTAGAATGGCCTTTTGATCTAGTCAGTGGTGGATGAGTTCATGCTGGAAAAAGATACTTTATGTGTCCCGTGTCAATGTGTAAACTCAGTTATGTGCTATGTGTGATACATGCTTAGGCGATCATGTATCTTTTGATACATGACTGACAAGGCTGATTTTTTTCCCCAGCAGTAGGTTGCCATTTCTTTCTGCAGTAGACCAGTTGCCATCCAAGGCTATAGAACCCAATCTGTCTTGCTATTTACCCATAGCTGGGGAGAGAAGAAGAGGATTCATACCTTTCCCAAGGGTATTAGCACATAATTGAATGTAATGGATTTGACTGGAATTCGAACTCGTCTCTCCGATTCCTCAATCCGAGTTGCTATCCATTACTCCACCATGCCTCCTCATGTGTAAACTATGTTTGTCTAAATTGTTGCCAAAATTAACAAGTTTGAGAATTAAATCCGACTCAAAATGTAGATGGGAAGGATGATAGAATAGAAAATGTGTCTTAGGATAGAAAAATGCGTCTTTGAAAAAAATAAGAAGAATGTTATTTTTAAAGTTTGCAGGCTAATAATGTATCTCTATTTTTTGTTGTAAGTGTGAAAAATATGATTAAATATACTCAAACCTATTTGGCTTTTATTGCTTGGCTTTGTACTCTAATTTCAGTCTGGCAACCATGGCCTTTTACTTTTCTGTCTTTTGTGCAGAGCATATATAAACTGAAACCCTTATATGTGACAGTATTTCCATTTTCAGTGTAGATGGGGGAAAGGTCAATGATGCTTGGTTACTAAAAAAAAAAAAAAGAAGAATATTAGTGCTGTTTATCACCATCCAAAGCTGATAACCTTTCTAAGGAACTGACAGACTGTTGTGCCACTGTGGGGAAAAAAGCTACATTATTCAGTTATCAATGGCTGAGTCAAATGTCAATTCGGCCACTTATGACAGATTGGCAGCAGATTTAGAAAAGGAGACAAAAATCAAAATGTTTAATATTGGAACCTGCGGTTTACATACAATATATAATGCACTTAGGACTGGGATTGCTGCAACCAAGTGGGACTTGGCGGTATCAATGCAGTTTTCTAGCTGTTCAAGGACACCCCTATCAGACGAGAAGACAGGTTACAAGAAGTTCCCCAAACAGTTTTGTAGCCATAGATGGTGATGTAATGAATATGCATACATCTGGGTTCCCCCTCACAGTAATATGATTGGCTGGTGTCAGCCATAAATACAGACTGATGTGGAGGTACTGGCTGCCTATTGCCTATGACTACGATGAGGACCAGTCCATTATGGTTACCAGCTAGATTGTTCTACTCTGTTACAGTAGTCCAAAACCACTTTGCTACTTTGAACAAATATATCCCTTTCCGGGACATATCAGATGGCTAGAAAATGTACAAACATGTGAATGACTCTAAATTTGGGAACTTAATTAAAATAACATAAAAATGTCCTCAGACCAAGTCCTTTGCTGTGCTACTGTCAAATGTGAATGTTTTATTTCTATTGAAACTGCAGATTTTTGTCTGTTTAAAAAGACGTTGAACTATTTCTGATAAAATATCAGAATGATAAGCCATTACTTCCTTTCCTTGCAGATTATCTTTTTAGCATGATCATGAAACTTAAGATTTGTGAAGGAAGAGCACACTAAAAAGATAATTGAATTTTCCAAACTGAATGAATTTGTAAGGCACAAAGATCAAGTATGGTAGAATTTATCCAAAAAAGGAAAAGTGTCATCAAAAGATCATATGTACATGTAGAATTGCAATAAAGACAACGTTTGTAGAAGTCAAGTGACTTACCTGCCAACATGGCTGCCTCCTTCTATTTCCTTGTAAAATATCACCATCATTGAGAAACTTCAGGCAAAGTCTTCCTTTAGATACCCTATTGTAAGGTCACTTGCATGGATGAACCCTGGATATCCATTTGTGAAAAAAATCTGCCACAGAATTCAGTCTAAAAAGATGTCTTTCCCATATGATGAACAGAAAACAAGTCAATAAGTCTGATTGTGATAACATCACCATTCAATACAAAGAGTTTGAGGAGGAAGCTGCTGGAAATATTGCTTTCAAGAATTTTAGCAAGCATGAAGACCACCTGGACATTTTGTTCTAATCTTTGTCCTGCAACAAAGAATATCAAAAACTGTGGAAAGATGTTTGCAAATTACTGGTACGTTTTTATGGACAGACCTCAGTCAGTAGAAAAATTTCCACTGACAGTATAAAACAGCAGACTCTGGTAGCACAGCACATTATCACAGAATATTTGGCCACAGTTGAAGGGGCTTGGAATGTTCCCATGACTAAGGCTCTTCTCTGCAGTACTTCCAATGCCAGAACAGCTTACAACCAATACCTTGAGGCTGAGAAGGAACAAAGGCAGGAAGAAGCAGCTGAATAAAAACATAAATCCATGCTTATGGAAATTGAAGAACTGAAGACCAAAAAACACAAGCTAGAAAGTCGCATACAAGATTTGCTCAAGTCAGCTAACAGCTATGCAGAGAAATCTTAGAAGACTTCGAACTTCACAAAATCCAATGCTATACAACGATTTGCAGAGGACATATACATAGAGATATCAAAATTGGAAGGAGCTGAATGCTAAACTAAATGAATTGAAAGTGTTAACATCATTGTGTTCTGTGCCATGAGTAGTAGGAATAGTTAAAATATGTAGTCTTTTTTTGAAAATTTCTATACAAAATGTGTGCATGTGTCAGGTTCAGTCCTTGAAACATCTAACATAGTCCTGGAATTTTTTTTTACACAGATCTATGGGAACACTGTGCAAATCCACATCTCCAAGAAGTTGTGGAGGTATTAACTGATTCAATATAAAAGCGAAACATAATGCCTAGCCAGACTTGGATTTGATCTGAACTCTATGCCAAAAACATCAAAATGATCCTTAGCAATGATAAAATTGTGAAAAAGGCAACCAGCTCGTCTGGTGGATGAAACAACAGTTACTGCAGAAGAGGTGATAAGCAACCTGATGTAATGGAATAACCTGTCACCACCATGAGTAACTACACTATAGGTATCTGTAAGTCAACGGACTACAGAGTCTAGCTGGGATCTGTTGAGTATGACTCAGACTTACGTGAGAACTACCGACTTTCCACTAGTAGCACTCACTACTGGACTGACTTGCAATGACCTTGTGCATAAATGTTACCTTTATTCTTATTGTACTGATTTTTTTTACAATAAACCTTTACTTATCCACCTTGTTTTTCAAGTATATATTCCTATTAGCACAGAATATAACACAACAGCAACAAGTTTGGGCTGTGATGTGATGGAATAACCTACCACCCCCATGAGTGGCAGTACTATAGATGGTAACCACCTATAAGTATCTGTAGGGACAGCAGATGGGAGAGTCAAGCTGGGATCTGCGGGACTACTAGCCTTCCAATAACAGCACACACAACTGTACTAACCTGCTACGACCGTGTGCATAACTATTACTTCCTTGCTTGTTGTACTAGTTTCTACAATAAACCTGTTACTATTTATCCACCATGTTTGTCCATTCCATATTCCTATTAGCACGGAATATAACAGGCTGACAGCAAAACAGCTGGAGCTGTTAGAGGGTGATGCAGCATTGAGGCTCTAACTGAAGAAAGATGGAACAGGAAAATTGCTTTTCCAGAGAGGAAATGAAATTCCTGATGTTAAAGATGAGCTGTGAAGAGAACTGTTCTGAATATGTGGGAAGTTGGTCACTACCCTGTTGCCAGATAGCTGCAGATTGCATGTCGCTATATCAAGAGATAGTCTGGTGGAATGAGTTGGGAAGATAAGGTCAGTAGAGAGACTGTTAACATGATGAAGGAGCATGTTGCAGAGACTCCTGTGAGAGGCAGTTGCCCAAGTAGGAGAAAAGGAGTGGTATGGTGCGATACCAACAGTCTAGAAATCAGTGTCATCTTAAAAGTTGGAGGTGTCACTGCAGGAGATGCTGCCTGGTTAGGAAATGTGGCTGAACAGGAAGCAGTTATCAAAGGTATCAATTTGGCCTTGAAGTGGTGATCATAAGAGATTGAGGTGAAGACCAACTGTCACTGTGGCTTCTTGGATCAAATCTGAACTTAGAGAGAAAAGAGTGTGAAGGAAAGGAGCTGAAGAAATGCTCAAAGCATTGGCTAGAGATGTTTAGGGAACCGATCAAAAAGTTTGATCTTCAGGTGAGGATCAGAGATGAACAGGGCAGACATAACTATGAGGGTGAAGCAAAAAATGGCTGAAGATGCATGCCAAGCATGTAAATACAATTGCTAATGTATGCTGTCCAGGAAATGAGGAATTTAAAAAATTGCATGTTGTGCACCATTTGGGAGTGTAGAGAACCCTGTTCTGGCCAGGAAGGTGGATCCCATGTCACTAGAGATGGTGTCAAGTGTCTGGTAGAAAGATTTGAATGGTGTCAGTCAATAGACTCAGCTCCAAGTAGACAACATTGGTAATATTCATGTGGAAGAAAATTGGCACCAGTTAACTGTTGATTTAACCAATTTGTTATATTCCAAGCTAAGGGAATAAATACTTAACACCAGGTGGGTAATAGAAGAAAGGTTTATTGTACACAACCAGTACAATATGAAATATGGTACAGTTATACACACAGGTCAGTCTAGTAGTGAGTGCCACTAATTGGAAGGTCAGATGTCCTTGCTCTTCACACTCTCATTCTTCCTCCAGTCTCTTGTGGATAGATGGCTTTATAGGTACTTACTACCTATAGTGTGATCATTCATGGGGGTGACTGGTTATTCCATTATATCACCATTATTGATAGAAGCTGTATTTGTATAGAAGTCTTTTTTAGCAAAAAAAAAAAAAAAAACTCCTTCCAGTGAATTTAAATTAGTTTTGATAAAGCAAGTATTTTGCTTATTGGAAATATTAAATTTAATTTATTATCTTGAAATTAAAACTAAAATAAAAGAAAGATTATTCATTTAAAAAAAATCATAAACAGTTAAGCATTGCAAATTTCTGGAGATAATTTTTATTTTAATTATTAAAAAAAAATTTTCTACATTAAATTTAAGTAAAACAATTTTTATTATAATTAAAATTTAAATTATTCTTTAATCTTAATACTAATAGTTAATAAGCTATAATATATATAAAATATTGTTTGAACATTTTTTTAACGATGTTCAGTAAATTTTGTCACGTACATTTTTCTTTTTCTTCAATACAATAATTGTGAACACTCGGTGGTGAAAACGATTCACAATTAATTATAAAAGGAGAAAATTAAATTCAGATGAAAATGAAATAAAGCAAACGTTAAGTTTAAAATTATCAGGCTGCTTTTCAAACGGTTTTTAATTAATTTAAGTTTAATTCTCACAAAAGAGAAAAACTTAAAAAGTAAGTGAACTAAAAAAAATACATTTTTTATGAAGTAGGTGTTAAAAAAAACACTTAAAAAATTTGAAAGGAAGTTTCAAAATGACATATAGATAAAATAATAAAAAAGAACTTCAAATGGAAATTGAATACAAAAATAAAAATTAATTTTTAGTTAGTAAACAATTGACATTATTTACATTCAGACTATTGTCCCGATCTTTGTTATTGTTTTATCACAATACTAAAATAAGAACTGGACAAGATATCCTGAGATATGGTCAGTGGAATAAGAGCAGTCCCCCCATATTAAATGAACAATTCAATTCAGAATTCTCTGTAGGTTACCTGATGAAGGCTGAGATGAGTATTATTGTCCAAATATAAAGAGTGTAGGTACAGGCACAGACTTTCTAAAAAAAAAAAAAAAAACCTGAAAAGTGCATTTTAAATAACTTCTTTAGACATAAATTTCAGTTCTATTTGAAAGGTAATGGCTTTAAAAGCTAATTTGAATTAAAAGAAAAATTAATTTCCTTTTATAAATAAACTTTTTAGGTATTTTTATCAGGTCATCCCATAAGTTCTGTCCAAATTTTGAATAAAGAAAACAAGTGACCAAATGTTACATTTAATTACAGATTCAATCAACAATGTATTTTTCCTGATTATCTATGACTTCCTTCCATCTATTAATAAGTTTACTAATTCCATTACTGTAAAAGTCTTTTGGCTTTGATTCAAAGAACTAACAAATGTCAGTTTTAACATCTTCCTGTGTTACAAAAGCTGTTTCTTCCAAATGATTCTGTAAGCAACAAAACAAATGGTAGTCTGAAGGAGCATGATCGGGAGAATAAGGTGGATGAGAAATTTTCGCCCAACAAAGTTCTTCGATCTTTTGTGATGTGATTCTTGCTGTGTGGGGTCGCGCATTGTCCTGATGAAACATCACCTCTTTTTGATTCACTAAAGCAGGTGTTTTTTTCCTCAATGCTTGGTTCAAATGCTCTAATTGCTGACAGTATATTTGAGCATTAATTGTTGCATTAGGTGGTAAGAATTCGAAGTGGATTATTCCTTGGCAATCCCACCAGATCAAAAGAAGAACCTTTTGCCCATGAAGTAACCTTCTCGGCTGTGGTTGGGGTCCTTCCCCTTTATCAAGCCACTGTCTACGACACTTAACATTTCAATAAAGGATCCATTTTTTGTTACCAGTCACAAGTCTATCCAAAAAAGGTGAAACAAGTTGGCGAGAATGGAGAGAAGAGCAGATGTCAACTTGGGATTTGAGGTTGTTTTCAGACAATTCATGAGGCATCCATTTTCCAAGTTTAGGAACTTTTCCAAGTTGTTGAAGATGATGATGAACAAGAACCACTGCCAATTCCTCAACTGATAAAGCAGGATTTTCTTCAAGGGCTGCTTCAAGAAGCTTTTCATCAAACTCAACAGGACGTCCGGTTCGATCTTCATCTTCAAGGGTGAAATCCCCACCTCTGAATTTTGCAAACCATCTTCTGCAAGTTCTTTCATTCACACATTCCTCTCCATAAACTGAGTGAATGTTTCTAGCCGCTTTGGCTGCTGAGTTTCCTTTCTTGAACTCATAAAGCATTATGTGCCTCAAATGATTCTTGGGTACTTCCATGTTAGCAGGGTTTTAATCAAACAAAATTTAATTTTATTGTTCTCTGAAATAAAATTTGATCAGTTTAAATGCATTTAAACATAAAAATAATGTTCAGCTCCATTAGACATTATAAAATACTCTTTAAATTTTGTTCATTTTAACAAAAAGTTAAAATTTGGACAGAACTTATGGTATGACCTGATAAAACATTGATATTTTTGAATTGGGTGGGGTGGCCCTGATAAGGGATGTTTTTGCATTCTCAGTCTTGCAAGGAAGGAACCTCTTCCATGGACTGTTATAATATACAATAATTTTTATTTATAATATAATTTTTTTTATAATTCTAATAATCTTTTGCGTTCGATTTCAACTTTCTAAATTGATTGTAAGCTGTTTTTTACAGACATTAAATTTTGTCTTTGATTTTTGTGCAAAGTATAAAAAATCAGTTTTTTCAATTTTTCACCTTCAACGTTGTAATTTTTTCCAGCCAATTTGGACTTAAAACCAGCACTGAAGAATTATCTATCAAACAAAAAAATTTCATCAAAATTGGATGAAAACTGTGGAAACACAAACAACATCTGATCACACACATTTTGAGAATCATATATATATCTATTTTGTGTATTTAGGCAGCAAATTCTCTTTTAGGCATGTCTGATTGAATAAATTACAAACATTATATCTTCTAATTTTTATACTCATTAATAATCTTTCATGTATTGATGTTAAAGGATGAGAGAAATGTGCTATAGCTGTTTAAATTTCCAAGTCCAGCCAAAGTAGCTGAGGGTTCCCCTCTGTAAATACATGCAGGGTCACCTACCCATGTGTGACATGGCACTACAGATACCCTGATATTATGCAACTGTTGATTGGAGTAGCCTCTCTAAGTGCTACCAAAGAGTTTGGGTCCTCAGTAACCGGTCAGAAGCAGCGGCCAACAAACTGCCAACCTGGTACCCTCACAATGGAAAGTCACAGCCACTGGCCAGTCTTATCACCAAAAAGTAGAGAGAGTTAAATCATTGTGGTCTTGGTAGAAGAAAGACAGAGAAGCAGTAAACTATATCCTGATCAGGAAACAAGGAATGAACCTCTACTCCTGTTCAATAAACATGGAAGTAATGTGAGCCAGACAATAGGTGAGCCTATGTACAAGTATTAATCTGTAGAAAAAAAAAAACAAAACAAAAATACCCCAAAACACACACATAAAATACAAAAGAGTGCATATTAAGTTATGATTTAGTATAAATTCTGATGTCTACTTCCAACTCAAAAAAAGTAATCAGGATGGTAAAACTGTAGGGGTGCTGTAAGGATTGTTGGCTAGGGTCACTGTGAATATAATCAAGAAGGAAAGCTGTGTTCTTGTAAACAACACCCCACATGAATTATGCACAACATACACGAGAGAAAAATAATCAAGCTCAGTGAACATTAATAAAATATTGTATTAACAATGATATACACAAAATCAACAATAAGTATAAAGAAAGTTGCTTCCCTTTTTCCGTAATAAAAAGGGTAAGTTTAGCTAATTAATGTTGAGTACAACGTTGAATGTTATTTAACTACAAGTTCAATTGAAGTCTTAGCTAAATAAAGAATAATTCCACAGTGTGTTACCAGTGTAGAAAAATGTAATATTCATGAGTGATATCAATAGGAATTAGTATGATTACTCGAATGAGTAATAATTAAGAATTAAAATGTCACAAGAATATGCACTGTGCCGTATTTTCCAAGAATTGAACTGCTACTGGCTGTTGGCTAACAGCGAGAAGGTTTTTATAGTTACTCATCGGCTCCAAAAATATAGAAAGATACTAAAATACGTGATTGGTCAGGAAATGGACCAATCTGTGATTTTAGAGAAAAATTCAAATTACGTGCAATTGCAAAATTGTCATATAATAAGTATCATATATTTATGAACCAATGACATTAAAGAAAGCGGAGGTGTGGCAACATGTAAGTGATCACCACAAAACTTAGTTCATGCTTGTCACATCAGTTTCTCAGCATTGATAAGCAACAGTAGATGAGCATTTTCTAAATTAACCAAGTTTGGTAAGAAATTTAATAATAGCAATGGGGAGAACAAAATACACATGACACAATGAAGGATAGGTTAAAACATCACAAACAAAAGCAACAAAAAAAAAAAAAAAAAAAAAAAAATCCAGACATTAAATATCTACAACAAGATGGCACAAGGCAATGTAACTTATATATAACGGACTCTACAAATGATTCATTCCAATCTTTAAGTTTGAATTTTTTATGGACAGTGCAGACGATGGACTTATTTTCAATGGTGGTTTGGTGAAAAATATAAACTGATATACAATGTTAGTCTTTTCCAAAACACTAGTTGACAGAGAAGAGTTATTGCATATAATTAAGTTGCTTGTGTTAAGTTCAGTATAGTATATAATCAGTTACATTTTATTACTGGGGTCATTTTTTAAAATGCATTTGAGTTGACTAACATTTAACACCATTTTGCAATTTACCATCTCTGGTTATCTCCCCTTGCATTGTCAATGCTTGTTTCCATAACGTCTTCACTACAATGGTTAAAATTATAGCAGAGCGCATTTGCACATGTTTTCAAAATTCATCATCACAATGATTACAATTTACATTAAGTTTGTCTTCGCAATTCACCCCTGAAGATGATCTTGGAGGAGATCGTAAGTAGTTAGGTTAACAAAAAATACGGATCTATCTTGAGATGAATTTCAACTTAACACCAGGAAGATAATTAGAGAACTAGAAAGGATTATTATAAAAATAAATGGACATATTATTTAATGAAACATGCTTGAATGAAGATATATTGCCTAAATACACATACACATACACATACACACATATAGACAAAAAGGAAAAACTTAGCTGATGTATCTTAGCCAACAAGTATTTATTCACAGAAATAAAGACTTTAGTTTTTCAGAATCTTTTAAATTAAGAACAGTGATAAATATAATTTAGGCTAACTAAGTCAAGGTAAATTATGGAGGATTCTAAATGATGTAATTTAATTTGTCTAATAAACAAAAGTGAGTAAATATTATTATCGATTTTTTTTCTTTCATGGTGTAATATTACTTTACTTTGAGAAATTAAGTCATGTATTAGGTTGTCCCAAAAGTTCGTAAACACTTGCAAAAAATTGAAATTTTACTCGCCAAGTAATAACAAAAACAACAAAAATTATTCCTCAAAATAAAGACCATCATTTTCCAAGGCTTTCTACCATCGATCTGCAAGCTTTTGGATCTGGTGAAAGTACCATTCAGCCAGCTTCGAATCAAAGAATTCTTGACACGCTTCCTCGACTTCATCAAACGAGTCAAATCAGAGGCCCTTCAGGAAGTGTTGCATTGAGCGGAAAAGGCCGTAATCTGATGGAGCACAGTCAGGACTGTAGGCTGGATGTGGCAGAACCTCAACGCCGTCCAGCTCTTCAAACTTGTCTTTGGTCTTCCTGGCGGTGTGTGGCTTGGCATTGTCCTGCTGTATCAAAGAGCGCTTTCAGTTGATCAGAGCCAGGTACTTTTGCTTCAACTTTTCATAGACCCACTCCAGTTGCTGACAGTAAAGTTCGGTACTGATGGCACGACGATTCGGAACCAACTCAAAATGCACGATTCCTTCAAAGTTCCACCAAACACACAACATGACTTTCTTGCCGAATCAATCTTGTTTTGGAACCGACGGTGTCTCTTGCCCTTTCTGAACCCATCGCTTGTCTTGATTGTGCTGGACCAGATAGACACATTTCTCGTCCGATGTCACAATGCGCTTCCAAAAATGTTCGTCCAATTCAATTTTTCGCAAGTGTTTACAAACTTTAGGGACAACCTGATATTATATATTTTAAATAATAGGTTTTGAATTTAACTGTTAATTTTATAGTCATATATGTTGGCTTGTGAAGGGAGTATTTCTTTTAGGAAAGGAGATATTTGAAAAAATCTGGGGTGCAGATTTATATTTTGGTAAGATTCAGTACAAGTACTCTCAAGTATTTTCCCTTTAGAGAGAGAGAGAGAGAGAGAGAGCATAACTGGGGAAATTTGAATGACTTCAGCTAGAATGTCTCCATAGCTTAAGCAGGAAGAAAGATATTTGAATGATAAATAGCAAATGAAATAAAGGTGACAGAAATATTTGAAAAATTAACCATAATTGCCAATGCTTTATCTACTAATTTCAAAAGAATGTTACAACTTATGTATGTAAATTTTTGTAAAAGTGAAAAATGTAACAAAAGAGACAAGAATTTCTAAAAGGGGATTCTGTCACACGTGTAAAAAAAAAAAAAAAAAAAAAAAAAAAATTTAAATTTAAGAGTTTCACTGCTGCATTGTTATAGCATTGTTGCCTGGCTGTGCTGGCCCATTTTTAGAAAAATAGGTAATTGCGATTTACTTAAAAATCATTATGAAAAATCCTCTGTCTGGTAGGACCAACATTTCATGGTGTCTTGTTGATTGGTTGTTTTTGTTTAACAGCATATCAACCTCTATGGGTTATTTAGTGCCCAAATCTTAATATTTTGAATGCAATTGTATGCCTTCAATTAGAGATAAAATGTATTGTTGGTCATTTTGCTTTAAATGTGTATTTTTGATAATTTTACTATAAATAGGTATTGTTGGTTGGTTGATTTTGTTTAGTGGCATATCAATATCTATAAGTTATTTAATGCCAAATTCTAAATATTTTGTACAATTTTATACTTTCAGAGTAAAGGTATCTTTTTTAGATATATAGTTTGTTGATTATAAAATGTATGTTGGTGATTTTACTGTAACAATGTATATTTTTTTTTAATGTTGCATTGATTGTTATTTTGCTATAAAAATGTATTGTTGCTTATTTTATTATAAAAATGTACAGTTGATTTTTGTTTGGGGGTTCACTATTTGCCCATAGCTAGGACCTTGACAGGTGCTACAACCCTATGGTAGACCTGGGAAAACAGCAGTTAAGAGGAGGTTCTATGCTCCTCAAAACCTCCATTCTCTCAACCCTTGGCCTTGCTGCCAGACGTAGTTTATTATCATACCCAGGACAAATGGTGTCTTGTAAACACATATTATACATCAACATCCAGGATTGTATGTTTCTAGTGAAGATCTATAGTAGAACCATTAATAAACTGTAAAAGATTTTATTCATAAAGTATACATTTTTTTTAATTATCTGCAGTTATCAGTAAACTGATCTCTGACTCATTTCTGTTCCAAAGCCTTATCACAAATTCCTGCAATAAATTTGCCATAAATCATTAGGAAATATTTTTTTTATGATTGAAAACAATCACTCGTTTTAGTAATAAAATCACTTACAATGATTTTAAAAATAAAAAGCTATAAAAAATAGAATGGCCAAGCTATGGCTTTTAAACCACATACAGCTTTTTTACATTTAATATAAGCAAATACATTGGCATGTTTATTTCTTTTCTTTTTTTTTAAATAATACCTGTGACAATCTGTCATAAAAATGTCTGACACTTTTCTTCTCCATATCTGATTAAAATATCTCTTACTCTATTGATTTGCTTATTTGTATAATTTTTTTTTTAATTTATTTTTTCCTTCAATGTATTTTTAAACAATCACTTGTTTAAATTTCATGGATAGAAATGTGAGTCATGTTTTTATTCTGAAAGTGAAAATTGAATTAAAACAGTTTTTTATTGTGAAAACTTGTCAAATATATAAATAAATGGTTTGGTGCTACAATTTAAAGCATTTGTATAACACAAGGAAATAAATAAAATTATAACACTTAACTAATAGGAGTAGATATGTTCAACTATTACTTGGTTCACACCCCTTTCCTGTCTTTTGAACAGGAGTAGAGGTTTATCCTTTGTTTCCTGTTTAGGATTTGGTTTCTGATTCCTTCTCTTAAAGTCTTTCACTTTCAGTAACCTCTGGTGTCTTAATGGCATTAGCACCTTGCTTTGGGTGAAATTATTAAAAGAAATTTGCAAAAGGTATTTGCTTAGATCAGTCATTCCCTAATGGTGCAGCACACCTCAGTGGAAGAGGATAGCAGGTGAGGCAGAATGATTTAAAAATAAAGATTTAGAAACAGTTTTAAAAAATTCATATGCCAAAAATAAATATTATTTCAAAATTTAAAATGTTATTGTGGATTACTTGTAATTGCATGCATGAGTCCCAGTATAAATAGTTATAAATAATTATTGACCTATTTTATCAATATATGTTTACATTATATCAAGTGTTAAGAATATAGTAACGAGGGTCTGCAAATTGGAGGAGAGAGTTATCACTGATAATGTTCTGACTTCGAATCTGCAGTTATCTCCCTTTAACCTTCTTTCTGTTTTTTTAAAATTTTTAAATGTAGATTTTATCATAAAAAATTTGGTGAGGTATGAGCAAATTTTAATTTCGAAAATACAGCCCAGAGAGAAAAAGTTTGGGAAACACTGGCTAAGATAAATAACTTAAAGTATTAGTCAGTGTATTTGGTGACACAATAATTGTGTTCAATCCCTGGACCAGGTAGCATGGATATACTCTGGCTCAGCTGAATTATAATAATAACTGAGCAATTAACCAAGATGAGATGTCACTAGACATAGACAGTGGAATGAAAATCTACCTCTGTAGATTAATAAAGTGTTCAGTTCAAAATTCTATGAAGTTTACTTGGATTGATAGACACTAGTTGTTGGCTGGCCACTTGTATCCACGTATGCCTGTCTTCTAGGACAGCTAGCCAATCCCTGTTGCAGATGGCCTTGTTCAGGTTTTCAACACCAACAGAGCCCATCTGTAGTTTATTCTGCAATTATGCTGAGCAGACCTTAGTTACAGTTTCTGGAGAAAGAGCACATTATCTGATATGATCAATAGTCTGAACAAGACCAGTATGCTCAAACTCTCAGTCATGATGACTTGTGACTTTGTACTAGCATAACCGTTGATGGCTCTGAAATAGTTCTATTGACTCAGTTTCCCTCACTAGGCTTGAGTCAACCCATGGTTCAGTTTTTGGTCACTTTTCAAAGGTGCCACATATTGGAATTGCCTCCCCAGGTCTATAACATCAAGAATATTATTGACCTATTTTATCATTGTGATATTATTTGCATTATATCAAGTATTAAGATTATAGTAACTATGTTCTGCAGATTGGAGGAGAGTGTAAATTGATGTAAATCAACCATGGTTAGATTCAAACCTGGGTTTCCTGTTTTGGAATTGTAGATGAGGTCATTAGTAAATACTAATGAGGTATATAATAATTTCTCCTCCCAGATATTCAAACAAAGATACATATCATTAAAGATATTTCATAGTTTTCTTTTTTCAACTGAAGAAGAGTTTATTTTTGACAGTCTATTTTTATGTTCATGAAAATGTAAATTTTCATATTTTTCCAATGTCAATATTTTAATACAGTTATATAATTTAAATAACATTTTCATAACAAAATATGCATATTACTAAAAATGTAAAAACTCTTCTTGCATCTTTCAAACATTTTTTTTATATCAAAATTCACCCAATACAAGGCTCAAGAGACATTCAAGGTAGAGTGTTCCTGAATAAGGTGTATGATAGGAATGTAAGATGAGGAAATAGGTAGTGAAGATTATGAGTATAAGGAGGAGAGATAGCAATTAACCCTTGACCTGAAGGGGTTAAGACTGTCGAACAATCACGTGGTCAAGATAAACACTCAGTTGTGGAGCAAGCTGAGGTAAAAAGTAATTCAACCTTGAGAAAGAGAGCTATTTATAGTGCAATGGAGCATCTCATTGTGCTAAAGTGGGATAGTCCATTGCTTGGGCTGTGATTGGCTGCTGGTACCTGAGTGGAGGTATTTCTATATAAATACCAGCTTGATTCATCAGTTAGTTTGCAGGGTTTGTATTGACTGCAGCGAGGTCAGCGCCCGGCCTTCGGGCTGGGTTGCGACCGCGGCAAAGTCTAGTTTGGACCATATCAGGACATGCTAAGACAAGCTAAGACCAATTTGGACTAAAACTTGATTAAGCTTGGACATGTTATGACCAATATTTGACCAGTGACCCTATGCGGAAACGCTCGGGTTTCCCACGAAAAACGACCTTGTGTCACATCTTGACCTCGTGGGAGTCAAGTAAATACCGCAGGGTTTGTATTGACCGCAGCGAGGTCAGCGCCCGGCCTTCGGGCTGGGTTGCGACCGCGGCAAAGTCTAGTTTGGACCATATCAGGACATGCTAAGACAAGCTAAGACCAATTTGGACTAAAACTTGATTAAGCTTGGACATGTTATGACCAATATTTGACCAGTGACCCTATGCGGAAACGCTCGGGTTTCCCACGAAAAACGACCTTGTGTCACATCTTGACCTCGTGGGAGTCAAGTAAATACCGCAGGGTTTGTATTAAGTTACAACCTGCTTTATTTTTGTCTGCCAGCTGGATGCTAGCTGGGACTCTTACGCCAGTAAGTGCTGTTTATTGTCTTGTTATTCTACAAAGACTAGAGAAGCACTGAAACAGGAGTTTATTCAACAGAGTAGCAGTTCTTAAGAAAAAGCTGAGTAGAAATTCCTTCTTAAAAATGGAATACAGAGGAAATGTGGGTGATTTGACTCCATGGACATAGCAAGGTGAGTCCTACCTCTAAAGGCTTAAATTGATGGAACTGAATGGAGCTCAGCTAAACATTTACCATGGAAATAGCAATAGACTTGCAACACTGTATCTGTGGGAAAGAAGCTGAAGCTTATCATATGTGGTTCTTATGTGAAGCAAGTTTGACCCTTTCTGATTAATGAGTTGATTTTGTTTAATAAGTGTTTAATAAGTGTTTGTATTTGATGGTAGAAAAGACTCACTACCATTTACATGTAATATTATAATTTTATAAAGTGAAATAAATTACAAACTCCTGCTCACTCCAAAACCTGAAAATGCATTAGACTACCAGATATCTAATATTCACATATAAAATTCAGGAAATATAATAGTAAGTCTGATCAGTTTGATAAGGTCAAATTGGCAGCAGATATAAAAAATGACCTACACTCTGTTATTTAATGGCTTTTTAATTTTAACACCTCCAAAATAAAACTGCTGTCTATTAATTTGAGAGAACCCTTTCTGCCTTCCATTATCGTGGCTAATGCTAACCTCTAGAAGAGAAACTTGTTGCCCCTTGTTTGGCTATTGTTTTCCACTGACATAAACTCCTAGATGCCCTAATCAATGCTGAACTGTTTCATCATCTCTCATAACAGGGCCTTTTCTTAGACAAGTAATATGGCTTTCTTTTATGGAGTGGTTTCACAGTGGAGGCTTGTATTTGTACTAAGTCGTTCCTAAAATTGGTTTGACATACAAAACGTTAGGAACTTGATATAATAGGTAAGGACGCAGAGAAATCTAGTTGTGGTCACTGATACTTTAGTATACGACTAACGGTCATCCGGCATCGACTGACTGACTGACCGACCCACTGAGCGACTCCCACTACTCCTACTTATTATAGGTGGGAGAGTCTATTAACAATAGAATAGGTGTGTTCCACTATAACATCCCCCCCCTAAAACTTTACTCCGTAGGAGTAAACAGTTTTATTTATTTTTTTTTTTTTTACAGAAAATATATGAAAAAAAAAACCCCCAAAAAACCAAACAACTTCATTTTTTTAGCAACATCATAGCATATCTCCTATGTTTTGGATCCACTTTTAAATGATCAGTTGCTTTTCTTTTTCTCCTGGATCGGCATACCTCAGATAAAATCATTGCAGGCATTGTTAGATCAGACGTATTGAAAATCACCTCCATTGGCATTTTTTCCGTGGGACCTCTGTCAACCACATCTGAAGCACGTCGTCTGATCTGGTTAATGTGCCTTCTGCACGTGAATTTTTCGCCTTTCACCAAGTACATCATATTGCCAATCCACTTTTCTATTTTTTGGTACCTCCATAGCGTTACCAGAAACAACTATACGCTTTGAGCTTCTAAAGATGGAGTCACAGTTTCTGTAGGTTCTTCTTGTGGTTCTATTTGTTCAGCCTCTAGCTTTACTTCTGTTGATCTTGTGCTTCTTAACATTTTCTGTGGTGACTTCAGTTGACTTAAATCATTTAATAATACTGCATGTCCTTGGCTGCGGGGAACTTGCTCCCCAGTTTTTCTCGGTGTCGGCTTCATCTTTACTTTCTGGAGCTTGTTTTTCACATATATCGTCAGTGTTACCCACTCAACTTTTTTAAATATACTGGTTTTCTCTAATCTGTCCAATTCTTTATCTATCTGTTCAATTGAAGCAAACAGCACATTCCTTTTCTTTTTGAATACTGCCTGAGCGTTTTCTTTTGGCTGGAATTTTGCCTCCATCTTGGTACACGTTCCCAAACCTGGAGAAAAAACAGTAGGAAATGTTTCCTTAAGTTTCCTTACTAATTTTTGGGCTTCTGAGTTTAAACTTTCAACCTTGTAACAGAAAGAATTTATCGGTAGATCCCATAATTGAAATTCTCTTATCCAATTCGTACCAAGTAAGTTTGTGGTATTTTCTTTGACAAATAGTTTAGCTTTTCGCGTTTTTTTATTTAACGTGACGTTTGTAACAAATTCTCCAATAAATTGTATTTTTTCTCCTGTCACTGACCTCGCGATTTTATTTGTCTTCATTAAAGTTGGTTTCCCCAACTTCTTTCACATATGCAAATTTATGATAGATAGATCTGAGCCAGTGTCAAGTTGCATTTTTATATTTTTATTTATTTCGACGGTAACAAATTTTCTGGTTATTCCATCTTTTACTTCGTTGGACTTTAATTTTTTTATTTTATTGTCTTTATTTTTTGACCTGCAGTGCGAGCTTTTATGACCCATTCTTTTACAGTTGAAACATTTTTTATTCCTAAAATCACAATATTTGTACCAGTGAAGTTCACCGCAAGCAAAACATGGCTTCGGGAGTTTTTGCTTATTTTTTCTCTGGTATTTCACTTTTTGTTTGCTAATCCACAATTTTAGAATTCTTTTTGGTAGACTGACTTTCTTTTTTGTAGCGTATTTTCCTTACATGCGAAATGCCAGACTGTTCTATCTTTTTCAAATCTTTCTTTACACTAACATATCTTGTGCAGTCTTCTGACAACTTCTGTAATGAAATCCTTGGTTCGTTTTCTGATATCGACAGCACTAATTTTCTCAACTCTGCGTCTCTTTCCGATACCAGCCCTTGAACAAACACTAAGCACTTAAAATTGTCAGCACTTAACTCTGCTAGCTTGAATTCTTCACAATGCTTATTCACATTGGCTGCATATGTTATATAGTCTTGTTCGTCATCTTTCATTAGATTCAAACATTTCCACCTCTTGTGAAACAAAGATGTCTTTTTACTAAATAATTCACTTAATATATTTACCGCCTCGGTAAATGTCAACTTGCTAGTTTTTTTTTGTAATTTGTTATGCTCAGCAGTTCCTAACTTGCTTAAAAGAAGCCTAACCTTCTTTCCATCAGACCACGAGTGGCAGTTCTCGTTATACACGTCCATATATTTTTTATAATACTCCTCAAAAGTTATCTCTTCATCTGGACTGTACATGAATATTTCAATTGAATTCCATATTGTATCTCTGGGAAAGAATCATTTTGTAGATTTTTCTCTTTCCTCTTCTCAGTTATTTTCAGAATTTTGTTTTGAAACTCCTTATGCATCTGTTCCATTTCTCGTTGAAACTGCATTTGTCTATTAAAAGTTTCCTCCTGTGGTTGCATCTGGAATGTCTTGTTGCTCTAATATTGTCATCTGTTGTTCCGTCTGGCACTTAAAAAATTCCTGGAATATATTTTTGCATTCCTCCATCTTTGCAAAAGTTTACACAATGCTTAAATATTGTAGAGGGGGGTCCTATAAATTTGCAATTCATGTCCTATTTGAGCAAACTGTCTTATTGAGAAAAAAAAATTCTTTTCTCAGTTGAGAATACAACTGATTTTTTTCATCACTAAGTTGATGTCATGTCTTTCGAAAAACTTTGCCAATTTTTTTTTTTTTTCTTTTTAAATGTGAATCCGAGATTTTTGTCACCAAAATAATTGTGACGAGTAAATTTTTTCTTTTTACTCCATATGAGTACGAATTTCGTCACCAAATGTTGTGGCGAGCAAATTTTTTTTCTTCCACCGTATAAATCCGAATCCCTTCGCCAAATTTGTTATGGCAGGTGAATTTTTTTTTTTTTTTATCTGTATGAGTACGAATTCTCGTGGCCAAGTGTGTTATGGCGAACAAAAGTTTTTCTTCCTCCGTATGAGTTTGAATCCTCGTCATCAAGTGTGTTATGGAGTGGTTTCACAGTGGAGGCTTGTATTTGTACTAAGTCGTTCCTAAAGTAGGTTTGATGTACAAAACATTAGGAACTTGATATAATAGTTAATGACGCAGAGAAATCTAGTTGTGATCGCTGATACTTTAGTATCTGACTAACGGTCGTCCGGCATCGACTAACTGACTGACCCACTGAGCGACTCCCACTACTCCTACTTATTATAGGTGGGAGAGTCTATTAACAATAGAATAGGTGTGTTCCACTATCACACTTTCTTTTCTCCAGATCAACTGCTGATGTACTGACAACAATTGCAGAAAGAATCTATCATGATCTAGATAAAAATGGTGAAACCCGGGCTGTAGCATTGGACATCTTGAAAACTTTTGACAGAGTTTTGCATTCAGGTCTTCTCCATAAGCTGAAGAGTTATGGTATCTCTGGGCACATTTTTGAGCTGATCTAGTCATTCCTATCAAATCGTGAAATGAAAGTTATCTTGAACGGCCACTCATCTAGATCCTTTCGCACTGACATGGGTATCCCCCAGGGCTCCATCCTTAGTACTACACTGTTTTTAATATTCATTAATGATCTTCCCAATGATATCAGCTCTCAATTTGGCATCTATGATGACAACACTACAATTTACTCCTGCTTCAATAGTAAGGCTGATCAATCTGACAATATCAAAATGGCAACTGATGTACAAAACAACTTCAAGTCCGCCGTTAACTGGTGCAAAAAATGCCTTGTCAATTTTAATGCTTCCAAAACTAAACTTCTCTCCATTAATCATCTGAGAGACCCGTCTCTGCCTTTCATCAGCATGGCTGATGCTAACCTTCAGGAAAGGGACTCATTGTACCTTCTCAGGCTAATGTTCTTAGCTGACATGAAGTGGAAAGATTATATTGAATCAATTGCTAATTCTACTGCTAGGAAAGTTGGTTCACTGTGTTGTGCAAGACATTTTTTTTCATGTCTTAATCTATCTTACATATTTGTAAGCCTATCATTCATCCGTAACTTAGAAAAGTGTATGACTTGAGTTCATGTACGTAGCAGGGTGGGTCCTAGCTCTAAAGGCCTAAATTGGTAGAACTAAAGAATGGAGCTCATCTGAACACTTTTCATGTAAGTAGCAATAGACTTACAACATTGTATCTGGAGGAAATAGACTGAAGTTTATTATATGTGGTTGTTACATCAATCAAGTTTGACTGCTTCCTATTAATGAGCTGATATTGTTTAATAAGTGTTGTATTTGATTGTATAAAAGACTCACTAACATTTACATGTAATATTGCAATATTATAAAGTCAAATAAAATACAACACCAGGGGGCAATTTGATTTTTAAGGAGAGCAGTTATTAATGATTAATTTTTTTCTAGTGTGTCTGTGTGAGTATAAGTGTGCGTGCAAGTTAATACATACAGTACATATACAGTATGCATACATATAAATATTTGTGTGTATGCATGTACATGTGTAATTATGCATGTACTGTATATATATATTTATAAATATTGTAAAATTTAAAAATTAAATGTTAATACTATTACATATATGCAATCTCAACTTTTTAAGTAAAGTTAAATTAATGTCTTTTCAGACTTCCTCCACATGAATAGGAGTTCATTTTTTTGAAAAATAAGAATTTTATATTATTGGGATGGGGTGCATCAGGATTTTAGAGATGCTTAGGTGGGACATGGTCAAAAAAGGGTTGGGGACCACTGATTTAAAGAAATAATTTACTATCCATTTCTTTTTAGTCTTTCTTCTTGCAAATTTTAGAAAGACTCTCTTAAGAAAGTTATTTTTAATAATGTTCGTTATGTTTAATTTTTATCCAAGACTTTTTTACTCAGTTCTTTTTTTACACCGTGACATTTATTTTAAAACTAGCCTAGAAGCTGCCCTTTGGCCTTTCAGTGTCCTATGTACATAAAAGTTATAAGAACTTAGAAATAATAAAATTATTTTATCTTTATTTGACACCTTAATTTGGTGTAATCTTTCTTCATATACGCAACCAATCTCCTTAGTTTACATTTATTTTGCATGCAATGTTTATTTTCTTTTAAAATCACCATTCTTTATAATCCTTTCACATAAAGTCACTGTCACCTTCAAGTCCCTCCTGGTAGTCCAAATATCCAACAACTACGGCTGATCAATGAAATGATAACTTGCCTTATTCCACATTGTGATTAGTTTTGATCATAAGGCTGGCAAAGATCAAATCGTCATCGGGTATCTTCATATTATGCTTGTCTAAGTGGAAGATGCAAGAAAAAGATAACTTGAATAAAAAGATGAAGATGCAAGAAAAAGATGAATAAAAAAATAAATGTTTTTATATATGTTTCATCATTAAAATCTAGCAGTTTGCATGCGGACAGTTGTTGACCCAACCCATTTCTTAAGCTAGATGTGACACTTTTGCTGGTTTGGTTAAGTTTGGCACAAGGCTGATGTTGGAGGCATTTTTCCTGGCAGATATTCACATGAACTCATTCTCATCTGGTGTCTGGAAAAAATCTGTCTCTTGTCACTTCGATTCCTTCATATTTATTGACATTCACCCAAAACTGGTGTGGGGCATGATCCAGCTATGGAATTCAGTATTTCCCCCCCATCTTCCAACAAGAACCACTTTCTGCTGTCTAGGTTCTGAAAATTAATTATATATCCAAATTGGAAGATTCCCCCTTTTCCATGGGTAGCAGTCACAGGTAAAGATCCACCCCAATAACTTCTTCCTTCTCTTATTGGCATCTCACACCAACACTTTCCAATAGGTGTGGGCAGCTCCTCCACCTCCCTTAGTGTTTCATCTGCACCTGCCACCTTGGCCTCTCCTCAACCAATGGCCCTTGAATGCTTGGTGTAGCTCAACTCTAAGGTCATTAATCCAAAGAATTATCATTTCAAATTTGTCGCTTACACGAAATTCCACATATCAGCTTTTTGTTTTTGTTCAGAATTAGACATTGACTATATGGCTCCCTGCCAGGGTCTTTCCACAAGGAACTTTATTCCTGGATTTTTTTATTGTAGATCTTACCTGTTTCTCTACTTCTGTTTTTTGTGACAAGTACTTTTAGGGATGGATCATCAATCAATTATCAATAAATATATCACTTAAGTAATTCTCTTGGTTTCTTGCAAATTAAATTTTTTTGAAAAGAGAAATCTTCGATCTTTCTTACGATCTGACCATCACTATATTCATTTACCTTTCTTATTATTTACCAGTATTCTCTTGGTATATCCATCATTCTATTCATTAAACCTTTTTATTTACCAGTGCTCTCTCGGTATATCCATCGTTCTATCCATTAACCCTTCTCTTCATTTACCAGCACTAAATGGAGTCACACACTCTTAAAAGACATTAAGGAACTCAAATTATGTAATACTTCAAATTACATCACACTATGTGTGCTAGAAAAAGAAAAAAATCATATGAGCAATTTATCATGTCCCACTTAAGTTTAATTATGGTTTAATTAGAAGATATCAATTGCAATTCCAACAAAAAGCAAAATTAAAGTTAAAACTTTAATAAAGATCTGTTTTTAAACCTTTCACTCTGTGCAATATTTAAATTTAACTTTAAATGAGTTATTTATATAATTTTTAATCTACCTGTTACTTATGGTTGTTTATGATTTGTCGAGATTGAAAAATGGATGGACAGACTGACAAATGTGCACTATGCTTTAGCTATATAGATGCCCTTATTTGTCACATAAAGTCAATTTAATATTTTACTCCATAATATTGCTATTTATAATAACAAATATATTGATAATAAAATTTAATTTTTTATGAGTAATTTTTGTTCTTCTTTCTAAAAGAGATTAAAAAAGTATATTGAATTTTAGTTTACATTTTTTTAATTATTTCATCCCAAGCAAGGCAATAATGCCACTAAGATGGCAAGGAATTACCAAGAAAGAAAGAAAATGAGAAGACATTAGTCAGGAGACATGACAATAAACCTATCAAATGCTTTTGACATATGTAAAGCCACAGCCTGAACCAACTGTTCTTATCAAAAGCTTGATAGTTAAAATCAGTAATATCCATTAACATATCAGCAGTTGACCTAAAGAGGCAAAAGCTATATTGTTTATCTGAATGAAGGCAGTACAACATGAGATGCTTAACTAATTCAAAGTTGATTATAGCCTCTAGTACTTTGTTAAAAAGAAGTAAAACACTAACAGGGTGATAATTCAAAGGCTAAGAAAATTCACCAGAGTTCTTAAAGACAGAAGCTATAGAAGAGGATTTCCAACAAGCTGGAAAGCATGAAGCAGCTAAGCATTTGTTTCAGTGTTTACAGAGAACAGGAACCAGTTCAAGAGTACATTTCCTTAGGGTAATTACAGAGATACCATCAAGTCAGCTGTTGTAATGGAATGTCCCACACTCCCTATTACCTATGTGAACTGACTATATCAGTAGCTATATATAGGGAGCACAGGATATACATGGAGACTTGTTTCAAGAATTACTAACCTGCTACCCAATTCCCTGTCTTTCATTAGTGTATTCATCTTTACAATAAACCTTTCTTCTTTCATCTATACGCATGTTGCTGTTCCTTCACTTGAGTACCACCTTTGTCTGTTTGTAACCTCTTTAAAGATACAACATCAGCCTGCCTTGGGGAGATATACTTTGGAGATGATAGCAAAAATCATGGATGGAGTTATATGTATATCACTCAGTAGAGATTCCATTCTAGGGAGAGAATAAGGCAGAGATACTCCTGATGAGTCTAGAATCAGCAGTAGATTACAATACTTCAAATTCATTGAAAAGAGGAGGGATTGAGGATTTACTCTTGTTTAACACATTCTCACAGAACCACCAGTAATCACAAGAAACAAACTTGTGAGATGTTATATGGTATTACATTCTATTGGCAAACAGTGACTTAACCTCGTTGAAGACACACTTAATACAAAGTGGGTACAAAGTGGCATCTATTATGATCCAAACTATAATGCTGGTATAGCTGAAATAAGTGATTCCTGTGGGTTAAAGTGACTGATTAGACAAGTGTGAAACAAGGAGTAGATTGCAGTTTTATCTGGTATTTCTGTCATGACATGAAAGCTTTGATGCTGGCTTTCAACCAGGAAGAAACCTTGGTGTCACAATTTTCAATGGGAAGATTAAAAATTTCATTCCAAGAGGTGACTCAAAGAAAATTATGAAATGAATCCCAATCAGTGCATTGTTAACAAAATGATGTCCTGTATATAGGCAGTTCTTACCTAATAGACAAGTGAAATGAAATTAAATATCTACAGACACTACTGCACCATCAGAGTTGCCAAGAGAACAGAGTTGCAAAACACAAGAGTCTGGAGAGGAGATGAAGAACAGATCAAGTAAATAAGTGTGTCCATTAGAATGAGTTGGAAAATCTATTATTTGACAAAGAGATTGAGCTGTTTGAGCATATAATAGAAAGGGTTAACCAGCAACTGCTTATTAAGCCTTTGTCTACAAACTCACAAACACATTAGGCTGACCGTCATAAACTAAGTCTGTCCACACATCTCACATCACGCTATAGAAATATATTTAAAAATGAAGAAGAAAGTGATTGTCAGTGATCAGGAATTAATGAAAGGATTACTTTTAGAATAGGCATACTATATGTATAATATAAGTGCTTTGTTAATGGGTTTTACAATAAAAATGCATTGAAAATTAGAAAGAAATTGGTTGCCAGTGATCATAAATGAATGTAAGCATTACTGATAGAGTAAGGTTGTTAAGTGTATAATGCTCTTTTAATGTATGATGTGTTATAATTAGAATAGGATTGTTATGTCTGTAATGTTGTTATAATGTAATGTAATAATGTATAATGTCTTATAATTATAATAGGGTCGTTATGTCTATAATATTGTTATAATGTATCATGTGTTGTTATGTCTATAATGTTGTTTTAATGTATAATGTATGATGTGTTATAATTAGAATAGGGTTGTTATGTCTGTAATGTTATCATGTAATGTGTAATGTCTTATTATTAGAATAGGGTTATAATGTATAATGTGTTATATTTACTGTTGTTATGTCTATTGCTCATGTTTTACTCTAGAAATAACTTGCAAATTATTTTACTATATAAATATATTAAAAATTAGAAAGAAAGGTATTGTCAGTGACCAGGAATTAAAGCAAGAATTATTGATAAAATAAATATGCTAGATGTATACTGTAAATGTATTATTTATGATCTTATTACAGGAATACATTGTAAATAATTTGACAACAGAAAAGTATTTTAAATTAGAAAAGGATTGTTAGTAGTCAGGAATTAATATCAACAATTACTGACAATAGAATTATATTATTTTCAAGAGTTGGAGGTTAAAAGGAAAAAAAAATGATATTTTGTAATATGGCAACATTCAGGCAGTGATCTTGTATTTTCTTGGCTTTTTTGACATTGTAAAAAGAAAAAATCTTGTTCACGTCATTGTTGGCTGGTTGAGCAATAAAATCTTGATCATTAGTTTGACCTGAAGGAAATTGACACTTGAATGACCAGTAATATACAGGTACAAGAAATATTACCAGTTTGTCAGGAGATTGTTTTTCTAAATAGATTAGTGGGTCATTCAGGTTACAAGAACTAAGTGACCCTGCTTAAGTCTCCTGCAGTATTGCATGTATTCTACAATGCTTAATTATAATAAAAATCTAATAAAACTAATAGGACCTGTAAAAATTCTACAGTGCATCTTTGCAAATGAATGATATAATTCTTGTTTTTTATATCACAAGACATTAGTATCTAAAAAGTTCTGACTAAGAAGTGGTATTTATCTGTGCACTGAGTCCCATGTATATAATGAACCCGAGTTCAGCCTTTTCAAAAAATCCAAAGAAAGGCCTGTAATGTCACTTTTTCATTGATGCAACTTCCCTCTATTTTTTGTATAAATATTTTAATTTGTCAAAAATCTCAAGATATATGGTAGGACCATATATGACAGCAGTATTCAAGACATAGACTACTAAAATACTGCTGCCATATCTGGTCGGGATCACATATCTCGAGATTCTTGACAAAATTCAAAGAACGATCTGTAATGTAATCAATCCTGACCTGGCATCTCGACTTCAGTCACTTTCTCACCGACATAATCTGGCTTCTCTCTGTCTTTTCTACAAATATTTTCATGGCAACTGTTTTGATGAGCTTGTCGGAGTTAACTCCTCCTTTAGTTCGTTAACTCTTTCACCAGGGGTTGCTCTTCCCTGGCTATAAATAGTCACTGACACTTCGCCTCTTTCTCTTTTTCCCTCAGGCCTTTGGGCCGACACCCAGAGGTAAATCTCTCTTTTTCCTCAGGCTTTCAGCCTTACCACCTCGAAAATGTAAGCACTCACAAGGATAGCGTTTCCCAAATGCTGGGAACACGCTAAGCATGATAAACACACACACACACACACACGCACATATATAATATTCACACACACACTTTGTCCTTTGTGACTGTTTCCATGTAACTTGTTATTAATATATATTTGTATACATATATTATCGGTCTTGTGTTTGTTTTCTTTGCCTTCTTCTTTGGACTTAATTAAAGTCTAACTTCCTCATGTAGTTGGGCCGGCTAGCAGGAAAATCTGAACCCATATGTGTTCTTCTACGTCTACTCAACAACATCACGGTCCACTACAAGCTTTTTTCCTTCATGTCATGACTGTGTGAATTTAAGTGTGCTACTAGATAGGCAACTACATCTCACCGTTTTACAGTTGAACTAATGTTGCTAAATTACATTTGTTGCTGTTGTTAGGTTCTAAGATTTTAATAACAGCCATAATAACCAATATGGCTTCTTTTTTTTTTTTTCACAGATTATCTTCAAAATTTCTTTACAAATTTCAGGCAATTTTTTTGGAAGGTTTGGCCACTTACAAGTTATAAAAATTGCTACCCTACAAAAAAAAATTGTTGCAAAAAATCACATAAAAAATCGCAGTAATGAAAACATGGGAATCCAAAATTTCAGGATTGCAGGTCTGGATCTGACCCAGGAATGTTTTTAATTTGCTCATGGAGTTGGCCTGATTTCAAAATGGTATGATATGTTGGGCTACGGCCTATAGAAGTAAAATTGAAAAAGTGTGACACACTGACATTTGTATTTTTTTATATATAGGAAGTATAAAACATCAGGAAAAGTAACTCTTAGTATTTGTAAGGCAACCAAATATGATTATCTCCCTTTTAATTACAAGTTTTTTTTTCACATAGTGTAGTCTAAGAGCTGTAATCTCCTTGTTTAGTTGTCTGTAACAATGGTTTGAGTGAAGGTATGCGCTGTCTGAGTGTTTTAGAGTTGTACTGCATTTTAAGCTCCTTAATTTTAGCTGTAATGGCCAATTCATTGACAGAAGCTAGTGAATCAAATTACTATGTTGGTTAACTTAAACTATTTCTACTGGAATATTGTAGAATTTTCTACACTTAGAATATGTTTTCAAGCTGTGCTTAGCTTACAGTTTCTGAAAGTGTTTTAAATATGTTTTGTTAAAACCACTTTTGTTTTTCAAGTAAAACCTCTTCATATTTACAAAAGCAAAGTTTTCTTTTTATACTTCCAAGTTGAATATTATTTATATCTTATTTAACTTTAGAGACATTCTTAATTTTATTTATTTAATTAATTTGTTCATTTTTTGTTTTTTTGAAAAAAAAAAAACAAAGATATGGATTACTTATATGCCATCTAATATTGTAAATAAACATTTTTCAAGAGTCCAAATGTGTGTTTGATAAATAAAGCAATCAATCAGTGTCAACCAAAGTTGAGATCATAGAGTCAGTGTAAACTTCAAGATCCTTTTTTTAGCTTGTAGGGATGATATTATTATTATTATTATTATAAACAAAAATAAAATGTAAAATAATAATAATAATAATAATGAATGTTATAAATAAAATAAAATGAAACAATAATATTGAAACTCTTCTTAAAATAAATTAAATAAAAAATAAAATAATAAAATACTCCCAGCATGCAGCAAAAACTGTTCCTGTCTGAAATATGGACATCTCGTCAAAAGACATTAAATTCAACCTCTTCACCATGAACCTTGGTAAGGGCAACATGTGTCCAACTTCTCTCTGTGATATGGCTTATAATAACACAGAGTGACATCTCCATTTTATCACATGTACCATAAAACAATTTATAAAAAATACATGCACCAATACATACAAGAAAAATATAAATAAATTGTATGAAATTAACATATAATTTACCATGCTTTCCTGTTATTTCTGTATGTATTATTTCCTGTTATGTATGCATTTACCTCCATGAACATGGGGCTAATTTCTGCTGCTATGACATGAGTAAGCCTCCACAAGCTGCATAGCATGTGCTTTACCAGGGCTACATACAATTTTGAATTTTTTGTTTTTCTCCTAGACTGGTTGCCACACAGAGCTGAAGAACCCGGTTTACTATTTAACCAATAATTGGGGAGATTCATACCTTCCCCAAGGGTAGTTGTACAAAAGCAAATGTAACAAAACTTGAACGGAATTCAGTCAGCTCTCTAATTTCTTGCTCCAAGCTGCTATCCATTACCTTGCCAACACATCTGAATATTTTGATGAATAGAATTAAACAAAAATACCATTTCCTTTCTGAATTTCTGAGATGAGGAATTATCATTGCACTAGAGTTATCATCTTTGTCACAACATTTCATCTCTTATACTCATTAATCTTGGCGTTTTAGACACTAGAATAAGTACAAAATAATTGGTTTGCTAATTTTTGTCTTAATTTCTGAGATGAGGAATTATCATTATTACATATTAGTCTACTTTGACTAGTGTTTTTGTGAGTGATAATTACGATATTTAACCCACATTATCCTCTGGTTATATATATATATATATATATATATATATATATATATATATATATATATATATATATGAATGATAAAATATAGTTTTAAGGTATGGTATATAATGGATTAAAGTGCTCAATATCAAGGATAGTCTGTTTCATGCTAAATGTAATCATCAGGCCTGATGATTGTGTTTAGCATGAAACACTGTTGCCTCTGGATGTTGACTTCAGTGTCCACATTGTATATTTATTTATATACATATATACATTATATATATATATATAATGCTCAAACACCTGGTTATAATTCATTACATTGGAATTGTCATCACGATCCAATTCATCAGACCTACAAACTCAAAAGGTAACAGAAAATATATCTCTGAGTATAAAGAAAAAAACAAATTTCAGTGAAAGTGTACGTGTGGGAGTGAGAAACAAGTGGCAAGGGAAAGGTATGAAATCTCTAGAGAGAGGTGTAATGGAAGAAGAACACTAGGAAAAGCCTTAAGGTGAAGGTGAGGAATAAAATTTAAAAAAGAGAAGTTTTAAAGAGAGAAGTTAAATAACAGTTTAAATGAGTGAGATATATTTTCTGTTTCCTTTTGAATTTGTAGGTCTGATGAATTGGATCGTGAATATGATTCCAATGTGATAAATTATAACCATGGAATATTAGTGTTTGAGCCTTTTATATTATATTCTTGTTCTGTCTTGTACATAGAACTCTACCTGGATGTTATCCTCTTGGAAATATATATACTGATCACTAATATTATTTGTCTCTCTATATATTTTTTATATGAGATAGTGATATATACATTTTTATATATCAAGAACAATATTAGAGGAAAAAATATATGACAGTGTGGCAAAGAACAATCTAAATGAAAGCAACTAGATTACCTCAAATAAAAAAAATTAATATTAAAAATTCCCAGCATCTCTCATGTGTGCACATGTGTAATTACACCAATATAACAAATTTACTCTCATGAAGTCCTAAAGGACAAAACACATGACACAAAACCCCTTTTCCACTTTGTCATATATATATATATATATATATATATATATATATATAATGTTTTCTTATTACCTGATAATCATATTGCAAGAAACTCAGAGTACAATTTGAAACATATCTTTTTGTGTGATGATGATGTTTAGGGTTACTGTTCTGTCTTAATCATTTGAATTTAGACATTGAGCACTATGGTTTATTATATAGGTAAGTGTCTGTCTTTTCTGGTCTGTCTTTTCTATTTATGTTTCTTTTATCTTTTTTGTTGTTCTTTTTTTGTTGTTCTTTCTTTTTTTTTTTGTCTGTTGGCAGTGACAGCCCTGGGATTGCTGGTACTCCAGGCAAGCTAAACTTTGGCATCCTTACAAATATTATTTTTTTTAAATTTTCACAAGGAAAAAAACTGAAAATGTAAACCAATGAGATTATTACAATATACAACTTAATACAAGCTAAAGAGAACATTCATTATCCTACCTAAAACATTTTTTCTAGCCTTTAGATCTGCAAATCCTTTCTACATCTATCTTCTTTACATGATCATTTTCTGTTGACAAAATAACCAAAGAATTTACTCTGTTTTGAGTTATGGATGAAACAAGTAGTTTTTTTATAAGCTTTAGTTTTGGAAGATCCATATGACATGGCAGTATGAGGGCAACTTGGGCAACTACCTGAGTTGCCATTACCTTGAGCCAGTCCTGTCTTTTGGTTCTTGGTTTTGCTTTTTATTTTCATTTCAAGTGCTTTCATTTGGCAGGCATTGTGCTATTAAGAATTCCATTTGCAAGTTCTACCAATACTTTGGATATATTATTCCGACCTTATTTCTTATAACTATAAACATTATTTTTATTTTGTAAATGTATTTGAGTTGCGACCCCTGTTATTTTTTAATTTTCTTACAGCAGTGAAATTAATAACTGGCCTAGATTGAGAAGTCCTGCTAAAGCAAAATTGTACCTCTGACAAAAGCAGTCTCCCTGATGGAAAAGAGAATGCAGGTTCAATTCCTGTCAGAGGCACAATCTTTCTTTAGTAGGACTTTTCAGTCTAAGATGGTTGATATTAATTTAACAGTTTATAAAATAAAAAGCAGGGATAGCAATTCAAATAAATGTACCCATTAAAAATAATGTTTACAGTAATAAGAAATGTATATATATGTAATTTCTGGCTTACTAGTTATACTCTACTTAGTCTACTGAGCACTTTACATTTTTTCTTATTTTACTCAATTTGTTTTTTTATTCTTTGGACTAGAAATTATGACACTGGTTGATGTTTTTTTTTTTTTTTTTTGTTTTTTTATGCCTACTTGATGTTTTTAGCCTTTACTGTTTTTTTCAAAATTTTTTCCCCAGATACCAATTTGTTTTAATATATTTTTATTTACAAATTGTACTATCTGTGATTTTTACACCAGTCAAGTATAGACATTAACAGACACATACACGCACATATATATATATATGTATGCATTGACATTTGGAAAAACGTTCATGAAAGTATATTTTGAAAATAATATCTAATAATGCATGTCACCAATATGGCTACATCAAATAGATAACGAAAAATGTGTTGTGTGTGTATGTTTATTTTCATGAACGTTTTTCCAAATGTTAATAACTTATAACTCTGTTGGGATTACATACCCAAATTTATTACATATATATATTTAAATAAATACTTATATTCATGCTCTACTTCTGTATCGGGCACTATTTTTTAAAAATAATAACAAAAATACTAAAGAACTTTGGATTATTTATCTAACGAGTTCTTTCCTATTTTCTATATATTTTTACGCACACACACACACACACACATATATATATATATATATATATATATATATATATATATATATATATATATATATATATATCATATATGTCATTCACAAACAGTACTGTTTCACTGTATCACAGTTCCTCAGTGTGATTAGACAACTGAATGCCTCAAATTTTTGCATCAAAACCCAACCGATTTGGTGTCAGTCAGAGCTTGTACTACTGAGCCATTTTTACTTGACAGTAAGAGTCAGTCAAATCTAGTGTATTGTTTTTACAAATGTAAACAAATGCCAAGCAGCCATAGTGCTCCATTTATTTTACTGAAGAGCTTCGCATATGTAATAAAAAATGTTAATGGTCAGGGTTGAATTAGACTAGGAAACAGTAGTATTAAAAAGTGCTCAATATGCATGTAAAAAATAAAAATTTAACATGTAGAGCTTTTAACTATAAAAAAATAGGAGATCAACCAACCTCACAACAATCATAGTAATATTTGCAACCTTTGTCAACAAGAGAAGTTAGCTATAATAACATTTCCAGACCAAAAAAAAACTTTTGAATGAGAGATTGTAAATTATGACCCATTGTATACATACTAAAAAGTTCCTTTTTTCATATGAACTGGGATGAAAAGAAAGTATGTATATTTCACTTATCCCCTCCCCCTGATACATTTCCAATACTGTTGCTTTTCTCCTCCTCCTCCCTTTCTACCACACCTCACCTCGTGTGCTTATTTATTTATTTTTTATATAATATAGCATCCATTAAATTTAAAAAAAAAATGTAGAGCGTTACGGAATCAATTGACCAAAATTGCCTGAAGATACCAAAAAGTTGAAACCAAGGTAGCAAAATTAGCTGATCTCCTAATTTTATATATATATATATATATATATATATATATATATATATATATATATATATAATGTGTGTGTATGCATATTAAAGAAAAATTTAAATTAAAAATTTCAGCATCCCCTCTCCTTCATGCACATATGTAGTCACATCAACGTAAACATCAATTTAATCAGATGAAATCCTAAAGGGTGAAATGCGTCACATTAAAACTTTTCCATTTTATCATAGATTTTCTTTATATGTATGTATGTTGTTATGACCAGTGCTTTATGATTGGTCAAAATCTCTACAAATGAAAGACAGTTATGTTGCTTCTGTGCATTGATATCTCGGAACAAAACAAAAAATGTTAATTCACTTTAAGTTTGTTTGGGAAATAAATGTAAAACTTCCTATTTAAAGTAAAACATATCTTATAAAATGAGTCATATCCTTGCTTTTAAATATATGAAATTTATAAAAACAAAATAACTTTTAAACAAGGTAGTTAATTGATTTGACCTATGTTAAGGAAAATTCATTTTCTCTCTTCACTGATTCTAATATGGATTCTTCTCATTTACTGTTCTTTTGACTTTCTGTCTGGAATATATTTTTTTTTTAATTTTTGATTATTCTTCCTAAAATAACATGTTTCTCCCGATTTTTTTTTTCCACTTTTACCCCACTTTTTCTGTTTTGTTATGTGTTGTATTTTCTTACTTGTCAAAGGTTACTTTTCATTTTCTTTATCTCTTTGAACAGCATTCTGAAAGATCAATACAGTTCACTTCTGGTCATATTTTGAGGAAGATGAAGTGAATAAACAGAAATATTAACAAAAATCTATTTCCTCTTTGTTATTTAATCAATATATTGATCACTTACAAATATATCTCTTTCCATTTGTTTAGATTTAACAGTCTAAACTTGTTGTTGTGTTGGAAAGATGGTGTAAATTAACTAAAAACTTAACAAAATGTACAAAATTTTCTTATTAATGTTAATATAAATGTGCCTAGCATAAACAGATAAATAGATAGAATAGACATAGATATATAAAATGAACACATGAAGACAGATATAATGGACACATTGAGATAGGTAGATATATAGAATGAACACATGAAGACAGATAGATATAATGGACACATTGAGATAGGTAGATATATAGAATGAACACATGAAGACAGATATAATGGACACATTGAGATAGGTAGATATATAGAATGAACACATAAAGACAGATATGATGGACACATTGAGATAGGTAGATATATAGAATGAACACATGAAGACAGATATAATGGACACATTGAGATAGGTAGATATATAGAATGAACACATAAAGACAGATATAATGGACACATTGAGATAGGTAGATATATAGAATGAACACATGAAGACAGATATAATGGACACATTGAGATAGGTAGATATATAGAATGAACACATAAAGACAGATATGATGGACACATTGAGATAGGTAGATATATAGAATGAACACATAAAGACAGATATCATGAACACATTGAGATAGGTAGATATATAGAATGAACACATAAAGACAGATATAATGGACACATTGAGATAGGTAGATATATAGAATGAACACATAAAGACAGATATGATGGACACATTGAGATAGGTAGATATATAGAATGAACACATAAAGACAGATATGATGGACACATTGAGATAGGTAGATATATAGAATGAACACATGAAGACAGATAGATATAATGGACACATTGAGATAGGTAGATATATAGAATGAACACATAAAGACAGATATGATGGACACATTGAGATAGGTAGATATATAGAATGAACACATAAAGACAGATATGATGGACACATTGAGATAGGTAGATATATAGAATGAACACATAAAGACAGATATGATGGACACATTGAGATAGGTAGATATATAGAATGAACACATAAAGACAGATAGATATAATGGACACATTGAGATAGGTAGATATATAGAATGAACACATAAAGACAGATATAATGGACACATTGAGATAGGTAGATATATAGAATGAACACATAAAGACAGATATGATGGACACATTGAGATAGGTAGATATATAGAATGAACACATAAAGACAGATATGATGGACACATTGAGATAGGTAGATATATAGAATGAACACATAAAGACAGATATGATGGACACATTGAGATAGGTAGATATATAGAATGAACACATAAAGACAGATATGATGGACACATTGAGATAGGTAGATATATAGAATGAACACATGAAGACAGATAGATATAATGGACACATTGAGATAGGTAGATATATAGAATGAACACATAAAGACAGATATGATGGACACATTGAGATAGGTAGATATATAGAATGAACACATGAAGACAGATAGATATAATGGACACATTGAGATAGGTAGATATATAGAATGAACACATAAAGACAGATAGATATAATGGGCACATTGAGATAGATGCACATAAAGATAGATAGATATGAACATACTGATAGATGCACATGAAGAAACGTAGGTAGACAGATATGAACAGATGGATAGATGCATTTAAAGAAACTAGATATACACTAACTGATAGATGTGCATGAAGAAACTTAAATAGATATGAACATACTGAGAGATGCATATGAAGAAACTTAGATATGTACAGACTGATAGATGCATATGAACAGAGTGAGATAAATGGATAGATGAATTGATATGAACAGACAGAGATAAATAGATAGATATAAACAGATGGGATATACAGATAGATAGATAGATATGAACAGACAGAGGATAGATAGATTATGAACAGATGGAGATAGATAGAAAGAAAGAAACAGAATGGGATAGAAAGAAAGATATGAACAGACATGGGATAGATAGACAGATAAGAAACAGATGCAGATAAATTGGTATGAACAGATGGGGATAGATAGATAGATATGAACAGACGGGAATAGATAGATATATATGAACAGATGCTGATAGATATGAACAGACGGCAATGGATAGATAGATAATGAACAGATATTGATAGATAGATATATATGAACAGATGCTGATAGATATGAACAGGCGGCAATGGATAGATAGATAATGAACAGATGCTGATAGATATGAACAGACGGCAATGGATAGATAGATAATGAACAGATATTGATAGATAGATATATATGAACAGATGCTGATAGATATGAACAGACAGCAATGGATAGATAGATAATGAACAGATATTGATAGGTATATATGAACAGATGCTGATAGATATGAACAGACGGCAATGGATAGATAGATAATGAACAGATATTGATAGATAGATACAGAGATAGATAGATATAAACAGACGGGGATAGATAAATAGGTGTGAACAGATGGGGATAGATATATATGAACATATACATGTTGTGAATCCCAGGAAGTTAGCTCTTTCTTTCAAATTTTGAGCTCTTTTTTTCTAATCTATCTTGCTGTCATCTGTGTATCTTATGTTGTTAATATTGTGGCCACCAATGATGAATCCTGGTAGGATTTACTGTTCTCTCAGAATTGCCTCACTGTATAGTTTGAATAAGTCTGGTAAGAAGACACATCCTTGCCTTTATGCTCCTTTCTGTTTTTGTCTATTTGCTGAGCTCATTTTTTATCTTTATGCAGGTGATTTGCTGCCAGTAGAGTTTTTTTTTTTTATTATTTTAATGTCTTTCCTGAATATGTCAAGGTTGCTGAGCAGCTCTAACAGATCTTTGTAGCATACTTTGTCCAATGCCTTTGTGTAGTCTATATCAATCTAAATTGAGCTTGAAATATTGTGTAATCAGCTCTAATTATTTGTAAAATACTTGGAATATGATATAATGAATAATTTGCAGTGAAAAAAACAATTTTCGATTTTTTTGTTAAATATGCACTTCCTCCATCAAATGTATCATATACTATAGGCCAAAAGTTTGAATTTTTGGATTTCAAAAAATTTGTCTAAATATTGAAGGTTGCATGTCATTTTTCAAAATTAATTTACTAGCTCTCTTCAGATGAGAGGGAATTTCTCCTCCTCAAGTGTTTTATTATATAATAATAGCAAAAGTAACCCATTACTGTATAAAGTTTCTTTAAAATTTGATCTCTTTTTTTCTAATCTATCTTGCTAGCTAATGGTAATCTTAGGGTTGGCGGATTTTAATTTTTAGGTAACCCCATCTCTAAAACATTGTACTAATGTGTTAAATTTTTTTTTTGCTTTTTTTAATAATTTCACCCAATGTTAGGCAATAAAGCCACTAAGATGTAAGGAAGCTACTGTGTGTTAGACAATATAAGAAAAAAAAAACACTATTAAGCAGAGAGAATAAAAAAAGAACAGGAATTAAGATAGAAGATAACAAGTGACATTGTATTTAAATTTTTGTAGATCAACATTTACTGGGAAGCAAGAAGCTGGGAGACATAAACAAGAAATGCGATAAAAAACTTAAGCATAGAACTTAGAATTATATCTGAACATTTCAACCATAAAATGATGAGACCTTGCTGCCAATCTAGTACTATGCTTAAATTCATAAATTCTAGAGGAAAGTTCATCATAAAAGTATATAAGTATTTATATAAAAGGCACATATCTTAATTCCTGTTCTTTTTCTTATTATGGTAGTTGGAAAGTGACTGATTCAGAGATGTCAGGTATAACATTGCAGATTCTTCTTTGGATTTTATCAAGAATCTCTAAATATATAGCAGGAGCACCAGACCTGATGTGGCCACAATATACAAAGCAATTACGAATGGTAGACTTATAAATATGTAAGGTATTCTGGTGAGAAAAATTGTCTAGAATGACACAGTGAACCAATTTTCTGAGCAACAAACTTGGCAATTGATTCAAATATAATCTTTCCACTTCATGTCAGCAGAAACTATTAGCCCAAGAAGGCACAATGAATCACTCTCTGAGAGGTTAGTATCAGCCATGCTGATGGAAACCAAAAAGGGTTCTCTCAGACAATTAAAAGAGCAGTTTCATTTTGGAGGCATTAAAATTAACAAGTCATTACTTGCTACAGTTAACAACAGATTGTAGGGCATTTTTAGATCAGCTGTCAATTTGACTATATCAAACTGATCAGACTTAGTATTAAGACAGGAATAAATAGTTGAGTCATCAGCATAGTTCTTTATGATTGTAATAGTAGTTTCATTTTGGAGGCATTAAATTTAACAGGCCATTTCTTGTCCCAGTTAACAACAGATTGAAGTTCATTTTTTAAATCAACCACCTTTATCGAACCCACCAGACTTAAAATTAAGACAGAATTTCAGCATTGTAGCTTTGTAGGATTTAATTAAACCAAAGAAGGTATGAAACTTAATTATTAATTCTGGAGGGTCACCCCCAAACATTTGGCCTATATTATGTATATATGTGTATAAATAAAAGTCATAAAAGTCATAAAAATAGATGAAGGGGAAAGAAGTGATCTGAAATTGATATTTCTATTATAAAAACATTTTGTTCTGGTGCAGGTCGGTATATTTATCCAGAGGGTTTTTGCGAAATAAAGAAAAAACATAGGACATTATATGAACCGAAAAGTGTTTCATTTTTAAAAAAAAATTTAATCCTAAATCCTTACCATTTAAACAACAAATATTCTTTTAACATAAATAATATTTCACACTTATGATGTTGGCCATAGAAATAAAATATATTACTATTCCAAGTCTGGTTCAAAAATTTCGTGACTGATAAACATTTTTTAAATATTAGACACTAACAAATTTGTTTTCAGTTTTGATATAGGAACAAACAGAAGTTTTTGCCATTTAATTTTCAGAAGAAATTATTTGTCATTAAACCAGTGGCCTAATTCCATGAATACAAAGCTTTAATTATATCAGCTTATAAACAAGAGCATTATGCACTGAAAGAGATAAGTAGCTAACATCAGGATATAAACCAGGAATAAAGGCAATAAGTAAGTTTTAGTCTATTTGCAAGTTGCAATAATACATATATATATACATATATATATAGTGAATTACTTCTGTCAGATTAATGATGATGAATATGATGTATATTACTACATACAGAAACAACCTTACTGACATTATATATATATATATATATATATATATATATATATATATATATATATACACATTTATATATATATATATATATATATATATATATATATATATATATATATATGTGTGTGTGTATGTGATTGCACATGTGTGCACACACACACACACAAATATATATATATATATATATATATATATATAAAAGTGAACATTGAAGTCAAAACTTAGAGGTGATAGGCTGTGTCATGCTAGACGCAATTGTCAGGCCACCTGATATATATATAAGATATATAAAATAATGATACACAAATATTGCTGCCTTTCAGTGAGTTAAAGTTTAAGGTCAACTTCCAGTTTGTTATACAGCTGTCTCACAATCTTCTGGTGGTTCAAGGGACAAGATACTCAATTCTCTCTCTCTCTCTCTCTCTATCTATCTATATATATATATATTGCAACATGGAAAAAATAAAATATATATAAATTAAGAAATTGCTTCTGTCAGATTAATAATGATGAATATGATGTGCATTACTACATACAGCAACAAACTTACTGACATATATATATATAATCAAATAGATGTACATACAAGTATTAGAAAACATATATTGATATCCTTTGGTATAAATAAATCAGTGCTCAATGCAATATAACAGAGCTATTAAGTATATATTAATAAATATGAATAAAACCCCACACTAACAGTACAACAAAGAGTTTCTTGCTAGTTTCTTGCACATAATGATTGCCTAGTACATGAAACTCTGATTTATACTGTTGCCATGGGGTATTATGTATATTTATTAATGATATATATATACAATTTTTGCATCCCGCACTATTTTATTAGCACCAGCACTCAATGTATGATATTTTACATTTATATCTATATATATATATGCGTGTGTGTGTGTGTGTGTGTGAACACCCATATTTGGGTAGAACATTATATACTTACATGAATATTGTCATCAATACCAGCTCACATTGGCATAGTCAGTGTCTCTCCTTATTCTCTTTCTCTCTTCTTGTGGCAGCCTATTCCTGAAGAGTTGTGAGCAGGAGTGTGGATGTGTACATGACAGTATGTGGCAGATCCTCTTCATGTTGACGGTTGAACTTGAAAGTTTTGATCCCCCTGGTGAGTTAGGATGATACATAGGAGTCAAGTGGGACACATTCTGGACACATGACATATCCAATGGAGGTGTTGCTAAAGGATGGTAGCTTTAATGCTGGGGAATGATGTCTAAGAGAAGATATCTTCCCAACTGATGCAAAGGATTCTTTGGAGGTTCATTTGCAGGAACTGTTGTAGTCATTTGGTGTCCTGATGATACAAAATCCAGGCCTTGCAAGTGTACAGAAGGGTAGAGAGGACCACAGCCCAGAAGTCTGTCATATTGGTTTTTATAGTGAGGATGTGATTGCTGAAGATCCAGTGTAACATGCATATAAGAGGCTTTATTGATAGGTATCTATAAATATTTATATGCAGTCATGTGCAATTATACATAAATGAAAATATAAAAGGGTAAAAAGTACATTTTTGTGTGTTTGTGCATAGACATATCATTACAAATAAAACTAATAACTTCCCCTTATATATATATATATATATATATATATATATATATATATATATATATATAATTATTTATTTAAAAATATGATTCCAACATGCACAAATAAATAATTATATTTATGCTCTACTTTTGAATCAAGCACTATTTTTTAAAAATAATAACAAAAATAATAACAAAAATACTAAAGAACTTTGGATTATTTACCTAACCAGTTCTTTCCTGTTTTCTATATATTTTCACACACACATATATATATATATAAGCATTTTACCCAAGCAAGGCAAGAGTTCCACTAGCATGCAAGGAGTTACAAAGAGTAAAACTAAGAGTAAAGAGGGATGTTTAAGGAAAGAATAAAGAGAAGGATGGAGATCAATATCAAAGTATCAGAAGATGTTGGTTGACATTACATTTGAATATTTGAAGATTATAGCTATCAGGGAAGCAAGCAAGTAAGAGGAGGAGAGTTCCACTGTCAGGAAGTGTGAGAAAAGAAGCTGTTGGAGTAGAAGAGGTGGTTACATTTAACTGTTTCGACAGTGAAAGGGTGGGATCAAGATGCCAACCTAGAAGCACGCTTAAATTAATGTAGTTGGGGCACCAGCAAAAATAGCTCATCAGAGCAGTTGCCATGAAAAAATTTGTGAAAAGGACACAGGGAAGTCACATGACATCTGTGAGAAAGTGACTGGAGTCAAGATGCCAGGTCAAGACCTATCACATTGCATATCCATCTTTGGATTTTGTCGAAAACCTTGAGATGAACAGTGGGAGCACTAGACCATATATGGCAACAGTGTTCAATGCAATGATGAATGGTAGATTTGTAGATTTGAAGAGTGGGCTCAGATGAGAGAAACCTTCTGGCACGACACAGAAAACCAACTTCCTTTGCAGTTGATGAAGCTATTGATTCAATTTAGTTGTTCCACCTCAGGCCAGTGGAAAACATGAGACCAAGAAGGCACAGAGAGATGCTCTCATGAAGTTGAACATCAGCCATGCAGATAGAAGGTAGGGAGATTTCTCTATGGCGCTTAAATGAGAGCAGTTTTGTTTTGGAGACATTAAAGTTTACAAGCCATTTCCTGCCCCAGTTAACCACATATTGGAGGTCCTTTCCAAGAGTAACAGACAGGTTAATTTTGTCAGCAATGCTGGTTTTACTATTGAGACAGTAAATGGTAATGTTGTTTGTATAGATGCCTACTTGAGAACTGATGACACCAGGAAGATCATTATAATTAATGTGGAGAAACTTGTCATTTAACTGAGTGGTGTTATTTCAGTCATGCTGACTTTGAAGTTTCGTGAGCACATTGTTGTAATGCCTTCACTCTTCAAGGCTATTGGCATTTAAGTCTTTTGATAAGGAAAGATATTATATTGAAAAATGTTTCTTCTGTAAAATAGATACTTTTATCATTGTTAGGTCACAGACATTGATTTACCTACATGCATATATAAACTGATCAAAAATAATAAAATTGCAACATCCGAACGGACAATATTGATTTTGACTTGGTTACAAATATATCCACCTATATGACTGTGAATGCTTTGAAGGCAGTTTCTTCACAAATGAAGAGACTTGAAGCAACAGAAATGTGGTTCTAAAGAAAAATGCAGAGAATATGATGGACTAAACATGTGGGCAATGATGAAGTTCTAGAAACAATGGAAACAAAAGGAGACACTTATACTTAACATCAGGAAAAGACAGATGAAATTTCTAAGGCACATAATGAGGAAAAAGGGCTTGGAAAATTTGATACTCACAGGATATATTGAAGGCAAGAAATTGAGGAAACCAAAGAATAACCTCCCAAGCTAGCATGAATGGAAGGTGGAACAAGTTTTAGAAGAGATAACAAAAAAGAAAATTTATTAAAAACTACAAAAAATAGAAAATTGCAGAGAGCCATGAACTCAAGTGTGTACTGCCATAAAAAATTAATTAAAGTGTCAAAAAAATAATTACAATGTAACCCGGATATAAGAGAAACCCGGATATAAGAGAAATTTCCTGTGTTCCCAAATTAGAGCCATACTTACCTAAACAAAATAGACCAAACCCGGATATAAGAGCAACCCGGATATAAGAGACTTTTTCTCCGGTTACGACAACTCTCTTATATCCGGGTTACACTGTATAACAATTTTAATTTTCATTAATTCACTCATTTCAAACCAATGAGAATTGACCCCACTTTTCTCTTCTACATACACAAACACGTGATATTCTCACTATCGGACAAGCAATTAAACATGGACAGGCCATCAAAATGTGTCTCAATGAAAATTTTGTCTCCTTTTTCAGGCCATAATGATAACATTTATCTTTTTTAATGCTCAACAAAAAAATGAAGTAAGAAAACCCCAGATACTTCATTTTCCAACTAAATTATCTGGACACTCATTACACGCATCTGTAAGAAAAACTTACGAGAAAGACTGTATACACTTTACTTATTTTTATCTTATCATTCTGTCAGATTCCAATCCATATTTGATCAACATCTGACCCAAAACTCACAATTTTACTCAGTATTACTGTCTCTCATTCCTCCAACATTACATTAACTCATGGAAAATAGGACAGACTCCGGTTTGAGAGAGCCTGACACAAAACATCACCGGTGTTTATTAGGTACTGGAAGAGAATGAGAAAGGGGTTAGGGAGAAAAGGGACATATCAAGGAGAGAGAATCATATTCTTTAGTGTTGATTAGGGAGCATACATTAAACAGTAATGCAAAGGGAGTATACATTAAACAATAATGTAACAAACGCCATATAACAACCAGATAATAAATAATACTTGTTTTGTTGTTACTACATCTTGCTTTTCACAAGTATTTTTTTATGTGAAAAATGTTAGCAGGTTTATAATTACTTAATCAGAGTTATAACTCCTCTACAGTATTCTATCATAGATTTTTTTTTACAGCAGAGAAAGAACTGGAGAATAACTATGCACATAAAAATCTTTTCCATATTGTTTGAAATGAATTCACCTGTGTGATTCAGCTTGAGATGAAGCAAGATGCTTAATATATTTATTACTATCCTTTCTGTTTGTACTGTTTTCCTTATAGAGTTTACAAGATGATTAGCTAAAACACTATGGTAACAAGAATTTTAATAGTCTGAACAAACACTTGGACTGATAATGATGTTTCTCAAGATTATAGAGGTTTACAACAATATCATGTTGTAATACCAGCGCCCGTATGATAACCAAATTTAAGCAATGTCAGTACCTAGATGGATGACTGCTTAGGAATATTAGGTGTTGCAAGCTTGGATGTGAAGGTGGTGTAATGGATAATATGTATATCAAGTTCCAATTCCACTCAGGTTTGTTATATACACATGCACACAAATGCCTTTTGGAAAGGTATGAATCTGCCTCCTTTCCCCCTTGCTATGGGTTAATTTGTAGGAATTGTATCAGTAAATAATTATTAGCTGTAAAAAAAAAATATTACAAACTATTAGGTTGGTGCAAAAATAATATCGTTTTCTCACATATGTTACTATGTGAGAAAACGACATTATTTTTGCACCAACCTAATAAAAATATTTTCTGGTTTTAAATAACCTGCAAGAAATTGTTAAGCCATGAAAAAACAAATCAATCACTCAAGATTATAGAAGGTAGATATAGAATGAATTGACTGAAAGATTTTGGTAACAACAAAAGCAATATAATGAGTGAGTTCAGTAGTCTGAAGAACTCTTAGAATGATAATGACTCTTCTCAAAATGATAGAAGGTAGACATAGAATGGATTGACTGAAACATTGTGGTAACAACAAAAGCAATACAAAGAATGAGTTCAATAGTCTGAAGAACTCTTGGAATGATAATGACTCTTCTCAAAATGATAGAAGGTAGACATAGAATGGATTGACTGAAACATTGTGGTAACAACAAAAGCAATACAAAGAATGAGTTCAATAGTCTGAAGAACTCTTGGAATGATAATGACTCTTCTCAAAATGATAGAAGGTAGTCATAGAATGGATTGAATGAAACGTTGTGGTAACAACAGAAGCAATACAAAAAATGGGTTCAATAGTTGGAATAACTCTTGGAATGAAAATTATAGAAGGTAGACATTTGGCTAAAATATAGTAACAATAGCAGCACAAAGAATCGTTTTCAGAATTCTTAAAACCAGTTTTTAAATCTCGCTGAAAATAGCTTAAAGCATTTTGGGTGTGAATGTAGTCCACAAGTAATTTGTCTTGTATCTGTCAATTACATTATCTTACATTTTGAATTATTTGAACTATTTTTGTTCTAAACATAAAAAAATAGCCAGTGTGTTCTCTGTTCCTCTTCATATGTATATTACATTTACTAAGTCCTTATTATACACCGATTTAATCAAACTTGTCTTCTAAACCTTTCCTCCATAGCTCTCTCTTTACAACATTATAGAAATGGTATATAGTCACTTCATGTGACAACAATCTTTTCTCTATCATCCTACAATGTACTACCTTAGATGGTAGAAGAAGACGGAGATAGAGATAAAAGTAGGCTGACAATGTTACTGAATAGACTGGAATATCCTTTGCAGTGTCACATGTCACTGGCATGCAACCATGACATGTGAAGAGAGTTAATCAGGTACTCACCTGTAGAGCAGCTATAAGACTACACCTGGTCATGGGACATATGATGATGATTTAATGATGGGTGAAGCTAGAGTTGTAAGTTCAGTATCTGAGTCAAGCAATGAAATTTATATCTACTGGTTCGCTCCAAAAAGCATGGAAGAATTAACTGACATGTGATATCATTTCAAATGGACAATAGCACAAGAACAATCCACCATTGTAAAATTAAAGGTTTTGATTTACTAATTCCCAGAAGGTTACCAAATTTAATAATCAAGAATAAAAAGGCATAGGGTACAACAAGCAAGATGCTTGAACTATAACCAGGACCTCTGAGAGGAATGTTACAAATGTGTACAAAGTTTATTTCAGTGCCCCATTCCCTTCCCCAATTCTTCTTCTTTATGTGCCATGTCCCGTCAAGACATAGGCAATTAGGGCTCTCCACAACTTCCTGTCCCTTGTAGCTCTTAATAAACTTTGTTTTTCTGTTATTTCTCCTCAACCTGTTCCATCATCTATTTACTCAAGCTATGTTATGTGCTGTTTTCCTCTGTCCCTCTTGCACTCTAGCAGTCCTATGAGTATCAGATTTTCCAAGCTCTCCTTCCTCATTATTACATCCCAGAAACCTTAATTGTCTCTTCCTGATGTTAAGTATTACTTTCTTTTTTATTTCCATTTTCTTCAAAACCTCATTGTTATTCACATGTTCGATCCTCAATATTGTCAACATCCTTCTGTAGAGCCACATTTCTGTTTCTTCAAGCCTCCTTTTCATCTTTGAGGAAATCGTTCAGCACTCATACTGGAGGACAGACATCACATAGCAGTTTAGTACTCTTTTCCTTGTTTCTAGTGAAATTTTCCTGTTTCTTAGCACGTTGCTTAGCTTTTAGATTTCTGTTAAAACACTTCCCAGATATTTAAATTTCCACACCTGTTTGATTTTAGTACCTCTAATTTGCAATTTGGGCTCATCCTTTTTGCTAACAACCATGCATTCTGTTTTCTTGTAGTTCTCCATTAATTATTCAGTTTTTATACACTACGTTTTTACACCTAGAGTTGTAAGGCTCACATAAAACATGAATACCAGTCTTCAATATATGTAAATATTTTATAAGATTACAGAAATTCCCTTGATCCTCTTTGGGTCTCATACCCCTTTTGAACCCTCAAGCCTGGTTACAATGTATCCTTTGCATCCCCTTCTCTCTTAGGTCTCTTATTTTTACCTGGACTCAGATGAGTCTGCCAATATTATTTATGGGACAAATGTTCCAGTAGTCCATAAATCTTACTTATTATAAAACCCAGATTGTGTGTGTGTGTGTGTGTGTGTGTGTGTGTGTGTGTACGTTTATATATTGGATCGGATTTCCTACATTTTTCAACCGATTTCAACAAAACTTCACAGAACTACATAAAATTACCTTGCAGTGGTTCTGACAGCACCAAAAATTGGAAAAACACAATTGTTTTTGCACAAAATCAATTTGAAAACACAATTAAGAGGCATTAATGAAAGGGGAACAACTCATATCGAGTTATACTTATTAATATTGAGTTATCGAGTTATACTTATTATAAAACCCAGGTTGGTTGTTTGCGTGTGTGTGTTCATTTATATATGGGATCGGATTTCCTACATTTTTCAACCGATTTCAACAAAACTTCACTTTTTTTTGGCAGGTAGTGTTTCTTATTGTCTTGCACACTTTTTTCTTTATTTTTACATTCAGAATGCTTTAAAAATTCCATTTACAAGACAATTGTTTATAATAAAATTCTATTCAATCAGTAATCTCATAACGATTGAAAACAATGTTTTTGTTTGAATTTGGGTTTGACCAATTCGTAAAAAAAAAAAAAAAAACTAATTAAGACATGCATGTCCATCAACCTTAAACAATAATCTTTGTCAATTTTATTTTTCAGTCTTTATGATGGTCGATACTTGATCTATCTCTTACTGTTACATCCCCGGGCAATGCCAGGCTCTATTGCTAGTATTTACTATAAAATATCTACACATGCATATCAATAGTTTAAAATTCAGCAGCAAAGTGGTGACTTATTTTACATGAAAAAATGCCACCTGCAACAATTTACATTTTTTTTTATTTTCCTTTTTTCCTTCTCCTTGTGTAATTTTGAGGTCTTCCACACAGACAGCATTGAACCATCAGATATTGCATACTAAACATGATTACTTAGGACTCTTAACTGTAGTTTCTTTTTGACAAATTTCAGTGATGATCTTCAGTATTGACTTCCCTATGGTATTTATATGCTGTACCTGCTTAGAGGCTTTTTTTCATGATACCATCAAGGATTACTCAGACCTGGAGTGAAAGTACTACCTTTCTGAGACCAGCATTCAACAGCATCAAATGCTGTCACAAGTTACAACAAAAAGCAAACTATCATTTATGCAGGGGATCTGATCATCACATGTGGCTCACAAAACAAATCCTTTCCAAATATATATATATATATATATATATATATATATACAGGATTTCCAGTTGATATATAATCCAAGTGAATCCTATTAATATAATATAAATTAAAATATTAAAACTGATTCAGAGAGAGCTCAATGTTTTATTCAAACAGAGCATATAAATTGCAAACAATAGGAATTAGGATTACTCCATAATATTGATGGCTTGAGAAAAAATTAAAAAAAAACTGGCTTAAGCCAATTTTATTTTGATTTTTCTTGTTAACCCGATAGATTTGAAAATCCTTGTAATTTAATTTTAATTCAGAAGGTGAAATGATGATCATCAATATTATGGAGTAATCCTAATTCCTATTGTTTATAATATATATATATATATATATATATATATATATATATATATATATATATATATAATGTAAAATACAATATAAAATGAGCTAATCATGAATATTGCCGCTAAAGCTGAAGGCATAACAAAATATATTGAGTTTTGATCCACAGTGTCTGCTTTTAAGAATGCCACTCATGACATTGTCAGAGTTGTAGAGAAGTTGACAAGTTGACAAACATCACCACCAGTGACCTCAGTCAACAGACCTGATATACACATCAACTCCAGGTCCTACCAACTCTCCCTGTCCTTCAAGTCACTTCCCTTGTCCAAAAAGAAAAATTCTGCCTTGATGCTGTCTATTGGCAATACAAAGAATTTTATCTTAGCATGCATGTTGTTTCATTTATTCTCTTGTGCAACCATATGCATGTTTATAACAATAAAGATATCAGTTTCAAAATAAATTTTGCATGTATCTTCCTGAGTATTGTATTGAAGTGTAAATTGCCAAAAATTCTTGCAATTTTTGTATCTTCTTCTATGCACTGTGTTCCTTCAGAATGTTGGTGATCATGGCTCTCCAAAATTTCCTGTTCTTTGTAGCTGGTAATAAAGTTTGTCTTTTTGCTATCTCTACTGAAACTTGTTCCACTGTGGAAAAATGAAATAAAATCAATAAATAAAATAATAATAATGAATAAAAAAAAGAAAAAGAAATACATTTTTCCATGATGCTAAGATTAAAAGAACTGGGAATTTTATTACCCCACTTGGCTTTGCCAAACACCAACTAGGTGGCACTGTTTAATTTCTATGAAAAGATAAACATTTCCTTCCTCTTGCTCTTTTCTTCCTCAGATTTCAAGATGAAGAAGAATGCAAATGCATGTATTCCTACTGGGTAATGTCTTCTTTCCTCCAGTCAATTGACAGATGATGTCAGTACAACCTGTACTTTGGTTGTTTCAATTCAATGCAAGGCTGACTTGAGATCAACCAATATAACCATAACTTACAGACCATAAAAAGAAACTCTCTTCTCATTTTCCACTGGATGGCAGTATGGAATTTACAGTTGTGTAATAGTGTATTGTAGGTTATCTTCCCAATGTATAGTGTTTGGACATGTTTTGCTGAAACTCCACTGATGAAGTAAGTACAAAGTTTACTTTGGTTGTTCCAACTTAGCACAAGGCTAACTTGAGCTTAACCATTATAATGATGCTTATCATTACTTACCCTAACTTCTGAACCAGTAAAAGATTTGTCAGGGAGCTAACATCTAGGGAGACAGTCCCAGTGTACAGTACCATTGGAAAGTACCTGAAACCCACACCACAGGTTGAATCAACTCTTGGGATTGAAATTGAGTGGAAGAAAGTTTTTGAAAGCCATTGATGGTTATGTTAGCATGAAGTCACAAGGCACTGTGACCGAGGTTATGAGCATACTGGTATTGTTCAAACTGCTGATCATGACAGATTATGTACTCTTCCAGAAAGATCCACTCAGCAGAGTTGCATTATAAACCACAGGTTGGCTCTGTGGGTATTGAAGAAATGCAAATGTGTTAGAGTAAGTATCTGCAACAGGGATTAGCTAAGCATACTAATAGATTACTTTTGTAACCTAGGGAAGGTTACTGAATAGAATAATCAAACAAAGGGTGGTAATGAATGATAATACTTAGGACATGAACAACACATATAAGATTTGCCAAGGCACGTAGAAGAAGCAGTCAAGTGCTAGAAGTGAGTCAAGTGAATTCTACAATGAATCTCCAACTGCAGACCAACATACAGTATTTACTACTGTATTTATGTAAATGGGGTCATATCCATTATCATCTGTAGATATGCTACAACAGTTACATTATGTCTTGTGACTGACATATTCTGACTTTCTTTAACCAGATGCCATACCATAGACAGATGTTTAGCATACAACTATTGCAATCTATTGATAGCGAGTTTATTTATCATAAAACATTATGCTTGTTTGCTAGTGAAGCTGTTATTTTATAAAAAATACACTACAAATTGTAATTGTTGTGTAGAAAAATGACCAAGCTTCTATATGCTAATTGTTGAATATAGACTCATCCATTCACTATGAGTTGGATGTCTGCTCATAGGAACAGGGTCACAAAGTGAATTGCAAGGTGTAATGTTGAATTGTATGCATTGCCACACTTAAATATGATATTTGCTATTATTGTATCTATGTTTTTCATGTGATTAATTCTTTTCTTCACTAACCTTCCATTTCAGTGTTTTTAATACAATATCATTAACCAGAACTATGAGCTTATATGAGCATTATAACAGTAATCTATATTATAATAGTAATCTATATTACTATTTATTATTACTTTCATTCAATTTTTTATTGTAATTAATTAAAGGATTTTTTTATCAGACATTATTATTATTTTATTATTATTATTTGTATATGTTATGGTTCCTGCTTTGTATCCAGTAGAGTTAGGTCCAAACTATGGTCCTTAGGTCCTATAGAAGAATTGCCATTTAATTGATAACACTTTTCCTAGAAGGGCAATCTTCTGGGCAACTTGTATGTTGATGTTACCTGGGACACTGTTAGCAAAATTGTCCATTCCTTTTCTCATGAGGCCCAGTGCTCCGATTACTATTGGTACAGCCTCAGTCTTCATTCTCCACATCCTGTTAATCTCAATCTCCAGGTCCTTGTATTTGGACAATTTCTCAATAATTTTTATGGAGGTGTTCCTCTCAGATGGTACTGCTATGTCACTAAGTATACACTTCCTGAATTTCTTGTCTTTTATGATAATATCAGGTTTGTTGGCTTTTATTTCCCTGTCAGTGTGAATTGGCATGTCCCAGAGGATAGTTGCATCGTTATTTTGGGTAACTGTGTCTGGTTGGTGGTCATGCCATCTCTCAGTGGTTTCGATTTTACACTTCTTGCATATCTTCCAGTGCACATATGTTGCTACCTTGTTATGTCTGGGGGTATATTAATTTTTTGCCAGTTTCGAGTATCCTGAGATAATATGGTCGACAGTTTACTCATATTTTTTGCAGATCCTGCATTTCAGGTTAGTTACATTCTTGATGATGATGATGATTGTTATTATCTATTATTACTTTTAATATGACAGTAATCTATATTATTATTTTATTAATATTTTGTTCAATTTTTATTGTAATTATTTAAAGGATTTTTTAGTCATTATTATTTTATTATTATTAGTTTTATTATAACAGTAATCAATATTATCATTTTATAATTACTTTTATTCAATTTTTTATTGTAATTAAAGCATTTTTATCAGACATTATTATTATTTTATTATTATTATTATTTCATTTATTACTTATTATTATTTTATTATAATTGTAATTTCTATTATTATTTTATTATTGCTTTTATCAATTTTTTTATTGTAATTATTTAAAGGATTTTCATCAGACATTTCTTACTACTAATTTTATTTTAGTGGGTACATGTGTATGAGTTGCTATCCTGTGTTTTATTTTATTAAACAGTGAAATTAATGACGACCATCCGAGATTCAGAACTCCGACTAAAAAAAATTGTGCCTCCTACAGGAATTGAACCTGCATCTAGTGTGCATCTGCCAGCCTAACAGGGCTAGATTGGAATTACTTATTTAAGAAAAGTATGTTTTCTCATTGAGACTTTTACAAATCTATATCTGCTAGCTTTAATTTTGTACCTGAAATGTAAGCAATAGATATTTTTGAAAGGATTTTTATCCAACATTATTATTGCGGCTTTTGAGAATGAAGCATTTTTGCTATTATTATTTCATTACTAACATAATATTATTATTTTGTGAAATATTTTATCATATTTATGTGATTAAAGTTTTGAGTGCATTAAACTTATTCAACTGCTGATCACACCAGATTATGTGCTCACTCAGCACAGTTGCAGTATAAACCACAGGTTGGCTCTGTGGGTGTAAAACAAACATAAATGTGTCTGAGCAGGCATCTGCAACAGGGATTAGCTAGTGAACCTGAAACTATCTCTTTGCTAATGTTCTTTCAAAAAAGTTTTGTCCATTTGCATAAACCTGCTCAGTATATTTCATATCAATCACTTTGTATCTGATTGACTCTTTAACTGAAAAAATCTTACTTGAATTGTGACTCCTGTCTTCTACTAGGTGTCATTCAAAATTACTTTGACTTGACTCAGCAAATCAAATACTACCAATGTCACTCAACTGCCAACACCCTGGCTCTCAGCTGAACAGTAGTGGTAGCAATGGGAGTAGTCGTCTTGTCTTTAGACTGTGTAACACTTGTACAGTCATTCTTGATATATACTAAGTAATAGTTGCTGCTTGTTTCCAAATATGTCAGTTTACTAGGTTGGCTAGCTAATCACTATTGCTTTGGTGCATTAGCTTTTCTTCAACACCCACAGAGCCAACCTGTGGTTTATATTGCAACTGTGCTGAGAGAACTGTAGTTAAAGTTTCTATATGGAAGCTCATAATCTAGTGTGATCAGCAGTTGAATAAGGGTAATATGCTCAGTCCTTTAATCATGTAAATATTAGTTAAATATTTCACAAAAATGCAACAATAGTAATATGAAGTTAGTAATAAAATAATAATAGCAAAAATGCTTAATTCTTAAAAGCCATAATAATAACTTGAATAAAAATAATAATAAAATAATAATATACATTACAATTAACAGTGTATCTTTTGTAAGATAACAACTTAGCAAACTAGCATAATAACATCTTATGATAAATCCATGAGCCGAACACATGAGCAACAATGAGGTTTTGGAGAGAATGGAAACAAAGAGGAAATTTGTACTCAACACCAGGAAAATGCAGTTGAAATTTCTGAGATGTTGTAATGAAGAAGGAGAGCTTGGAAAATCTGATACTCACAGGATGGATAGAGGGAAAGAGGGACATGAGAAAGCAATTCATGACATAGTTAATAGGCTTGAGCAAGTGGATGGTAGAAGAGGGTTTGAAAGAAATAACAAAATGACAAAGAGCTACAAGGGACAGGAAGGGCCATGATTGCTTACATCCTGAAGGGATAAAACTTATAAAAGAAGAAGTAAATAAATTGCAACACTTGTATGCTAAACATCTCTCTATAGCATAGCACCTTGTTAAAGAAAGTTGGCATCTGTCAATCCAAAGAAATTATATAGTCTACTAGTGTGGCCAGCTAATCCCAGTTTTGCATTTACTTTAAATTTAAATATTGAAAATTTCCTTTAAAATAAATTTTTTTTAAAAATATTTTCATTATTTGATCAAGTGTAAAATATTAGTTTGCTGTAAAAGTTCCCTACCACCCATGACTACTACTTCCAGACTTCCCACCCACACGAAGCTAAAACTTGTGTACCATTCTACCATCCTCCCATTCCAACTTTTTGTCTGAACAAACTTCAACCATAAACCACATAACTCTTTATCAAACGGCCTCATATTTTCTGTATTGACTCTTGATTACCTTTGTACATGTAACTTCCTCATGTTTTTTTTCCCAAAAATATATATTCAACAACCGTAGTCTGGTTTTCAATTTTTTTCTTGCTACCATATACTTGTTACAACATTTTGAAAATTGTTAATTTCTTTAAAGTACTTTTGCTCAACATAAGTGACTTTAAAATTCTTTAGTATATAAGTGTCTTCAAAGTTCTTTCATATGATATTAATGTTTTTCAAATTCTTTGGTATAATATTAATATCTTTAAATTAATTAAAGGCTCTTTATTATTAGTGCTGTCAGTCAACTGCATTATTTTTTGAATGAATCAGAAGATGAGAAAATGAGTTTTACCTGAATTTACAGAAAGTAATATCAGTCATTCTTCACTTTCTTCTGCTTAATAAAGAATGTTATATTTCAATAAAATAGGGAAGAGTGATTGCCAACTGTTGTAATGGAATGTCCCACACTTCCTATTGCATATGTGGACTATATCAGTAGATATATATATATAGTAAGCACAGGATATACCTGGCAGACTTGCTTCGGGAGGGAGTAGCCTGCTAACCAATTGCTTGTCTTTGAGTAGTGTATTTTCTTTTACAATAAACTTCTCTTTCTTTCATCTATGCCCATATTGCTGTTTCTTTCACCTGTATACCCCCTTTGTCTGTTTGTAATCTTCTTTAAAGATACAACATCAACCATGGCTACAAAGCTCAAACTTGCTTAATATTTAACCTATAGTTGGAAGTTTGGGGTTCAGAGTTGTCCTTCTCCAAGATTGATTACCACAGAAGGCTATGAGTCTCAGTCTGTCATGTTATGAATCCATAGCTGGTGGGGAGAAATGATGGATTCATACTTCTCCCAAGGGTATTTGCATGTAAGTGAATATCATGAACTTGACTAGAATTCAAACTCAGCTCTCTGATTCCTCAATCCAAACCACTATGACACTGCAAATTGCTATAAAACAAAATGATCCACCTGAAAACTTGATTCACGTTCTTAAACAGCCTCGTCAGATTGAGACATTTATTTGGATATGCATGGTACCAAACCCATTCAGAAATCTGTAAACTGTCAGTTGTATACAACCACTTTTAAGATCAATGGTGAAAGAAGGCTTTGGGAGAGTGTAGCCTTGAGGGTCTTGGCAAAGGTCATCTATCATTGAACATTGTGAACTGGTGCTATGGAAACATAAATGAAAAACTGTACCAAATAACAGTAAATGCATCACTTGAGGACTACTAACAGTAGCAACAACTAAAACGGATAACACATATAACTACAGGGTTCCAAGTAATAAAGTGGCAAATTTATTGTTCGACAAAATACACCAGCTCTAATTGGTCCATCTCAGTGGCCCTCTAAAAGCCCAGATCTGAATGTTATGGATCATTGTATGTGGTGGATACTCCCAACTCACTTGCAAAGCCGTCGTCGTGACATCGTCGATATTGATTCATTGAAGTAGAACTCAACTGAAGCTAGGAAATAAATTCCTCTTGATACTATCCACAAAGCTACTGCCTCCTGGTAAACACGTTTATGACTTTGTGTTGAACTTTTAGGCAAACATTTCGAACATCTACAGTGATTGTTCAGTTTATGATATGAATCATGATAGCTAAATAAATCTCTTTACCACTTTTTTTACTGGGCACCCTGTACAAGAAAAAATAATGACATAATAAAGATGCTAACTGTTATAGTAATTTACCCACACATGCATGGACTCTCCCAGCTATAAACAGGAGCAGGTACTGCCTTTTGGAGAGGGAAGTTTCCAGCAGTCAGCTGTGATAGTCAGACCAAACATTCTTGCTGGAACACTCTCATTTGTATATGTTTGTATTACTGTTTCTGTTAATATATTTGTTTAACTGAATTCCTCTTTTTGTGTCTTTATTTCTGGCCCTAACAAAGCCATAACATTAACATCGCACACTACTTGAAATAAAAGGCTAGGAAGGAAACACCCATAAATAATGGAATGAGCAATAACATCTACTGGAGTTTAGGAACCTCTTTTCCTAAAATATATTTTAAGTGAAAGATTTTATAAACTTCAAATGAAAGCAGTACTGGTTACTTGGTCAATGAATGCCAAATGTTTCCTTATAGGGAAATGACTAATTACCATTACCATCTATTAATCTATTGTACCTTCCATAAGAAATAATGTCAGTTTCAATATAAAATCCATTGGTTCCTCATAATATTTATTTCCTGTTATTTCTGTTGCTTTGTATCATAAATCTTACATTATCTTTCTTTGGTTATTAGTAGATAGCACAAACCAGAAATAATAAATCCGTCTCCAGCAAGAGTTGACCTTGATCTAGGTTTCTTTGGTAATCCCGCCTGTCCACCACATAAGCCTTACCAATTTATTTTATAAAAGAGTTGATTCACTGTCCATCACACACTGTGTGTCACTTTGTACGTGCGTATCTAATGTATATGTCTGTGTTGTACATGAGTAAATTTTTTTTTTTTTTTTTTTAATCTATTCTCCCCCAAGCAAGGCAGTAAAGCCACCAAGATACAAGTGTGTGGAAGAGTTAGAAACAGGAATATTGCTAAGGAGCAAGAACAGAGGAAGAGTAATCAGTAGAACAGTAGATAGTGATTGACATTGCATTTAAATTTTCAAAGATTAAAGTTGACTGGAAAGCATGGAGCAAGAAAGAAGTTCCACAAGTAAGAAGTGCAAGAAAAGAAACTGTTAGTATACAAATTAAAGTAAATCTGTTGCAGATGTTGCTCCTTACCAGGTGAGGATTTAATAAACCTAACCCCACTTCATGCTGTTCTCTTTCATAATTTGTTTGTCTTGATATTAGCTTGAAACTTTATTAAACAAAGTATTGTTAAACATTATCTAATTCTGACCAAAGCAAAGTGACACAATTTCTATTTTTACTGAAAACTTATTCTGTACTTCCCAAGGATGTTGTTTACTAATGGCTTTAGAATGATTGCCTGAATAATTGCACTGAAAAGCAAATATTTTTTTAAAATCAAGTTCACCTCAAGCAAGGCAGTAAAGCCACTGAGAAACAAGGAGTTACTGTGCATAGAAGAGTTAGAATCAGGAACATTGATAAGCAGTGAGAACAGAGGAAGAGTAATCAGTAGGATCATATATATATAGGGTGCGATGGATAAATTGTCTTCTAAATTACACAAAAAGGAAAATAACACTGACATTTCATTTTAACAGACATATTTACCAAAATTACACAAAAATAAAATTGCCATTGGCTTCAACCATGGCCCCCAGATGACTTTGCAATCTCCTGCAACTCTTCTGGACAGTTTCCTTGTTTAACGTGGTGAATACTGCCATAATCCTTGCATTCAGTTTATTTTTGGTGTTACAAGGTGTTTCACTCAACTGCACCCCACACATAATAATCAAGGAGTTTGCAGTCTAAGGATTTAGGTGGCCAGATATAAGGAGTGATGTGGTCACAGAAATTGTCTGACACCCATGACTGGGTTCTCCTGCTTGCTGTGTTGCCTGACTTAGGGTCTTCCAACAGCCACCCTCTTGACCCAGGGCAGCACTACCTCCTCAAAGCACTTGATGTAAGTCTACGTGTTGAGTCACTGTGGGAAGATGAATAGAGGCATAACTTCACCATCACTAGCAATCACTCCAAACATCATGATGTTGACTGGATATATCATTCAACTCTTTCTGAATCCTCTGCACTGTCCTCAGATTGACACCTAAAAAATCTGAAATCTTTGTATTGGAGCTTCCAGTATGAATACCAAGCAATACAGCATGCCGTTTCCAAATTTATGGCAGAGTGAATTGCGTCATGGTTGATTTTTTTTCTCACAGACGGTGCCCAACTGACCCTACTATATTGTGCAGTTGACAAACGCAAAAACAAACAATGCATGAAATTAAAAATATAAACTGGTGACAATTTACCCACCCCAACCTGTACATTAAGATACTAGGTTGAAGCTAGTATGGCACAAGGACCAAAGATCATCTTTACTATAGTAGTAATGGTCAGGGACTGAATCTATAATATGGGGTCATAACTCAATTTTCATAAAGTAGTATTCATCTAAAATTTAAATCTTATTTTAATCTAATTATGTACAATATTGGATCATATGCGATATAGGTGAAACTTCAAGTAGAAAATTGAAAATAAATACAATGCAATCTAAATACAAGTTAAAGACATGTCATAATAAATCTTTCCTTCTTAAATAAATCAATAATGTTTTGTGGCAATTTTTAATTACCAATTTGAGATTTTTCTTGTTAAAAAGTTTAATAATTTTAACACATTCAACATTATGGACAAAAAATAATTAATTTTACCTAGTGCTTTTTCTTTTTTTTAATTGTATTAGTTTTCAAAATGTAAAAATAAAATTATTCTTATAAATAAACTATATAACTTAAAACAAAAATATAAAATGCTATTAATTATGTTTAATATTATTATTATAAATTATCAAGAAAAAAATGTATAAATCCAATTTCATCATATGCTTATATTTTATTACAATTCTAATACTTTTTAAGACAATAAACATTGTCAAGGAGTGAAGGTAGTTAAAATGATAGCAGTGTCAAGGGAAAAACTGTCCTTTTGACATTCCACTATTTTGCAGGCACTTTTTTGTCAAAGACTTAATTTAGATTTAATTAAAACTATTGGATTTTGGATATACTTAAAAATACTGTATGCATAGTGTAATGAAAACAGGACAAGAGATTCTGTCTAGTAATCTTTTATTCAATTAAGAATCTTACTACTTGTCTACTTGACAAGCAGAAATGTACAGCTTTTATAGCTTGGATTATCAAAGAGGAGATAATCCATATTCACAACACATAGGTAGGGTAATGGTTAACAGCTCAGAATTAAAAGTCAGTTAGCCAAATTCAAATTCGAGTTGAGTTTGTGTTACTCACTTTCATGGGAGAATATGAATATAAATTTCTATAAAATGGATCAATGTTGGATAATTAATTGACAAAATGAGAAAAATTCTTTGCAGCATATTTTGTTTTCTAAAAGGACTTCATCAGACTGTAGGATTTTCTCATTGATATATAGTAGTTAAAATAATAGCGGTGTCAAGGGAAAAAACATCCTTTTTACACTCTGTTTTTTTGTGGGCACAATGGTCCAACTTTGCCAAGTTTTAGTTAGACATCAAAAAAAGGCTGAACTAATGCTAAAAAAAGAAGAGACTACTCAAAAGGTGTTGCTTGAAGCTGGATGTCTTCTCTTCCTGCCTTAGCAGTTTACTAAGCTTGGTATTAGTCTAGCATGAAGTTAAATAAGTAGGGCAACCAGTAAAGACCAAACTCACTACAGTAGTAATTTTTTTCATTGTCATCTTGTTAGGTATTACTCCATGGTGAGACACCTTTGCACGAGTTGATAGTTAATTCTTATTGATCTTAGGATTGTAAAAAAAAAAAAAAAACCTCAGTTATTGTTAACTGGTATAACATTTAATTCGTTTGTGTGACTGTCATTTCAAGCAGACAAGATTAAAAAGCATGGAAGTCATAATAGTAATAGTTGTAAGAAAACAAATGGCTGTTGATTTTGCTAAATTAATAAAAGGTTAGAGATGAAAATCTGAACAATCTGATAAAAAATAATAGGAAAAAAAAGGTTTTATTCAGTGGATAAATCTGAGCATGACAACTGACAAATTAAATCCTCAAAGTCAAAAATTAGAGAAATCATATTCATAATAGCTGTATATATATATATATATATATATATATATATATATATATATTAAAAAGAAGAGAGATACCGCAAACGTTTTCGGTTGTAATGTGGATTTTTTTTTTTTAAATAATTTTTTTTTTTTTTTTTTTTTTTACTAATTCCTCATAGTGAGACAGTGTATCTATGGAGGGGGAATATACACACATATATATATAGATGCATGCTGACAGAAACACATGAAAATGGAAATAGATCTAAGAACACACAGAGGTCATTAAAACATTAAAAGATAAAATGCCGATAAGTAATTCATCATTTCTCTTGGACCAACCTTAATTGTTTTATGACCCTTCGCTCAGAACTCTTCACTGCCAATTCAAGAAAGACATTCGGATCACTAACACAAAAACTGAGAATGTCTCATATCGAGAATATTTAACATTGAAAAACATAAAGGAAAATAATTAATTATTTTTAGTAATATGTGGAAATCTCCACCTTTTACTTGAAGATGGTTGCGAGACCAGAAACACGTGTAGTAAAATTATGGAAAATAAAGCATATTTTTTTAAAAAAAAAATCCATATTACAACCAAAAACGTTTGCGGTATCTCTCTTCATTTTAATACTTTAATGGAACCACTATAACCTCTTTCTTATATATATATATATATATATATATATATATACACATTATGAATATGATTTTTCTAAATTTTTAAACTTTTTTTGTTTCTCTCTGTTGAATGAAGATAGCTCAGTGGTAGAAACTCTGACTGACACCAAATCAGTTGTGTTTCTATCTGGGCTTGAGGCATTTGCTTGTCTAGTTGCACTGAGGAGCTGAGATACAGCGAAATAGTACTATCTGCAAATGACATATATATATATATATATATATATATATATATATATATATATATATATATAAACAAGTTTGATTAAAAAGAACTAACAAAGTCTGTCTGTTTAATTTTTTATTATAATTTTCAATTTTCAGATAAGGTGTTGGGTATAATGCTTGGAGTTGTAGATAAACTGTCTGCAGTTCACTTTTTGTTATTTCTTTTCAAGTACTTTAGACTTTCACAGTTGTTATCAAGAACTGATATGGTATCTGTCTGGTAATTATAATTCCTTTATCTGCATCCTGGTATTCTTTGGGAAGTTGGACGTTTGAAATGGTCTAGCATGATATCATGTGTAATGGCTATTAGGAAGGAGGCCGCATATAAAGAATGTGATTTATATGTTTATTTGTTTTATTTTATTTATTTATTTGTTTATTTACATTTTTAATGCTTAATTAAATGATTGCGTGTGCGTGTGTGTATATATATATATATATATATATATATTATGGATGTGTGACCGAGCAGTTAGAACATTTGTTTTCTGACAATGAGACCTGGGTTCGAATCTCAACATGGTTGATTTGTGAGGAAGGAGATTTCCTGATGCTATCGGTCTGGGGTGGGGGATGATCCCAGCATGCAGCAACTTTGGAAAGTGCCTGAAAACCATACCAGGGGTTGGCTCGAGCCTTGTGAGTGAAATTGGGTAGACAGAACACATGTGGACTGTTGATAGCTGTGCTCACACAAAGTCACAAGACATTGTGACTGTGGGTTTGAGTGTGCTGGTGTTGTTCAGATTATTGATCATGTTCGATCATGCTCTCTCCCAGAAACTGTAACTAAGGTATGCTCAGCATAGTTGCAGTATAAACCACAGGTTGGCTCTGTGGGTGTTGAACACACACAAATGTGCCCTAGCAAGAATTTGCAGTAGGGATTGGCTACTACCCTAGTAGACAGGTATCCTCAAATACTAGTGGCCAGCTATTATTATTATAATATATATATATATATATATATATATATATATATATATATATGTATATGCATGCAGGGTGAGTAAAAAATATATATAAAAGTGAACATTGAAGTCAACATTTAGAGGCAACAGGCTGTTTCATGCTAGAGGCAATTGTCAGGCCACGAGTGTTGGTTATTTTTCCGACTATTTATATATACAGGTCAGTGTTGCATTGTGGGTAGTCTATTTCGGTGGTTATTTTGTTTATGTATATAATAACCACCAAAATAGACTAGTTAATATAATAGTTAATTGTTTTATGTGTTGTCCAAAATATCCTTGTTCTTTTGCAAAACATTTCATTTCTGTGTCTGCATGATTCATTAACACATCAGAGAGTTTCCTCTGTCATTTTACGGCATTCATATTTAATTCTCTCTTTAAGTAACTCAATATTTATTGGGTGCATCTGATAAACAACTGATTTCAAATGGCCTAACAGAAAAGAAAAGTGTGTGAGGTCTAGTGAACTCAGTGGCCACTCAGCAGGATCTCTGTCCATTAACCCCTTTGGTGTGCAACTTTTGCTTCAATCTGTATATATATTTATATATATATATAAAATATTCAAAACTTATGACATAAGTATGTTATAACATCACTACAAAAATAGCCATTTTGTTTCAACACTTCTTGTGTCTTATCAAATGATGATGTTGCAAGTAAAAAAAAGTTTATTATTTTTCTTTTTTATTTTACTTGCAACATGATCATTTGATAAGACACAAGAAGTGTTGAAACAAAACGGCTATTTTTGTAGTGATGTTATAACATACTTATGTTATAATTTTTAAATAATTATTATTTGCTCTACTCTATATTGAGCACTTTTTAAAAAATAGTGCTTTTGGTTAATGGAAGTTTATTCCACCTATAGCAACCTCATATTTGTATATATATAAATTAATGGATTTATTTTAATTCAACATTTTTATTGCTTCAAATGTTATTTTAAGTGAATACTTGTATTGTAGCAGACACTCTATTTTTTTAAACAGTATTTATTATGTCTACAGTCCTATGCATTCGCGAAAACTTAATAAAGCATGGTTCACAACTGCATCCCCTTTTGTAGAAGAAAGCACTGGCTGACCCAGTGTGGTTTAGAGCACAAAAACTTACTGGACTTTTATCCTCTCCATGGCTGATCAGACAGTTGTTTCTCCTACAAAGGGGGATGCAAGATCAAACCCTGCTGGGGGGTATGTTTTCATTTTTTCAAGTGCATTTTAAGGTGAAGTTCATTAGATTGATATTTATAATAAAGATAATTAGGTAAGTATTTAAGGTGAACATAATTGGGTGAATATTCAAGGTGACGATTATTGGGAGAATATTTAAGGTGAAGAAAATTGTGTGAATATTTATGGTTAAAATCATTGGGTGAATATTTAAAGTGAAAATCATTGGATGAATATTTAAGGTGAAGATCATTGGGTGAATATTTAAGGTGAAAAAAATTGTGTGAATATTTAAGGTGAAAAAAATTGGGTGAATATTTAAGGTGAAGATAATTGAGTGAATATTTAAGTTGTAAATCATTGGATGAATATTTAAGGTGAAGATCATTGGGTGAATATTTAAGGTGAAAAAAATTGGGTGAATATTTAAGGTGAAGATAATTGGATGAATATTTAAGGTGAAGATCATTGGGTGAATATTTAAGGTGAAAAAAATTGGGTGAATATTTAAGGTGAAGATAATTGAGTGAATATTTAAGTTGTAAATCATTGGGTGAATATTTAAGGTGAAAATCATTCGGTGAATATTTAAGGTGAAAGTCATTGGGTGAATACTTAAGGTGAAGAAAATTGGGTGAATATTTAAAATTAATTGAATATTTAAGGTGAAAATCATTAGGTAAGAATCATTAGATGAAACACTTATGAAATGTATTCATAAACAAAGTCGTTGATCATGTAATTGATTATAATGTTATTTTACAGAAGATGGAAATGATGGCTACCCATCATTTTTAATAGATACTTGCCTTGATTTTGTTCACATTCAATCACTTGAGAAACTACAACAGTAAATAAATATCCATTAACATTAAAGATTATCAGAATAACAAAAGAAGCCTTCTAGAAACTATGCTATGTATCAATTTTTTTTATTATTGGATGGAACATTGCCAACTATTACTAATATTTTTTGCCAGTATTTCTATTTTTCACAACTTCTCAGATCTTAATTCTAAAGTCATAAGTAAATAATACAAATCAGAATGAAGAATAAGCCCCAGCCAAGATGAGAAATAACAATAGTTGAAATTTCTGGGATACATTATGAGGAAAGAGGGCTTGGAGAATTTAACACTCACAGAACACTGAAGGCAGGAGAAGTGAATAACCTACCTAATGAGTTTAGGTGACTGGATGGCAAAGCAAGATAAAGAATGATTAATTGATTTTTTTTATGGCTCATCAGCTTTTTACTGATTATTTAAAACCAGAAAATATTTTTAGATTGTAAAAGTGTTTTGAATAATAATATTTTTATGAATATATGTTCAAATAATTAACCCATAGCTGGAGAGATAAAAGGTAGATTTATACTTTTGTCAATGGTATTTTTGTGTAAGTGAATATAATGAACCCAATTGGAATTGGAACTCAGCTCTCTGATTTCCAATTTCTGAGCTGTTATTCATTGCACCACCTGCACATCTAAGCTTATAGCTCCTGGTGTTCCTAAGTGGTCACCCATCTAGGTAATGACCAGGTCTGACATTGTTTAACTTATATGGCTGTAAGTGTAGCAGGATAAAGAATGATGGTAAAGAGTCAAATATTGATGAGAGGAACAAAGTATAGGAAGGTGTGGAAAGCCATTGTGTGGAAATGACACTGCATATAAAAGAAGGAATATGATATAATATTGGCAATCTTTGACCTTCATTTTCCCTTGACACTGCTATTATTTTAACCACAGAGTGACCAGTAAAAAGTGGTAAATCCAGAAAGACATGAGACAACCATTGAAAACTGGTGATGACTGATGTGACTGAAAAATTCAGGAAGGATTTCTGCACATTTCATCAATCCCCACATCGAATTTTCTTCTTTGTTAGGCATATGAGAAGAGCAGAACAAAAGATGAAAGTTGTCTGCAAATAACATTTAAATGATGATTCACAAAATGGAGCATCAATTAATGAATCATAAAAGAACCAATCAGAGTTAAATAATTATGCAAATGTCAAATGATTATTCAAGGTCATGAATATTCAAGAAATTTATTCAAGGTTATTCTTTCCTGAAAGATAAAACAGTGAAAATAAATTTGCTGCTTTTTTACTGGGCACCCTGTACCGTCAACTCTTTGGCAATGTTTATGGTTTTAAAAAGCAATGATTAGAATTATAATAAAACCTAAACATGATGAAAGTGAATTGATACATTTTTTTTTTCTTGAGAATTTACAACAAAAATATTAATCATTATTTATTTATTAGATTATTTACAAGAATAATTTTATATTCACAACATTCTAAAAACTAATACAATTGTATTAAAACTAATGCAATGCAATATTTATTGTTTGCCAATTTATAAAGAAATAAATATAAAAACAATCTTTTTTATTCATAAATTTATAAACATTTACTAAATTATTAAAATATGCGAACCGACTCTAAGGAAATCCTTATTATTTACCGTTTTATAATGTTTGAATAGATTGGCAATTAGCTAATGTTTTTCTAAACATTCCAATAAACAATCTTATAAATAAATAGTGTAAATAAATTCAGGGATAAGTGAGTAAGATTGAGAACATGATTAGGCAGCTGATGGTGATCCTGAAAGAGGACTTTTCAGATTTTTTGTTTTTGTAAAGAATATGAGACACTAGGATATTTGCATGATGACCCAAGGGGAGTACTTTAAAGCAGGGGTTTTCAAAGTTTTTGACTTGTGGATCCCTTTATATTTCAGGCTTTACCTTAGGGCCCCCCTTATAAACACTTACACTTCATTCACATATCCTCCTTAATTAAATTGATTCTAAAATGCCTGAAGTTTACAACAAACTCAAAATGTAACAATACTAAAAAAGCCTATCTGGTTTCAACTGTGCGTGTATTGCTAAAAAGAACTCGAAATACTGTATTGACTCTTTCAGTGGCTGTAGACAACATGGAACGTTTAATGTTAATTGCTATGAAAACAATATACTAATAAAAAATTCAGACCTTACTTGCTTACTCGTCCAACAGCCTTGCACTTCTACTCGCAAAATGTCTCCCGTTTGAAGATTTGCACACGTGACACCTAACAGCCAATGAAAAAGCCGGAAATCGCAAAATAGATCCAAAAATTCAAATCCTTTGGTTCCTTCTTTGCATGAATAGAATCCGTTATCTTTATCAATTTGAGATACAAATTATATTAGTATATCAAATCTATAAAATAGTTTATTGAATCAATTTATTTCACGATCGGCCTATAAGTTACTTATAAGCACTTATAAGTTGCATGTCACCCATAAAAAAGTCTTTGCTGTCCATGGACCCCCTATCTTGTCCTTGTGGACCTCCTGTGGTTCGCAGACCACAGTTTGAAAACTTTTGCTTTAAAGGGAACTAAGCTGCCATAGCCCCTAGGTAGGCTTCTTTTCTCTTTTCTTTTTTTTTCTGGAGATTTTCTGAGCAAATATTTTATTCCTGTCTTAACTAAAATTTCTTTTATTTTTTTTTTTTTTTTATTGAAATAGAAAAGAGTAAAATATTGTTTGGGATTTTACCAATCTGATTTAATTCCATATTGGTTCAATCCAGCCTGAACTCATTCTGCTCTCCTTGCTCTGTGATATCTTATATCAGTTAATTCTCCTGAATTAATTCATCCTTGTGATGCCAAAGAATTAACTGATATAGAATATCACCTCATATGAACAGCAAAACGAGAACCTCCATTGATTGAATAAAGGGATCAGTGTGAAATTTCTAGAAGGTTACCAAATAGGACAGACACTTGAAAACAGCCTGGAGGGTAGAATAGCCAAAACGTGATGATAAAAACCAAAATGAAGAATAAATTATGATTATACGTCTAAGAAATTAAAAAAAAAAACAAATGTTTATTATTATTCAGTATCATTAGGCAAGGAGACACTGAAAAATTCTCAGCCTAACTGGGAAGCCATTTCTTAATTCCCACCACCAAAAAAAAAAAAAAACTCCTGAGATTTGATTGTTTGGTTGATTATGGAAAGAAAGTTGGGCCAAGAATGTTTTAAACAGCCCCTTTGTAATATAGCGACATGTCTAAGTAGAAACTTAGGAAAATTTATTTGACTAATTCAGCTGAAAACATTTGTTTTATTATAGTGGATGGTTACAAACAAAAGGGTAGATGGTTTATGTTTATTTTATTACCACATATATATATATATATATATATATATATATATATATATATATATATATATATATATATATATATATATATATATATATATATAAATAATGTGCATGTTCAGTTGTGTATATATTGCCAAGTGGTCAGAATGTTTTCTTTCTGACCATGACACCAAGGTTCAAATCTCACCATGGGCAATTTGTAAGGAAGGTAAATCTTCTTGATGCTATTGTCCTGGGATGCTGATTCCATTGCACAGCACCTTTTAGAAAAGTATCTGAATACCATATATAGATCGATGAAAGCTTTGTGAGTTAAAGTGGATAGATAGAACTGTTTGGATGCTGTAAATGATTGTGCTAGTATGAAGTCACAAGTCATCATGATTGAAGATTTGTGCATACTAATGTTGTTCAAACTGATGATCACATCAGTTTATGCATTCACTCCCAGAGACCGTAACTAAGGTCTGCTCAGCACAGTTGCAGTATAAACCACAGGTTGGCTCTGTTGGTGTTGACAAAACACGCATGTGCCTTTATCATACCCAAGAGAGTAAATTTCTCCTTCAGGTTTTAGCTTATTATTTTGTTTTGTATTAAGTCTTTTATTGTTTTAGACATAGTTGTAAAAAATTTTATATTAAGCTTCTAAAATTCTTTCCAATTGTAGTTTGTCATAGATTTCCCTAAAATTGTTCTTGTTATATGAAATTTTATATTAGTTTTCAATATATAAAATATATAAAAATAAAGTACAATTATGTAAATTGTAAATGATTGTGTTAGCATGAGGTCAAAAGTCATCATGATAAAAAGTTTGTGGATACTGATGTTGTCCAAACTAATGATCATAATGGAGGAGCCTGAAACACACACACACTATTTTATATATGAATGCATTATTTATTTATGTATATGTAATATAGCAACATCTCTAAATAGAATCTTATGAAGCTTTATTTGACTAATTCAGCTTTAGCATTCAAAACATTTATTTTATTATAGTAGATGGGTACAAGCAAGAGGGGAGATGCGATATGCTTATTTTATTACCAAACACTTGAATATCAATTTTTATTACTAATTATTTTCTTTTTTATGTTTTGGACCAACTTGGATACCATTAACTAGTTTCTTACATTCTTCTATCACCCAATGATCTTAGTTTATCACTCCTCAAAACATTATTAGTTCTTTATTGATCTGTATTTCATATGGATGCTACACATGGCACCAAACTCACTCAGAAATCTCTATTGTATACAACTGCTTTCTTGGATCAATACTTAAAAATGTGAGCAAGAGAAATCTGGGGGTTTTGGCAAAAACTATCCTTCTTTCCATTTTGGCATTACAGAATCAAAAACAAAGAACTGTACCAAATAACAGAAAACATATCACTTGAGGCCAATCAACGACAGCAACAATTAAAATCTATATTACACTGTTGTAGTATACCTATGGACAATAATGGGTATGTCCCCTTTCACATAAATACTGTAGTAAATACTGTATGTTGGTCTGCATTTAGAGATTCATTGTGGAATTCACTTGACTCACTTCTAGCATTTGACTACTTCTTCTATGTGCTGCTGGCAAATCTTATATGCATTGTTCGTATCCTAAGTATTATCGTTCATTACCAACCTTCATGTGAATATTCTATTCAGTAACCATCTCTAGGTTAAAACTATATGTATATATTCTTGTTTTTTATTGTTCTCTCTCTTTAATGTTTTTCTTCTCATTCTTTCATACTTGGTAACTGTTTGCATCTTAATGGTGTTATAGATAAGCGTATGGTTGCAAGAAAGAAATACGACAACAGCAGAAATAGATTTACGTGGTTTATTTCAACAGGAACGTGAGGGTTTGGGACAGCTCCCTTGTGGTAAAGTTCATAAGCCGGCTTCGGATCTAGGTCGATCTCTCATAGTAGTTCACACATGTTGTCGCTGGCACTCCCCTGCTGTGAACAGGTCTCTTCGTGGTCACCTGTTGACTGCCTGTTGAACTTCCGTGTGACCCCTTTTATAGTGTTTTTTATGGCTTAACAGGCTCGAAAAATGAAGCGAGTATAATTAGGAGGGAAGCATTTTTATTGGACAAAAAATAGAGCACTTTAAATATTATTTTATTTTTCGACCGGAACTCGAGTGTCGGGAACATTTGTAAACGAAGATAATGTTCATTTTGTGATGGGGCTTTGTCCCGTTCACATCCTGTTCTCGCTCTTGAGTATTTGCCTGTAAATCAGCCGAGATATTACTTATTTCATTTTATAACAATGGCTTTATTGCCTTCGTTGGGGTGAAATGATTAAAAATAATCTAATACATTGTTTATATGTCATATTTCACTTCAGAATCTGTTTCTTAGTGAACTTTGTTATTGCTAATAATGATGATACTTTTTTCTGTTAATAAATTGATATGTTAAATGGTCCTTTGTTGTGTACAATTTTAGTTTATTTTTTTTCTACTAAACACACTGTTGTAGCATACTTACAGGCAATAATGGGTATGTCCCCTTTCATATAAATACAGTAGTAAATACTGTATGTTGGTCTGCAGTTGGAGATTCATTGTGGAATTCACTTCTAATAGTTGACTACTTCTTCTCCATGCTGCTGGCAAATCTTGTATGTGTTGTTCGTGTCCTAAGTATTATTGTTCATTACCAACCTTTGTATGATTATTCTATTCAGTAGCCTTCTCTAGGTTACAACATACATGTAACTCAACAAGAAAATAATGACATAATCAAGATGTTGACATTCCACACTGATTCAAATAAAAGGTTAGGAAGGAAAACCTCATCAATACTGAAAAGAGTGATAACAGATCAAATGAAGCCAGTGGGTATTAGCAAGGACCATCTTTCTACTATTCTAGCAAGAGAAACTTCTTATTTCAGCTACAAGGTATGTCACTGTATATACTATGATCAATGGTTTGAAATTTCCATATGGATGCCATGGATGGTGTTAAACTCATTCAGAAATATCTAAACCATCAGCAGTATACAACTACTTTCTTAGATCAATGGTTAAAAATGGTTTTGAACAAATGAACCCTGTGTGTTATATAAGAATAAAGTGTCACTGCCAACACATGAGTTTGAACATAGATCACCAGTGAGCAAACACAGGTAATCCCATTATTGAATTAAGTAGACCACGTAACCATAAAGGAAACACATAAATAGGAAGTTGCATGATATCTAATTGATCACTCATTTCTAGTCTGTCCTCTATTACTATATGGATTGCTATTTCTATTCTATCTTCTATTACTATATGGATCGCTATTTCTATTCTATCTTCTATTACTATATGGATCGCTATTTCTATTCTATCTTCTATTATTATATGGATCGCTATTCTCTATACTATTCCCTATTTCTACACTATTCTGTGTACTGATTACTATATGGATGTTACTATTTGAGTGAGTATTATTGAACAAGTACTATTAGTTGGAGTATTATTCGAAGGCATCTGATACCAGTATTGTTCAGTGGCATTACTATAGTTGTAGCTGCAATTACAATGTCTCTACTACAACAAGCATTACAAAAGTGACAATGAGTATTCATTGACATCACAAAAGTGACAACGGGTGTTCATTGAATCACAAAAAGGTTTCAGCGAGGATCATCCTTCTTAAAACCTTGTAGGACTACTAATAGTGGCACCAACTAGAATGGATAGCACATATGACTCGAAGAAATAATAACCATATAATCTAGATGCTGATTATCCCCACATCTTTTAGTCTGACTGGAAGTAGTACATGCAACAAGGCCCAATAGTATGCAATGGATAAATTGTCTTCTAAATTATGCGAAAATGAAAATAACACTGACATCTCATTTTAACACATATATTTACCAAAATTACACAAAAATATCTTGAAATACTAAAGAGTAAATTGATTCAATGAAATCACCATTGGCTTCAGAATCTCCTACAACTCTTCTGAACGGTCTCCTTGTGTAAGTTGGTGAATGCTGCCATAATCCTTGCCTTCAGTTCATCTTTGGTGTTACAAGGAGTTTTGTTGGTCTCTGACTCAACTGCACCCCACATATTAAAAATGAAGTGGTGGCAGTCTGGGGAGTTAGGTGACCAGATATAAGGAGTGATGTGGCTTCAGAAATTGTCTGACAGTCATGACTGGGTTCTCTTGCTTGTGTGGCATGGTGCAGAGTCCTGTTGCCAGACATAGGATCTTCCAGCAGCCACCCTCTTGGCCCAGGGCAGCATTACCTTCTCAAGGCACTTGATGTAGACCTCTGTGTTGAATCTGAGGCTCTGTGGGAATATGAATAGAGGCATAATGTCATCATCACTAGTGACACTCCAAACGCATTCATAATCACCATTAGACTTAGTCAACTCTTTCTGAATCCTCTGCACTACCCTCAGATTGAAATATTTGTATTGGAGCTTCTGGCATGAATGCAAAGCAGTATAGCATAATGTTTCCAAATTTTTGGCATAGTGAATTGTGTCATGTTACTGTTTTTCTCTCAGACAGTGACCAACAGACCATACTATACTGTGCAGTTGACAAAATCAAAAACAAGCAACACACATGTGTGAAATTAAAAATATAAAATGGTGACAATTTATCCATCGCATACTGTAGATTAATGTATGACCATGATGATTTCTAATTTCAGAAATTTAAACCAGAGCTGCCAGCCTGGATTACAAGTACCTAATTGGGCTGCATTTGAAAGCTCAGTGCTACTAAATTTTAAATTCATTTTCTTATGAGGAGCCCAAGTTAACCCAGCTTATTTTTTTAAATATAGACCAAAAGTTGCAAGTCATAAGATTCAAAAGTAAAACAATTTAAGTATATGGGAAATGTTTTAACAGAGGATGAAGAATGTGACATTGAAATCTGAAGGCAAATTGAGATAGTGAAACATACCTTCAAAAAGCTAAGCAAATTATTTAGAAATAGAAGAATTTCATTAGAAACAAAGAAAAGAGTACAGAACTGTTATGTAATATCAGTCCTTCTATATGGTAGTGAATGCTGGACAATCTCTTCACAGATGAAGGAGAGACTTGAAGCAACAGAAACAAAGAAAAGAGTACTGAACTGTTACGTAATATCAGTCCTCCTATTTGGCAGTGAATGCTGGGCAATCTTCTCACAGATGAAGAAGAGACTTGAAGCAACAGAAACAAAGAAAAGTGTACTTAACTGCTACATAATAACAGTTCTCCTATATGGCAGTGTATGCCGGACAATCTCCTCACAGATGAAGAAGAGACTTGAAGCAACAGAAACAAAGAAAAGAGTACTGAACTGTTACGTAATATCATTCCTCCAATATGGCAGTAAATGCTGGACAACCTCCTCACAGATGAAGAAGAGACTTGAAGCAACAGAAATGTGGTTATGCAGAAGGAACCTTAGAACACCATGAACTGAACATGTGAGCAATGATGAAGTTTTACAGAAAATGGAAATAAAAATGATACTTATACTCAAGAAGAGGTAGTTGAAATTTCTAGGGAACATAATGAAGAAAGAGGGCTCAGAAATTTGATACTCTCAGGACATTGAAGAGGGATCAAAAACTTGAAGAGTTACTAAAAGAGATTAACTGAAATTGAGATATCACAAAAAGGCATGGTATGTGGAATTAGAACAATCAATGGACTAAATAAAAGGTTCAGCTCAAAATTCCAAAGTATATCATCTGACAAAGGGCAATGTGTACAATGGTCGAAATGTCATGAATATGACAATAAAGATGAGGATAACAATCTGAACAATGTAAATGTTGTAAATAGTTACAATACCTCATCTCAGAAATATAAACAAATGTAGATGGAATAATGTTATTGATAATGAGGAGATATTATCTTGATTAAATATATCAGAATCATTTTTTTTCTATCTTCAAATCTTTTGTTCTAATCTAATACAAGAGGATGTACATCGTCATGCCACAAAATTACTAGTCAACTTTTTTACCTAGAAAATGTATTTTCTCTTCCAATGCAGGATTCACACAAGTCAATTGCTCCTTATGGCATTCTGCAGTGACACTTTGTCCAAGTTCCAGTAATAATAAAGAATATCGTTTTAATTCCACCAGAGATCATTTCCTTCAATAGATTTAATTTAGGCTGAGGTGTTGTAGTTTGTCCATGATTTTTCATTGGTACTGTTGTGGATTCCCATGAAAAATACATTTTTTTTTTATTGCCAAAGATTATTAATGTATTTTTATGGCATTGAATAAGAAAAGAAAGACAAGTGTTTAAACATTGACCAATCTTCTTTTTCATAAGTTCATGTGAAATCCAGTTTCCTAGTTTCTGAAAATTTCCTAAGTATTCCAGTTGATTTGTGCCACAAGCGGTAAAGAGGTAAAGAGATGAGTAAATTTCTAAGATTTCCCTAACATTGTGCAAAAGCTAGTGCAGGGAACTTTTGTATCATCCTAATAATTCATTTTTCTAAAGGAAAATTAGGTTTAGATTTGGGGTGAGAGTTAGGGATAAAGCTGTTTCGTTTGAAGTCAGGTCCAAATATTAAAAGGCAGCACTGCTTAGAGTTAAGAAAATTCAAGGAAGCAGCATTCATAAGCTAAATGTAAAATGGTATTAGGTTGGTGCAAAAATAATGACATTTCTTGACGTATTTTTTAACATCAAAAACGTCATTATTTTTGCACCAACCTAATATAGGCCAGATCAGTGTGAAAAACTGCTTCTTGTTCTGACCCACTTCCCCAAAATTTGATGAAATGATCAATCAGATTTTATGAAAGTGAAATATGTAATTCACCCCGGGAAATACCTGAGGCCTGAATCAAATTTAAGGTCCATCAGGGACCTTGATCTAATTTGTGGTGACCCCAGTATGTACTGAGTTCACCCTAAGAGATAGCACACTAAGTATTGTACTCAATGTCACCTCAAAAAGTTAAGAGACCTAGGAGGTCCAGCGGTTGAGCTAGAAGGTGACCTCAAAGGCACCAAATGCAGAATTGAATCTCAAAAGATATCAAAGAATGCACCAACATAAACAAGGAAGTGAATCCAACTGAACTCAGGATATACACACATAAGACAACCACTTAACAGGAAGTTATATAAACATCCAATATATGTGAGGAGAGACAGTATTCCTCACATCCTTGTAAGAAGATTGAACATTTGAAGAAAGACACAAAACCACATACCCTTTATTTAGCCAATATTGATTTGACAGAGTTCAGAAGTGAATAAACAATTATTTTACATATGAAAAATTTCGTCTCATATTCTTAACTACTAACATAATATTACCAAGAGTGATCAGGGGACTAGTGTGCCAAACATGGGTTAGGTATTAATCATCAGGTCTTGACCTGATCAGGTTATAAGACACAAGGTGACTTTTAGGGGAGATTTTTCAATGAATGCATCTTCTATAGCAAGAAATTCAGAAAGAAAATATTTTTAGTGCTAAAAAATTGGCATATATATTTATTGTAAAACCTATTTGCTGAATTTTTACCAATTTTAATATAAAAAAGGAAACTGCAATGCATTTCTACTGTAAAATTATGTACAATGAATTTCTTTTGAAAAACCGTCAGCAATGCATTTATTAGGTTGGTGCAAAAATAATGTCATTTTCTCGCATAAAGTTGAACGTCAAAAACGACATTATTTTTGCACCAACCTAATACAAGATATAACAATTTAATTCCCCAAATGACCACAACATGTCACCAGAGTAATGAGTCTGGCAAAAGTTTATACCCTTAAACATCCGGATATGTTCCAACTTCTGTTTTCTTGAGACACAGACCGGATGACACTATTTACATTATTCAGACTATTGTCTTCATCTTTGTTGCCATATTTATTACAACATTTCAGCCATTGTATGCTCCGGCCTTCTTCAGGAGGTTGGAATGTCAAACTGAACCCTTTATTTTGCTCACTGGAGTAGACTGTTCTAGTTCCATGTGCCATGTCTAATGGATGTCAGTTATCTCCTGTTAATTCCTCTCTCCAAATTCTCCACTGCCTTCACCGGGTATTGAACTCACACTCTTTGGGTCCTGTCACTGGATCTAACCAATGCCTTTATCCACTGTGCCATGTGTCCTTGAGGATACATGGCACAGTGGATAAAGGTGTTGGTTAGAAATGAAATATGTAACGTTGGTTATAAATATGTAACATTGTAATAAATATGTAATGTTGTAATAAATATGTAATGTTGGTTAGAAACATTGGTTAGAAATGAAACATTGTAATAAATATGGCGACAAAGATTAGGACAATAGTCCGAATAATGTAAATAGTGTACATAATACTTCATCTCAGAAATATAGACAGATACAGACCAGATGAGTCATTCATTGCCAAGCAGCAGAGGAAGTTGTACATGCTCAATTTAAATTCAATATATTTTAGCAGCAGTTGTTCTCGTAAACAATCCTTATTAAAAAGCATAGATATTTTGTGTCTATCAGTTTCATTAATCATCGTTTTTTATAAAATATTAATAAATGTTTGCAAATGTGGCTTTGTAGATGTAAATATAGCTGAGATTTGAGTTAAAATTTGAGATGTGAATTGAAAGCTTTGGCCTAATACAGGTTCAGGCTTTTGACTTACATGAGTCATCATCAGATATGTAAAGAGAAAGAAAATCAGTTTTTTAAGCAGTGTTTTAAAATTATCATTATTTATTTTACAATAATGTTCACTCTGTACAAGGCCCAAAAGCCACTTGAGGTAGAGGGTTACAGAGCAAGTGGTAAGAAGCATATGGGGATATGTGGGAAAGATAACGGTTAACCCTACACTTGAACAAGTTAGGCTTTTTGTGATAGGAGAAGTATCCTCTTGGGAGTCAGTTCCACAAAGAAGCAGTTTGTAGAAAGAAGCTGTTTGAGTGGAACTTACATCATGAAGGGAACAAGGATGGTTCACTACAATATGAATGGTATGGCGAGTCTTTGCCATGAAGCTTAGAACTGGTAGAACTAAGGAATGTAATTCTTCTGAACACTTACCATGGAAATAGCAAAGGAAGTGTATTTGTCTATATTTCTGAGATGAAGTATTGTAATTATTTACGTTGTTTGGACCGCTGTCCTCATCTTTGTTGCCATACTCACAACATTTCAGCAATTGTACGCTCTGGCCTTCTACAGGATCTGTTTATATTTCTGAAATAAGGTTTTGTAATTATTTACACTATTTACATTGTTCAGACTGTTGTCCTCATCTTTGTTGCCATATTCACAATGTTTTGACCATTGTACACTAAAGACGCATGGTCCAGTGGATAAAACCGTTGGATCCAGTGACTTGACCTAAAGAGTTGTAAGTTCAGTACCTGGCTACTGCAGTGGTGAGCAAAAACTTGGAGAGGGAGATAACTGAGACATCCGGAAGAGGTGTGGCATGTGGAAGCAGAACAATCTAGCCTGGTGGATGAAATAAAGAGTTCAGTTCAAAATTCTAATCACCTGAAGAAGACCAGAATGTACAACGACTGAAACATCATGAATATGGCAACAAAGATGAGGAAAACAGTCCAAATGATGTAAATAGTGTAAATAATAGCAATAGAGTAACAAGAAGCTTGCAATCTTTCATTGGTGGGAAAAGAGTTGTAGGATGGAAAATAATCATCCACAAGGACACAAATACTTTTGGACTCTATCAAGACTGGAAAGTGAAGATTGGGCAGCTCCTGTCCATATATGAAAGCAGTACTCCATTTTCCGCCTGATCTGGCTCTTGTAAAGGCAGAGGATAGCAGAGACACTTTTGGGCTCTATGATGACTGGAAAGTGAAGACTGGGCAGCTTCTGCTCATATATGGCAGCAGTAATCCATTTTCAGCCTGATCTGGCTCTTGTAAAGGCAGAGGATAGTGGAACCCTTTTGGGCTCTATCAAGACTGGAAAGTGAAGACTGGGCAGCTCCTGCCCATATATGGAAGCAGTACTCCATTTTCAGCTTGATCTGGTTCTTGTAAAGGCAGAGGATAGTAGAGATGCTTTTGTGCTCTATCATGACTGGGAAATGAAGACTGGGCAGCTCCTGCTCATATATAGCAGCAGTACTCCATTTTTGGCCTGATCTAGCTCTTGTAAAGGCAGAGGATACCGGAGATGCTTTTCGGCTCTGTTGAGACTGGAAAGTGAAGACTGGACAGCTCCAGCCATATATGGCATTGTATTTTTGTTTGAAATTTAAATCCAATGCAGTAAAAATCATATGTCAGCAACATGTAATGGCGACATGTAAAGATGTATATTTTTTTTTGTTATACATTCAAGAATAGTGATTTAGACTGTAGTTATTTTTATTACTATTTTAATTTTTAAAAAGAGATAAATAAATTTAATAGACATGAAATTTCTAAAAATTTCAGAAGAGGTGAGAAAAAGTACTTGCACCATGATTTTATGACTTGTAACCTTGACATGTACTTAAGCTTGGTAAATACATGTCAGTATAAATCTGATTCATAGGTAAGAAGAATAAACTAATAGGTACATCAAAATTATGGTAAGATGGATATTATTTTATATGGATTTAAAGGCCAGTTTAAGAAATAAGAGGATTATTCAGATATACTTAATTCTGTCAGCCTATTCTATGCATTCGGCAATTCTATTCTGGGAACAGGTTTCATATTTCTAGCTTCTAGAAAAAATGAAATATACTAGAATCTGACATTGATCAAGATTTCTAAGAAACAGTATAACCTGAGTAGTGAGCTATAAAATGGAGGAATCCCAATAGAGCAAGCCCAGAAATTTAGTTATCTCGGAAATGTTATCACAGATGATAGAAAATCTGATACAGAATTCTCAAGGTGTATTGGAAAAGCAAAAGATACTGAACAAAGTATTAAGAAATTTTGTCAGCCTGTTTTATGTGTTCGGTAATTCAGTTCTGGAAACAGGTTTCATATTTCTAGCTTCTAGAAAAAAATGATATATACTAGAATCTGGCATTGGTCAAGATTTTTAAGAAACAGTAGCCCAAGCTGTGAGCTATGAAATGGAGGCATCAAAATAAAGCAGGTACAGAAATTTAGCTCTCTAGGAAGCATTATCACAGACGATAGATAACCTGACGCAGAATTCTGAAGGCATATTAGAAAAACCATTTTACGTTTGGTAACTCAATTCTGGAAACAGGTTTCATATTTTTAGCTTATAGAAAAAATTAAATATACTAGAATTTGGCCTTGATCAAGATTTTTAGGAAACAGTGAACCGAGCTGTAAGCTACAAAATGGAGGTGTCAAAATAAAGCAAGTACAGAAATTTCACTGTCTAGGAAGCATTATCACATATTTTAGAAAACCTGACATAGAATTCCAAAGGTGTATTGGAAAAGGGAAAGGTATTAAGAAACAAGAAAGTTTAATTAGATCACTGAACTACTTTAATATCAATTCTCTTGTATGCCAGTGAATGCTGTATAATTTCTATATAGATGAAAAGAGGTTTTGGGTTAAACAAGATATGGTTCTCCAGAAGGAGGCCAAGAATGGTACAATGGATAGAATGTGAACAATGAGAAAATTTTAAGGGAACAGAAAGGACATTTTGACATAGAATCAGAAAGGGATAGTTTCTTCTTTTAATAATTGTTTTTTTAAAAACTCCCCTTAAAAGAAAGTGTGATAAACAAACTTAGTCCCTTGTATTATTTTTTTATTTACCTATTAATTATTTTTATATCGTTTTACATTTCTTTTTATCATATAATTTTTTATAAAACTGTTGTAATTTTGGCTAATCCTTGTTGCCAAAATGTTGTAATCTAGGAAAGGTTACTGAATAGAATAACCAAACAAAGGTTGGTAATGAACGATAATACTTAGAACAAGAATAACACATATAAGATTCACCAGTGGTGTGTAGAAGTAATCAACTGCTAGAAGTGAGTCAAGTGAATTCCACAATGAATCTTTAACTACAGACCAACATACAGTATTTACTACTGTATTTATGTGAATGGGGACATACCCATTATCGTCTGTAAGTATGCTACAACAAAAACCAAGAGTAAGAAGGGACAAGGAGACCAATCTGAAACCTACCTAAACAGTTTGTGTAGAATAGTGACTAGGAGGGATATTAAAAGAACAAATATTGTATAGGGTTACAAAGCATAGAAAGGTTTTTTATTGTAGTATGGATCACACTCTGGATCATGCAGGAATACACTTTGCACTCAGAGTGACGTTAGAGAAGCCAGGTACTAGGTTGACGAGATGACTTAGCCGCTGAATACCAACCCATGGGAATTACTTATTACTCAACTTAATATTTGTCTCACTTTAGATCATGCATAATATACTTTGCACTCAGAGTGAAAGAAGCCAGGTGCAGGGCTGAACTGAGTGACCTCCCAAATGTGGTCCATGTGACAAACCAGCTGCACTTGGGCTTTCAAGTATGGAAACAAACTACATGACAGAGATAGATTTCCAAACACTCACCCAAATGGCAAGGCATTTCAAATGAGAATGTAAGGTCTACATTTGAATGAAGGGTTATGCGGGCCACACATGCACTGGCTGATAGAAATTGACAAAGTATTGCAATGAAATAAAATGCTTACACTATTCACATTGCTCAGACCTGTTGTGCTCATGTTGCTATATTCACGATGTTTTGGCCATTGTATGCTCCAACATTCTTCAGGAGATATTAGTTGGAATTTGAAGAAGGCTGGAGTGTACACCAACCGAAACATTGTGAATATGACAATAAAGATGAGGTCAAGAGACCAAACAATGTGAATAATGTAAATAGTTACAATACCTCATCTTAGAAATATGGACAGAAATAAAATGTAATGTTAAATATAAGAGATTAAGTCTCGTGTTTTGATTAACAGGCACGACAACATCATTATATTATTATTATATGTTGCATTGCCAATAATTATTAGATTTTTTTCTTACTAGTATTTCTTTTGCTTTTTCTTGCAACTTGTCAGATTGTAATTCTACAGTCAAAGGTACTGTATTTGATCGCATATAAGACACATGGGGGTATATGACAAACCCAAATTTCAGCAGGGCAAATCAAGAAAAAATTAGTAATTAGTAAAATTATTAGTAAATGGTACAGCCCAGGCTATATTTATCATGCATTATTTTGGTTAAACAAACTATGATTACAATTAAATGAAAAATAATAGGAAAAAAAGGACACAAGCCTGTAAAACTTTATTATATCCTTTATACAATCTGTACGACCTGCATGTTGTAAACATCTTATTGGTATAATTAGGATATAAAACTTCTAATTGTATTTATACCAATGCAAGTGGAAGTTATCATAAGAAAAATATTAATAAAACAAATATATTTTACAAATTTATAATTTGAATTTATTGCATATAATTGTAGTGAAACAAAGTACTAATATTAAACATGATGAAATTAATATAATTAATATTATCAATGATAACACTTAATCTTCATAATAGCCTTTTAAATTATGACAATAGATATATGAAAGTTACTCTAAAGGAATTGCCAGGTAACTAATTTCGGCTGACTATCACAAATTTTAAACCTACATATGGCATATAAGATGCAGGGGAATTTTAAAAGATATTTTTAGTAAAAAAAAAAAAGTGCACCTTATATGCCATCAAATATGATAAATAGTACAAATGGAGAATAAATAATAAGCTCTAGGTGAGATGAGAAGCAACATCACTTTTATTTTGAGAAGAATATTTATGTATGACAACTATTTTACTGTTTTAGATATGAAAACCAGTGAATGTATAAGATGAAATGTGACCAGATAAATAGGCTGACCATAATTTCCAAGTCTGAAAAATATACAGAACATCTCAGCTTCCATCACTTTCCCATTGCCATAACATAGCTTCCCTGTGCCTTTTCTATAAATATTTTCATGGCAATTGTTTTGATGAACTTTGCTCTTTGTTAACTTGTCTTTACAAATTTAAGTGCAATACTAAATTGACAGCTAGGTAGTGTTGAAAACTGAAAACTTAGTTCCAAATTCTATCAGCTGACACAAAATTAATAGAATATTCATTGTCTCCTTAAATAATTATTTTGCTTCTATTTTCCTGAGAACTTCCTTGTTGCTCACATGCTTTGTCCATAGTATTCTTAGCATTCATCTCTGTTGCTTCAACTCCCCTTTTCATCACACTTTACAATTTTTTATAACAGGTTTACTTTTCTTGATTTATAAAGTGTTTATATAACTGAATGCCCTTAATCTTTATAGCTGACATAAACGCAGGCTTATGGCCAAATCACATTGAAACACCAGTTCTTGTACAATCACTGAAGTTAAGCAATATCAATCCTAGTCTGCTCCTAGATAGGTGACACCTTGAGAATATCAGGTTGTGTAAGCTTGGATCTGTGGGTGGTATAAGCCTTATGGCTATTTCATGTTGAAACACCAGTTCTTTTATGATCGCTAAAGTTAAGCAACATCGAGCCTGGTCAGTTCCTGGATGGTTGACCACTTGAGAATACCAGGTGCTGTAAGCTTAGATGAGAGTGTGGTATAATGGATAATGGCTTTGAATTGGAAATTGGGGAGCCAAGTTCCAATTCTAATCAGGTTCATTATATCCATTTATGCACAAATAACCTTGGGAAAGGTATGAATCCACTTCTTTGTCTTCCCAGCTATGGTTTAATTAGTAAAACTTTTATCAGTAAATCATTATCATCTCCAAAAAAAGAAAAAATTCTTATAATCTAAAAATATTTTCTTGCTTTAAATAACCTGCAAAAGGTTGATAAGCCATAAAAAAACAATTCATTCAATTACACACACACACACAGAGAAAAAAAAACAATAATGCTGATAATTTCTGACACCAGGACAACTGTGAGTTATCCAGACATATATCCCTATGCAATAACTCAACAATGTATCCATAGTACTATAAGGAGACCTTCGGAATGGCTGAAGCACCCAATTCCTTTTTGCTGGAAACTAGAACGAAAAAGAAGATTAGATATGACCACTTGACATCACTCTATGACATTGCTATTGAACTGAACGATATCATTTGTCTAAATTGATTACTTCAATTAATCTTCAAAATGAATAAAAAAATTAATTTTCCATTATTTAGTAACTAAATGTTTACATAAGTCTTGAATATTCATGCCACATCTGTTTTGGTACTTCTGCTATGTATCTAGAAATTCTTGACAAAATCCAAAGAAGAATCAACAAATTGCTTAAGTTTCTAGTAGACATAGTTCACTATTCCTTTGCATCTTTTTATTTTAAGTCACGTTTTCTGTCCTCTGTTACCCAATTACCCCTTGCTTTGGGTGAATTGTCAGAAAAGTAAAAAAAATTTCTGGAAAAAATTATTTTAACAGAAAGATTTTATAAATTTCAACCAACAGCTATAATGGCTGCTCAGTCAATGAATACCAAATGTTTCCTTGTAGAGAAATGACTAATATTACTATAACTGTTACCATCTACCCAAACTCTCGTGGCTTGTTTTTAACTTTGGGTGAGCCTGTCTATGAACTCTTAATTAGTGCGCAGATGCATGCAAGAGTGTGAATGAATTCACAATGTGTAGACATCTTACTAACTTTGCATATTTATGAAGTAAAACTTTCAGATGTTTTATTTATCGACCAATTTTACCACTTCCCACCCCAATGAAAATGGTATCAAGAAAGGTCGTCTACTGATAAATACGTCACAGTAAATTTTAGGTTTTTTAAGTATGACACATAGGACACCTTGACTATCTTCTGGCAATAGTTCAAATAGTTTCCCACCCATCACTGAATTTAAGATCATGGTGTGTAAATGACACTAAAAAGGAAAAATAGGTTAAGTCTGTCCAAATATCTTATATGTAACATCTACACAATTATATATTGATATGTAGTAGTTCATTTTATATGCATATGTTGTGCACCAGAATGCTTCCTCAGTGATGTCTATTCTGGATTCATAGAAAGTTTTGAGTCTCCATGACATGAGATTTTCTCTCCCATGGGCCCAGCCAAAAGTGCTCATTTCTCAATTAACATTCTGGCATAGCTTCCACATAATTTGCAAGATCTGTAACTATTTGTGCCTACTTAAATGTAATCAATTTATTCATTTCAATGTATGAATTTTGATCAACTGGGATAATAAAACAATTCTTACCTGACACTTAGTCAAGGTAAGTTTCATTTCATTTTTTTATTTTTTTTATTATACACTGTTGTATTCTTGAAGAAGGTTACAAACAAAGATGGTACTCAAGTGAAAGGAACAGCAACATGGGTGTAGATGAAAGAAAGAGAGGTTTATTACAAAAGAGAATACACTACTGAAAGACAGGTAATTGGTTAGCAGGCTAGTAATTCCCGAAGCAAGTCCATGGTATATCCTGTACTCATTATATATATCTACCAATATAGTCAGTCCACATATGCAATAGGGAATATGGGACATTCCATTACAACATACACATATAATGCACATCAAAATGCTTCCTCAGTGATGTCTATTTTGGGATCATAGAAAGTTTCAAGTTTCCATGACATCAGACTTTCTCTCCCATGGCCCAGCTGAGAGCAATCATTACTTGACTAGTATTCTGTCATAGCTGCCATACAATTGCAAGAATTGTAAACATTGTTTGTGTTTATGCAATTGCCATACTTTTGCTGTATACCTCCTTCATGCTGAGGGTAGTCACAGCACACATGGTTCATTATCCTCCTATTTATTTAAACAATCATTTAATTGTTTTTTACTTGCATTTTACCAGAAGCACATGAACAGATCTTCATAATTTTTTTACCCCCATTAATTTCCTATAGTTACTCATCTCATGTGTGTCCAAAACTCAGCTCACAACATCTCAAATTCTGGCTGCCCCCATGGGGAAAAACAACCACACCCACTCAACATCTCCTAACTAATCCTTTACTGGCTCTACTGTGGTTACAAGGAATTCTTCCTTAGCTGCTACTGCAGATTGGCATCACACAAGCCACTTGACCAATTCCACTAGGTCATCGTGGGCCCCAAAAGTTGGCCCTAGCGGTATCTTAAGTTATATTTGATATAAATACTTCATGGTGCACAGGCCCCCATTCTACTCCCCATAAATCACCAGTTCCATAACTACATAGCTAGGTGTGACCATTTCCACCCCAGGACACAGACCGAAACACATTTGGAAATTTGAAACCCTGCAAACTGAATCTACTTATTCCCACAACAATTAGCTAACTTACTTTTTCCACAAAAAAAAAAATAATTCTCAAAATTCACCAATTAACAACTTAATTCTTCAACCAATGAGGGCAAAAGGACACACAGACATGGCTCTTAAAATAAAAATAAAAAATTCCACTCTGTTACAAAAATGAAAAAACAATCATTTGTCAGTTAATTACAATTTAAAAAATAATTCTAAACTTAAAACATTTGAATGCATGCAAAAGCATAGTCACAAAAACTTTCAAATCATTAACAGTCTACAGACATCACAGTGAGAATGCCACATCACAAAATGTCATCAGTCTTTTTTTTTCAAAAAAATTTTTCCATTGCATTAATGTATGCAAATTCAGGCTTCCACATAGCCAATCATCAAAACTGATCAAATTTTTTTCTTAACAGTGAAACTTTCATGACCAGATTAAAACAAAATAAAAATTATAACTACAGCCTATACAACATAAAATCATGTCAAACATGACCTTAGAGAAGAAATTTAAAGCATGCCAATCAAAATCAAACAATAAATTTCTGCACATGGTCTAAACTTTTGTAAAAGACAAAACAAACAAAATCAGTCTCTTGCTAAAATGTTTCATGAAAATTGACCTTGTCATATCAGTGTGTATGCGTAAGTGTGGGTGTTCATTGTCCTTTCCTTCTTTCTTTTCCCTGCTTGTCCTTTTTTCTATTGTCTGTCCATCAAAAAATGCCTTTTCCTCATTTTTTTCATTACTTTCTATTTTGGTTTGTTGCTTAGATCTGTGTGTGAGTGTGTGTGTGGCAGTAGAACAAAGTAATATCATCATACTTACAGGCTCTCCAATATGTCTAGACAACTTTTTTTTTCATATCCCTTTTTTTTTTACAAGTCCTCCCTCAAAAAATCTTCTCCAAACTTTTCCATGTTGTGTTTTAAACCTAGTTGACTTGCGCCCTTCCAGCTGGTCACTGTTCACCAAATAATGTATACCTACTTTGTGCTAGGAATAGTCTAGGGGCAGTGATCATGGTTCACTCATAACATTGCATCTTCTCTCTCTTTTCTTTCTTCTCTCGGCTGGGTGATCGGCAATAAATGAGAACTTCAACAAAAGACATTTTTAATTTATCTATTTTATTAAACACATTGACGTGTATGTTTTTAACTAGCCAGTGAGGTCACTCTATCACCCCCACTGGAGAGCAAGTTCCTTGCACACAAAATTAACACGTCTGCATTCTTTGATGCGTAAAACTTAACTCCACGATATAACTATCTCTCTAACATTCATGTTTGGCTCCCTATTTTGTCTACCAGCTGACCCCAAGGACAGCCTCCGAAGGTCTGAGCCAAATACACTGCCACTAAAAAATAAGTCTGAAACTATTATTTAACAATTTTATTCAATTCTACGTAGGAATTTGACCAATTGGGATGTGTTTAATTTTTTATATAGACTGTTTGGAAAACTTCTATTTTGACATATTTCACTGATGAACCACTGTTATTAGAAAAAGAATTTTATTTCAACAAAATCAAGATTAGTAAGACAAAATGTAATTCACATTAACTAGCTCATTACAATTTTCACTTGAAAAATGCTGTTAAAAAAAGAATAATATTTGAAAAAGCTTTTATTTTTTTTTAAAATCATTTCATCCCATGCAAGGCAATAATGCCATTAAGATGTAAGGGGTTACTGTGAATGAAAGAGAATGCAGTGAAAGGACAATAAAAGAACAGAATTCAGAGGTGTTTTAAATATATTTTATTGGTTACTATTTGTTTGGATTGACTGCTAAATATCACCCCTGCCCTCCCCAAATTTATAAACAAATCCTGCCGATATATGCTGGGATTTCTTCTCAGTCTTATCATCACATTTTTTTTGTTCTTTCATGTCTTGAAGTCAGAAGGCTATGACCATTTGACTATTTGTCTTAGAAAAAACAAACGCTGATGATGACATTGTGCTAATGTTGAAAGTACTCGAAATAATTGTCCTCATCTTTGTCGCCATATTTATCACAATGTTTCGCCCGTTGTATGCTCCGGCCTTCTTCAGGTGGTTGGAATTTCGAACTGAACTTAGACTGTTCTAGTTCCACGTCAGTTATCAGTTATCTCCTGCTAATTTCCCTCTGAAAGTTCTCCACTGCCTTAACCGGGTATTGAACTCACACTCTTTGGGTCCTGTCACTGGATCTAACCAACGCCTTTATCCACTGTGCCATGTGTCTTTGTCAAACATGGCATGTGGAACTAGAACAGTCTACCCCAGTGAGCAAAATAAAGGGTTCAGTTCGAAATTCCAACCACCTGAAGAAGGCCGAAGCATACAACGGCTGAAATGTTGTGATAAATATGGCAACAAAGATGAGAACAATAGTCCAAATAATGTAAATAATGTACATAATACCTCATCTCAGAAATACAGACAGACTACTCGAAATATGGTAATTTTCTCTTTTCTTTTAATAAGGAAGAAGCTTGTCTGTGAATATGTAAGTTTTGTCTACTTATAGGCTCCTCATCCTATTGAAAATAAGTAAACAAAACTTTTCTAAATTATTCAATGAGATATGTCTTAATGAAAACATGCTGCCAAAATATATGAAATATATATATATATATATATATATATATATATATATATATATATGTAGTGTCTCATATTATTTTAGTCTGTTTTTTCTTCCTCCTCTTACTGTTTATTGAAAATTTTATCATTTCTGCTTATTGAGAATTTTGCTAATTATGCTTAATCCTGGCCATATACACTACACACTTGCATGTACACATATACATCAACACATACACACATATATTTATATAATTTACTCATACAAAGATGTATTGAATGCATTGTGATGTATGACTTCTCTGTGATTTAAAGGCGGAAGTTTAACCTCCTATCCTTCCCTTTACAAGTACTTTTTAAAGCTGCTAATGAAAAAGACAAGATTTTTACTGCGAAATTTGCAAAGAAACAAACATTTATTAATGAGACAAAAAATATTTTTGTGCCTTGTGTGCCTAAAAGTATCAAGGCTGATTAACAGTTCTTTGCATTACAAATCTGTTTTCTCTTAGAAAACAACAATTCATGAAAAGCAATTTTTTTCATTAACAACAAAAGAATTTTAACAACTTACTTTTAGAGCAACAGTTCATATAAATAGATTTCTTAGCAACAAAAGAAATTTACTGTTATGGTCTGGTTCCTTGTACTATGGTGATAGTCCAAGGTAGAACCAATAAAGAAGAACTTGAAGACGGATATGGAATAATACAGATATACAGTGTCACCCGGATATAAGAGACCCTGATATAAGAGAGATTTTCTCTGGTTCCAAATTAGAGCCATACTTACCAAAACAAAATAGACCAAACCCGGATATAAGATAAACCCGGATATAAGATACTTCTTCTCCAGTCTCGACAACTCTCTTATATCCGAGTTACACTGTATTACAAACAGGAATATATACAGAGAAGAAAGTGTTAGTACGAACAATCAGGTTTAGTAGTAATTGTCTGAACGCGACTCTGTTTGGACTACTTCTGACTCGACTAACTGACTCGCTTGTTCTGACTGACTGACAGACTCCTGATGGACTTCTGACAGACCTCACTCCAGACTTCAGACAGAACTCCCTGCTTCCTCTTGAGACACAGTATTTATTATGTATGGAACAGACCATTATGTTATTATGGGTAAGGTCCCATAACATTTACTTACTTTGAAAAGTTCACAAATAAAAATTCTCTCCCTGTTTCTATCTCAATCTGTTAATTATAACAATTTGTCTATCTCATGTATGCATGCATATTTTATATGTATGATAGAATGAATGAACTATACATCCCATAATAAGAAAGCCATTCTATAACTACTTTGGGAAGATGAAAAATTAAATGAAGAGACATCTACAATTGGTTGTCAACATCAAATGCAAATCTTAATTCTTTGAAAATTTTCAATTTACATGAAGCTCGCTTCCAAATCAGTCATTTAGTCAGTTATGTGCCATGTGTGATACACGATCATGTATCTTTCAATACATGACTGACAAGGCAGATTTTTACCCACAGTTGGTTGCCATTTCTTTCTGCAGTAGACCAGTTGCCATCCAAGGCTATAGAATGCTAATTACCCATAGCTAAGGGGAGAAGAAAAAGATTCATACCTTTCCGAAATATTATAAGTGAATGTAATGGATTCGACTGGAACTCAAACTTGGCTCTCCAATTCCTCAGTCTGAGCCACTTCCAAATGAGCACCTTTAATCAATTATAGCCTTTAAAACAGTTTTTTAAAAGAAAGCGAAAACTCAAAAAATGTAAATGTTAAAAAAAGAAAAAATGCTGAGTGGTTTTTGTTCTGCTCTTTTCAATGTTTGATTAAGGACTTAAAAGCACAGCAAATAAGATAGGGGAAAATTAATAAAGTCAAAATATACACCCTTGTGCAAATTAATTATATTTTTCCAATGAAATTTGACCCAGTGCACATGTTAGTACTTTGTATGTCCATACCACAAAGTTGTTCCTTGCAGACTGATCTCAGATTCTTGATTGGATTTAAATCAGGAGAGTTTCCGGGCCAATCTATAGTAGCTTGATTAGCTCACTGATAAGGCTTGCCAGTGTGTTCGTGCAGTGTTACAATTTTCATACACTTCCTTGAAGTAACATCTATCACAGACAATGGCCATAGGAAAACTAATTGACAGTCAAGACAATAGTGTCTGGGTGTGATAAAAATCTGCTGCAATCATGGATGATGCAATATTTTTCAAGGACAAAAAAATTTCATCATACAACCCAAAAATAGTTTCATATTACTGCACGCCACTGCAAATGATCTAATCTGAGGAAAAAATAGAAATTGATTACACCCTGTCACTCCAGTGGGTCTAAAACTGACTGTATGGTGAAAGAAAGGAAACTAAAGCAGTTGTTTCAATTAATTTGCACAAGGGTGTACACATACCAGGTGTAACAGCAAAATTGTCCAAATTGTGTAACAGCATGGGATAATTGTCCATCCAACAAAATGTTTAATATCTAAAAAAAAAACCACAAAACTAATTGAGTTTCTTTTTTTCAAGTTTTAAGATAAGATGTTTAGTCATCTCAACACCATTTGTCATAAGAAACAATGAAAAACCCTTTGAGTTATTCAGCGAGAAAGTGAACAGGTTAAAATCATTTTTTACCAGCTCCACTATGTCTTCCCATCTGAGCAATGGTAAGAGGAAAAAGATCATTCAGGCCTTCAGTAATGTTAGCAACATTCATACTCTGGCTTCCATCTTCAGAGTCTATTCAAAACCCACCAAGAAAATGGTGTATAAGTTTAAGAAAGAGAGAACAGTAGAGAGTAAAACTGGATCAGGAGGACACAACATTTCAATTTAGAGCTAAATACATTCTTATTGTTCAAAGTAGAGTTCAATAGTGTTATAAAAACCTCAGAGAAATCCAGTAAGATATCTTTAATCATTTCTAAGATACAACGGTTCAAAACTTAATCTAACAATTGGACAATTTTGCTGTTACACCCAATGTACAAATATATGTATATATACATATCACATACAAATTACATTCAGTTCCTAAAAGTCACTCCTTCTTATTACAGTAAGAAGGCTGTAAAATCTTAATTTGTATTTTCTTCAATATTTTAATTGAAAGTCTGAATGTGTCTGATTCAAAACTGAGAAAATGCCTTCATGATAGGACAAAACACATTTATGGTTATGTACTTGATGCTATCTGTCGCAGACCAAGATGTATTAACGAACACATGTAAATTATGAAGTTACCCTTTACAAATAGTAATTTACCTGTTTTCTACTTGCCTTTTGCTAAAAAATGTCGGTTTTAATGGCTATAATAAAATTTTGTGACTCCAAGAAAACCTATCATTAAGTAAAACTTAAAGCTGATATTAACAGCAAATATTTGTATCTTTATATTTTATTGGAAATAAATGTTTTACAGCCACGGTAAATTTCATTGAAGAAGCTCCAACTAATAATAAAAATTGTGTGTCTGTGTGCACTAAAAAAAGAACTTGATTCAAAGAAAATAAACATTGACAAACGACAAAGTTTGAAAGAGTAAACAAAAAAAAAGGAGTGGTCAAGAAATTCAAAACCTGATACAGGCAAATTATATATATATATATATATATATATATATATATATAAAACCTTTAAGAACAAGAGAACTTTATTGTTTTCTTTTTCTTAGAGATGATAACTAGAATTTGGAGAAAAATAAGACTGAAAAATGATAGCTAAATCAGGGGAAGCCAAGAGGATAAAAGAAAATAAAAATGAAAGGAAACAACATTGAAACTCACACACCAATTTAAAAATATGTTCCACTGTACAGTGTCTGTTAAAAGCTATAAGCAGGACTGTATTAAATTTGTATGATGTAATAAAAAGAAAACTGAAAATACCCAGAATAAGGCATAATATTCACAAAATATCTAATATTTTTGCTGATGGATGATATGCATACAAACTAGTCTGAAAGTGTTAAATGATTCCCTAATCACTACTGTGACATTAGTCTGGATCTGCTGATCCATTCTCCTGATTGCATGGCAAAGGTCTAAAGGTAGCCACCTCTTATCGGGAAATCTTTGATTTGGCATTTTCATGTTAGTTTCATTGGCTGATTCTTTCATGTTGATGTTATGGGCTAGAATGATGAGGAAGATATTTCATTATTCTAAAAATAACATTGCCATCAGTGATGATAGAAAAAAAGGATATTTCATCATCCTACCCTCATCATTATAAAAACAACCTTTCCACCACAAGAGAGTAGAGTAGAGTATATGGTAGTAGACTAATAGACAAGTAGTCAGTAGAAACACATGTTTGCCAGCACTCTGGAAGATTGAAAACAGACAATGTCAAACACCATCCTCACAAATGAAATTCTCGGAACTAAACCATGTCAAACGCCATCCTCACAAACAAAATTTTCAGAACCAAACCAAGTAAGCACTGACTTTTAAACAAAAGATACATTGCAAACATTTGACACACACCAAACCAATATTCTGTAATTCACATCACAAAAAAGAAAATACAAAGTCTTGCTATTTATGTCAACACATGTCTCAGGTTTTTATTGTTTATATTATTGTTGTAAGTTTTAATTCCTTTCATTTTCAATATAAAAAAAGTGAAAAGGATTCCTCCTACACTACAAATACATATACCAACAGAGTAATTACTTTAACAACACTCAAATAATATCAAGTCAAGATTGCTACTATATCAACCCTAAATTACCTACCCTGTTACACTGGTTGAGGACAACTCGAAAGACAGTGTCACACCCCAACATTAGGGTTGGAAAAAATTATACCCAAGTAGGTTTCCTGGATATGATGATAAACTACATCCGCATCCTGGGTATGATGATAAGCTACATCTGCGTCCTGGGTTTGACGATAAACTATGCCCAACAGCAAGGCCTCTGATAATATGTTTTTGAAAAAATAATGTTGCCAGTTGTATGTTTATGAAAAAAAAAAAATAATATTACCAGCTATACGTTTTTGAAAATATATTACCTGCTACGCATTTTTGAGAAAAAATATTAAGAGAAATGAATTTTTGACAAAGTAAAAATATTACCAGGAAAAAAATGTTGTTGGCATTAAATGACCCATTGAGGTTGATATGCCATAAAACAAAACAAAACAAAACAAACCAAGTAGGTTTAAAGAAGACTTTTCTTCTTCATAAGGTAAGTTTACTCGTGTCAGGTACCAACCTGAATTTTTATACCCACTTGATATGGTTTTATATTGTAGATTTCCCTTCTCTTAGATTGCCTTCCCTATAGTTAAGTAGCTTCATCTACTCCATATTTTTCACCACAAGGTAGTGATGATTTGAAAGTTTTCCTGATGGACTGCTCTCCCAAACTAACAAATACCAACTACCCAATTAATATTAAGTATTTAAAAACATTTATACTTATTTAATTACTATGTTCTGTCAGTGTGAATAAACATGTGGTAGGTACGTTTCACTAGAAGTTGACACATTGGGTTAGTATTATTTATTGAAGCATTGTTATGATCTCTGTTGTTGGGGTTACCAATTTATAGAAGAATATTCTTTTATCAGGGGTCACTATTTTATAGAGGTTAAATCTAGCTCATTTATTTCCAGAGTTGTTTTGAGACCAGCAATTGCAGAGATTAATACAATATTTGTATAGTCTGGTTGCTATGTCTAGAGAATTCAAAAACTTTCCTAACAGCATGCAAAAAAGGTACTTGGAACCATTTGTGTTTAAAATATTGATATTAGTGTTGTGCAGTGAACAGGTTTTCCGAGTTCCAGCAATTTGCATTAAAAAGATGATCTTTGAATTCCACCAATCCCAGAGCACTGGAAGAATCTTCTCAATTATCAAGTCCTTCCTAATGGTTTGGTCCCTGAAGGTAGTTGTTAACATCCATTCCTCTGAGTAACAAGCAATCAATGCAGGCATCACTTAAGGTTCACTTCTCATTCCAACACTCTTTCTACTTTACATATATGAACTGTCTGATCATTTGTGAATACCCTACCTGATCATTTGTGAATATCTATGCTGATGCACCTCCAAAATCCTAAATGACCAGAGATTGGCAGCTGATTTTTCCTCTAACCTTGCTCTAACAGCTAAGTGGGGGGAAAAACTGGCTGGTCACATTCTATGCCTCAAAAACCCAACTAGTGACATTCCACCATCGCCAATCAAACCCAGATCTTACACAAGTCACAATAAATGGTTGTTCCCTTAGGGAGGCCATATCCCTTGAGCACCTCTTGGTAATTAAAGTCAGCTCAGACCTCAAGTGTAACTCATATATACAATCCATTGCTAAAGATACTGGAAAAATGATCAGTTTTCTGTACTCCTCGTGCTATCCTCTACATTTACAAGAGCCAGATCAGGCTGAAAATGGATTACTGCTGCCATATATGAGCAAGAACTGTCTAGTCTTCACTTTCCAGTTTCAATAGAGCCCAAAAAGCATCTCCGCTATCCTTGTCCTTTACAAGGGCCAGATCAGGCCAAAAATAGAGTACTGCTGCCATATCTGAGCAGGAGCTGCCTAGTCTTCACTTTCCAGTCTTGATATAGCCCAAAAGTGCCTCCGCTATCCTCTGCCTTTACAAGAGCCAGATCAGGCTGAAAATGGATTACTGCTGCCATATATGGGCAGGAGCTGCCCAGTCTACACTTTCCATTTTCAAAAAAAGTTCAAAATCATCTTCATATCCTTGTGGGTGATAGACAATCTTCCACTCTACAATCCCTTTCTCACAGATGAGACATTGCAAGCCTCTCACAGCTTTATCTCTATTTACATAAACAGTATTCAGATGAACTACACTCCTTAGTTCCACCAGTCCTAATCTTCACAGTTAAGACTTGCCATACCACTCACAATGTATCAAACTACCCTCATTCCCTTTATATTCCTTTGGTGAGATGTAAGTTCTATTTGTGCACCTTCTTCCAATGAATCACTGAATTGTGGAACTGACTCCCAAGAGGTTGCTTCCCTGATCACTACAATTTTAAACTGTTTAAGTGTAGGGTTAACTGTTATCTTCCCAAGTCTAGGGTTAACTGTTATCTTCCCATTTAAGTAACAAGGAATGCCAGACAGGGGAGTCTAAGTAATTAAAAACTGCTGATCTACTAGCATTTTCATACACAACCATCTCTAAGGCTCACAGACTGGTTTCATCAATTCTATTGATGAGAGAAATTGGGGAAGGACGGCTAAACTGATTAAAACTGATAGAAAGGCAACAGTAACTCAAATAACCACTTTTCACCACACAGGTATACAGAAGAGCATCTCTGAATGCATAACATATGGAACCTTGAAGCAGATGGGCTACAGCAGCAGAAGACAATGCTGAGAGCCACATCTGTCAGAAAATGAACAAGGAGCTCATAGTATTAGGTTGGTGCAAAAATAATGTCGGTTTTTGATGTATTTTTTAAGGTCAAAAACCGACATTATTTTTGCACCAACATAATACAATTCACTAAGGATCACAAAATTTGGTCAATAGAAGATTGGAAAAACGTTGCCTATTCTGATAAGTGTCAATTTCTGTTGTAATATTCTGAAGATCAGTTCAGAATTTGGCATATACAACCTAATAGTATGTATCCATCCTGACTTATATCAATGGTTCAGGTAAAAAAATAATAAAAAATAAAAGCAATGAATTAACCTCAAAAGTATTATTTAGCTAGTTTTTAAATAATTTCTTTTTTATACTTGTAATGAAGTATAAAAAATAAAATTATTAATTATTAACAGTTTTGAGAAAGTGTGTACAATTAATAAAAAATTATATTATACCATTGTTTAATTAATATTAAAGACAGTTCATTTTCAAACATAAATACCAATTTTTTTATTATTGTACTGCTGGAGTTTCGCATTTTTTAATTTTCTCTAAATTTTCTGGTGCACATTTTAAGAGTTAGCATTGACAATAGAAAACTACTGTTGTTGACCTATGCCCTTGATGACAGCTCACTGGCATAAATATTATTTTCACTATGTTTTAAGCAAAAAGTAAGCATTACAAAATCCACTTAATTAATCTTTAAATTTATTAATTTACTTTGAAACACATATTTCAGACAAATATTAAACTTGAGATTTTGAAATTTGTTTAAATTTTTCATCTATTATGGAGTGACAAGTGAACGTATCAATATTTTAAAAATGTCTAAAACTTTATTTACACATGGGAATTTATTTTTTCTTTTCACATGGATTAGCTCGGCTATTATGTTTCAAATAAAACCAAAATTTAACTTCAAGGAAGGTATTTAAATTATTTAAAATGCATTTTTCATTTTTTTCTTATTTTTTTTAATGAAATCCATGGAATTAACAGATAAACATGAAAAATAACCTGTGGAGAGCTATGATTGCCTACATTGTGAAGGGATAATGATACAATGGAATAACCTGCCACCCCCATAAGTGGCGGCATTATGGGTGGTAACCACCTATAAGTATCCGTCAGGACAGTGGATGGGAGAGTTAAGCTGGGATCTGCAAGACTAGCAGCCTTCCGATAACAGCATTCACACAACTTTACTGACCTGCGACAACCATGTGCATAACTATTACTTCCTTGCTTGGTGTACTAGTTTCTACAATAAACCTATTACTACTTATCCACCGTGTTTGTGCATTCCATATTTCTATTAGCATGGAATATAACAATTAATAAAAAAAAAATAGAACCTTAATCAAATATCAATTTATTTTATTTTATTCTGTGTTATTTTCATCCTTAGTATGGTAACAAAAATTAAAATTACATTATCACTTTAGATAACTAAAAAAAAGAGAAACTTAATCAAATGTCGATTTATTTTATTTTATTCTGTGTTATTTTCATCCTTAGTGTGGTGACAAAAATTAAAATTACATTATCACTTTAGATAAATAAAAAAATAGAAACTTAATCAAATATCAATTTATTTTATTTTATTCTGTGTTATTTTCATCCTTAGTATGGTAACAAAAATTAAAATTACATTATCACTTTAGATAAATAAAAAAAGAGAAACTTAATCAAATGTCGATTTATTTTATTTTATTCTGTGTTATTTTCATCCTTAGTATGGTGACAATAATTAAAATTGCATTATCACCTAAAATAAATAAAAAAATAGAATCTTAATCAAATGTCGATTTATTTTATTTTATTCTGTGTTATTTTCATCCTTAGTATGGTGACAATAATTAAAATTGCATTATCACCTAAAATAAATAAAAAAATAGAATCTTAATCAAATGTTGATTTATTTTATTTTATTCTGTGTTATTTTCATCCTTAGATAGGTGACAATCATTAAAATTGCATTATCACCTAAAATAAATAAAAAAATAGAATCTTAATCAAATGTCGATTTATTTTATTTTATTCTGTGTTATTTTCATCCTTAGTATGGTGACAATAATTAAAATTGCATTATCACCTAAAATAAATAAAAAAATAGAATCTTAATCAAATGTCGATTTATTTTATTTTATTCTGTGTTATTTTCATCCTTAGTATGGTGACAATAATTAAAATTGCATTATCACCCAAAATAAATAAAAAAATATAATCTTAATCAAATGTTGATTTATTTTATTTTATTCTGTGTTATTTTCATCCTTAGTAAGGTGACAAAAATTAAAATTGCATTATCACTCTAAATAAATAAAAAAATAAAACAAAATAAAAATTACTATACAACCACAAAAGAAATGAAAGGTTAAACGAAAATGGAAACTTTCTTCTTTTGTTAATTCTCTTGTGTGAGGGATGGGCTCGGCCTTGTCACCACCAAATTTAAATACATTACATTACTAAAAGATGTGCACTATGGTTATTGCCTCTGAAAGAGAAATTGGGGAACTGAGTTCGAATTCCAGTCAAATTCATTACATTCACTTACATGCAAATACTCTTGGGAAAGATATGAATCCAAGCCATCTCTCCTCCCCCAGCTATGGGTTTAATAGCAGTACAGACTGGGTCCTATAGCCTTGTTGGCAACCAGTCTACTGCAGAAAGAAATGGCAACCTACTGTGGGAAAGTCTTCTGCCTAGACAGTCATGAACCGAAAGGGACATTATTGCCCAAGGGTGTATCACATATTGATAATTAACCTACTGTCTCACATTACTTGCCAAAAGGCCACAAAATGCTTGTTTTGTTGTACCTAAGCAAACAGATACCCTTCTGATCACTGTAGGTCCAGGTTTGATACTCGTTAACTTTGGTGATCAGATACATGTTAAACATTGCTTTTGACTGGAGTGGAAAGTGATAATATATTTAAAAGATTATTATAAGGTCTAAATGGAAAAAAATGAAGAAAGCTCATGTGATTGCTTTAGAAGTAAAATTATTTGAAATACTAACTTTTCCTTGGATTCAACCCCATCCCATTTGCTAGTATTAGTGGTTTGGTTTGGTTTGTTTTGTTTTATGGCATATCAACCTCAATCAGTTATTTAATGCCGACAAAATTTTTATTGCTGGTAATATTTTGTTTTGTCAAAAATCTATTTCTGGTAATGATTTTTTCCTTTAAACCTTTATTGCTGGCAATATTTTTTTTTCAAAAACGTATTGTTGGTAATATATTTTTTTTTTCAAAAATGTATTGCTGGTAATAGTTTTTATTTTCTTCAAAAATTTATTGCTGATAATTGTTTACAAAGTATTTCTGGTATTAAAATCTATTTTTACACTTTCATAGTGTTTTGACCCCAGTTTCAGAGTTAACTATTTGCCCATAGCTGTCACCCTAACAGATGCTACCACTCCAGGTCATGGTGGACCTCGGAACACCAGCAATTAAGAGGTGGTACCACACTCCTTAAAACCTCCTGATCAGAGGTCTTGCTGCTGGATGTAGTCTATCGTCTTACCCAGGATGCGGATCTAGTTTATTGTCATACCCAGTACACTCCATTGTGGGGGATCTTACCCCACTGTAGAAGTGCAGTCGGCATATTCTACAGCCTCAACCGCCAGGGCAGGCTAGTGTTAGGGTTTTCTTTAGGTTGTCCCAGTGGTCCACTACTTGTGACCCAATGACTAGTGCAAAAATGAAAAAGCAGTAAAATAAAAAAGAAAATATATCCACAGCATACAACTGAAAGCAGGCTTGAATATTTCACAATGTAAATATATATTTTTTTTATGTATGTCTGGTGTAAGGCATACAATGTACTTGACTGTGTGGGTAAGTCCATAAAATAATGAACTCTGGCGAGAATAGAAGATTACAAAATTATCTAAGAGTATCACTTCAGACAAGTCTGTAAGTTCGTAAATTATATATTTAATCCTTTCATCTCAAGCAAGGCAATAATGCCACTAGAATGCAATGGGTTAAAGTGAGAAGTCTTTAGTGAGGAGAAAGGACAATAAAAAACAGGTCTCAGGAAGACAGAAGATGGTGATTGGCATTGCATAAAAATTTAATTAAAGATTGTAGGTGGCAAGTATGGTGGAGTAATGGATAGCGGCTCAGACTGAGGAATCGGAGAGCTGAGTGTGAATTCCAATTGAATCCATTACATTCACATGTGCTAATACCCTTGGGAAAGGTATGAATCTTCTCACCCCAGTTATGGGTAAGTAGCAGGACAGACTGGGTTCTATAGCCTTGGATGGCAACTAATCTACCACAGAAAGAAATGTCAATCTACTGTGGGAAAAAATCTGCCTCATCAGTCATGTATCAAAAGATACATGATTGCCTAAGCATGTATCACGCATGGCCCAAAACTGACTGACTGAGGTAGCAGGGAAGCAAAAAACTGAAAGAGACTTCCACAGGTGAGAAGTGCGAGAAAAGAAACTATCAGAATAGAACGTGTGGTTACATCTAGTCAGTTCAACAGTAGAATAGTGAGACCTAATTGCCAATCTAGTAGTACACTTAAATTCATGCAGTTGAACTACCAGGGAGGAAAACTTATTAAAACAATTGTCATGAAAATATTTGTAGAAAAGAAAGAGGGAAGCGATGTCATGTCAGTGAGAAAATGACTGAAGTCAAAATGTCAAGTCAGGATCAATTACATTGCAGATCCTTCTCTGGATTTTGTCAAGAACCTCGAGATGAGGAGCAGGAGCACCAGACCAGATATGGCAGCAGTATTCAATGCATGGAGGAATGGTAGATTTATAAATATGCATGTAGCGGTCTGTGGCGGTGATGAGTATGTATTGTAGAAGAACACATGTGGGTAGAATTTCCTGCAAGCCGGTCCAACTACATAAGAAAGTTGGACTTTAATTAAGTCCAAAGAAGGCAAAGAAAAACAAACACAATACCAATAAATGTATGTAAACAAATATATGTATTAACAACAAGTTAAATGTTACAAGCACATGGACAGAGTGTGTGTGGTGTTTATTATGTGTGTGTGTGTTGTGGTGAGAGTTCGTACGTACGTGTATTGTTCTTAGCGTGTTCCCAGAATTTGGGAAACGCTGTATCTGTGAGAGCTCACATCTGCGAGGTAGTATAAGGCAGAAGGCCTGAGGAAAAAGAGATTGAGGCGAAGTGTCAGCCAGTATTTATAGCCAGTGGAGAGAGACACCTGGTGAAGGGTTGAGGAGCTGAGGAGGAGTTAACTCTGACATTCAAGATGGATTCTGATGAGAAAAATTTCCTGGCATGACAGAGTAGACATAGCAATTGATTTAATATAATCGCTTAACTTCATGTCAGTAAAAAATGTGAGCTAATGAAGGTGCAATGAATTGCTCTCCTGAAGGTTAGCATCAGCCATATGCTGATGACAGGCAGCAAAAAGTGTATATATGTGTTTTATTTTCTTACATGTACATAGAAAAATTCCTGCACCCACCTAAATAAATCATGCATTTTACATGTGTTATAGACAGTTTTAGAAGTATACAAAATAATGAAATATTAATTTGAGTCTGTGCATCTATTTGTTTGGGTGCAAAGGATAAGAATACTGTATATACTTGTGTATCATGTGACTTTTGAAGACAATTTTGAAGTTGATTTTAAGAGGGTTGCATCATACATGAGATATAAAATCAGAAAATTAAAAAAATATGTAGATAACAATGTTTCAAACTTGACATTTGTGAATAACATCTAAGTGACTTAGTACAAGAAGACCAATAACTCTGTAAAAGTCAGGGATCGATTTTGACATTAGTGTATCAATATGATAAATTAGAACACCCACTTCTAAATTAATATTTTTTTGATTCTGATAAGTGTTGCAGCCTAAGGAAAGATGCTCATCTACAAAATTTAAAAATTATTTCTCTCCCAAATTTTCCCTATTTCTTATGAGTGGACCAGTTTATTTAAGTAGGTCCGTTTTTCGTATTTCTCGTCAGGGTTGAAATACTGAAATGAAAAACAAGGTATTTTGCAAGTGACTAAAAGTTGAATCGGGTCATGTGTGTGTGTGTGTGTGTGTGTGTTTGAAAGAGAGAGTGAGAGAGAAAGAGAAAACGTGTACTGTATTCAGTACAATAATACGTTTTCTCTTTTTCTTTTCTCGACACTTACACATAGTACTACGTAGACACTACCGTAGTACACTACAGTAGTACACTAACAGTGTACTGTACTGCACTGTATGTGTAAGTGTCGCCAGTATTATTATGACTATTTTTTGTTTTGTTTTTTTTTACCTGGAGATTAATGTGATTGTGATGCATCATTTTTAAAAAAATGCATATGTGTGTAGAACTGGAACACATAAAAATTAAAAAACCTAAGTCAACATAAAACAAGAAGTATATGTCTCTTAGTCTTTAATGAATGTGTGTGTGTGAATATTCGAGAAATAAAGAAACGAAAATATTTTTCCTTTTTTAGTTTTTAAGATTTCTTGAATATTCAGGCCGGTAGACGAAAAAAATAAAGTGTTTTTTAAATAAAACTTAAAACAGATCGTCTATGGCTATCCACTCCTAAACTAAAATGTTTACTTCAAAATTTTAAAAATATAATTAAAAAAAAAGTGATGAAATCTGTCGAAATAATAAATTAAAAAAATCAATTACTTCTTCTTATTTTAAAGAGTGTATGTAAAAAGTTGAAACCGTGTACTACTGTAAAAAAAATTAACAGCACACTTTAAGTGATATTTTGCATCAAAATTTCTATTTTTTACAATAAAGACTACTAAACTGTGTATCCACACGCATTTTTGCTTGTAGAGTCTAAAAACATGTTGGATGTTTGCACGTAATAATACGTAGTTTTTATTTGCATACACTACACACGTGTGCATCATACTACAAACAATATTGTATTTCTAGCATGAACACACATGTGTATGTTGTTTTTGTGTTAGTTACAAGAAGCACGTGTGCAAATCTTGATCGTGTTGGTAAACAGCACGAAATAAACAAACATATGCTCGTATCGCGCGAAATGTATGTGTATTTATTTGGTTTGCGTATATACCCGTATATCACTGTACGTATCGCTCTTCATTTATAAGTAGAGAACGTTGTTGACTTGACATTAGAGTGAGAGAGAGAGAAAGAAAGATAAATAAAAAAAGAAAGAAAGAAAGGAAGATAAATAAAAAAAAAAGAAAGAAAGAAGGAAGGAAAGAAAAACAAACAAAAAAAGATGTCCGGCGATGTTAGTCCTGTGTCGAAAGGTAAGCGTACAAAAAATTAAATCCCGTAATAGTTTCCCAGCGGAAACCCTTGAAAATTTGTACAAAGTTTCTCAAATATACCCCCTCGAATATGAACCATATTTTCAGCCTGTCCCCTCTTATTTTCGCAGGGGATTTACCCAAATGTCGCGGATGTACCGTCGATATAACCATAGACAACACTTCTGGTGTTATGATCCAAGCACTTAATTCGACATGGCACCCCACTTGCTTTAGGTAAGTAAAAGTCAGATAAAATAAATCTATTTTCAACTTACCCCCCTCCGAGCACGGTTCAGGTAATATTGATTGAAGTTTGTACGGCTTTTCTACGTGGGTGACGATTGCTATTTTTTCTGGCTATAATCGAGGTGTGTGTGTGGGGTGAAATCGGTCAGTCCACTCCTGTTTAGTTTAGTTTTTATTATTTTTTTAAAAAGATTTTAAAAAATATTTTTATTGTTTTAAAAATTCGACATTTTTCTTTGTGGATTTTACTTCAAACAACGAAAAAAGTCTCTGTTGGGCATAAAACTAAATAAAATCGTGTAAAAATAAAAATAAAAAATATGAATAAAAAATAAATAACAAAATATAATTTAAATTAAATTTAAAAATAAAGATTTTTTGTCAATGTTTTTAAATTAAAAATATATACAAAATTTCTTTTTTGTTTTTGTGTCTACAAAGTTGAATCAAAACCACTTAAAAAAATAAGGTACTAAAAAACTAAAAGAAAAAAACTACTTCAAAATAGAAAACTTAATTTTTTTAAAAATGTATTGTATAGAAATTAGAAATTATTCAAAAAAAGTTATTTTTAATTTATTTAGTAAAAATTAAAATATTTAACTAATTTCAGTGTTTTAAAATAAATTAAATTTGCTGTTAGCAAAAATAGTGTAATTTTCAATTTATATATTTTTTGTCTTAGAAATACACACACACACACACACACACACACACAAAACAAAACTCGATTGCTTTTTTTTTTTTTAAAAAGGAAAACTTTCTCTAAATTTAAATTCATAAAAAAATTGATCAAATGTACTTTCGATTTTAAAGCTATAATGGTGCAGTTGAACCTTTTCTTTTAAAAGAATAATAGTTATTATTTTTTTAAAATAATTATTTATTTAGTGAGTGAAAAAAAATAAAAAAATATATCCTTCGGCTTGTCCTTTCACTAAAAAATCTTCTAGTATGTAAATTTCATGGGGAAAATTAGCATCGGCAATTTGTCTTATTTAAAGATAAAATCCATATAAACAGCAACAAAAAATTTTTCGCAACTTTTTTTTTTTCCAAAGATGGACTTAAACACATTTTTAAAAAAAATCACTGATACGCAGTTCGTATTTTGTTTTGTTTTCTTTAAATGAAGATAATTTTATTTTTAGACTATTTAAGAAGTTAGTTTTCTCTTAATCTCTCTTTTAAAAACATCCCAAACACACCCGTCATTGTGTATTTTTTCTTCTTCTTTCTTTTTTTTTTTTTTTTTTTTAATGTGAATGATTTTTTTTCTTGGAGCAAAATAAATGCGTATTTATTTCGTTCAGTTACGAACGATTCTATCGCGCACTTGTATTCGTAATTGATTACAACTGAAATATTTTTTTTTTTTAAAAAAAAGTGATTGTTCTCTTACAGTTTTTTTTTTTTTTTTAAACAAAAAACATCTATATTTAATAAATTGAAAGAAGTTCTTCCATTTTTAACTCCCACTCTAATACATCAAACAAATAATGAATCTAACATGTGTACAAACATCAGATTGTGGGATTGTTCGAAAAGTTTGACGTGGATTCCTTTTTCTTTCTTTTATAAAACGCAGTATATGCATTTATTTAAGAAGTGGACTATAAAAAAAAATATTTTAAAATTTCCCCGGCTGGATTACATTTTTAAATAAAACAAGCGAGCAGTCTTCCTTTATTTATAGGTCACCTAAAACTAAAAGTGTGGATAACCGGAGATTCTGCCGATCTTTGTAAGGCAAGGGACAAAAAAAAAAAACAGAATAAGAAAGGGATAAGACTAAGAGTAAGACTCTAAGAGATAAATACAAACTTAAATCTGAGTTTTGTTCATTGCCGTTGTCTTGATCTTCATGGGAGGACTTTTTTAGCACATAAGTCCTTTTAATTTCGGCTTTGTTAACATCCGATCTAAAAAAGACTGCACATACACACAAAAAAAAGCATCACTTTTAAGTTTTAGTTTTAAATTTTAAAAAGTTAAATGTTCTTTGAGTAGAGAGAGAGAGTACAATGATTTTAAAACTAAAATAGGCCTTAATTTTATTTTTAAATCACAACTAAATTTTATATTAATTACAATTACATTATCTTAATTTTTTTTTATCACAGACAGTTTTCCGAAACTTGCGAAAAACTTATTCGCAAAAAATTCAGTTTATTTTTCCTTTTTTAAATCTTTATTGCACAATAAAACAAAATGAAGTGTTGTTAGTCAGTTTTCCTGTTCCAAGTAAGACTCGAACACTGATCTCGAGTAACGATTTTTGAGATAATTTTTTTTTTCAGTCAGAGTTAAACTCTCAACCGGGTGACAAGCTACACTAATTATTAAATTAATCTTAAATGACATTAAGGGAGCTTAATGTTTAAAAGCTACCTGTGAATAAATAAGGCAGGGAATACTGCCTATCGGGAAAATAAATGAGCATTTGTTCTAATTCTGAATAATGTTACCTCGGCTCGAACACGAACCTCTGTCGCCGGTGAGAAAAAATAGCTGTTATTATTTCAAGCCACTATGTATTGTAGATTATATAGTTGTCTGTAATGTAGTTTCATTCACTCCACCTTCCGAGTGGACCCATTATAATGAAAATCTCTGGTTTGTGTGTAAAACTGTAAAATAAATAAAAATTTAATTCATTTTTATGGTGTTACTGTTAGTGTTCACACTTTTTTTTTTAAGTGAGCGCAAGGGTTTTTTTTTTCTTTCTTTCTTGTTTCTAAAATTAAAATGAACATTTTCTTTTTATTAAAAATTAAGGATCACGTGAAACTGTTCAACTCATTTGATTTTTAAACTCATGTTTAAACTTAGTAATTAAAACTTTGTTTATGTTGTTGCGTGATGCATCATCATAAATGTCAGTGGGCAGTTCTAATTAATTATTTTTCTTCATACTAGAGTAGTCTAGTGAAACATAAATATATTTTCAGATTAATAAAGTTATGAATAAAAATATATCTTTACCTTTTTTGTTAAAGAAAAAAGAAAATCTCTAAAATATTTACAATGCATTTTTTTTTCTCTCGACTTTTTTGCGTATTCAGACAACTACGAAAGAATCAGTATGTTTAAGAGGTGACTGTTAGTACTAGTAGAGTGTTACTTTTTAAATCTATATAAAATTAAGATTTGCCAAAAATAAAACAAATTTATAGCAGCCACTTTAGAACATCTGTTAAATTAACAGTAATTTACTGTTTCAGAGAACATCTTTTGCTTTTCTTTTTATTGTTGGTATCGCTACGGACTTCCTAAAAATTATGAAGAAAAAACGCCTTTTACATAATTTTTTAGATCATTAAATATTGACTTTGAAGTTAAATTTCGGTTTTATTTGAAAGATGATAGTCTTAAAAGTTTACTAAAGCAAAGCTAGGAAAAACAAATTTCCGTAAAGAAATTTTTTTAGGCATTTTAAAACATGGCATATTCACTTCACTCATCTGACATTAGACAAAAAATGTAAACAAAAAAATCTCTTAAAAATCCAATATTTGTTTTAAAGATGTGTTTCCGAAGTCTGTTGTTAAATTCAAGAATTAACTGGATTTTATAAAACTAAAAAGTAATACTTACTATTTATTTAAATTTTAAAACGTAATGAAAATAACGTTTATTTACTCGCGTTAGCCTGTAATGAGTGTAAGTGTAGAGACTGTAGTTAGTAGTCTTAGGCCAAAAACAGAAATTGTATAACTTCACCCCTGGACTTAAAAAGTGCGCAAAAAGTTAAAAAAAAAAATATCAAGAAATACGGTACGAGCAATAATCAATTATTGGTATCTATGCTTAAAAATAAATTTTCTTTAACCTTCACAATACTTTGAAAATATAATTTTTATTTGTCATGCTTTTTAGTTTAAAAAGCATGACAAATAAAAATTATAATTAAAATTTAAACTTAGTAGAAAGAATTCTTAGAAATATATAAAAAAATTTAATTAAAACTAATGAAATGATATTTCTGAGTTTAAAAATCATTGCTTTTTTATTTCTTAACCTATTTGATGTCATACAATATTTTTAATTTAATTTTATGACGTCTTTTTAAATTATTTTGAATTTAAGAGTTATTATTTGGCCAATAAAGTTTTTTTTTTAAAAGCGGTAATAATTCAGAATTTCTTTTTGAACATCTATACAAAAAATAATCTATCAGTAAAATAAAAAAATTAAAATTCTTTTAAAAAAAGGTTCACACTCGAAAATGGTATTAATTAAACTTTACATTTTTTGACTCCTCAAACCAATTTTTATCTAAAAAGAAAAAAACTCTTCTTACAAACAGTAATGGAATTAATTTCAAAATTGCATTGAAAAGTTAGAAGAATTATTATATTTTTTAAATAAAAGCAAAGGCAAAGCTAATCCATATTAAAAGAAAAACAATTTTCTGTAAAGGAATGTTTTAGGTAAATTTCTGTAAAAGAATTTTTTTTTAGGCATTTTTAAAACATTGGCATATTCACTTATCACTCATCAAACTGACATTATAGACAAAATTGTAAACAAAAATCTCTTAAAAATCCAATATTTGTCTTAAAGATGTGTTTCAAAGTCAGTTAAATTTAAGGATTAATTAATCACAGTTTTTAATTGTTTTTTTCTTCTGTCTAGTCTGAAAGAAAATATCATGTTTTTATGCAAACACCAAATTCAGAAAAAAATTATTAGTTTTATTTAATTATTTTTGCTAAGATTCGGGACAAAATTTCTATATGTTGATATTGCATCTATGGTAATGGAAGTTTTTATAAAAAATCTATTAATTATGGGTTTAAATTTAAAATAAAACTGGAGTTAATTATAGGTTTCTAAATAAGTATGATATTAATTATAGTTTTTTTATAATTATCTCATATAGGTTTCTAAAAAATATATAGGTATTGAAAAAATATATTAAAAAAACTGATGTTAATTATAGGTTCCTGGAAAAAAATAAGAAATTGATGTTAAACTTTATCACTGTATTTTTTGTATATGAGGATCATCCATAAAGTGATTTCATACTCAAAACTCAAGTGTAAATTTCATCTAACATTTTCCTCATAATAAAACAGGATTTTGTGAAATAATATTAACCTTTATCACTCTGTATGTAACTTCATTTGCTGTACAAATTTGTTTATTCTGCCACTGAAAGTGTCTCTGATCCCTGAATTTGAATGTTTAAATCTCATAGTTGTGTTGTCATATTCTGCTATCACAGCAGAAAACATCTTTGAGTGAAATTAACAATAAGGTTACTTGAAAGCCCTTGAAAAAGAATGCAGTGAAAAAGGAAGTGATATCATTAACGGAGTGTGCTAAATCTTAATTACAGGTCCCTAAAATGTCTGTTATTATAGGTTTATATAAAATCAGATAAAGGTTTCTATCCCAAACCCATTAATGCTCACTGTAAAATCTTTGTTACATTGGGCATCAATGGGTTAAACTGAGAAACCTCAAAATTAGACAATTACTAAATAGTATGTACTTTCTTCCTTTGTCTGAATAACAGTTGCTGTGCAATTTGGTATCAAACCTGTGAGGTGCTGAAGTCATTTAAGGGGTATATCAACCTAGGCATACTCCAAAGCTTACTATAATTGAGTTGTATTTGTTAAGTTTAGTTGTATGGTTTGCAACATTTTCTTTTTTTTTTTTTTTTTTTTTTTTTTTGCTTAATGGGGTCTGGTGAGTTCAAGGAACAGTGGAGACCCGGATATCAGCTGAGTGTTCTTGGAATGAGATTTTTAGGCATTTTCATGGTGTTACTGGAACAGACCTTCGCCATCATGTCTAGCATAAAGGGATACAAATGTGTTGCAATTAGAAAACTTGTCATGTCCTTCAATAGCCTCATCAGATTAAGACCTTTATATGGATGACATGTGTGGCACCAAACCCATTTAAAAATATCTAAACTGTCTACAACCATTTTCTAAGATCAATAGTTAAAAATGGTTTTGAGTGAGTGTAGCCTGTGTATCTAGGTGAAAACCACACTTCTTTGAACCTTGTGAACTGGCACTATAGAATCACAAAGAACTGTACCAACTAATAGAAACCACATCATTTGAGAAGGTTTAACATCAACAACAACTAAAATGTATAATACATGGAACTCAAAGATAAAATAATGATATAATCAAGATGTTGGCATTCCACACTGCTTCAAATAAAAGGTTAGGAAGGAAACCTCCATCAATACTGGAAAGATCACTAACAGACTTGAGAAATCAATTTTCCTGAAAAGTTGTTTTTATTTGGTCAATGAAGGCTAAACATTTACTTGTAAGGAAATGGATAGTATTAATGTTAGCATTACCACTTGTAGTCTTTTACAAACTTAGTCCCATACTATTACAAAGTTACCATCATAAATCAGAGTGAAATCCTGTTTGTATCCCATGGCTGACACAACTACACTACCTCCTTACCTATTACATCACACATATCATCCAGCTGAATCTATTTCTATATATTGCAGAGAAGGAAATCCTCAAAGGTGTCTCTAAGTTTTTGGTACTTCAGTTTGTGATGATGTAATTTCTCCTATTTCCTGAGGTCATATATATATATATATATATATATATATATATATATATATATATATATATAACTCCTCAGTCAGATGCTTCACATTTAACTGTCTAGTTTTTCCAACAGTTTGATTTTCTCTGATATTGATAAACATAAATGCTTTCTTTTTTTCTTTTCTCTGTCCATATGAGTATCTGCAGGACTTTTTGACATTTTGAATAATATCTTTACTGAGCATGAAACACCTGGTAATTAATCTACGAATGAAAGTGTTGCAGTGACGATTGCTATGTAGCTGGCCTGGGGAACCCTGATCTAGGGTAGCTGAGGTCACTTACATAGAAAACCTTCCCAATGCTTTTAGAAATTTTTCCATTTGTGGTAAGTCATGTCAGTACCTGAAAAACTTTTGGATTTTTGAATTTTGGGTAATCAAAGTTCAAAGAAGTGTGGTCTTCACCTAGATGCATAGGCTTCACTCACACAAAGCCATTTTTAACTATTGATCTTAGAAAGTGGTCGTAGTCAGTTTAGATATTTATAAATTATAAAATGTAAGGGTTTCTTATGCTTTTAAAGAAATTGCTTAAATAATTTGTTTTACCTTTGAAAAATAATGAGAACTCTTATTTCAAACCTCTACTGTATTGAAGCCATGCTCAATCGTAGAAAAGGTTTTAGGAGAAAACCCTTTGAGGATAAAATCTGAAACTGGAGTCCCAAAGGCAGTCTAACATTGCCTCCAATCTTGTGATGACACCAGTGCTATGCAAGATAGTTTTCAGCTCTTCTTCTGGAAACATTGGCAGCATGGAGAGGGGAGATATGTTGCATGCAAAACTGTTGAAAAGTTATCAACTGTTCTATTTCCTCAAATGTGACCAATTGTCAAGCAACCTCTCTCTCTCTCTTTAGTTGACCTAAAAACTTTTTAGAACCTCCTCATAAATATACAGATTAAGTATCCTTCATCCCAAATTCCAAAATCTGAAAGTTTCTCGGGTGCTGACATCATGACTCACTACAAATGGAAAATTTCTAAAAGCATTGGGAAGGTTCCTAGGTGATGTGCAACTATTCTAAGTGACCTCATCTGCCCTTGATTGGGGTTTCCCAGCCAAGCTACATAGCCTATGTTGGCGCCAGTTTTTTGTTAGCAATCGTCACTGCAACACTTTCATTCGTAGATTAAGTACCAGGTGTTTCATGCTCAGTAAAGATATTATTCAAAATGTCAAAGTCCTGCAGATACTCATATGGATAGAGAAAAGAAAAAAAAAGCATTTATGTTTATCAATAATCAGAGAAAGTCAAACTGTTGGAAAAACTAGACAGGAGTGTTAAGTGTGAAGCATCTGACTGAGTTTGGTGTTGGAACGGCCACCATATGTGACCTCAGGAAACAGAAGGAGAAATTGTTAATTTTTTATGCTGAAAGTGATGAACAGAGATTAAGGAAAAATAGAAAAAACACTACACAGAGCAAAAAATGATGATTTCAATCGTGTATTGATGGAGTGGATTTGTCAGCGTCGATGTGAACATATGCTGCTTATGTAAAACTAACTTAAGCTGTGTTATGAAATGTAAAGGGATATCGTGTTTATACTTGGGTTCCATTCCAAAGCTGCCCCATTTTATAGATGCTATGTTCAAATTAAATAGCCTGTATTCCAAAATCCTAAAAAATCTGAAAACCAAAGCACTTTTGGTTCTAAGAATTTTGGGTAATGGATTCTCAATCTGTATTTGTCTGTTTTCTTCTTTTTCAGCATTTTATGTTGTCCAGGTTTTAAGATTGCTAAATTAAAATAGATATGACCTGTATTTTATAGTGGAAAGCTTCAGTGAATATTCGAAGTAAATGTATTTAGTCATGTGGTTGGTTCTCATAAAATATAATTCTTAAGTGCCAACTCATAAAATAGCTTACTCTGTGATTTATGTACTGTTTACTTCTCTTATCAGGAATATTTTTGAAGTACTCTGATATTTTTATTCTAAGAATTAAAAGGCTTTTCATAGTTAGGTTTCCTTCATATATTTTTTCTTTCAATTCAAAAGGACAACGAAAAATTTTAAAGTATTTCGTGATACCAAAGTATGGTAAAAATGGTACTGCAGAAGAATATCTTCATTTCCATGTAAAATTCTCATGACCTACTAGTTTGGTACCCATCAGGATCCTAATGGCAAAATCATGAAAATTCAAATCTAAATTCTTTGTCTGTTTAAAATACTACATTTATTAGAAAATATATTGAGACTGGGAGAGCTTCAGATCTTACACGGTGGAAACTTTTCTCTCGTTCTTCTTCAAACATACTGTCTTGAAAACTGCTACCCTCATATGAGAATGCAAATATACACACTATATACAATGCAGGTAATGTAACGTACTTCAGAAAAAGCCAATACTTGAAACTAAACCAATAAGATAACTGATTCCTTCCAAAAAATAATAAATAAAATAGCAAATGAATAAAAATTTAATAAACAAAATTAAGTAAATAATAAGCAAATTAACAAAATATGAATGCATGCATAAACACAAGTGAATGTAATAATAATAATAATCAATAACAACTAATTAATGAATAAATACAAACACACTAAGTAATCAATAATAAATAGTGAGTTATGTTAACAAACAACACTCTACAATATCTACAAATAACCATATTTGAACCCACAATTATTTCAACTCTTGAATAATTTGAAATCTAGCTGTTACTAGTCAGTTATGTGCCATGCGTGATACATGCTTAGGCGATCATATATCTTTCAATACATGACTGATGAGGCAGATTTTTTTCCTGCAGTAGGTTGCCATTTCTTTCTGCGGTAGACCAGTTGCTATCCAGGGCTATAGAACTCGGTCTGTCCTGCTATTTACCGATAGCTGGGTGGGGAGAAAAAGAGGATTCATACCTTTCCCAAGAGTATTAGCACGTAAGTGAATGTAATGGATTTGACTGGAATTCAATCTCGGCTCTCTGATTCCTCAGTCCAAGCCACTATAGTTTAGTTTATTTCAATATTAAGGATCTTTATGGATATGTAAATAAAATGCAGGACATGTTTATTAAATAATCATGGTGATATTTTTTGACACAGGAATGGAAAACGTTTCTACTGCAAATTATATAAATAACAATAACTCCTCATCCCAGAAATTTCGACATAAGTTTAAGCATAAAATTAAAATAATAAAAAAATTACTAAGTTTCTAATGACAAATTTTTTTCAGCAAGTTGAAATAGCTGTTTATATATTAGGAACAAGAAAATTTAAAAGTAGAATTGGTACTTTCTGTGATATTACATTCACTTACGTGCTAATATTTTCAGTAATTCTCTGAATTTATCTTGAACCATTATCAACTTTGAAGGGATCTTATAATTTTACTGCCTACAAGTCCAAAATTTTATTCCATCTTTCTTGCCTGTTGTCTTTTAAATTACTTGATAATTTCAATAAATGAACTGAAGTTTAGCCTAGCCATCAGGTCCATCCAATGTAGCTCTACATTCATCAATAACATTAGTGTTGAGAAATCTATTTTCCAATGTTTTTTCAAATAAACTTAGATATTTTACTTAAAAAAGTAGTAATTTGGTTGTTTTCAGCTATTATTATTCATATTCTGTATGATTTGTCTCTATTTCGTCATAACATTAACTTCTTCAGATATTTTCTTGCTGATCAATCCACTTTCTTTTCTTTTTTACTTATTTAATGTTTCTTGTCTCTTTTGTGACATTTTTAAAGCCAAAATTTTTTCCTATGTTCTTACTAACTTTTTCAATTTGGTTTTATTGTCCAATGATTTCTGTTTTTCGTTGATTTTGTTTAGCATCATTTAATGCCAAAATTTAAATATTTCTACACAATTTTATAGCTTCAACTATATATATTTTGAATGCAATTATGTCTTCACTTACAGACAAAATGTATTGTTAGTTATTTTGCTATAAAGTGTGTTGTTTGTCATTTTGTTATGAATAGGTATTGTTAGTCATTTTGCTATAAATAGGTATTTTTATACTTTCATTGTGTTTTGTTTTTATTTGGGCGTTCATTATTTGCCCATAGCTGGGACCCTAACAGGTGCTAGAACCATGATTGCAGCATTTTGGCTTCAAGCTAAGAAAGAGCAACTATGAGACAGAGAAGTGGCCCATTTCATTGGTTAGGAAGAAATCCCAGCATGCATCTGTGTGTTTTGTCTATAAATTTAGGGAGGGGGAGATTTTTGCAATTATTCCTAAAAATTGTAACCAACAATTTTGCTATAAAATATATTACTGGTCATTTTGCTTTAAAAATGTATTGTTGGTAATTTTACTATAAAAATGTATTGTTACTAAATTTTCTTATAAAAATATATTGCTGGTATTTTTACTGTAAAAAGTGTTTTGATTTTTGTTTGGTGTGTGTAGGTGGGCTCACTATTTGATAATATCTGGGACCTTAACAGGTCCTATCATCCCAGGTCAGGGTGAACCTGGGAACAACAGCAATTAAGAGGTGATTTCACACTGCTCAGAACCTCTAATCTTTTGATCAGAGACCTTGCTGCTGGATGTAGTTTATTCTCATACTCAGGACTAGTTTTCTGTTTTAAGTTTTTTTTTTGGGGGGGGGTAATCAAACCAAAGTTATTTTGAATAATTTTAATCTGTAGACAGCCATGATTGCCTACATCATGAAGGGACATGACTTTTTTAAAAAAAAAAAAAAAAAAAAAAAAAAAAAAAGGGAAAAAAGGCAATATATATTGTGCAATGGATTTTCATGTTGAATTGCAATTAATGTTATTTTTTCTGTTTATTCAATCTAAATATGTTCTTAATTTTAATCTATAGAGAACCATGATCACCTATACCCTGAAAAGGGACATGGATTAAAAAAAACAATGAACAAACAAAATGGTGCTTTGTCACCACATAAATATGATGACAATCAAATTTTTTATTTTTTTAATCTTAACTGTATACAGAAATACTTAGTCATAAACAAGTTAACTGTAGAAAATGTAATATTTTTATTTTGGCCATCATTAATTTTATTTATATCTAAAATTTCCTGCAGCATAGAATGTGACTTCTGCTAGCCTTTATTAATGCTTAAACTAAATAAATTATCTCCAGATGAAGTCACTAAAATATTTAGCCACTTTCTTGTGAAACTAGAAAGTAGTAATTTTTATCTACATGATCTTTTCTTTCCTATGAATGATAAGATAAACTGAATTAATTTTGAGAAGATAAGAATTATGAGAAGGTGTTTTTTGTGAAAAAGAGCAAATGTGCGAAAAATAAAGGAGGGAGAGTAAGAGAAGCAGAGAAGGGAAGAGAAATGTAAAAGAAAGAAAAAAAAATTAAGGTGGGAGAGAATGTGAGAATGTTTTGAAGATGAAAACAGAGAGAAATGTGAGAAGGAGAAAATAGAAATTGATAGGAGAAAGTGGAGAGAGACTGAGAAAAGTGGACAGTAAAAAAAAGCAGTGAGAAGGTGAGAAAGTGGACAGTAAAAATATAAAAACAGAGAGAGTAAAAAAGTGAAGTGCAAGTGAAAAAGTGGACAGTAAAAAAAAAAATCAGAGAGATAGTGAGAAAAGTGGACATTAAAAAAAAAGCAGCAGAGAGACAGTGTGAAAAGTGGGCAGTAAAACAAAGTGGAGAGACAGTGCGGAAAGTGGACAGTAAAACAAAGCATAGAGAGAGTTTGAAAAAGTGGGCAGTAAAACAAAATGGGGAGAGAGTTTGAAAAAAGTGGACAGTAAAACAAAGCGGAGAGAGGTTTTGAAAAAAAGTGGACAGTAAAACAAAGCGGAGAGAGGGTTTGGAAAAAAGTGGACAGTAAAAAAAGCATAGAGACGGTTTGAAAAAAAGTGGACAGTAAAAAAAAAGCGTAGAGAGGGTTTGAAAAAAAGTGGACAGTAAAAAAAAAAGCGTAGAGACCGTTTGAAAAAAAGTGGACAGTAAAAAAAAAAGCGTAGAGACCGTTTGAAAAAAAGTGGACAGTAAAAAAAAAGCGGAGAGAGCGTTTGAAAAAAAGTGGACAGTAAAAAAAAAGCGGAGAGAGCGTTTGAAAAAAAGTGGACAGTAAAAAAAAGCGGAGATAGCGTTTGAAAAAAAGTGGACAGTAAAAAATGTGGAGAGAGGGTTTGAAAAAAGTGGACAGTAAAAAGAGCGGAGAGAGTGTTCGAAAAAAGTGTACAGTAGAAAGGAGTGGAAAGAGAGTGAGAAAAAAGTGAACAAAGAGCAAGAAAAAGTGTACAGTAAAAAAAGCAGAGTGTGAAAGAAGTGGGGAGGAGAAAAGCAAAGTGAGGACAGTGGGGAGAAGTTGAGAGAAACTGGAGAGTGAGAGAGGTGTGGAGGAAATAGGTGGCGAGGAAGAATTCTAGTGGTTATAGTTGGCAATAGAGATTTGTTTGGGAGAAGGAGTGAATTGGAAGAGATAGAAGAAAAAATGTAAAACAGGTGATAAGTAGACAGAAATAAAGGGATTTCATGTGACTGAATAATAATAAAAAAAAAAAACTTGCAAAAAGATTTTAGGAGAGAGAAGAAAGATTGAGTGATAGATAAAGATATTCAAGTGTTTATTTTTGAAAATAAGAAACAAAAGAGTCTATAAAAGGGAGTAGCTGAAGTACAACTGAGTGAATAGGAGAAATTTTTATATTTCTTGATGTCAATGAACTAGGTCACCACAAATACCTTGAAGGATTATATAGAATCCTCATTGAGAAATGAAACCAATTTTGAATTACCTTTTGGTGAAAAAATAACCACAATCTATTTGTCCAGTCAGGTTTGAGATGAACTAGAATTGGGCACTCTATTCTCTTTAAAGAAGGAAGGATTTATTTTTTTATTTTTATTTTTTTTTAATTAAAAAAAAAAATTATCAAAGGAAACTCTGAAAACAATGTAGTATCAATTAAACCACAATAAGCCAATAAGAAAGGATTTTCATCTGAATTTATGAGATGGGGGATTATCTTTATAATCCACTAATTTATTTGGACTGGTGTTTCCTTGATACTTATATTCATTTCTGTTCACTTTATTTACCTTTTCAGATGTCTGTCATATTTGCTCACAATCTTGGAATTTCAAACCAAACATTTTATTAATTTAATCTCTTGGGGTAGATTGTTCCCATTCTATTACTCAGGCTAGATGATCTCTTATTGCTTAATATCTTTATTTTTTTTATTTTTTTATTTTTTAGAATAATGTTCAATCTGTACAAGGCCCAAGAGCCACTCGAGGTAGAGGGTTACAGAGTAAGTTTCATCAGCATAGATATCTACAGAAAAATGAAAGTTATCTCTTAGGTAGATACCTCCACTGATTCGCTAAAAAATTAGCATATCATGATGAAAAAATGTCCCAAGCTCAATAAAATCAAAGTTTCATCATCAAGATATTGTTATTATTATGAGGAAAGATGAAAGAAGTTTTTGATTATCAAATTATATTTTTTGATCCTTTTTAGAATGTTCAAAATTTTGGTTAAAATGTTTTTTTTTTTGTTTTTTTTACATCAATGGGGTACCAAAGATTAGTAGAGGAAATTTTAGTGTCTTTTTTGTGGTGAAAAACATTGATTTGGAAATTATAAAAATCAAATAATTGTCAGATTTTAATGAAACTTTCAAGACTTATTCACAAATGAATTAAATTATTTTATAAGATCTTGGCAAAGAATTTTTTTGTTACATTTATTACCGACCCCCCCCCCCCCGTTTTTTTTATGAAATTTCAAGAATTTCATTTTTGTACCACTTAATGTTCATATAAGTTATATGCAGATCTACTTGGAGAATTTAAATAATCAATTTTTTTTATTTTTTTAGTAAATCAGAACACCCTGTTACCAAAAATTTGCTCAATATTGTAAAATAAAAAATGCAATAAAACTAAGACATTATTTAATTAGGAAAGCTTTTAATTACTTATATGAATAATATATATTATGGATCCTATTTCTTTAGATAAAATATGTTTTCAATGAATCTCTTTAAAGAAGGAAGGAGTGAAAGCCTTTTTTTTTTTTTTTTTTTTAAGGAGACTTTCAAAGCATTGTAGTTTTAATTTAGCCATAATAAACAAATAAGAAAGGATTTTAATCTGAATATATGAGAGGGGGATTATCTTTATAATCTACTAATTTATTTGGACTGATATTTTCTTGATTGTTATATTTAGTTTTATATATATATATATATATATATATATATTTACTTTTTTTTCTCTGTCATATTTGCTTACAACCAGGACATTTCAAACCAAGCATTTTATTTAATCTCTAGAGGTAGATTGTTCCTATTCTACTATTCAGACTAGAGGATCTCATATTATTTATTTTCTTTTACAATAATGTTCACCCTGTACAAGGCCCAAGAGTCACTCAAGGTAGAGGATTACAGAGTAAGAGGCACAGTTTATAGGGATATTTGGGGAAGATAATAGTTAATCCTAGACATGAACAGGTTAAGATTATAATGATTGGGGGAAGCTTCCTCTTCGGAGTTGATTTCACAAAGCAGCTGCTCATGGGAAGAAGCAGCTTGAGTGTAACTTAGATCTCATTAATGGAACATGGAATGAGGGTAGTTTGCTATAATGTGTATGGCATGACAGGTCTTAGCTGTGAAAGTTAGAATTGGTGAAACTAAGTTTAGGGTGGAAAATAATTTATCATCCACAAGGATGCAAGGGCACTTTTGGATTCTATCAAGATTAGAAAGTAAAGACTGGGCAGCTTCTATCCATATATGGCAACTACTACATTTTCGGACTCTAATCTAGGTTATGTAAAGATAGAGGATAGCTGGAGTCAGATACTTACTGGAGCAGTACAGAGAACTGACCATTTTTCCAGCATCTATAGTGATGGAGCATATATACAAGTAGAACTCATACTTATAATCCATCACTAAAGATGTCGGAAAAATGGTCAGTTCCTTCTACAGCATCAGTAAGTTCCACTTGATATTTGGGTCAAGCTTTTCAGAAATTAGTAATTCTTTCAGGAAAGGTGAGATTTGGAAAGGATTTCTTTCTGGAGCCAAATTTCAACTTTTCGATGCATTCGGCCTTGTGATTTGTTTATAATTCTTGCAAATGACTGACATCATTAATATAGACTATATCTGGTCACTCTATGAGTGCTAGTGATGTCATTTAACCCAGTACTATCTGCTGCATTAATATAAAATTATTTACAGATATCTTGTATATAATTTTATACTCTCAGGTTAAAGGTGATTTTTAGATATATAGTTTGTAGATCATAAAATGTATTGTTGGTGAATTTAGTATTAAAAATATATTCATCATGATGGGTGAAAATTCTTGGTTCACTTGATGATGATAGAACATCACTAGTTTGGTTTTCGAGACACTGAATGTGACTAGCCTGTTTTTTCATTCACTGAGCTGTTAGAGCTTGGTCAGAGTAGAGATCAGCTATCATGCTCTGGCCATCTAGAGTTTTGGAGATGCACTCATATACTGTTGTATCATCAGTATAGATATTCATAAATAATTAGAGTATACACTTAAGGAGATCATTATTATTCTAAATGTTATTTTAGTGGTATGCACAGTTTGAGTAGATCACATTTTTTCTTTTTTTTTTTTTTTTTTTTTTTTTTAAACAGTATGAATTATGTCTACTTGCCTGTGCACTTGAGAGACTTAAAATGAAAAATGTGCTCTCTGGCAGGACTTGAACCATTTCTTTTGAACACCATGGGCAGATAGTGAAAGTTATGTATCTGCGGCCTTGCTTAAGGTGGGAATTGCATGCATACAACATGTGACTTGAGTTAGAAGCTCTTATCAAAACTATATGTCAAAACGCAAGCTGTCCCATTTTATTGGCTAAGAAAAATATCCCAGCATGCATTTTGTGTCCTTCCAACTATAAGAGGGGAAGGGGGAAAACGGTTGCAATCATTCCCCACCATTAGGGAAATCAACATGACTAGTAACAAAAAAATTATTTAGTTCCCTTGTGTTAAGAGAACCTATTTTTATGAATGAAACTTTTCTGAGTTTTTCATTTGAATTCCAATATTAAATCCATTTTTTTTTTTTTTTTTTTTTTTTTTTCAATTTCAGCAAATATGAAAATATGTTGTCATTAATAACATTTTTTTTCTGTATCAAGCAAGATAAGTAAAACACTGGCCAATGTTTTTGTGAGTTCATGCAGAATTGATTTTATTTTTTATTTTTTGTGAATTTTTTTTCTAAGGTTTGGAAATGACATATGCATGTTTGCTGTTTGTAAAACATCAAAAACACTTCTGAGATTTCCCTAACATTGTGCAAAAGAAAGTGCTAAAACTTTATGAATCAACCTTAGATACCATAATCACACACATACACGTATATTTGAACTGTCATCTTTCTTTTATGGATGGGCATTGTGGCGTAATGGATATTGGCTCAAAATGAAAACTCGGAGGGCCAAGTTCAAATTCCAGTTGAGTTTGTTATATTCACTTAGGCATATATACCCTTGGGAAAGGTATGAATCCATCTCTTCTCCCTCAGATATGGGTTAAATAGGACAGTGGGTTCTTTAGCCTTGGTTGGCAACCAGTCTACTGCAGAAAGAAATGGCAACCTACTGCTGGAAAAATTTTCTGCCTCGTCAGTCATGTATCTAAAGATTCATGATTACCCAAGCATGTATCGCGTGTGGTGCTTAACTGACTGAGTCTTGCTTTTATGTATGTTTAAAAAAAAAAAAAAAAAAAAAAATAGACAAGAAATATCTTGTAAGATTTTTATTTAATTTTTCTGTGTTCTTACAAGGTTTCATTTTTGAAGATTGAGTGTGTGGAGAAATTGTCTATAGTATTGGTTTTGGTTGATACTTTAGTCATTTATGAGTGGTATTAGTTTTCTGTGGTGACTAGGATTAATAATATATTTTGTTTTCTATAATAGGTTATGTGAAAAGCATTTTTTTTTCTTTTTAGTGGAGTTTTGCATAGTTTTCAAATACAACTTCACTTAATATCACCACATATGAACTACATTCGTATGTGGTGTTATTAAGTGAAGGTTTCTCCACACTCACTGTCTTTAAAAAAAGTAAACGTGTAAAGATACAAGAAAAATAAAGAAAGACCCACAAGATATTCCTTTTTATCCATTTTTAATGAAACACATATATAGTGGTGAATAGATATATAATGATACGTTCCCTTTGAGGAGGCTGAAAAGTATATTTTCAGCAGAATTTTGGTTGTAACACATCTCTAGACATTTCATGATAATGAGAATTTAAGTCCGAGGAAGATAATGAATGCCACTTGAGAGCAATTCTAAGTCCCCTTCCTGGTACAGACATGCAAAAAACAAAGGCTTAATTTGTAAACAGACGTATCTGTGCAAATTTTGAATAAAATTTGCATTTTCAAAATCTACCAGATATAGTAAATTGTCCATATTTTTTCAAATAATGCATTTTTTTTTAAATAATGCATTTTTTTTTTTTCAAATAAATTAACAGACATAAGTCACATTTACGCTCATGTCAATGGGTCGACATAGGTCATCTTTATGCCTATGTTCATAAGCAGAAGTAGGTTTCATTTAGACTTACATACACTCTCATCAGTGACCTGATATGGATCATGTTTACATTCACATCCATGGACTGACATAGGTTGTGTTTATGTTCATGGATAGGCATAAGTTATGATTATATATGATTCAATTTTCCTTCTTTTTACTTAAAAGAAAAGCCTGGGCTATGTTTATTTGCACTTCATATGGTAGTATCACTTCTATGAAAAGAAATTTATCTATTTTTGAACACTTATTTTGGATAAAGTTATAAGACCTAAATTAATTTTTCTTCTAGTAAGTATTTAACTCAACACATAATACAATTTACTTATCTACTTGACTAACCCATTGTTTCTTTATCCGAAATTAACTCATGACATAATCCACAAGTGTTTATGAAAGTGAAAACATTTTTTTTATATAACTTCTTTAAAATTAGCAGCTGGTAGGTTTGTTAGTTTTAAATCCAGAAATATTCAGATAGCATTAAATAACCTCCTTCCTGTTTGAATTTTATTGCTCTTAAAATTTACAGGTTCCTACTGCTAACCAGAAGTAAAATATTCCTGTGAAATATTTTGTAAACAAACAATTACCATTAATTCATCTTGGAAAAATTTTGAACTCCCAAATAATTTTGCTTGAAGATTTTGCTATGACTAGCAGGACTTTAGTTATTGCAGCAAAGTATAACTTCAATTTTGAAGGAGCATTTCAGTTTAGGGTAGGTTTTCAGGTCGTTTTGAGTATCTTCAAAGAGGTTGGTTGGTTGGTTACTGGATTTAATGACTTTGGAAGGGATATTTAATAGTAAAGCCTATTTTTTTATGATACTTGCATCCATGGTCAATATAGGCTGCATTTAGGCTCATATTAATTGATTGACAGACATAGGTCACATTTATGCTTATGTCAATGGGTTGACATAGGTCATCTTTATGCCTATGTTCATAAGCAGAAGTAGGTTTCATTTAGACTTGCGTACACTCTCATCAATGACCTGATATCGGTCATGTTTACATTCACATCCTTAGACTGACATAGGTTGTGTTTATGTTCATGTTCATGTTCCTGGATAGGTATAAGTTATGATTATATACAAGGCAGGCCTTCAAAGAAATATATGATAGAAAATTGTTTGTTAATTGTTAATTATATATAACATTATGTGCGTGAAGTCAAAAAGAATAGGTTACTTTTAAGGATTAGGTAAAAGATGAAAAAAAAAAGAATCTTTGAATTAGTAGTTGTCCATGTGTATTGTTGGGACATGTGCTTTTAAAATATGATGTGTAAATATCTGAGATCTTTGAGTTCAGAAGATTCACCAACTTGCAAAATTCTCAACAGAAGGAAGATGAAGAAACAAATGATAGTGGGATAATTGATGGATTGCACTCGGATATCATGTTGCAAGTCCTGATTCAAATATTGATGTTGGCTATCACAAAAAAAAGAAATGGGGGGATGTGGTGTATTTGACTGCCTTTTCATTTAATCATGAATTAAAAAAAAAATTATCAATTAGCAAAATGGCAAAAGATTACTTGTAAAAACTACAAAATTTTCTCTACAAAATCTTTCACTGAGAATTTTTGTCTCCTAGTGAACATGTGACCTGAAACTGCTACAATGTAGGAAGCAAAAAAAAAATTCATTTTCTCACTCTCCTTGAATAACAAGTAATTAGTAAGTTTCCCTACTAAGGACAATAAAAGGAGTCAATACAGACTATATGTGTTGTACAGTTTAACAACACATGAAGAAACTTTTGTCTTGTTGAAAAACATCTAATTTGATTTTCAGCAACAGAGATAGGCTAATTTTAAAATATTGGTCCCTGGGAAAGCTGTGGAAATTAATGTAATGATGCAACTGATTTGGTCCGCTACTAAACAATGACAATAGTTACTAAATGCCTATAAGATATCATAAGTCTCATATATACTGACATAATTCAAACCTTCTACAGTAGATGATAAACTTGAACATTAAAGCAAATTGTTGGTTCCAATTATTGTTGGAATGCCTGCAAAACACTTTCCCCTCCCCAGTTTATAGGTGGACGAACACTAATGCATGCTGGGAATTCTTCCTAGCCAATAAAATAGGCCAGTTCTTGGTTTCATCTGACTCAGTCCCAGTCTGTCTTGTCTTGAGGTCAGAATGCTACATTTGCTTATTTAAATTTGCTTTTATATGTTAACTCCAATTCTTAGTTTGTGAACTTTTTGCTTTATTACTGTTAATTAGCCTTGCATATATTGTCTACATACTTTTACACTATTTTGGGTCCTGTCCAGTCCCCTTCTTGTTATTGTGTATTGCAAACTTTGCCGATTCTGTTTGTTCGGCAGTTATGCCATTTGTTTATATTTAACCATAGCCACGCATTCTACACAAGCAGTTGGAGGATATTATTTCTGTTTTTAACCTGGAAACACTTGAAAATCTTTCCTATATAACTTAACAGTAATTGCTTCTTCACTTTATGCCATTTCGAATGATGGTGGAAACCTGTCTTAATATTGGTCTTGTGTGAAAGTGAAATGGTGTAAATGAGTTAAAAATCATTGTCTAATATAATAATGTACATGTGTAAATGAAATAGTTTTTCTATAACTTAGTCTTGTTGCTTTTGCTTAAGCAGAGATACCTATATAAGCACAAGTTCTACTTTTATCTTGTGTGACAATCTTGATGAATGAATTGATTCACTTACATAAATTAGAGTGGCAGTGAAAAATGAAAGATAAGGTGTTTATTGAGTAAAGCCAGCTTTGGTAGAAAGACCACATTTAGGGAACACCCAGTTAGAAATTAAGTCACTGGTAATGGTTTGTAAGGTGAGTATAATAACTAATGCTCTCTGACTTATGTCTTCTTGAATACTAAGTTAGTTCGTTAATTCTTCGTGCATGCTTCAGTGCATAGGACAACACTTCTCCCCTACCCTTATGTTGATCCTGTTCTATTTCTTCCTATTATTATTTTAATTATTTAACATTTCTTGAATGTCCTGTACCATGTTATTCATTTCCTTCATCTCCTTTGATGGTTCCTAGCCATCTTTGCAAGCTCTGTATATATTTCTGAGATGAGGTATTGTAATTATTTACATTGTTTAGACTATTGTCTTCATCTTTGTTGTCATATTCACAACACTTCACCCATTTTATTCTCTGGCCTTCTTCAGGATCTGTCTATATTTCTGAGATGAGGTATTGTAATGATTTCCACTATTTACATTGTTCAGGCTATTGTCTTCATCTTTGTTGTCATATTCACAACACTTCGGCCATTGTTTACTCCCGCCTTCTTCAGGATCTGTCTATATTTCTGAGATGAGGTATTGTAATTATTTACATTGTTCAAACTGTTGTCCTCATCTTTGTTGTCATATTCACCTTGCTTCAGCCATTGTATGCTCCAGCCTTCTTCAGGTGATTGGAATTTTAAACTGAACCCTTTATTTCGTCCACCAGTGTAGATTATTCTAGTTCCATGTGCCATGCCTCTACCAGACACATGGCCCAATGGATAAAAGCATTGGTTGGATTAAGTGACTTGACCTAGAGTGTTGTGAGTTCAATACCTAGCTACTGTAGAGGTGAACAATAACTTGGAGATTTGAGTTATAGGGAGATAACTGAGACATCTGGAAGAGGCATGGCATGTATAACTAGAACAATCTGCCCTGGTGGATGAAATAAAGGGTTCTGTTTGAAATTCCAATCACCTGAAGAAGGCCAGAGCATATTACAGCTGAAATATGAATATGGCAATAAAGATGAGGACAACAATGTAAATAGTGTAAATAACTTTGCATGGTGTTTGGCTTGCAAATGAAAAATGTGTCCAGCCATCTTAGTCTGTTCTCAGTGTGACTGTGTATATCTCAGCAGTTCTATATTTGTGAGGTTTACCACCATATCACACTGAAACAGACCAGTTCTTGTACAATCACCAAGGTTAAGCAACGTTGAGCCTGGTCAGTACCTAGATGGGAATGCCAGGTGCTGTAAGCTTTGATGTGTGAGCAGTGTAATAGATAATGGTTCGAAATTCGTAATTGGAGATCCAAGTTCAAATTCCATTCGGGTTCATAATATTCACTTATGTGCAAATGCTCTTGGGAAAGGTATGGATCCACTTCTCCCCCAGCTATGGGTTAATCAGTTGGACTTGTATCAGTAAATCATTATTATCTCCAAAAAATTCTTACGATCTAAAAAATATTTTATGGTTTTAAATAATCTGCAAAAGATTGATAGGCCATAAAGAAACAAATTAATCATCTTACTTATTATAAAATGCAGATTGTATATGTGTGTACGTCTGTACGTTTATATATTGGATCAGATTTCCTACATTTCTCAACCGATTTCAACAAAACTTCACAGGACTACATAAAATATAGTGTTTCTTATTTTTTTGCACACTATTTTCTTTATTTTTACATTCAGAATGCTTTAAAAATTCCATTTACAAGACAATTGTTTATAATAAAATTCTATTCAATCAGTAGACTCATAATGATTGAAAACAATGTTTTTTTTGGGGGTTTGACTAATTCGTAAAAAAAAAAAAAAAAAAAAAACTAATTAAGACATGCGCGTCTGTCAACCTTAAACAATAATCTTTGTCAATTTTATTTTTCAGTCTTTATGATGGTTGATACTTGATCTATCTCTTACTGTTACATCCCCAGGCAACGCCGGGCTCTACTGCTAGTCAATTATATTTGTGTTATGGTTTTTTATATATATAATTTTTTTAAATTATTTTTTTAAAATCAAATTCGCCCCAAGCAAGTCAGTAAAGCTGCTAAGACACAAAGGGTTACTGAAGTTGAGATGCCAGGTCAGGACTAATAATATTACTGATTCTGCTTGAGATTTTATCAAGAATCTCTAAATATATAGCCAGAGCACCAGAACATATATGGCAGCAATATTCTAGATATCCTTAAGATTTTTCTTAGACAATTCTGGTAGATTATGTCAAATTGTTTGGAGATAGACACTGTTGCTTTTCACATTTCACCAGCATAAATGGCTGTTAATATCACATTTTTGCTGTATCTTTAGATTGGTACTGACTGAAGACATTGAACAGATTAATCATCAAATCATAATTGTGGTGACAAAAAAAAAAGAAAGATTCAGAATTGAAACTGTCAAATGTTCTGATATCATGGTCAAAGTGCAAAATTACAGATTGCAGTTTAATTATGTATTGTGGCCTTGTTAGGGCCAGAAATAAAGACACGAAGAGAGGAACTGTGTTAAACAAATATATTAACAGAAACAGTAATACAAACATATACAAACGAGTGTGTTCCAGCAAGAATGTTTGGTCCAACTGTCAGAGCTGACTACTGGAAACTTTCCTCCTCAAAAGGCAGTACCTGCTCCTATTTATAGCTGGGAGAGTCTATGTGGGTAGATTATCATAACATTATGCTAGAAACCTTATTGGACTACTTGGTTATTCCTGAAAGTTATTACTACTGTAGTGAGTTGTCATTGGGTGATTCACTACAATGGCCTTGTGCCAGACAAACCAAAGTGAAAAACAGTCTGAGAGACTCAGGCATATTTTAACACAACAGACCTATGAGTGAGAAGGGAACTGATTGAAAGAGAACCAAGAAGAAACTATATATCTCTACAGCCCCTTTGATTACTTTGATGTTAGGATTGTCCATTATCAAATGATTTTATTCACTACCAGGAACCTATTGATCTTTATATGATGTTTTATGATGTTCAAGAAACAGGAAAATTTTATTAGAAAGAAAGTACTGAACTGCTACATAATATCAATCTGCCTGTATGGCAGTGAATGCTGGGCAATCTCCTCACAGATGAAGAAGAGACTTGACACAACATAAATGTGGTTCTACAGAAGGATGATGAGAATATAATGGATGAAGCATGTAAGCAATAAGTTTTAAAGAAAATGAAAGCCAAAATCTTTTATACTTAGATTAAAAAAGAGTTGAAATTTCATGACAAAAGAAAGTTGGAAAATTTGACACTCGTGAGACATATTAAAAACAAGAGGAACAGAGAGAAGCTGAGTAACCTACCTAATGATCTAGTGTAAATGGGTGGTAGATCAGAATAATATTATTAGCTACAAAGAAATGGAATAAAGTAGGTCCCTCCAATAATTTGCTGAAAACAGAGCATACCATGATGAAAAAAGTCCCAAACTTGATAAAAACAAAGTTTTATGGTTGAAATGTTTATGTGATTATTAAGAGGAAAGACCAAAGTGTTTTATTAAATTTTTTAATCCTTTTTAGCAAGTTCAAAATTTTGGTTAAAAATGTTCTTTTTCTTGTGTCAGCAGGGGCAACAAATATTAGTATTAGGAAATTTAGCAGCTTTTTTCTGGTAAAAAAACATTGATTTGTAAATTCTTGCAAAAATCAAATAATTTTCAGATTTTAGTTAAACTTTCAGGACTTCTATAAAATTATTTTAGAAATTTTTTTTTTTTTTTTTTAGAACATCTTGGTAGAAATTTTTTTTGTTTTTACATCACTTACTCTTTCCCTTAATTAATGAAATTTCATGAAATTAAATTTTGTTTCACTTTATATTAGTTAAAAGTAGGACTCCTTGGAGAATCTGTCTATATTTCTGAGATGAGGTATTATGTACACTATTTACATTATTTGGACTATTGTTCTCATCTTTGTCGCTATATTTATTACAACATTTCGGCTATTGTACACTCCAGCCTTCAGATGGTTGAATGTTGAACTGAACCCTTTATTTCGCTCACTGGGATAGACTGTTCTAGTTCCACGTGCCATGTCTAATGGATGTCCGTTATCAGTTATTTCCTGTTAATTCCCTTCTGTTAATTCCAAGTTCTCCACCACCTTAACCATGGATAAAGGCATTAGTTAGATCCAGTGACAGGACCCAAAGAGTGTGAGTTCAATACCTGTTTAAGGCAGTGGAGAATAATTAAATAAATAATTAAATAATCATGGTGATATTTTTAACACAGGAATGGGAAATGTTTCTGCTGCAAATTATAGTGATTTTCCAAGCGTAGCACAGATGTGGCACAAGGCTGAAAGTAGAGGGCACTCAGTGAGGATCAAACTCACTACTCAGTCATAAATGTTCTAGAAAGACAAGCTTCCTAACCATTACACCACATCGAGGTGCTCTGCTGCAAATTATAGAAATAACAATAGCTCATTCCAGAAGTTTTGACATAAGTTTATGCATAAAATTAAATCAAATAAAAAAAAATTAACTAAGTTTCTCATGATATAGTTGAAATAACTGTTTATATATTAGAAACAAGAAAATTTAAAACTAGAATGGCTATCTTCTATGATATGTTTAGTGGCATAACTTGGGCCCAAAAAGTTGCCTGATGCTGGAATATCAAGACAGCTGTAGGTGTCATTCCCTGTCAGAACTCCAATTTGTTTAACGGAAATGCTCACTTTGACACCCACAGCTCATATGACAAAAACAGAGGTCAATTTTGTCTAGCTCTGTGCACCCACTTACAGAATATTGTTAAAAAATACCAGGGTCATAAAAAATCTTTTCCGACCAATAATAAAAAAGACCACATGGTTTTTGCAACAGCCTTTTCTGAACAACTGACTTGCTATAGAGACGACACTGATTTCACCCATTAGGACAGATCTGACTAAGCTGGCTTTAGCGATAGACCCCATGACAGGAAAACTTAACTAGGCCAGCGCCATCTACACTAAGGCACTTCCATCAACAGTAATGCCTTCAGGATGGTAGCATAGTGGATACAAGAGTTGTTTAAATATGTGACTGCCATCTAGTGTTTATGAGGTCAATCTCTGGACCAAGTAGTGAAATGCTGGTTCATCAGGTTCAAACAAAAACTGATATTACAGGGACAAAATAGCACAATAATCATCTAATATTCTTTTTCATCCAAACTTATATGTCCCGGAAAGGGATATATTTGTCCAAAGTAGCAAAGTGGATTTGGACTACTGTAACCGAGTAGGACAATCTAGCAGGTAACCGTAATGGACTGGTCCTCGTCGTAGTGGTAGGCAATAGACATGGGCAATAGGTGAAGACAATAGGCATAGTCAATAGGCGTCCTCATGTACCTCCACATCAGTCTGTATTTATGGCTGACACCAGCCAATCATATTACTGTGAGGGGGAACCCGGGTGTATGCATATTCATTACATCACAAACAATGCACATCTGATGGAGGCTAGAAGATAGTTGGCTGAAACATTCTATCCATAATATTAGGTTGGTGCAAAAATAATGACGTAATAATCTCGTTTTTTGACGTTAAAAAATACGTCAAAAAACGATATTACGTCATTATTTTTGCACCAACCTAATAGCATCTATTAAGAAGCAAGATGAGATTGATTTCTTTTATTTGAGTTTTGAGTTATTTAAAACCAAAACATATTTAAGATTGTAGAAAGTTGATTACAGTACCCAGTGTTCTGAAGTGGTCCCTCATCTAATTACTGACCAGGCTTGGTACTGCTTAACTTCAGTGACCAAACAAGAACCAGTACCAAGTTGAGAACAATATAATGAAAGTATAGTAATAACTACTTATTTAAAAAATGAAGTCCAGAATAACCTCATTAATCATTACCACACACAAAATTGTCTTTCCATATGGGTTATTCCAAATAAAGAATTCTCTGTGTTATAAAGAAAAATGCATTTCTTAAGTTTGAATATGAAGATGTGAAAATCACTGGCTATTGAAGTAGATAAGAAACAGGAAGATGAGACAATCAAGGTATTATGATTGATAACACAGGTAATAATTAACAAGCAAACTGATTACATTACACATTGTTCTTTGTGTTAGAGGTACACACAGACTTAGACAGATAATTATCGTTCTAATAAGTATATATATCTCTTTTCATTTTAGATATGTCTTCTACTTTGCTCATTTCCTATAACTGAAGATCATTGTCTAGTGCTCCTCATCTTCTTCACAACCGCAGCAGCAATTTTTCACTATTAAACTGATTATTGAATCAATTGCTAGATCTGCTGTTAGGAAAGTCCTACATTTTTATAAGTCTACCATTCATATATATATTTACATTTTTAAAGATCAAATTTGGCTGGAAAGCAGTTGGAACAGTTACATGGGTGAGAAGTGCAAGAAAAGAAATTGTTAGCATAGAACTTAATCTAGACAATTCAAATGTAAGATCATCAGACCTTGTTGCTATTCTAGTCCTGCACTGGAATTCATAAAGTTTAGGTACAGTTTAGAGCACAGTTTATCAAAAAAATTAGCCTGACTTTTATTTTCCTGCAATCTGGATTTAGCACATTTAGATTTTTGACTTTTCCCAGAGCTTGAATCACAATCAAAATGCCTGTAAAAATGAAGATAAGTTTATTTATTCATATATATATATATATATATATATATATATTAATTTTGATTATAGGTGCTGTTCAACTTATAATTACATGAATCATTCATACAAAAACAAATATAGAGGTTAATGATTTAAATGGCGAGAATACATCTTCGCAAACAATTTGAATAAGTTGCACTAACCCCGAACCTGTATATGAATGATATGATCCCTGTTTATAAATTCCAGTTTCATAAGGTCTTTTTTAGTTTTTACAAGCTTTCGTCTGTTCCTACAGACATCCTCAGGTATGGAAATAGATTTGTTTTTGTTTTGCACGTTCCAAAATATTAACACATTTCTCATAGCATTTTTTCGGATTACATCTATATTTTCGTTGCCCTCTTATTACCGAGAAGTAAAAAACAAGGACAAATCTATTTCCATACCTGAGGATGTCTGTAGGAACAGACGAAAGCTTGTAAAAACTAAAAAAGACCTTATGAAACTGGAATTTATAAACAGGGGTCATATCATTCATATACAGGTTCGGGTTTAGTGTAACTTATTGAAATTGTTTGCGAAGATGTATTCTCGCCATTTAAATCATTAACCTCTATATTTGTTTTTGTATGAATGATTCATGCAATTTTATATATATATGTATATATATATATATATATATATATATATATATATATATATATATATATGTATAATATATATAATATAATCCTCTGGCAGGATTTGAAACTGAATCCCCTATGGGGAAATGTCATTGGATCTGATGTGCTTTAGTACTCGGCCATGTTGGACTTCCAGTCAAACAAAGCCTGAATACTGCCTTTTTGAGAAATCTTGTCAGACAAATATGTGTCCTTCAAATCTTGATTAGATTAAATTTAATATTTCCAATATTTTTCACCATTGCTCTTAAGAAGCTGTTGTATACAGCTGGCAGTTTAGATATTTCTGAGCAAGATTGGCTCAATGCATGATATCTGTATGAAAGTCTTGATCTATTCAAGAACATGGTTCAAGTTTTGGTTTTTAACAATTTGCAGTGTTGAGCAAAACTACCTCTGGTTTATCTTCAGTTTCACTCTTATATACTCAAATTGTTATAGCTGATCCATACACCAAGGTTGCTGAAGTGTTTAATATTTCCTAATTACATATCCTAAAGCTTAGTAGGAGTTATTTTTTTTTTTTTATTCATCTCACCCCATGCAAGGCAGTAGAGCCATTTTGACACAAGGGGTTACTCAGTGTGAAAGAATAAGAAAAAAGAAGCAAGCACTACAGAATTTTTAGCCTGTTGTGTAAATATGTAAAAAGTCAATGAATAAGCCACTATTTAAAAGGGAAGATGAATTTCTTCTAATTTGACTACGGTATATAGATACATAGTTTGGTAAACAGCATAGACAGGGCCAATAGTACATATGCTAATTTTATATCTCGTGTATGATGCAACTTCCTTAAAATTAGCTTCAAAATTAGGTTTTCAAAAGTCACATGATATGCAAGTATATACAGTATATGCATTACTTTATGCCTATTCTTAGATTAAAAAGATGCAGCATGGTGTTTTGAGGGTTTTTCTTTGTCAGTTATTATTTCACAAAGCACAACTGTTTATAGACATTTTAACAATCTTGATGTAATGGAATAACCTGTCACCCCCATGAGTAACTAAACTGTAGGTAGTAACTACCTATAAGTATCAGTAAGTCAACGGACTACGGAGTCTAGCTGGGATCTGTTGAGTGTTTGATTCAAACTTACGTGGGAACTACCGACCTTCCAATAGTAGCACTCATTACTGGATTGACTTGTGATGATTGTGCGCATAACTGTTACCTTTATTCTTATTGTACTGGTTTTTACAATAAACCTTTACTTATTTTATCCACCTTGTTTTTCAAGTATATATTCCTATTAGCACAGAATATAACAAATCTCAACTTTGATGAAATTTTGAATACCAAAATCTAAAAATCTAATTTTAGAAAAGAGCTATTGAAAAGTGAGTAAAATGTTTGCAAGTATGACTAAAACAGATTACAGTATTGCAAAGTAAAAATAGGGGAAGAAAAAAAAATGTCAAGTCTTGTACATGGCAGAGATGCACTTGTATTTCAACTCTACTGATGACCTACCAACCTGTTTGTCACCTCGTACAAAGTATTTTCTTGCTAGTCTAGTGCAATCACTAAACATACCAGATGGTATTAGTAAACTCCTGGACTAAGCTTAAAAAGAGTAAATTACAATCTTCTCACAGTTGAAGAACAAACTTAAAGCAACAGAAATGTGGCTCTACAGAAGGATGCTGAAAATTCCATGGACTGAACATGTAAGCAATGTCAGTTTTAGAGGAAATAGAAACAAAAAGGAGACTCATATTGAACATCTGAAAGAGGCAATTAAAATTTCTATGGTACATTATGTGGAAAGAGGGCTTGGAAAATCTGATACTCACAGAACATATTGAAAGCAAGATGCATAGAGAAAAACAATGCATAAGCTACCTAGTGAGCTTGAGTAAATGGATGGCAGAACAAGTCTGAGGAGATATAACAAAAAGGCAAAAAATTATTAGCTTTCAGGAAATATAAATTGTGTTTTGATATCCTCATTAGTCATTAAGAGAGACAGTGTGATAATGTGCCACAGACTTTTGAAACACCCTGGATAATATATTTCATAAGAATCCATCTTGCACATTTATAGATCTACCATTCATTCATGAACTGCTGTTATATCTGGTTTGGTGCTTGTGCTATATATCTCTTGAGATTCTTGACAAAATTCAAAGAAGGGTCTGTAATGTAATGGACCCTGACCTGGCATATCAACCAGTCACTTTCTCCCTGATGTGGGATGGTTTCACTCTATAAATATTTTCATTGCAATTGTTCTTTTGAGATTTCTTCCTTGGTGCATCGACTAAATAAATTTAAGCACTCTGCTAGATTGGTAACTAGGTCTCACATTTTTACTGTTGAACTAGTTAGATGCAACTGTATGCTCTGTTCTAACAATTTCTTTTTCAGTTGTGGAACTTCCTTTTGATTTTTTACTTCCTGCCACTTACAATCTTCAAAAATTTAAATGCAACACCAACTGCCCTCTTCTCTTTGCTTCAATTCTGTTCTTTTACCTCACTAAAGTCTTCTCATTCTCTTTCACTCTCAGTAACCCCTTGCATCGTAGTGACATTATCACCTTGCATGGGTTGAAATGATTAAAAGAAATATTATTTAAATTATGATGCCCTTTACTTCAGAATAGTCCCCTTGATTGTATGCACAGTGATTCCAGTACTTCTTTCATGCCTCACAATTAATGTGGACATCCACTTTCTGAAGATCATTCAATATTGTGATTCTAACTGAATTTCATTTACAGTCTTGATTCTTAGAATGTGAGAACTCTGATGGATTTTTTTGCTTCATCGATGAATTTAGATTTTTTTCTGGTATATTGCAGTTAATTAGAATATTTATCAGTTTGAACCAACAGTTGGCTGGCTCTGAAACAAGCAGGCTACTCAAAAATCTCTGTTCAACCTAAAGAATATTCACACAAAAACACCTCATGAAGTATTTCAAGTGTTTTCAGCTGTGAATTTTCTGATCTTCATGAAAAATTTGATGCAGCAAGTTTAAATTGTTTTTAGAGGTTGCAGAGCCATTCCAATACAAGCTTATTTGTGTACTCATTGAAAACAAGCAAGCATCTCTGCGTCATTGTAGGTGATGAATTATTTTCCACCATACAATCTTTTTCCCACAGATGAAAAATTACAATCCCCTCTGTGCTCTATTGCTATTTCCATGGAATATATATTCCTTAGTTTCACCAGTTCTAATCTTCATGTCTAATACCTGCCATGTTATGCACATTGTAGCAGATCACCCTCATTCTTTTTGCATTCCATTGGTGAGATGTAAGTTCCACTCAAGCAGTTTCTTCCCATGAACCACTACTTTGTGTAACCGACTTCCAAGAGTATGGTTTCTCAATCATTAAAATATTAGCCAGTTCAAGTCTAGGGTTAACTGTCAGCTTCCCCTCATATCCCTATAAATTGTGATTCTTACTTTGTAACTCTCTATCGCTAATGAATGCAATAAAATGGATTGGAACTCTCTGATTAGCAATTCTAAGTCATTATCCATTACACCAACTGTTATTTCCAAATGGTCACCCGTATTGTTATTGACCAGGCTTGATGTTGCTTGACTTTGGTGATCACACTGGGAACCAGTATTTCAATGAATATGGCTATAATTCTTTGTTGTTGGAGTATAAAGGACAAATAGGTCTCAAAAATTTGTATGGTTTGCTCAGCTCACTTGAAGCCACCCAAATGAAAATTACAACTACTTCGTGGAGTAAAAAAAAAGTTCTTAAAAGAGTTTTCTTGACTTGTGCTACTTACAATTGACCAGGAGTGAAATGAATTTGCATAACAAAATCTAAAATTCTGGCCTCGTCCACTGGGCAGGCTTTTTTTAATTTATTCTTTTTTGAAGTTTTATTTGTTATTCTTTTGTACAATAACAGGATGTAACACAAGAACATTTTGGCTGATGAGTTATCACCATTTTCTTTTATACAAAAAAGTGTTCAGAATGCATTTGAATATCTTAGGAAATTTAGCTAAAAATAGTCATTATCTGAAAAATACTCAAATTCTGTACAGTTAAATGTGGAGCAAGCCAGTAAAAACAGATTTGATTTTTGAACTCAGCATCTCAAAATTAGCTTAGAAAATACATCAGTTGGCTATTTTATTTTCTTTAACCATTTTACCCAAAGCAAGGTGAGAAAGCCACTAAGACATAAGGGATTACTGGTAGTCAGAAGACTTTAGTCGAGAGAAAGAATAATTAAAAAACATGATTCAGGAAGACAGTTACAATTTTTGTTGCATTTAAGTGACAGGAAAACAAGAATCTGGAAGAGAGTTCCAGAGATAAAAAGTGTGAGAAAATAAACTATTAGACTAGAACTTGTAGTTACATTTAGATAATTAAACAGAAAAAAAAGCTTTACTGGAAGTGAAAGAGAATGAAAAGAAAAGACAAAAGAACAAAGTTCAGAAAAACAGATGGTGATTGGTGATGAATTAAACATTTTTGAAGATTGTAGGTTTTTCGTTTCTTTCTGTGGTAGTTTATCCTGCCACTGCCAATAGTGTGTTTGAATTTCATAGATGTGTTGTCATATCCTGCTATGGCAACAGAAACCAACTGAGTGAAATTAGTTAGTATAATGCAACTGAGAGATCTTGAAAAAGAATGCAGCAGAAAGAAGTAATATTAATAATGCAGTGTTCTAAAGGTTAATCATTGCATCCCAAGCAAGGCAATAAGGGATTACTGGGAACAAAGAAGAATGAGAATACTTTAGTGAGGAGAAAGGACAATAAAAGAACAGGTTTCAGGAAGACAGAAGATGGCAATTGATATTGCATTTAAATTTTTCTGGATTGTAAGTAGCATGGAAGTAAGAAACCAGAAGAGAGTTCCACAGGTGAGAAGTGTGAGAAAAGGAACTATTAGAATAGAACTTACAGTTACATCTAGCTAATTAAACAGTAAAATAATAAAACCTAGTTGCCTGTCTAGTAGTACTCTTAAATTCATGTAATCAAAGTACCAAGGAGAAGAGCCTATTAGAACAACTCCCATGAAAATATTTGTGGGAAAGTGATTGAAGTTGAGATTCCAGGTCAGTACCTATAATATTGCAGACCCTTCTTTGAATTTTATTGAGAATCTTGAGGTATATTATTAATACTGCCAATCTAGTACAGAACTTACATTCATAAAGTTTAGGTACCATTGTAAAGAGGTCATCTGAACAGTGACGATGAAATTATTTACAGAAAAGGCACAGGAAAGTTACATTACAGTGATGGGAAAGTAACTGAAGCTGAGATGCCAGGTCAGGACCAATAATATTGATGATTCTCCTTTGGATTTCAAGGAATGTAAGTAGCATGGAAGTAAGAAACCAGAAGAGAGTTCCACAGGTAAGTTACATCTTAAGGTTACATCTAGCTATTTCAACAATAAAGCAATGTGACCTACTTGCCAATGAAGTAGTATGCTTAAATTCATGCAGTCAAGGTATCAAAGAAGAGAACTCATTAGAACAACTGCCATGAAAATATTTATAGAAAAGACATAGCGGTGACTGAAATTGAGATGTGTAAACCATTAATACCACCTTGTAAAATATACTGGACTTGAAGGTAATGGTAATATTAACTATTTCCTTATAAGGAAACGTTCAACATTCATTGACCAAGTAGCTTTTACTTGTACTTGAAATCTATAAAATTTTTGTATTAAAAGAATTTTTCAGGAAAAAAGGTTTTGGAAGTCCACTGTTATCACTCTTTGCAGTTTTGATTGGGGAGGTTCCTTCCTAATCATTAAAGTAGTGTGGAACACCCAACATATCATTATTTTATCTTTGAGTTATATGTAATATTTATTTGTTTAGTTGTTGAAAGTCCTCAAGTGATGTGGCTTCCATTATTTAGTACAGTTCTTTGTTTGTGATTCTGTGGCGCCAGTCCGCAAGGTTCAAATAAGGATGGTCTTCACCAAGACCTACATGCTTCATTTGTACAAAGTTATTTTTAACCATTGATCTAAGAAAGCTATTGTATATGGCTGACATTTTAGATATGACTGAATGAGTTTGGTGTGAAACACTTGAAAGCCCAAACTAATCTGATTTTATCTTGTATTTTTGACTGAGCTCACTTTTAGACATCACTTAAATGCCAATTTTCAATTTTCAAATTGGTACAACAAATGTAAATATCGTTGTTTTAGTTGACTTTTATTGGAATACTATAATTGTTCAAAATGCCAAAATCTAAGTATTTTGAATGCAATTGTATGCCTTTAACAATAAATAAAATGTATTGCTGGTTATTATGCTTTAAAAATGTATTATTGGTAATTTTACTATAAATATATATTGTTGGTAATTTTTTTTTTTTTATAAAAATGTATTGCTGTTATTTTTACTATAAAAATGTATTTTTATACTT
>OZ010614.1:32013166-32073166 GCA_963932145.1 Acanthosepion lycidas | reverse complement strand
GGATTGAGCGTGTGAGCAATGATGAAGTCTTAGAGAGGATGCAAACAAAGAGGAGGCTTATACTTAAAATCAGGAAGAGGCAGCTGAAGTTTCTGGGACACATAATGAGGAAGGAGGGCTTGGAGAATCTGATACTCATGGGTCAAATTGAGGGAAAGAGAGACAAAGGAAAACAATGCATGACATACCTAGTGGGCTTGAGTAAGTGGATGATAGAATGTGGTCTGGGAAAGATGGCAGAGGGAAGGAACTGCAAGGGATAGAGGGAGCTAGAGAGCCATGATTGCTTACATCCTGAAAGGACATGGCACATTAAAAGAAAACAAGTTTTATCCTTACTGGTGGCTCCATACTTTCAGCCTTGTGCCATATCTAAGCTATACTTAAAAAAACTTAAAGGCACTTCAACATAGTGTAATGTTTAGCAAGCTTGGTTCACTTGATCAATTACAACTGAATAGTGTGTTTGATCTTCACTGGGTGCCCATACTTTTAACCTTGTGCCATGTCTAATCTATGCTTAGTAAATCACCATATGATGAAGCAATCATCAGAATCTTGCTAATGAGTGATAATACTTAGGACAAGAACAACATCTGTAAGATTTGCTAGCAACATGTAGAAGTAGTCAACTGCTAGAAGTGAGTCAAATAAATTCCACAATGAATCTTCAATTGCAGGATATCTATCAACCATGTCACGCAGTCAAATGTGGCACAAGGTAGAATTTAAATTCCCCACAGACCCCATGAAAAAAAAACATGGTTGGGTAGCTATTTCCTGAGATGAGACTCTGCCCTTCAACATAGCCTTGTCTGGGGATCCTCTCTGCCCAGAGGCAGAGAGTTTGACTAGTACAGCTGGAGATGAATCTCCAACTGCAGGATATCTACCTACTGCCCCACGTCAGATCTGGCACAAGGATGAATTTAATGTGGGGTATCCGAGCCCGTAGGCTCAGTCAAAAATTCCCTGTAGGCCCCGTAAAAAAAAAAAAAAAAAAGCGGGGTCAGGTAGCTGCTTCCAGAGATGAGTCTGCCCTTTGACATAACCTTATCTGGGGATCCTCTCTACCTGGAGGCCAAGATTTTGACCAGAACAGCTGAAGACAAATCTCCAACTGCAGACCAACATACAGTATTTACTACTGTATTTATGTGAATGGGGACATACCCATTATTGTCCGTAGGTATGCTACAACACATTACATGCAAGAGAGAAAATATAAGAGTTCATATTACATTAGATATAAGGGGATGCCAAAAAATTCTCTGCTAAGCCCACTGCACAAAATTTGACAGAACAGCCAAACTTAATATTTTTTGTCTTACAGGGGAAGTGCTTCATGCTCTGAACAATAACCTCTCTTCAGTATTTATATTATTTACATGTGGACTATTGTCTTCATCTTTCTTATTATCACAATGTTTCAATGATAACAACAACAAAAATGAGCAAAATAATGTGCACAGAAATAATGCAAATAATAATAAAACCTCATCTCAGAAAATTAGTCTGAAATCTCTCCTCCTGTTGGAATTTAGAACTTTGTTTTTCCTAGACTGGCTGCTACCCAAAGCAAAGAGAGCCCAGTTTGCACTGCTATTTACTTTAACAATGAACAAAACAGAATAAGTTGGAATTTGAACTCTGCTCAGCTATTTCCTTTTTCACATGGATAACTAACCCCACACCCAAATAAAATCTATGTACGCAATGCTTTGATGGAGTCTCTTCAGATTTTCATGCTCTGATTGTTGATTCTGTGCTTCTTCTGAGAATTTGATCTACTGAACATTTCTGTCTGAACTTAGTTATTTCAATTAATTCTATCTTTTAGATTATATATCTTTTGGTGCAGTGATGTATATCAAAAGGTATTATCAAACAGGTTGAAACACTTGGAGCTGTGAAATAAACAGTCTACTGGAGATAGTTATATATTATGCAAATGAAGAAAAATTTAGAATATTTAAGGGAAGAGATTTGCACCTGGCCAGATTTTCTGTTTTTATTTTGAGGTTTTTTATAAGTAAAGAGTCTTCTGACCTGGTTTAAAATTACTGCTATTTATATATTTATAGCATTAAGGATTTTATAAGTAATAGACTGACAAATATAAAGAGGGGATACTAGTTTTCCTTCTTTAAGATGAATTGATTGATTCGTTAATTTTTATGGCTTACCAACTGTTTGCAGGTTATTTAAAGCCAGAAAATATTTTTAGAGTGAAGAATTTTTTTTTTTTTTTTTTTTTTGATGACAACCAATCAAGTGACCAATGGCTTCATCTTTGAGATAATAATGATACAAATCCTACTAATTAACCCATACTTGGGAGGGAGAAGATGTGGATTCATACCTTTCCCAAGGATATTTGTGTGTAAGTGAATATAATGAACCTAACTGGAATCTGATTAACAATTTCAAACCATTATCCATTACATCACCTGCACATCCAAGCTTACAGTACCTGGTATTTCCAAGTGGTCACCCATCTAGGTATTGATCAAGCTCAATGTTATTTAGCATCAGTGATTGTACACCTTCTTTAAGATGAAGTTTTTGTAATGACTGTTGCTGAAGAAAGTACAAGAAAATAACATCTCTTCCAGTTTGGTAGTTACTTTAAGAATGTAGTAACCACAATACTAGACTGTTTGAAGAAAAGTCTTTTATAATTTTGTCAATTGATGTGATTATTCACAAATATGAGTTTCTGCATGCATATGGGATCAAATATTAGGAACATAATTCTTTATGTTGAAAATATTTTGAGGGAATCCTAATAAATATTTTACCAACTATAAATACATGTCAAAAGCACTTTATTACATCACCAACCTTTATTAAATCCATTCTTAAAGAATCTAATGTATGTTTATCTACAACAGCCAGTATTTATGTAAAAATATTCCCAAATCAACATGCAGATAATCACCAAGCATAATTAATGCCTACAAGACACACACACGCACAAACTTATGAAATTCCATTACCATTTGAATCTCACAGAGACAAACTAGAATTATGATACACTTACAATCATAAAGCAATATTTACATTTATTTTTTTTCACAATCCTTTAAATATTTTGAGTTTCAAAAAAATTTCATCTCCTTGAGTTCAGAATACCATAAATTATACATACAGATGCTGCTTAACAAGTCAAATGCATGTAAAACCTTAACTAATGATGCTCAAACAACGCAAAATTGAAAATGCCTGAAATTCTTTTTCTCCATATCTCATTCTTTGTTGAAGCTTTAATAGTTCTTATATATATATATATATATATATATATATATAATCAAATATGTGGTGCAGTTCAATATATATTACAATGAATCATTCATACAAAAAGTAAATTAGTTAACTTAATGATATAAAATGATGAGACTAAATTTAAGTTAGTGAAGGGATTTCACCATTTTATATCATTAACTTTACTAATTTACTTTTTGTATGAATGATTCATTGTAATATAAATTGAACTGCATCACATATTTGAGATATATATATATATATATATATATATATATATATATATATATATATATATATATATATAAATTAGAAGATCAGGCAATCATCCTATCCTGGTTTGAACCTTTTGGTATCTTCAGGCAATATAGGCCAAAATTTTGGTTGAAGCCAAGTTAGCGTGATTGGCTGAGCTTCTAGTTTTTAAAATTTAAAAGCTCTGAATGTTAAATTTTTATTTTTTATTTTCTTTATATTTGTAAAGAGCACTTTTTAATACAACTGTTTCCTACTCTAATTCAACTCTAATCAATAACTGTTTTATAATTTTAATATATAACACACACACAGAGCATATTTTGCTGCTTATAAGATTGATTTTTTTCCCTATAAAATATCTCCCAAAACCACTCAGTATCCTATAAAGGCCGGTGATGAGGGTTATGAGTTAAGGCTGTGGGGGTGAACATTAGTTCTCCAGTTACGTCTGATTCTGAGCCCTTGAAAGTAAAACAAGTCAAGTGTTTCAAAATTAAATTATTGTTTTGAGAGAAGCTATTTATGCAGTTGGGATGCTGATAGGAAACAAAATTTCTGCTACAGTAACACCTGCTTAAATAACACCTTCTTTCATCCCTTTTCTACTGGCCACAAAGCAGCATCATTTATGGTAGACACTTGAAAAAATAATACGAGTGTATACTATGCTTTTGTATGCACGTGATAGGTATTCTCACTTGATTAAATAATCATACTTACGTCATTTAACGGTATCAAATATTGCCAAGCAAATACAGTAGCGCACCAATGACTGAAACAGCCATATTTGTTTATCATCATTGACAACAACACATCAATATTTACTCCGAGGTCCTCACTATATAACATTTTTTGATTTTCTTCTTTCAAAATTGTAGTGGCGGGGGTGGGGGGCGTCTAATGCATTATTGTGTCTGAGAAGCAGCAAAATACAGTTTATATAATTATTTTACATTTTTTATGCTCATGTATGTTGGTTGGGAAAGGAGTATTTCCTTTAAGAAAGGAGATATTTTATTATCTGGATTTTTTTCAAATATATTTTTTCTTAAAGGAAATACTCACTTCCTAAGCCACACATATGACCATAAAAAAAATTTTAAATTAAAAAAACAGTTAACTGAAGCCTTTTTTTTTAAAAATATTTATCAAAAGAAAATAATAAATAATAATTACAGAAACACACCCAGAGACGGATATGTAATATAATTGGCCCTGATCTGGCGTCTCGTCTACAGTCACTTTCTCACAGACACGCCATTGCCTCTCTCTGTCTTTTCTACAAATACTTCCATGGTAATTGCTCCGATGAGATGCTTTCACTGGTTCCCAAACTCCATGAATTCATGCGCCCTATGAGGCTGGCATCCTGCTCTCACCCTTTCACTGTAGAAACTTTTAAATATAGCCATCTCTTCTACTCCAATAGCTTCATACCTCACACCTCTCACCTGTGGAACACCCTTCCCAATTACTGTTTCCCTGAGAGCTATAATCTCTAACTATTCAAATGTAATGTCAATCGACATCTCCAGTTACCTTGATCTATCCACTATCCCTCTCCTCATCCTTTCTTTTATCACTTCTATCTGCTCTCGCTCCAAATCTTCTGCAACCCCCGCATCCTAGTGGCTTCACGCCTTGCTCAGGGCGTAATTGCTTAAAAAAAAAAAAACATCGGTAAAGAAAAATTTTTCTTTTGTCTTTATTTATAATATTTTATATGTATATTTAGGCAATATTAGTTTACAGTTATAATGGTTTGGTCTGACTGTAAGTTAGATGCTAACTATATGCTTCTATTCCTGCCATTCTTGCTTTTGGCACTTTCTTCCGGCTTTTTTGCCTTCCAGTCCACTTTGATCTTCAAAAATTTAAATCTAATATCTTCTGTTTTCTTATTTCCATATTTTTTTTTTTTTTTTTAATTGTTTTCTCTCCTTAATAATGTTTTTCTTTTTCTATTATTCTTTCACATACTTTATTGCCTTGCTTGGGATGAAATAATAAAAAAGAAAAAAATATTTTATTCATATTTGAACTTTTACACCATCACAGACACATAAAAACACCCTGCTGTGCCAAAAGTCTTGGAATATGATGTCATCATACCGAGGCCTATATCAGTTATATTCTGACATCTGGTGAATAACTGAATCTTGGCTAAATTTAAATCCAATGTCAATCGTTATCTTCTGCCTTATTAATTCCTCTTATATTATTGTTCTCACTCCATAATAATGTTTTTCTTATATTCTTTCACACTCACCATGTGTTCTAGTGGCTATATTACTTTTGCTTGGGTTGAAATATATAATTATTTATTTAAAAATATGATTCCAACGCTACATAAGAACTCTTATGTAGCGTTGGAATCATATTTTTAAATAAATAATTATATTTATGCTCTACTTTTGTATCGAGCACTATTTTTTAAAAATAATAACAAAAATACTAAAGAACTTTGGATTATTTACCTAATGAGTGCTTACTTATTTTCTATATATTTTTACACACACACACACACACACACATATATATATATATATATATTGTGTGTATTTTTTTTTTCATTGATGCATGTTTCATTAAATAATATAGACAAGTTTTGTCTATTTATTTTAAGCAAATTCCTTTCATATCATCTGATAAGCTTAATAACATTATCATTGAAAGATGAAAGAAAATCACCATATTGATAGATGTTTTTTAATCCTATCTAAGCTTTCAGCTTACATAAACCCTCATCAAAGATAACAATAACATTACAATATATTAAACAATACACGGACAGGGCAATAATGATAGTCTGTTTTTGTTTGCATGGAAGATTTCCAAGCAATGACAAACTCATGCATATGAGACGCGGAAGTGAAAATCGTACTGCAGCTCATGGCATCACACATGTGTATTTAGGCAGCAAATTCTCTTTTCGGCATGTCTGACTGAATAAATTACAGACATTATGTCTTCTAATTTTTAATAAAATCCGCTCATACTCACGAATAACCTTCCGTGTATTGATGTGAAAGGATGAGAGAAATGTGCTATAGCTGTTTAAATTTCTTTTATTTTCATTTCCCAAGTACTTTCAATCTTCTTCCAAGATCATCTTCAGGGGTGCAAGATGTGCATTGTTATCCATTACCGTAATTTTTTTATTATGCTTTTAAATGTAAAACAGTTGACAACGTGCCAAGTGTTCATTAGAATGTGAAAAAAAAAAAAATTATCCATTATGGAATTTTTTCCTCTGTTATATGTTCTACTAATATATATATATATATATATATATATATATATATAATATATATATATAGTAGAGCCTTGAATTCATGGTCCCGGAACCAACAGGCTTTGAATTTAACAGACAAAGCCTGCAGAAATGTTAGTCTGTTAGTTACAGAATTGGCCTTTGTTGTTTACTGGCGCAATCAACACACAGAGACTGGTAGTTCCAGGAATAGCTGCTGTTATTTACTTGAGTGTGCATTGTGTACACACATGCATCATCTCTCAAACATTTTATATTGATTTTGGTACAGTATACACTATCGTTTTTTGTCAAACCCTTCACTAGCAGCAGGGATTTGGAAGAAGAGGTGGTGGAATGACCAAGAATGTCTAATATGCATGATTCTGTTGCCATTCTCCTGAAGTTTGTTGATGTGACCAAGAATCAGGAAAGAATGTGTATTATCAACACTTTCGAACATTGAGGGAATTGATAATTCGCGAACATTATCAAAGTGGGAAACAATTTAAGTTAGATTCGTTCTTCCAGTCCAAACAGGCAGCTCATGAAGACCACCCTGACTCACCACCACCACAACAATTTTCTCCCACCAGCACACCATTATCACCACTCTCAAGCATCAGCACTGCTTTGGAGGAGTTCCATGGCTTCCAGTAATTACTTCTGTGAGGTCCCGTTATATGGTCACAGCACTTTCAAACCATCACAGCAATGTTTAAAGGTAAGTTTAGGTAAACTTAAAAATTTTTCAAACTTTGTTTAAAAGTATATAGTAACTTAAAAATAAAATACACATACATATATACTGTATTTACATTTATTTAGAATAATTTGGTACTGTAGTGGGTGTTTTTAAGCCTTGGAAAAGTATTAGGTTGGGGCAAAAATAATGATGTAATAATGTTGTTTTTTGATGTTAAAAAATACGTCAAAAAACGAAATTATTACGTAATTATTTTTGCACCAACCTAATACTTCAGATTAATGGAAAAACATCTTTAACAGATGACCTTCTCCCTTATTAGCCTGTTAAATTGTGGTTACATTGTATATGTATATATTTTGACAAATGGAAACATTTCATGAAATAGATTTAACCGAAAACAGATTTGATAATGCATTTCACCATTCAAGGTTTCATCAGATGCGAAAACAAAAGAATGAAATGTATGTGTGTTTGTATGTATGCTTAAATAATGAATCTGTAATAATGTATATGTATGCTTAAATAATGAATCTAAGTACTTTCGCTAAGCTGGTGTTTCTTTGATTAAAGAGAAAATGAATGACTTTTAAAAAAGTCGTTAATATTTATGCTGGTACCTTTTCTTTACAATTTTTAGTTTGAGTTGAAAGTTGTTCATGCACAGGATGCAATGGATAAATTGTCACCTAAAATACACAAAAATGAAAATAACACTGACATCTCATTTTAACAGATATATTTACCAAAATTATACAAAAATATCTTGAAATACTAAAGATTAAATTTATTCAATAAATTTGCCTCAACTGCAGCCTCCAGACAATGTTGGAATCTCCTACAACTCTTCTGGATGGTGAATGCTTCCATAATCCTTGCCTTCAGTTCATCTTTGGTGTTACAAGGAATTTTGTTGGTCTCTTGCTCAACTGCGTTCCACACATAATAATCAAGGGGGCTGTAGCTTTTCAAAAGTAGACGCATGTAGAAATGAATTAATAACACAAAATAAACTGGTATTCAAAAGCAAATTAAAATTTTAGAAGTAAACTATTCTGTAAGCAAAGGCATTTTTCAGTCACATTGTACAGAGCAATTTAAATGTTTTCTGTTGCTCTTTTTATTGAAATACACAGCTTGTCTTTTGTTTTGTGTTAAATTTCATCCAGCACAAGGCATGAGAGCCATTTAAGGTAGTGTTAAGGTTAAAATGCTTATGATGAATAAGGTATATGATATGAAGGAAAAGAGTTGGCAGGAAGTGAAGATTATGAGGGATAGATCATTAATGACCCTTGATTTGAAGTTGAAATTATAGTGTTCATAGAAATATCCATGCAGGAGTCTCTTCCACAAAATAACAGTTTAAGTGTAATTTTTTCCATGATATTTGGAATATAGAAGAAAGTAGTGATTTGATTTTGTGGAAATAACATGGTGAGTCCTATTTACATTATCTAAATTTTGAACCTATTGTCCTCATCTTTATTGCTATATTCACAATGTTTCAACTGTTGTATGTTCCAGCCTTCTTCAGGTAATTGGAATTTTGAACTGACCCTTTTATTTTTGTCACATGGCCTAGTGGATAAAAAGTGTTAGTTGGATCCAGTGACTTGATCCAAAGAGTTGTGAGTTCAATACCTGGCTACTGCAGTGGTGAACAAAAACTAGAGTTAAAGGGAGATAACTGAAATACCTGGAAGAGGCATGGCACATGAAACTAGAAAGTTCAGTTTGAAATTCCAATCAATGGAGCATACAATGGCCGAAATGTCATGAATATAGCAATAAAGATGAAGACAACAGTCTGAACAATATCAATAATTAAAATACCTTATCTCAGAAATATAGATAAATGGTGAGTCCTAGCTCTAAAGGTCTGAACTGGTGAACATAAAGAATAGAGCTTATCTAAACATGTGCCATGGAAATAGTAATAGTCTTGTGACATTTTTATCTCTGGTGAAAGAGGCTACAAAGTGGAGAATACGTCTCCTCCTACAAGATGACATAAATGATTTTGAACACTGTTAAGTATAGAAAGGGAGCTCCAACCCAGATATGGCAGCAATAATCCATTTTTGGTCTGATCAGACTCTTGAAAAGATAAAGCATGGCAGGTTTTAGGTACTTTCTAGAGTTCTAGAATGACCATTTTTCCAGCATCTTTAACAATGGAACGTATATTTATGAGATTCACTTCACAGTCTGGAATGAATGTTAAACTCAATAGATCTTCAAAGTGTGGAACTTCATTGGGCATGTAACCATTTAACATGACTGAAGTGAACTCGTATCTGATTGTTTGTGATGATGAAACTATACTTGCTTGGTTTTTGTAGTTTTGAATGTAACAAGCCATTCTTTCTCCATTGAGCTATTAGAGCTAGGTCAGATGAGAGATCAGCTGCCAGGCTTTAATCATCTTTATTTTTGGAAGTGTATCTGTAAACTGTATTGTTATTTGTATAGATGTTTAGTAATGATCTAATATGAAATAATCATAAAATAATCATTATGAAGCAGAAATTAAAAAAAAAAAAGATTTTTGCCTCTTGATTTAAACCCCCATCCTGTATCTTGAATGGGAAACCTATCTGTATGGATAATACCCTACTGTTTGGGCCACATAGAACCACAAGGAATGGAATTCAAATTTAGTTGTAAGAGTAGATATGTTCCCTTATCATCCAGTTCACACTCCTCTCTGGTCTTTTGAATAGGAGTAGAAGTTTATCCCTAGTTTCCTGTTTAGGATTGGATTTCTGGCTTCTTCTAAAGTTTTCTCATTTTCTTTCAATCTCAGTAGCTCCATGTATCTTTGTGACATTATTAGAAAAAAACTTTCTACATTCTACCTTGTCTGATTTTATTTCCATGCCATATTGTTTGTTTACACTTAGCATTACTACATTTAATAGTCTTAAGTTGTCTACTTTTCTTGGATGGAAATTTGTTATTTGTATTATTTATTTTTGGGCATTTTTCACTTCACATTGTCCTCTTGGTATCAGTTTAAACTGACACCTTTCTTCCATATTTTGCTTAAAGATCTTATTTTTCTGTATGCCTCAGTGGACACCCTTTACAACTACACTTATCTCTTTTTTTCAATAAAGAGACATCTAAACCATTTTATCATTTGTTGTATTTTATGTTAATAGAATTGTTTATTTCTTTAAAGCTTTGTTTGTTCTTTGTTTTGGCATCAGTTTAAACTGATGCCACTTTTGGCCATATTTTGCTTAAAGTATATATAATTTTTCTGTTAAAATTGTTAGATATACCTCTAAGTTCTATTCTGATAATTTCTTCTCTGGAACTTCTTGCTTATGGAACTCTCTTCTGGCTTCAAACTTTCCAGTCAAATATTATCTTCAAAAATTTATTAGGTTGGTGCAAAAATAATGACGTAATAAAGTCGTTTTTTGACGTTAAAAAATACGTCAAAAAACGACATTATTACGTCATTATTTTTGTCCCAACCTAATAAATATAATGTGAACCTTTTGTTTTATTGAATCCTGTTTTTTTATTGTCCTTTGTTTCTTTCATTCCTAGTAACTGATTGCATCTTAATGTTTTTTATTGATTTGTTTGCGATGAAATGATGAAAAAAATAACATGAAGACATGACATGTCTCCATTTGTGAAAAGGATAAAAATAGAAAATCCTTTTTTTTTTTTTTTAATTCAGCATAATAAATTAAAAAGAAATTACACAACAGTAGTAAAGCAGACAAATAATATTTGAATAGTAAAACAAATCTATCCTAGATAGGATAGATCTGTTCTTTAGTAATGTCCAGTTTGAAATTCCAATCACCTGAAAAAGGCCAGAGCATACAATGGCCGAAACGTTGTGAATATGGCACCGAAGATGTGCACAACAGTCCAAACAATATAAATAGTATAAATAATATTGCATTTAAACACATAAATTCAAGCAAGAAAAAATATTATTGGAAACCACTATGTATTAGGTTGGTGCAAAAATAATGACGTGATAATGTCGTTTTTTGACATATTTTTAACGTCAAAAAACGACATTATTACGTCATTATTTTTGCACCAACCTAATATATCATCTATTGCAGGGGTTCTCAACCTTGCTTGCCCCCCATGTACCCCCTTCACTATTTGTCAGAATGCTATCCCCCCTCCTTTTCAAGGTAACAAGCCAGATAGGCCAATTCTATAATTGCTCTTCTTCCCCTCTAAACTTACTGTGGTCACAATTAACCCTCTGAAAATCCCAAATTCCTCTGCTAGGTGTGAATTTCAGCCCTGTTGAGAACCCCCGATCTATTGGGATGACCCATAGCATATGCAGGCTTCTTTCGTTCAGCATGGTTTACCATGACGGTGTTTACGTCTTGTGTTGTCCCTATCCCTGAGTCCTGTAGCAGTGTGTCTACGAATAAGAATTTTCTTCTTCCTTTCGTTCTTTCATCACTTAGCTGCCAGGGTAATAATTTACTGGCAACTTGGTCATCATGTGTTTTATTAGGTTGGTGCAAAAATAATGACGTAATAATGTCGTTTTTTGACGTTAAAAAATACGTAAAAAAAAACGTAATTATTACGTCATTATTTTTGCACCAACCTAATATTTTATTTTTTTTAATCATTTTCCCCCAAACTAAGACAGTAAAGCCACTACCATGACACAAGGACTTACTCAGTGTTAGTGTATATGAAAAAAAAGTAAAATACTATTAAGGAGAGAAAATAATAAAAGAACAAGAATTAAAAAGACAGAAAATAATGATTGACATTGCATTTAAATTTTTGAAGATCAAAGTTGACTGGGAAAATAGATGCCTGAAGAGAGTTTCACAAGGGAGATGTTAGCACAGAACTGACAGTTGCATCTAACCATTTCAACTGTAAAATTATGACGCCTTGCCATCAATCTAGTACTGCACTTAAATTCATAAAGTCTAGGTAACATAGAGGAAAGTTTATCAGTACAGTTACCATGAAAGTGTTTATAGAAAAGGCACAGGGAAATTATGTTACAGCAGTGGAAATGTAAGAGAGCCAGGTTAAGACCAATAACATTGCTGATTCTTCTTTGGATTTTATCAAAAATCGTTAAATGTATAGCAGGAGCACCAGACCAGATGTGGCAGCAATATTCAATGTATGTGATATAATGGAATAACTCAGCACCCCCATGAATGATTATACTATAGGTAAGTAAGTACCTATAAAGTCAACTGAGACGGGAAGGGAGAGAGAGTGAGTGAGAAGATGCAAGCATGTCCGATCTTCCAATTAATGGCTCTCACTACTGTGTGTATAACTGTACTGCATTTCATATTTTGCTTGTTGTGTACAATAACCCTTTCTTCTAGTATCCACCTGGTGTTACTTATTTATTCCCTTAGCATGGAATATAACAGTTCCGACGAGGATTGTTGGAACATAACAGTATGCATGGATGAATGGTAGACTTATAAATTTGTAAGATAGATTCTGGCAAGAAAAATTGTCTAGCACAACATGGTGAACCAACTTTCCTAGCAACAGACCTAACAATGCTTGACACAGTGTTCTGCTAAATGCCATCTCCTTTGTTGCACCTTTGATGTTACCTTTGGTGACTCACTTAAGTTAAGCATTTGACTTCTCCAGGACATATTAAGAGCCATCCTGAACATTCTTGTGTAACACCCATCTAGCTGTTTCTTCAGAGAGCTGGTCATAATTCATGTCTCTTCTCCATAGAGCAAGATAGATTCCCCTGTTGCAACAAACAATCAGATTTTTAATCTTTTGGGTAGTTAGGAGCTCTGTACCTTTTTCAATTTGTGACATGCAGTCCAGGCAAGAGTTTTTCCTACAGCCAAATATTTTTCAGAAGTTGGTATTCATGAACTTAGGTGCTGGAAGTTGTTTACTGTTTGACCACTTATTAGAAACAGGTAATAATTATTGAGTGACATCTCAAAAAAAGAGTACCCTTCCATTGCACTAAGCAGATAAAAAAAAATTAATGATGAAAATACTTCATTTACGTAATTGTTACAGAGTGGTTTCACAGTGGAGGCTTGTATTTGTACTAAGTTGGTCCTAAAATAGGTTCGACGTACAAAACGTTAGGAACTTGATATAATAGGTAATGAGGCAGAGAAATCTAGTTGTGGTCGCTGATACTTTAGTATCCAACTAACGGTTGTCTGGCATCGACTGACTGACTGACCCCCTGAGTGACTTAGCAAATTACTCATTACTCTTACTACTCCTACTTATTATAGGTGGGAGAGTCTATTAACTATAGAATAGGTGTGTTCCACTATAACAGTAATTGAGACAACTCCGGTTTATCTATATCTACAAGAAGATGTAAATAAGTAACAAAACTAAGACAAAAGAAAAAATAATCAAGGAGTAATTCAGACAATTGAACTTGGAAAATAAAAATAAGATTGAAACAAAAAAAATGTTGAAGTAATGGAAATAGTTCATGAAAAAATTTGACCACTTAAGATTTTTAAAATTTGGACCACTGAAGATTATTATATCAACTAACCCCTGTTCCTCCTCCTCCTCCTTAATGCCATTGGACTCTTATTAGTATAGACTAGTATTTACTATCATAGTTTTGATAGTAAGTTTTGGGTTTTTTTTTTACAATGGAGTTACAAGCTCTGTATCCAATTGGGTTTCAATCTAGAGTTGTCCTTCCCCTAGACATTACCAATCAATGCTAGAAAGCCCAGTGTGTCTTTCTATTTAACCCATAGGTGGAAGAGATAAAATGGATTCATACCTTTCCCAAAGGTATTTTTGTGAAGTGACCGCGGTTAACTCATCTGGAAATTGAACATGGCATGTCTATCCCACTTGTCACACCAATAACCACAATGTAGTATACACATCCAATTCATTCATAACTCTAAGGTGTAAATTAGCAACAAAAATAAAATGAAAGGAAAAGAAGTAATTAAAAATAATGAAAATGCTTTATATAAGAAATTCAAACAACCTAACAATATTATATAAAATAAATACTCATGCAAAAAGATAAGGATAAAAATAACTCATTAAAACATAACAACAAATATGTTTCATCAAACAATTTAGATAAATTCAGGCTATTAGATTTAGTGCTTCAATAAAAAAATAAAATGAAAATAATTAAAAATATTAATGTTTCATCTAATTCATATAATTTTAGTCTAATTAGATTTAGTGCTCAGACAAAAAAATAAGATGAAAATAATTAAAAATATAATAATGCTTCAGAGAACAGCCAGGTGGGCAAAAAGGAAGATAGAGGATAGAAGACGAGCGGATGAAAAAAGTGGGGGGGGGGGACAGAAAACGGGTGGATGAAGAAAGTGTGAGGGGGAAGAAGATGGGAGGATGACAAAAGTTGGGGTGGGACAGAAGATGGGCCTGGTGAAGAATGTGTGTGTGTATGTATACGGGGGGGGGGATACACCCACCCCCCACCCCCCCAGTGAAGAAGTGGGGTGCGGAAGATGAGCCGATGAGGGAAGTGTGCAGGACAGAAGATGGGTCGATGACAGAGAGTGACATTTAAGCAAAAAGAAATCTGCAATGGACGAATTAAAATAAATATTTACCATTAAGATAAAATAAAGAAAACTGTCATTATGTGAAATTCTCCATGACCTTCTAGAAAAACTAAAGGCCTTATCTTGCATAAATCACAACTTTTTTTTGTTGTTTGTTAACATTTAAAATGCTTATTTCTTTATATTAAAAAAACAACTTTGTAGCTCACAAGTTACTCCACAAATTCAAATCAATTGCTTACTAAAGATGTGACTTGTTGACTGAGGGTGTGATTTATTTTATTTTACTTTTTAAGAATAACAAGCTTGTACAGGTGACTAAAACAGTCTGAAATTGACACGGAAGTAAGTTTGGACAGGTAGATTGTACTAGTTAGACAATGGGAGGGTTATAGGTAAGGGGTTTTGGTACAAACATTGGTGTTACTTATGACAAGTGAGACCCATCCTCTGAAAAATAGCACTTGAAAGAAAAAAAATAGCTGTTTTTCTATCATTATAAATTTATATGTTTTTGCATTTTTCATTCTCTCTTTTTTTCTTGTTCTGTTTTTCTCATTTACTCTTCCCCAACCTCAACACTCTCTCTTTTTTTTCACTTTTTCCCCTCTCTCTCTGGCTATTTTTTCATTCTGTTTCTTTCATTTCTTCTCTTTTTGTCTTTGTTTTCTCTCATTTTTCTTACTTTTTCTTTTTTAGTTCTTTTTTTCTTCTCCAGTTCTTCTTAATTTCTCTTTTTCTCTCACTATCTTTACTTTCTTTCTCTCTTTCCACTTTTATTTCTGATAAACTATTTTTCATTTTCACTTTATTTCACCCTTAATAAAAACCCTCAATCTATGCACTTTTAACTTCTGCAAATCATTCCTTCTAACTATATATTTATGTGGGATTTATTATGCATTTTTCTCAATACTCCTTTGGTTTTTTTTTTTGTTGGCATCTTACTCCTTTGCTTTACTTTTTCCATTATTTGTCTAGCTTCCTCTTCTTTCTCCCCGTGTTTCTCACTTCTATTATTGTGATGAATGAGTGTCCAATTTTTTACCTTTGTATGGGTGAGTGTCCCACCTTTGCTCTCTGTATGGGCAAGTGTCCCATTTTTCATCTTCGTGACATGTACAAGTCTCACTTTCCCCTTGTGATGTGTACATGCCCCACTTTCCCCCCGTGATGTGTACATGTCCCATTTTTCCCTTGTGAGGTGCCCCACTTTTCCCTTGTGATATGTCCCACTTCCCCCCTCGTGATGTGTACGTGTCCCACTTCCCCCCTCATGATGTGTATGTGTCCCACTCCTCCCTCATGACATGTGCATATCCCATTTCCCCCCGTGACATGTGCATGTCCCATTTCCCCCCGTGACATGTGCATGTCTCACTTTGCCCCTGTGATGTGTACATGTCCCACTTTTCCTCTTTGTGATGTGTACCTGTCCTACTCTTCCTTCATGTGAGGTGTGTTTCCCATCTTGTTCCTTGGTATGGTGAGTATACCACCTTTTTCTCCTTACGATATGTGTCCAAGCTTTGACTCTCTGTGATATCTGTGTCCCACTTTTCCTATTTATGTCTTTGTAGCTCACCTTTTTTATTATGCGAATTTCACTCTTGCATGTCACATACATTTCTTTTCTCTCTCTTGGTTTCTAACGTGTGTATGTGTTCTTTTACCTTTTTTGTTCTACTTATATCTATTTCTATATTTTTTTCTCCTTTTTCCTGTATCCCTTTCTGTATTTTTCCTTTCTACAGGGTGCAATGAGTAAATTGTCATCTAAATTATGCAAAAATGAAAATAATACTGATATCTCATTTTTAACAGGTATATTAATAAAAATTACAGAAAAAATATCTTGAAATATGGCCTCCAGATGACTTTGGAATATCCTGCAACTCTTCTGGATGGTCTCCTAGTTTAATTTGGTGAATGCTTCCATAATCCTTGCCTTCAGTTCATCTTTGATGTTACAAGAAGTTTTGTTGGTCACTCACTCAAGTGCAGCCCACACATAATAATCAAGGGCGTTGCAGTCTGGAGAGTTAGGTGGCCAGATGTAAGGGGTGATGTAGCTGCAGAAATTGTCTGACAACCATGACTTGGTTCTCCTGCATGTGGCATGGTGCAGAGTCCTGTTGCCAGACATAGTGTCTTCCAGGAGTCACTTGACCCAGAGCAACACTACCTCCTCAAGACACTTGATGTTGGCCTCTGTTGAATCTACTGCTCTGTGGGGAGATGAATAGAGGCATAACGTCATCATCACTAGTGATCACTCCAAACACCTTTGTAATCACCATTAGACTCCTCCAACTCTTTCTGAATCCTCTGCACTGTCCTCAGATTAACACCCAAACACTCCAAAATATTTGTATTAGAGCTTCTGTTATGAATGTCATGCCATTTTCAAATTTTTGGTTGAGTTTATTGCATCATAGTGCTCTTTTTCTAACAGATGGGGTCCAACTGACTTTACTATACTGTGCAGTTCAACAAAATCAAAAACAATGTGCATGCATGAAATTAAAAATATAAAATGGTGACAATTTACCCATCACACACTTTATTTCATCTTTTTTTTTAACCTCTACACGCTTTGTTAATGACATTTTTTTAACTCTAAAATTTTCAATTTTTCTTTCCTCATTTCTCTGGTTTAAGCTTCTTTCTCTCACTAGCCAGATTAAGAAAATCTGTTTGCTATTAATTTGCACTTAGCAAAGATATTCACCAAAGAAAATTCTATTACAAATAAACTTTTCTAGGGAAGTCACCTCAGCTAACTACAACTGGTATAAAGTCTCCTCATGCTTAGCAAATAACAAGTTGAAGAGGAATGACTTGTGGGTTTGGGGGAAAATTTCTTGTGTTGAATTTGTAATTTTGAAGATCTTTCAAAACATGGTGAAACTCAACTTAAATCTTTTTTGCTGTTGATTGAATATTCATTCCAGATCTTGAGACTGGTTTTAATTGGAATAAAGATGTGAGAATTGGGATTTAACAATATATAAGCCAACCTTGTTATAGCTGTGATTTATTAGCATCATGTTATTTTCTTCAAGGGATAGTTTATTTATGGCATTATATTGTGCCTTTTTGGACTAATGTTTTCATCTGACATGAAATGGAAAGAGTATATTGAATCAATAAGTCTGTAACCAAGAAAGTTGGTTTAATATGACATAGTAGACAATTTCACTCATTAGAATCTTTTACAGATTTATAAGTTGCTTTAAATATTGCTATATATTTAGATATTCTTGATAAAATCCAAAGAAGAGTCTGCAGTATTATTGATTCTGACCTGGTATCTCAGCTTCAGCCTCTTTCTCACCACCATAATGTAGCTTCCCTGTGCCTTTTCTATAAATACTTTCATGGTAATTGTTTTGATGAACCTTGCTCTATGATATCTAGACTTTATGAATTTAAGTGCAGTACTAGATTGGTAGTAAGGTCTCATCAATTTACAGTTGAAATGGTGAGATGTAACCATAAGTTCTTTGCATTTAAATTTTTGAAGATGTAAGTTGACTGGGTAGCAAGAAGTGCAATAAAAGAAACTGTTAGCAATGTCAATTGTTAGCTTCTGTTTTCTTAATTCTTATTTTTTTATTGCCCTCTCTCCTTAATAGTAGTAACCTCTTGAGTCCTAGTGGCTTTATTGCCTTCCTTGGAGTGAAATGATTAAAGAAAAAATATTACTTGATAATTCAAACGTGGCCCTCTGATTCCTCAATCCAACTCTTGCAATCATGTTAACCATCACAGTCCTACATCAAGGTCAGAAGATCATTCGGGTGGCAATCTGTGTCATAACATAGCTGGTCAATGTAGGTGGTTGCTGAACAAACATTCTGTCTTGTACTATGGTTAGGTGTCCAGAGCAGTTGATCATTTGCAAGTTCTTGTTTTAAGAAGAATGTTAGATAAATGTACAATAAGGATATGTTTACCAAATAATTTTGGAACTTTTTCTCTTGTACGATCATAGAAAATGTCTAAGTTGTCTAAACACATTCTTACCATACATTTATTTAACTTTTGTCTTAAAAAAAATAAATGGATCATCTTTTAGATCTATCCAAGTACTTTAAAATGGTATATAATTTAGCTTTGAAGGTGGAAAAACACTGAGATATTGATATTTAAACATTGACTATTTTCCAAAATTCCTCTTTTTGGCAAAGGTCAAAGAGTGATATCTCGGGAACAATTGACCTAGAGATGTAAAGTTGGTACCATTCAATTTCTGTCATGAAGCTCTGTAAGTGTACCAAATTTGAAAAATCAATCTGTGTTGGTAATGGTCAGACCCTTGTTGAATTGACACAATAACTCCTATATACTGGGGTGTAACAGCAAAATTGTCCAAATCATGTAAAAGGAAAAGTGTACATTTGTTAGACTAAGGTTTGAACTGTTGTAACTTAGAAATGATTAAAGATATCTTACTGTAATTCTTTGAGGTTTTTATAATACTATTGGACTCAACTTTGAACAATGAGAATGTATAATTACTCTCCAATCTTAACAGAAGTATTTATATATATTTGAATAGTGATTTTTTCCAAGCATAGCTTAGATGTGGCACAAGGCCGAAAGTATGGAGCACCCAGTGAGGATCAAACTCACTACTCAGTTGTAACTGTTCTAGCGAGACAAGCTTTCTAACCATTACACCATGTCGAGGTGCCCAATGTATTTGTATATATTCACTCACTTGTACATCTACCTATATTTACCTATTCAGTTATATACTCACACAAACAGAAGGTGAGAAAAATATAGTGCCCAATTTCAGTTTTTATGGTTTTTAGTTGATTGTTTCTTTACTATTTGCATCACTGTCGGCAAAAAGGTAGAAATCAATGAAAGACTTGCTTATCTAACCATTTATTCAAGAGGGAATATATATTCTGTAATAATGCGCTCATTCATGTTTAGGTTTTGACAAGTGAAGAATCACAAAACTGTGAGTTGATCTCTAAGTACTGTGAATTTTAATTGTTTCTGATGCAATAGCTATTGCTCTTAATAACTATTGAGCACAATTATGTTTGCCTTGATATATGTTGAATTATATAATTTTATGTAGGTATATCCACTAAAAATATTGTTTAAGTGATAAAATATATAGTTTAATATTATTGATATTTTAAGATACTTGTGGAAGTCTTGGAACATATTCCTTGTGAAAAGCAATGGGAATGACTGTAACAAGTTATGATTAGTTTTGTAAAATATCTATGATGATGAAACTGTTGGAAGTAAATATTTGGGCTACTAAAACTGAATAAGTGTGTGTATGTGTGTGTTTCATTTTTTGTTTAAATCTGTTTTCTGGTGAGTGCCAAAAATATGTTTCAGAATAAGCCTGTCTGTAGAAATATAGGAAATCTTGTCTGCCATTAGTAGAAATGAAAACAAAGGGCCCTTCTATTTTTCCATCAAACAAAAAAGAGTTTGTTTTAAGAGGCTGGTTATAAGTAGAAAGAACATATATGATGATGTAACAGGAGAAAGTCGATAACAAACAGAAAGCATTGGAGTGGTTAAAAAGTATACAGTTTAATTATATACAGGGGATTACAGCCATTTCATATTGAAATTGGTTCCTGTACGATCACCAAAGTTAAGCAACGTTAAGCCTGGTCATTAACTAGATTGGTGTCATCTTGGAAATACCAGGTGCTGTAAGCTTGGAAGTGTGGCTAGTGTAATGGATAATGGCTTGGAATTGTTAATAGCCCAGTTCCAATTCCAGTTAGGTTCATTATATTTACTTATGTGCAAATCCCCGTGGGAAAGGTATAAATCCACCTCTTCTCATCCCAGCTATTGGTTAATTAGTAAAACTTGTATCACTAAGTCATTATTATCTCAAAAAAAAATTCTTACAATCTAAAAATATTAACTGATTTTAAATAACTTGCAAAAGGTTGATAAGCTGTAGAAAATAAATCCATCAAAAAAATATAATTATATACAAAGGTGAGTCAAAAAATGATGCAATTTGTTTTATTATATAAAAAATAAGGAACTCAAGCAAACATATCATGCATCAAGATATAACTATATATCACAGTTTCACACCCCTACTTATCAACATAGTCACAACCTCTTTCACTGGTAGCATTCCACTTATGAATGAGGGCATGTGTTCCAGCTTCATAAAACTCAACTGGTTGCTGATGTAGCCAATTCCTTACATCTTTTCATCTACACTATAATGTTTGTCCCCTCAGTGCCTGTTTCATTGGACCAAAGCAATAGAAGCCTGAGGGTACTAAGTTAGGTGATGATGAAGAAGTGACAACTACTGTAAGGGATTGGTGACATCAGCATCATCAGCCAGCTTTTACAAAGCTTGGATACATCCCCTAATTTGTAGGTGGGTTACTGCCATTCCAGTTTCATATGCTTCAGATTTATTAAAATTGTCAAAAACAGCTTTTTAAAATGATAAAAATTGCTGAGGGGTTTGTACACTAATAAGTTTTAAGAGAAAAAAGAAACATCCTTTTGACACACCTGCTTTTTACATGCACATTTGTTATACTTTGCCAAAGTTTAACAAATTCCTGAGGCAGGAAGTCATGTAGTTTGCTTGCAGGCACATTTGTTTTTTTTCTTACTGAGACAGCAAGTCACATAGCTTTTTAGCTGGAAAAGTTTATATAAAACAGAGGCAATATAATAAACAGTAAAAATTACTGAGGGATTATATAGTCATAACAGTTTTAAGAGAAAAAAACATCCTTTTGACATACTTGCTTTTTACATGCACATTTGTTAAACTTTGCCAAATAGTCTCTCACTGGGACAGGAAGTCATAGATGGTTTACAGGTATATTTGTTAAACTTTTTCTTACTGAGACAGCAAGTCACATAGCTTTTTACCTGGGAAAGTTTAAGTATTAGGTTGGTGCAAAAATAATGACGTAATAATGTCGTTTTTTGACGTTAAAAAATATGTCAAAAAACGTCATTATTTTTGCACCAACCTAATACAACAGAGTAATATAATAAACAGTAAAAATTGCTGACATAGTATACAGAAATAGCAGTTTAAGAGGAAAAAAAAAACTTTCTTCTGACCCATTTTCTTTTTTTTATTGTGGATACATTTGTTAAACTTTGCCATATTCTTTCTTCTCTTACTTTTGCATGAAGGATACAGAAAGTTTATATTCTCTCTATTCACAGTTACAACCAATATTGTCTCTGAACTGTGAGCCAAGTCCCTCCTGTTATGTTCTCAAAAATATTCATTAACAGTTTCTTCAGTCTTAATAAATACTATAACTATGACATAGGACAGGAATTTGTGTCACCATCTCAGTTCAATATAATTTCAGTTATCTGACACTTAAATTTTTGATAAGAAATAAAACACATAAGTAGAAGATTTGAATAAAATACCCACTTCATTGGTTGATTTATTTTGAAATCAAAGGGCAATACAGCAGAGAAAAATGTTTTTTCTGTCAGTATATTATATAACCTTCAAAAATGAATCATTCTCTATTAGTTCTGTTAAGTCGGTAGAGGAATTTCAACTTTAATTGTCCCCCGTCAAAAAAAAAAAAAAAAATGACTTATAAAAAACTAATCAAGATAGCTGTAAGATTATCAATGAAAACAAAACTTAAGGATATTTAAGAGCGTAAATTATACAAAATAATGCATAATTTGAATCAGATATTCATTTGAAATACAGCCACTCCTGACATAATGATTTCCTTGTTCAATGACCTCTTGGATTTGTGACCAGCTATAAAATATCATAAAATATGTATTTTTTTTTTTTTTTCTTTGATTCAACCAGTTGGTATTTTACATTGCTTACAAAGCTTTAGGCAAACATCAACTTATGTGCCCACAAAAAACTTATTGTCCAAAGGATGTTTTTTTTCCCATGATGCCACTTTTTTTAACTATCTTCACTCGTCAGCAATGTTTATTGTTTTAAAAGCCCATGATTAAAATTGTAATAAAACTTAAACATATACAAGTGATTTTATACATTTTCTTTGCTTTTGAGAATTTATAGCAAAAATAAACACTTTATTAGATTGTTTATTTACACACTAATTATTTATCATATTATTTGTTAAAATGTTAGGCAAAACATTGACTAATTGTCAATTAATTCAAACTTTATCAAATGGCAAATGATAAGGATTTTTTTTTATAGTTGGTTTCCATATATTAATAATTAGTAAATGTTTATAAATTTATAAATAAAAATTGTTTTTTATATTTATTTCTTTATAAATTGGTAAATGAGAAATATTGCATTGCATTAGTTCTGATTAGTTTTTAGAATGTTGTAAATATAAAAGTATTCTTGTAAATAAACAAACTAATAAATAAATAGTGCTTAATATTTTTCTTGGAAATTCTCAAGAACCAAAAAAATGTTTGTAAATTCATTTTCTTCATATTGGCAAAGAGTGAAGAATGGTGCCATAGTATGTAGGTCCATGTTTGCCAAATTTTGATTATGATTGTTTCCTCTATCTTCAAAATGTATTAAATAATGCAGGATTTGAATCTGATATTTGTTTGAAACAATTAGAAAATATGTAGTTAAAAATTCAATAATACATCTTTTCCAATTCATTTGAGAAACTGGGGCAATTAATTTTGCATGAAAAACTGGGGCAATTAATTTTGCATGAAAAACTGGGGCAATTAATTTTGCATGAAAAACTGGGGCAATTAATTTTGCATGAAAAACTGGGGCAATTAATTTTGCATGAAAAACTGAGGCAATTAATTTTGCATGTTAAGTTAAAAACATCAAGATACAGTGTACTTTTTAAAATTTTATTTTTATTTTTCATCCCAAGCAAGGCAGTAAAGCCACTATACATAAGGGGTTACTAGGTATGGAAGAATTTGAAAACAGAAACTTTATTAAGGAGCAAGGACAAAAGTAGATGGCAACTGACATTGCATTTAAATTTTTGAAAGCTGATGTTGACTGGAAAACATGGAGCCAGAAGAGTTCCACAAGCAAGAAGTGTGGGAAAAGAAACTGTTGGCATAGAACTTAGTTACATCTTGCCAACTCAACTGTAAATTGATGAGACCTTGTTGCAAATCTACTACTGCGCGTAAATTCATGAAGTCTAGTTACCATAGCAAAGAGCTCATTTTTCATTACTATGAAAGTAAGTATAGAAAAGCCACAGGGAAGCAACTTTACATCAGTGGCAAAGTGACTGAATCTGAGATGCCAGATTAGGAACAATAATACTGGAGATTCTTCTTTGGATTTTATCAAGGATCTTCAGATATGTAGCAGGAGCACCAGACCATATATGGTAGCAATATTCTAAGCATGGGCGAATGATAGACTTACAGATGTGTAAGATAGATTCTGGAGAGAAAAATTGTCTAGCATGGCACAGTGAACCAACTTTCTTAGTATCTGACCTGGCAATGGATTCAATATAGTCTTTCCACTTCATATAGGCCAAGAATGTTAGCTTGAGAAAGCACAATGAGATACTGTACCGGAGGTTAGCATCAGCCATGGAAGGCAAAAAGGGATTTCTCAGTTGATTAATAGAGAGTAGTTTAGTTTTGGAGGCTTTAGTCGGGTGAACTCAATTAAAAAAAAATGAAGGGCTGATAACTCTTGGTTGACAACAACATCCATACTGCCATTCTTCTTCTGCTTATAGAAAACCTATAGAAGACAGTCTTTTAAAGAATGATGCGTGATGAAAAACTGAATTGAATCTGGATATGCAAGCAATGCCAATAGATATGTTTGGATATTTCAAAATTTTGTAATAATATATCTAAAAAAAGTACATATTTATGAGTGAACAGTTAAGCTTTGTAAATAAAATAAAGCTTCTCTCCCTCTTATAGTAAGGCAAGATGTTTGTCAAAATTTTCGTAGGAATGATATTCATATGGCTGCTCTAGATATTAAAGTCGTTTAGAGTTTTCTCTTTTTCTGTTGCTTTTTGTAACATAATAGGATGTGTGTAATGGATATCAGTTTGGGATGAGATAATCAGAGAGCCAAGTTTGAATTCCAGTCAAGTTTGTTGCATTCACTTGCACACAAATACCCTTGGAAAAGTTATGAATTCATCTCTTTTCCCAGCTGTGGGTTAAATAGCAGGACAGACTGAGTCCTATAGCCTTATTTGGCAACCAGTTTACTACAGAAAGAAATAGTAATCCCCCCCAAGCATGTATCACATATAGCACTTAACTGACTGACCGAATAGAATGTGATAATTAGAAAATGTGAAAGACAAACCTGACAGCATTTTGAAATTGTGAAGCTAAATAAAATACTAAGAAATAGGGAAATTACATTAAAAATCAGTGATGAAATGCTATACAATACCAATTCTCTTATATGGCTGGAAGTGAAATTTGAGGCAACAGATGTGGTTCTATAGAAAGAATACCATGGGTGGAGCATGTAAGCAATGAGCAAGTTTAAAAAACAATGGAAACAAAATTTGTACTTGTACTTAGAATCAGAATGATACAATTGAAATTTCTGGAAAACATAATGAGGAAAGAGGGTTGGAGAATTTAATACTCATCAGATATAGTGAGGGGTAGATGGAAACCATTAGTAACATGTCTAAGAGACAGGAACATTTTGTTAGAAACAAAACAGTTGTAGTACTGTGTAGTATAAATCCTCCAATATGGCTGTGAATATTGGAAAATTTTGTTAGAAACAAAACAGTGCCATAGTACTTCTCTGATATGGCAGCGGATATTGGAAAATTTCCTTGCAGATGAAGAGCAATCTGGAAGTAACAGATGTTGTTTTACAGAAGGATGCTGAAAATACCATAGACAGAATGTGCAAGCAATGAGGAATTTAAAAAGAAATGGAAACTAAAAGGACACTTGTACTGAATCAGAAAGTTGAAATTTCTGAGAAATATAATGAGGAAAGGGCTTAGAGAATTTGATTTCACAAGACATTTTGAAAAGAAGAGTCTCTTATGGAAACAGCAAGGTGGTATAATTGGACAACAGGATATGGACTGGGAGGAACAGTAAGAGGACAAACATTGATTAGAGCTACAAATGATAGGAAGTTGTGGAGAACCATAATCAACCTACTTGACAAGTTCGCATAAATTGATTTCAGAACAGGGACTGGGAAGGATAGTAAGGGGACAATCATTACTTAGAGCTACAAATGATGGGAAGTTGTGGAGAACCATGATCAACCTACTTGACGAGCATGTATAAATGGATTTCAGAACAGGGACTGGAAGGGATAGTAAGAGGACAAACATTGCTTAATGCTACAAATGATAGGAAATTGTGGAGAACCATGATCAACCTACTTGAGTTTGCATAAATGAATTTCAGAACAGGGACTGGGAAGGATAGAAAGGGGACAAACATTGCTTAATGCTACAAAACATAGGAAGTTGTGGAGAGCCATAATCAGCCTTCTTGATGAGCTTGTGTAAATGGATGGCAGAACAGAGATTGGGAGGGATAGTAAGGGGACAAACATTGCTTAGAGATACAAAGAATAGGAAGTTGAGGTCAGTGAGGAAGAAGTGCACCACTGAAGAATTCCTTAACTTAATATGAGATAAGTTTATCAGTTTAGCATATATATATATATATATATATATATATATATATATATATATATATACACACACACACACATGCATATACACATATCTAGCCATACTGAGGAGCTGTGATACAGCAAAACATTCTGTCTGTGGATGACTAATATATATTTGGTTGGATTGATGTGAGTTTGTGACCCTGGGTCACAAACTCACATCAATCCAACAAAATATGTTAGCTCTATCTCTGATATTGAGCGCTTTCTAATAAGTACCGCACACATAATATGTAAATGCTCCATGCTAGACACAATCGTCAGGTAGCCTTTTATATTTACATACCCTCTATCTTTGATATTGAGCATTTTATCCCATAAATATAGAACACCTTAAAATTATATTTCTTCATATATATATATATATATATATATATATATATGTATGTATGTATGTATGTATAGGCAGTTAGGATTCAATAAAACGTTTTTGTTAAATTCAGCAGACAACCTCCATTCGAGCATTATTGAAACAATCTAAAGTGTTTACATATATATATATATATATATATATATATATATATATATATGTCCTTTAAATTAAGTGTATGTACTCTTTTATTAATTGAACTTTTAGAATGCCATCTCCCATCATGACATAGGTGATCATGATGATAGCGAAGTGGTTTCCTTTGCCTTCTTCAGAGTTTGGAATTCAGAACAGTCTTTCTGTCTTCTGGACATAAACGATCATGACTTTCCACAGTTTCCTTTTGTTTATTATCTGTGAATTTTGATGCTTTGTTGGGTAAGATAGTGGAATGGTTTCCTGTTGCTTTCTCCATGGTTTTCTTTTCTCCACAGTTTTTCTTCTCATACAAGGCTAGAGGGCTCAGTCTACTCAACTATTTATGCCATCTTCATTCAGGAAATCAGCAATTATACTTCTCCACAGATTTCTTTATTATCTGTGAATTGCCATGATTTCTTGGGAAAGATAGTGGAATAGTTTACCATTGTCCTCTTTATAGTTGAGTTTTCCTTCTCTTAGACTGGCTGCCATCCAAGGTTGGAGAGCCCAGTCTTCTATGCTTATTAACCCAAAGATGGAAGAAGAAAAGCAAGAAGGTATATAAACACACATCTATAAATTGCTAGGTTTAATCCCTACAATAAGAATGCTATTGCATAAAAGCAGGCATATATGCAAAATATATTTACATATACCAAGTGTAACAGCAAAATTGTCCAAATCTGGTTACAGCATAATTGTTTATCCAACAAAATGTTTAATATCTAAAAAAAGACTAAACTGAGTTTCTTTTTTCTAAGTTTTCAGATAAGATATTTAGCCATCTTGATACCATTTGTCATCAGAATCACAGAAAAATCCTTTGAGTTATTTAGTTAGAAAGAGAACAGTTTAAGATTGTTTTATGTCAGCCCCACCATCTTCCCAAATGAGCAATATGTGAGACAAAAACATCATTCAGGCTTTCAGTAATGGTACTGACATTCATATTCTGGCTTCCATCTACAAAGTCCATTCAAGAACCATCAAGAGAATGGTGAATAAGTTTAAAAAAGAGGGAACAGTAGAGAGGAAAACTGGATCAGGAAGTCACAACAGAAAGAGGGATCATCGTTTGAACTTAGAGCTAAAGAGATCAATTAGAAAATGCTCAATCCAACTCAATCCATGAGACGTTTGTTATGTAAGAGAGTAGTTTCAAATATGATAGTCCAAAAAGCAGTGAAAAAAGACTTGAAAATGAAACCATATGTAAAACAATGTAAATAGTGTAACTAGTTACAATACTTCATTTCAGAAATATAGACAGAACCCAACAAAGGTTGTGATGTAATGGAATAACTTGCCACTCCCATGAAGAGTAACTACCTATAAGTATTGGTAAGTCAATGGACTATGGAGTCTAGCTGCAACCTGTTCCAGCTAAACAGTCGAACTCTATGCCTCTGAGCAGAGAGGAACCCGGACGATGCTCCGCTGAAGGGCAGAGTCTCATTCAGGGAGGTAGACTACCCCTGAACCCATTTCTGCGGGTTCAAAAAGGGAATATTTTGGGCTGAGCCTATGGCCTCAGAGAACTCACGTTATACCGGCCTTATGCCACATGCAACCCTCATGGGGGGTAGCTAAATATACTAGCTGCAACCTGTTCAAACTAAACAGTTGAACTCTCTCCCTTTGGGCAGAGAGGAACCCGGACAAGGCTCCGCAGAAGGGCAGAGTCTCGTCCAGGGAGTTAGACTAACCCTGAACCCGTTTATATGGGTTCAAAAGTGAATATTTTTGGCCGAGCCTACAGGCTCGGAGAACCCACATTAAACCAGTCTTGTACTACATGCAACCCTCGTGGGGAGGGGTAGCTAAATATACTAGCTGGGATCTGTGGAGTATGACTCAGACTTACACGAGAACTACCGACCTTCCAATAGTAGCACTCACTACTGGTTTGACTTGCGATGACCATGCGCATAACTGTTACGTTATTTCTTATTGTACTAGTTATTACAATAAATCTTTACTTATTTTATCCACCGTGTTTGTCAAGTATATATTCCTATTAGCATGGAATATAACAGGTTGTCATGTAATAAAATCAACCAACTGAACCTTGGGTGCTTTGAAATATGGTAATAGTTGAGGAGGCAACTTTGATTGGCAATTACTATTCTTTTTATGGTTCAATCTAAAATTAAAAGTTATCTTATGAGTTAACTAGTAATTTAGTATTGGGAAAGTTTTAACAGTGGACAGAGTATGTGATACTGAAATCCGAAGACCCATTGTGATAGCCAAGGATGCATTTCAAAATCAGGGTATGAAGAAACAGAAAAATTTAATTAGAAACAATAAAAGTGAACTGAACTGTTACATGATATCTGTTTTCCTATATCACAGTGAATGCTGAACATTCTCCTCAAAGATGAAAAAAAAAAACTTGAAACAACAGAAATGTGGCTCTACAGAAGGATGCTGAGTATACCAAGAATATGAGCAACAAAGTTTTAGCAAAAATAAAAACAAAAAGGAAACTTATACTTAACATCAAGAAGAGTGAGTTGAAATTTCTATGGCACATAATGAGGAAAGAGGGCTTGGAAAATCTAATAGTCACAGGCAAGAGGAAAAGAGGAAAACAATACATATGTAGTGAACTTCAGTAAATGAATGATGGAACAAAGTTTAGAAGAAATAAAAAAAAAACACAAAATTTATTAAGATCTACTAAGGAGAGTAAATTATGGAGAACCATGATTGCCTATGTCCTGAACGAACACAGCACATAAAGAAATAATGTTCAGAAAATAATGCTTGTCATCATCTGTTACATAATAAAGTGTGGTCATCAGGTTGCTGAACAATTTAGCATCTGACTTACTTCCTCCACAGGTCTAGACCATCTTTTAAGATTTGGATTGAAACTTGGATAAGTATTCATTCATTTGTAATATACCCAGGACAGGTAAAGCAGATGGAGCCCATCTCTTTCCAATTCTGACCACAGTTGATGTTCTCCTGCTTGAAGGCTTATACAAGAAAGATAATGGTTATCCTTAAATTTAAAGAGGTCAAGATTGTAGTGATTTGGAAAACATCTTGCCAGAAGTTAGTAGCATTTTTTGCGAAGAAGCTGAGTGAAACTTACTTCTTACTAATGGAATACAAAGAGAATGGGGATGATTCACCCTTGTGTATGCAGCATGGCAGTTACCAGTTGCAAGGTCAGGCTTGGTGGGACTAAGGAATGTAGTTCATCAGAAGACATGCTATAGGAATAGTGATAGAGCAGTGAGAGGCTCCTGGTGTTTCATCTGTGTGAAAGAGGTTGTAAGGTGGAAAATAATTCATCACTCACAAGTCTGCATACACATTTTGAGCTATCTCAAAACAGGCAAGTGAGGACTGGACAGTTCCAGCCCAGATATGGCAGCAATACTTCATTTTTGCTTTGATCTAGCTTTTGTAAAGATAGAGTACAGCAGGGAGAGTTGGTTACTTACAGGAATACTACAATGAAACAACCATTTTTCTAGCATCTTTACCAATAATTTATATATATAATTGAGATCTACTTGTTGCAGCATTCACTCTGGATTGGTTGAGCTGGTGCCATCAAATTAATTTATAGTAGGAATATCAGCGGGAATTTGGATTCACAAGCAGGCCTCCAGCCACATGTATACACATTTTAGGATAGTGCAATCCAAGCATTTCCTGGACAAGTTAGCCTGACAAAGTTCAACTCTCTGAGGTTGGTTTGAATTCAGTCTCCTTCTCCAAGACTGGTTACCACCCAAGACTATAGAACCCAGTCTGTCCTGCTAATTTAGCCATAGCAGAGGGAAAAGAAGTGGCTTCATATCTTTCTCAAGGGTATTAGCACATAAGTGAATGTAATTAATTTGACTGGAATTTGAACTCAGCTCTCTGATTCCTCATTCAAAGCCACTAACGATTACTTCACCATGCCTCCATTGAGGTCTAGAGAGAGCTGGGTCCCAGTGTTCAAGGCAAGGAACCTCCTTGAAAGAAGACCCATCTATCATATGTCTGCTCAATGGTGGAGTAATGTTACTAGGTTGGTTTTGGTCATATTGAATTTTAAAGGCCAGTTTACCCCGCCCACATTGACTGAAGGCGATTTCACTGAGATATATATAAATATACTACAAGATAGTGGGAGGTTAATGAACTGTTTAACCAGTTACAAGTGAAATACAAGTGCAACTGAGGCCAGCCATTGACAAGACACATTAAGGTTAACTATTTAGAACGGGTGACAAACCTCATGGTGAGGCCTGTACCATTTTAGGTTTTCATTCATGAAACCGAGGCCTTCAACAGTTGGAAAATCTCAAATAATTGTTGGAAAATAAGATAAATAGCAACAGAAAATTAAAAGAAACACATAATCTTAGGAATTCAGCTAACTGCAAATGGTAGGACCAGTAGTACCAGTAGTTATCTGAGTACCTCCTTAAGCTTAATGCTCCCACCTTCCTCTTCTCATTTTCAAGAGATGGTTGTTACTTTGAATTTTCTAACCTTCACCTCACTTCCACCTCCAATTATTTACCTGTGTTGTATTTAACACACCTGTCATTTCTTCAGATGTTGCTTGACTTGTCTGCAGGATATTTTTAATGTCACAAAGTAACTCACCACCTGAAATAGGTGACTGAAGGAAAAAAAACCAATGCTGTTGTTTGCTTGATATAACATTACACCAAGTTAACTCTTTTACAACTTAAGTGTTTTTAATCATTGGGATTTCTTTCTGTCATCAGGACATTTAGTTATTTTTAGTTAATCATTCAGCAAGTAAATGACCCTTTTTAATGAGCCTTTTAATTTCTGTATTTCCGAGATGTGAAATTATCCTTATTATACAGTGATTTGTTTTCCTCATCTTAGTTGTTATAGTCACAATGTTTCGGCTTGTACTGTGTGGCCTTCTTCAAATACCCGTCATATTTAGTAACATGCTCTAAATTTGGAACAGCCGATTGTTCTATAGGACATTGACCTTGTCAGATTGCCAGATTAAGCTTCACATAATGAATTGGACTAAATTTGGACGCCCAACACTCCCAAATTCTGAATTGACTTTCTTCTCATTAGTAGCCCAAATTATTCTAACTTGCTTTAAAAGTAGCTCAAAAAGTCACAAGTAGTGAAATTAAAAAGTTATTAGCACTGTTAAGTGTTGGTTAAGCCATTGCAGTTTACCTGGTAGTCATGAGTTCAATCCCTGGGTCAGGCAGAATAGGCATAAGCAGCATCAAAATATTTTCCTTGACTTATGCTACCTGTAATGTATCAACAACTCTAAGTAGAAGGTTAGGAAGCTTCATTTGACTAATTCAGCTTTAGTGCTGAAAACATTTATTTTAATATAATGGATGACTACAAGTGAGAGGGGAGATGGGATGTGCTTATTTTATTAACACACTACCTTTCAACGGAAGAATTACAGCAATTTTGATTAAATGTAGTCTTCAAAGAATTGTTTAAGGTCTTGAACTCATTGCTGTTGACTAAACAGCAATTGTTGCAAAGAATGAACCAAGTGATAGTCTTGTGATGATATCACTCTACAGATGAATGTAAACATACAATGCAATCATCACTGAAGCTTTCCATCAACTGACCAATGATCACCCCATGTTGCATTTCAATCCTCAATCTTGTCAGTATTCAATGAAAGCTGGGAAAGAGCCTGCTGTAAGTTCAGAAAGTAACGCAATGAAAGAAAAACCATATTGAGAAATAAGAACTCAAACCGTTTCCCATATTATGTGTAGGTGTTTTATTTGGAGCTTCGTCTACTTGTCCAGGTGGGTAGGTAGTTGATACCTGGTATGACTTCTGCTATGTCATCTCTTCTCCCTACCAACTCTTCACCCATCTGCTCATCCCAACTTGGTGGCTGGCAATATGAATTGGAGGCCTCAGAATTGTGACATGGACAAACCCCTCTCCCACCAAGGGTAGACCAGCACTCTCCCTGATCCCAAACATGACCGTTAATATAGACCAGCACCTGGATATATCCTGTTTCCAGTTTTGTTGCCACTTCATCTCTGAAAATCTTTTTACTTCCTACTCCACTTTGGTTAAAATGAGTGCCACTTAGAAGACCGAATTTCAAAAGGAACCATCCATTGGTCTATCAAACAGAAACACTTGAGATGATAAAATAAAAGTGACCTGTTCCTTTTCTATGTCAGATGTCCATAGTATCACCTGAGTAAGAACATGAGATTAAATATCTTATACATAAAAGTATTTGTTGTATCCTTAAAAAAGGTTACAAACAGACAAAGGTAGTACTTAAGTGAAGGAACTATGCATGTAGATGAAAGAAAGAGTTTTATTGTAAAAGAGAATACACTGCTGAAAGACAGGGAATTGGGTGGCAGGCTAGTAATTCCTTAAGCAGGGATATTTACCATACCCCCCACACACACTGGATGGCAGGATGTGGCACAAGGCCATTTTTAATGTGGGGCAAAACCAAGCCTATAGGCTTGGGCAAAAATTACCCATAGACTCCGTAACAAAACGGGGTCGCGTAGCTGTCTACCACCCCAGATGAGACTCTGCACTTTGATATAGCCTTGTCTGGTTTCTTTTCTGCCCGAAGACAGAGAGTTCGACCAGCTGAGCTGGAGACAAATCAAGCAAGACCCCAGGTATATCCTGTGTTCACTATATATAGCTACTGATATAGTCAATCCACATAGGCGATAGGGAGTGTGGGATATTCCATTGCAACAGTATTGTTTATTCAACTCCAGACTTTTTCATATAATATAAGAAAGTGGGTGTGTGAATGGGTGGGCTTTCTCCAAACGTGGATATCCTTCTTGAGAGGATGTCAGAAACACTCTGTTTTTCCTACTTGAATCGGGCATTTATATATCTTCTTGCCATCTGATTGTCCTATTTACTCATACCCTAATCACTAGTGGGTCAAACATATGATTATATATCAGGGACAGCTACTAATATCTTGTGAAGTGCAGATCTGTTCTTGTTGGCTATGAGATCACTTTCCAGATCAACATGATACACCTGGTTTCTCTGATGCTCTGGTGTGATCCTATTTTGGTATCTCTTAAGGGTGATCCAATTACATAGTGGAGTGATCACAAATCAACTTTTCTTAGAACAAAGGTTTCCTATTAACATTAATTTTAATTCAGACCATTTAGTATTTTCCTGGTGGGAGTCACATCTGTAGGTGACCAATATGGCAAATATACTTCTCATCTTCGCTCTTTGATTATTAGTTTTATCACATTTACAATGTTACAATAAACATTTTTATGCAGTCATTTTCTTTTTTCAGGAAAATATCTGTTCTACTGTAATATGTAATTCAACCAAGGCAATTGCTCACTGGAATATTACACAGAAACAGTACAATTTCATCATAATAGATTACTTTTGAAATCCACCAAACAGAATTTTTTTCGCAGTCTATTTTCCTTACAGTGTTATCTGTCCTTGAACTAGCTATAATTTTTTTTTATTTTGGATTCTTATAATAAATTCATTATGAGTATTTTGTAAAAAAGATGACATTTTCTGTGATCAGAAAAGAGAAACAAGTGTTTAAACCTTGGCTGAGGTTTGTTTTCTTAAGTTTATGTGGAGACCATTTTCTTAGTTTCTGAATTGCAGTGGTCAGCAAACTGAGCTCATTGAACACAGTTTCCTGGCCACTGTCAACATGCCAAGAATGAGGTTGACTCCGCTTTCCTACTCTGGAAGTCTGTGTCAAACCTGGCAAAAAACTGTCATTCCTTGATGTCATCTCAAGGGATGCAGGCATAGGTAGGCAGGACTTGGGAACAGCAATGAAAGACCAGCAGGTCTAGTGTAGTGTTATGGATTCCATGATCTCAACTGCAGTCAACACATGATGATGAGATTCTGAATTTTTCTAAAAACTTGTAAATGAAAGCACAGTTGAGTGACTACCCTAGCAATAAAGAGCTGAGTGAACTGCAGACACTTCTAAGATTTCATTCACATTAGGTAAAAGAATGCACTGAAAAGTTTCATATTAATTGATTGTATATATGGCCTGATGATTGCATCTAGCATGAAACAATCTGTTGCCTCTGAGTGTTGACTTCAATGTTTGCTTTTATATTTACATACACTCTATCTCTGATATTGAGTACTTTATCCCATAAATAGAGAATACCTTAAAAGTATATTTATTCATATATATATATATATATATATATATATATTTATTCATATATATATATATATATATATATATATATATATATATATTTCAGTTGAGCACTGTTAAGAGATAAGCTGATTCTATAAGCAACAACCACCTGCGCTAATGCAAAGCTCTTCAGTAAAATGAATTGGAGCACTCTGACTGAGTGGCATTTGTTTACATTCATAAAAACAATATGCTAGAATTAGCTTTTTCTTTCTGCTGAATGATGATAGCTTAAACAGTACTGTCTGTGAATGATATATATATATATATATATATAATATAACTAAAGTTTACCCAATACAAGGCTTGAGAAACACTCAATGTAGAAGGTTACTTAATGAGGTATGTGATATAAATATAATGTAGTAGGAAGTGGAGATAAGGGGGAAAGATGATGACTTGAAGGGGTTAAGATTGTAGTGTTAATGGAAACATCTAAGTGGGAGTCTGTTCCACAAAGTAGAATTTCTTGCAAAATAGCTGAGAGGAACTTTTGCCTCAGATTTTGAATTTTGGACTTAACATACAATTATATATATATATATATATATATATATATATATATGTATGAGAGGGTCCTGAAAAGTTCCTAACCCTGCCAAGAAAAATGCTTTCTGTTCCTTGAAAATTAAAAAAAAAAAAAAAAATTAAGCAAACCTGATTTGTCTCCTATTAGATGATGTTTGTCATGAAACATGTGTCAAAGGTCAGGTTTATTCTAGTTGCCACCCATTAATTACACATTCTACCTGTTTAGTCCCCCTACAAATCCTACACCCATTCCCATTCTTCTAAATAAACAAAATTTGTTCTGTAGATAAAAAAAACTATTCATTAGTTCAACTGAGTGTGCATATATATATATATATATATATATATAATTTCTTAATGATTTGAAAATATAACCGAATAGATTTAGCTTAAAATTAAATTTATTGCATCTCATAGGTATTTGCATTTACAGAGGATATTTTTATTATTTTTATTTTGGCAAACATGGACAAACATGCCCACAATAAAACAGTTTCAAATGGACGGATTTCCCCATGACACTGCTTTTTTTAACTACCTTTACTCTTTGGCAATATTTTGTTTTACAAAGTGATAATTAGAATTGTTAATACAAACTGCTGTATGCACACATGCACACACATATATATCGACACACATCTGTACACATATATATGGATACACACACACACATATATACACACATAGGTACACAGACACATATACTCATACAAGCTTAATATCATATCAGGCAGCATTTAAGCTAATTCCGGTGGAGAACTCTTGATTGGGCCTTCATCATAATAAGTAGGGAAGAGTAGATGTGATAGGCAACAATAAACTACAGAAGAACTCTAAATTAATCACTGCATTTAAGTATTGCATTTATATTTAAAATTACCTTTAAAAAGTTCAATGATAATTCTTCTGTTGCTACTTAATTTAAAGACAATTAGATGTATGTTGGTTCTTACTTTCCATACAAACAATAATTTTTATTTCATGTATAACTTGCTAGATTTTGCAATTAATTTCAATTATTCCCAAATTTTTTTCGAAGTTATAAAAATTGTTATCATACAAAAAAATTTGTCAAAAAAAAAAAATCATGTAAAACAATTGCAGTAATGAAAACTTGGCAATCCATAATTTCAGGATTGCGGTCCGGATCCAGGAATCAGGAGCCGGGAATCTTTTTAATTTGCTCACAGGGTACGCCTGATTCCAAAATGGTATGATATATTGGGCTATGACCTCTAGTAGTAAAACTGAAATATTGTGACACACTGACATTTGCATTTATTATATATATATATAGACACACACACACATATATATATATATATATATATATATTGAGAGAGAGAGAGAGAGAGAGAGACACATATATGGACACACACACATATCTATATATATATATATATATATATATATGGACACACACACACACACATATATATATATATATATATATATATATATATATGGACACACACACACACACACATATATATATATATATATATATGGACACACACACACACATATATATATATATATATATATATATATATATATATATATATATATATATATATATGGACCCACATATACATATACACAGCTATATATGGACAGACAATAATCAAGAGGTTTGCAGTCTGGGGAGTTACATGGACAAATTTAAGGGATGATGTGTTTGCAGAAATTGTCTGATAACCAGGTCTGGGTTCTTCTGCTTGTGTGGCATGAATCCTGTTGCCAAACATCAGTAGGGCCCCGATTTTCTGTTTCAAATTTTCCTTTATTTCATTTCCACTTTTGGTAAATTCTATTTTTTTTGTTTTTTTGTTTTTACTTTTGGGAAATTTCATTTTTCCCATTTTATAGTATTTTATGAGGAAATTGTAATACAATATGCTATAAAAACTGAAAACAAAAAACACAATTCAAAGTTTTATTGCATATAAAAAAAATAGCAAATATCTAAAAATCTTTTTTTAAATGTTAAAATCCAAGTTCAAAATTATATGTAAAAATGAAAAATAATGTAACATGCCTAGACAATAGAACAATGAATTGTTACAGTGCACAATTATCTTTGGGGTAGAACTTTTAATCAGAGCTTCCTTCTTTAAGAACACATTCAAATTTATATTTTCTTAAGTAAAAGTATTTCGATTGATTTATAATTATTGGTTCATAATATAAAAATTACATTTAAAGTATCAACAGCAACTAACTTGAATCTCAATAATAAATATCTGAATAAAGTCAAACATTTTAACTAAAATTTTACAAAACAGTAATTAAACCATAATAACTGAATCTTTGTAACGAAATATCAAAAACAAATTAAACATATTAATTCAAAATTTAAATAAAACAACTTATCCCAAGTTGAAATACTGCTCAAATTTAAAATTACTAATTTCTTAATTTGGGAAATATTTAATCTTCAAATCTCTTCTCTAAATCTCCATTGTAATACACTGTGAGTTGTTTGGTGTTCTCAGGTAAAACTTTCCCATTGTTTATTGTATAAATGTTTATACTGATAAAATGAACATTCAGCATCTATACTGGTAACAGGCATCCATATGACCTTATTGGCAATCGGTTCCAGAAGAGGAAATCTGCTTTTATTTGCATTCCAAAATGATGGGATATTAAAAGGATTTAGTAAATTATCTTGATAATTTACATACATTTGGAATTCTTCAAGAAGATCAGTAGAAGGACATTGCAAGTCCTTGATGGCTGCAAAGCTGTCTAAATAAAAATAACATACCCTTAATCATCAACTAAAGGATTCCATTTGACATTCCCAGGAAGTTTTGAGGAGCATGGAACAACTTCTTAACTGCTGTATTCCCAGGTTCATCCTGACTTGGGGTGGTAGCACCTGTTAGGGTCCCAGCTATGGAAAAAAGTGACACACCCACTTCCCCCCAAAAAATTAACTGGTCATTTTTATAGCAAAATGGCAATCAATACGATACTAAAAAAGTATAAAAATACAAGCAAAACATTTTTTTTATAAAATCATTAACAGCAATACATTTTATGATCTACAAACTATATATCTAAAAAAAAATTCCCTTTTACCTTGAAAGTATAAAATTATGTCTAAAATATTTAGATTTCAGTAGTAAATAACCTATAGATATTGATTTGCCACTAAAAAAAATCAACCAACCCAGAAAGTTACCCAATGTGACACACTCTCCAAACTTCTTCAGGTGCCTGTCTGCTAAAATATGATAAAAACATTAAATCAACACCATTGATGCAAATGAATTGGTGTATGATAGCAAAGGCATCAAGACATCTGCAGAATCTCTGCTTTTAGTACAATAGAGTTATTCAAGTAACAGAGCAAAGTGACTCACCCAAAGTCAAAACATGACCAGACCTAGCCAAAAGTTTCTTTTTGTAGTGCAAATGAATGCTGTGTAGGGAAACAGAAGGCAATAATATCACTGTTTGACAGGAAGAATATACTCACATCCAAAGAGGTCCTTGAGAGTCCTGTGACAGTCCATTGGAGACAGTTGTCAGTTACTGTGAAGCTTTTCACTGGCAAGCATGTCAGTCCAGTGCATTTAAAAGAAGGGACTGAAAAAGTACCACAGGGCTGTACCATGTGTGTGTCTCTTGGGAATGTTTATGAGTAAGACCTTTTTATTTGTCTCCTTCACATACTGTTTGTTTCTTTATATGTGCATAAATATATATGTACTTTTATGTCTCGCATAATATGTATATTTATACTTATGATTTGCATATTGAATATTTTTATGTTTAATTCATTTTGAAAGTTAAATTATTAGTGTATAACGGATATACTAATTTTATATTAAGTACTCTTTTTTTATATTTATCAGGTTTTATCTTTAACATAAAAATGTCTGATAATGTCATCTGTGTTTTTTTTTTTTTTTAGAATTACCATTAGAAATTACTATATGAGACATTTTCTTCTATATGTCTCGTCATGAACAATCATTGCTCTCTACAACTTCCTGTCTTTTGTAGCTCTTGGCAATGTTGGATTTTTTTTACTACCCCTCCTCCACTCTGTTCTGCTACCCATTTACACAAACTTGTTAGGTAGGTTATTTGTTGCTTTCCTCTGTCCATTTTTGCCTTCAATATGTCCTGTGGGTTTCAATTTTTCCAGGCTTTCTTTCCTTATTGTCTTAACTGTCTCCTCCTGATTTTATGTATAATTGTCCCTTTTTTTTTCCATTTTCCTTAACACTTCCTCATTGATTAGATGCTCTATGGTATTTTCAGTATCCATCTATAGGACCACATCTCTGTTGCCTCAAGTCTTCATCTGTGAGGAAATTGCCCAGCATTCACTGCTGTATATGAAGACTAGCAGTAGAGCCCAGCGTTGCCCGGGGATGTAACAGTAAGAGATAGATCAAGTATTGACCATCATAAAGACTGAAAAATAAAATTGACAAAGATTATTGTTTAAGGTTGATGGACATGCATGTCTTAATTAGTTTTTTTTTTTTTTTTTTTTTTTTTTTTTACGAATTGGTCAAACCCAAACTCAAACAAAACATTGTTTTCAATCGTTATGAGTCTACCAATTAAATAGAATTTTATTATAAACAATTGTCTTGTAAATGGAATTTTTAAAGCATTCTGAATGTAAAAATAAAGAAAATGTGTGCAAGACAATAAGAAACACTACTTGCCAAAAAAAAATAGTGGAGTTTTGTTGAAATCGCTGGAAAAATGTAGGAAATCCGATCCCATATATAAATGAACACATACACACACAACCTGGGTTTTATAATAAGTATAACTTGATATAAGTTGTCCTCCTTTCATTCTCACGACAGTGATGCCTCTTAATCGTGTTTTCAAATTGATTTCATGCAAAAACTTTTGTGTTTCTCCAATTTTTGGTGCTGTCAGAACCACCGCAAGGTAATTTTACGTAATCCTGTGAAGTTTTGTTGAAATCGGTTGAAAAATGTAGGAAATCCAATCCAATATATAAACGTACAGACACACACACACACACAACCTGGGTTTTATAATGAGTATGATTAATATTCCATAGCAGTTTAGCACTCTTTTATGGCATTTTTTCTTTTTCTTAATACTTTTAGTTTTTGGAAGGGATACTTTGCTATTTCAATGCACAGATTTTGGTTTTACATTTCCCCTCAAACACTTCCCACCCAAATATTTACACTTTTGTACTTGTTTGACTTTGATCTCTCCTATTTGTAGCTTGTGGTGTTGTCTTTGGCAATGACAAATGTATAACAGTTTTTCTATATAATGTCTGTAAATTTTTGCAGAGAATTTTTCTCTCATGCACTGTCAATGTTTTGGGTACGTAGTTATCTCTTTTGCACTACCGATTTTTTCATGGTTATCTCCCTTGCACGGACACTTTTTTGATATACTTATTTCCCTTACTTTGGTGATTTAAAGAATAAATATTGTGTGAAAACCTCTTAATAGCAATGACTTAACAAATACTGTCAGTTTTGACGACATATGTAAACTTAAATTTGTTGGGTCCCTTCAGGATCGTGACTCTCCATAACTTCATATCCTTTGTAGTTCTTTGCATCTTGTGAGTGTCAAACTTTCCAAGCTCTCATGTATTCCAGAAAGCTCGCTTTCTGATTCTCAGTATAAGTGTCCTTTTTGTTTCCATTTTCCTTAAAACTTATTTCTTACTTACTGTGTCCATGGTATTCTCAGGATCCTTCTGTAGAACCATATTTCTGTTGCCTCAGTATGGAAGCTATTAGAAGAAATCAAAAATCATGTTAACTCTGAGGAAGGCTACCTAGCTTGTTCACAATCAATATTTGATCAACAAACATGAATATGAATTCAATCCCTGATTTCTATCTCTGGAAACAATATAGACTGGTTCAGTTGGAATGAACAAGAACTGGATTCACATGGACAAAATAACGATAATTGTCATGGGTCCTTACCTATAACTACAGAATGAACTCTTCCTAACACTATGTATACTACGCCTCTCAAGAGAGAGGGTCGAATCGAGTTGAGCCGATAGTAGTTCACTCCAAACCAGACTGACAGTCATACTAACACCTTCCACATCTTGTATTATTATTTTGTGTAATATACCTTCGTTATTTCTACTCTTGTGTTCGTGTTGGTCCTAACCTGGACCATAACAATAATCAACAAATATCTTGTATTAGCCAAAACAAAAGATACCTGAAGAATGCCAGAACTATGGGTTAAATACATTTATAATAATCATGATAAAAACAAATTTGACTAAATTAAAATATATTCATAATACCTCATCCCAGAAATGAAATGCAAAATTATTATTCACTAATTAAATATTCATTACATACAATCATTTTTTATTTTTAGTTAATTTTTTCTTTCTTTCTTTTTTTTTTTCAATAAAATTTGAATTTAAACTTGTCATATTTTAACATATTTTTTAACGTGAAAATTCGAGGGATGAATTTTAAAGATTTTATTTTAGTAATTTTGTTACTGAGCTAACAGGAAAATGTCAACAGGGCCTAGAATATGACAACTTCATACCCTGAAGATGAATAATACCACCCACAAAGAGAGCCACCTGTCGGGCTTACAGACTCAAGTATATAACAGATCAATATTTACCTGCATATTTGAATATAAACCTGACCAATGTTTACCCATAGCCCTGAGTATAAACCCAACCAATGTTTACGTGTAGCCCTGAGCATAAACCCGACCTATGTGTGCCCATGGCCCCGAGTATAAAACCCGACCAATGTGCACCCATGGCACTGAGTATAAGACCCGACCAATGTGCACCCATGGCCCCGAGTATAAGACCCGACCAATGTGCACCCATGGCCCCGAGTATAAGACCCGACCAATGTGCACCCATGGCCCCGAGTATAAGACCCGACCAATGTGCACCCATGGCCCCGAGTATAAGACCCGACCAATGTGCACCCATGGCCCCGAGTATAAGACCCGACCAATGTGCACCCATGGCCCCGAGTATAAGACTGACCAATATTTGCCAGTGTTTACTATCACAGTACTTTCACCATATTTTTTTTCACAATTACTTGGAAGTGGCAATTTTTTTTTTTTTTTTACTCTTTTTACATGATAGAAATTTTTTGTGCAATTATGTCAGCCAGTTCCAAATGGTTTGTAAAACAGCATTTTTTCACTTTTATTAATGATATTGAAATTTCAAAAGAATTGATTGTTGAATTTATTGATTATTCTCTGGAAAATATTAAATGTTGGCAAGATAAGAAGTTTAAAGTATTTTTGAAAACATCTTTGAAAATTTTGAACACAAATGTGTGCATTTCTATTATATTTCTGGAATGAGTCCAAATGTCCTCAATCATTATTGTTACTATCACAACTTTTCAGCTATTGTGCACTCTGGCTTTCTTCGGGTGTCTGTCTATCCAGGAAACTTAAGGTATTTTGAACCAAACACTTTATTTAATCTACTGGGTATATTCACATTCCAACATTCATCTCTATGGATATCTACTTTTTATTTATTTTTTTAAATACTGCTTAGTTATTGCCAGTTCTTTTTTTTTTTATTGGAAAATAGCTTAATCAATTAAAGCATTGGTTGGTGAATTTTGTGTTATATTAGGTTGGTGCAAAAATAATGTCGTTTTCTCACATAGTAACATATGCACCAACCTAATAATAATTGTGAGTTCAATCCCTGGGCAGTTGGGTACAGACTTGCTCATTGAAAACAGTACTATCATTAACTGAACTATACTGAAAAGATATCCCTAGACAATGGCAGCAGAATAAGAACAGTCAAGCTTTATAGATTGAATAAATGAAAGTTATTAGGTTGGTGCAAAAATAATGACGTTTTCTCACATATGTTACTAATACTTAGATTAACAGACACTTGAAGATGGTCAGCATGCATAAAAGCTGAAACCTGATATAAGCAACATAGATTAAAACAACTTTAAATAAGATATATGCAGTCACCATTAGCTGACATAAATTAAAAAAATACTTCATTGGCAGAAATTTCTTTGTGTCATAAATTGAAAAATTCAAGTTATTTTCAGTATTAATGTTCTACTTCTATTGATTTTTAAAAATCAATTTGTGAAACCAATAAATCAATACAGTGCTGTTTTATGTGCATATAGCATTGAAACTCGTGAAAGCAAATGATGCAGAGGTTTTGTGCATTGAGAAAATAACTGAAGACAGACCTGTGTGGGCAGTAAATTGATGCCCACACCAATGCTTTTATTAAATACTATTAGGTTGGTGCAAAAGTAATGACGTAATAATGTCGTTTTTTGACGTTAAAAAATACGTCAAAAAACAACATTATTACGTCATTATTTTTGCACCAACCTAATAGCTTAAAAGCCACACTCTGTGCAGACATTTATGCTAGCTCCTGCAGAGGGCTAATTGGACCTCTGGCCCAAAACTAAAGGGATCTCTGGTCCAGCTTAGAAAACGGCAATGATGATTTTGAAGAAATGACTTTGAATTCCTCAATTCACTCTATGGAACTTCAAAACATCACTTTAACTCTGATTTGGGTTATAAGTATCAGGTCATTCCATAAGTTCTGTCCGAATTTTGAATAAAGAAAACAAGTGACCAAATGTTACGTTTAATTACAGATTTAATCAACAATGTATTTTCCCTGATTATCTATGACTTCCTTCCATCTATTAACAAGCTTACTAATTCCATTACTGTAAAATTATTTTGGCTTTGATTCGAAGAACTCACAAATGTCAGTTTTAACCTCTTCCTGTGTTACAAAAGTTGTTTCTTCCAAATGATTCTGTAAACTACAAAACAAATGGTAGTCTGAAAGAGCAAGATCGGGAGAATAAGGTGGATGAGGAATTTTCTCCCAACCAAGTTCTTCGATCTTTTGTGACGTGATTCTTGCTGTGTGGAGTTGCGTATTGTCCTGATGAAACATCACCCTTTTTCAATTCACTAGAACAGGTCTTTTTTTCCTCAAAGCTTGGTTCAAATGCTCTAATTGCTGACAGTATATTTGAGCATTAATTGTTGCATTAGGTGGTAAGAATTCAAAGTGGATTATTCCTTGGTGATCCCACCAGATTGAAAGAAGAACCTTTTGCCCATGAAGTTCCCCTCTCAGCTGTGGCTGGGGTCCTTCCCCTTTACCAAGCCACTGTTTATGATGCTTAACATTTCGATAAAAGATCCATTTTTCGTCGCCAGTCACAAGTATATCCAAAGAAGGTGAAACAAGTTGGCAAGAATGGAGAGAAGAGCAGATGTCAACTCGGTATTTGAGGTTGTTTTCAAACAATTCATGAGGCACCCATTTTCCAAGTTTAGGAACTTTTCCAAGTTGTTGAACATGATGATGAACAGTTGTATGGTTTGAACTGAGAACTACTGCCAATTCCTCAACTGATAAAGCAGGATTTTCTTCAAGGGTGAAATATCCACCTCTGAATTTTGCAAATCATCATCTGCAAGTTCTTTCATTCACACATTCCTCTCCATAAACTGAGTGAATGTTTCGAGCCGCTTCGGCTGCTGAGTTTCCTTTCTTGAACTCATAAAGCATTATGTGCCTCAAATGATTCTTGGGTACTTCCATGTTAGCAGGGTTTTAATCAAACAAAATTTAATTTTATTGTTCTCTGAAATAAAATTTGATCAGTTTAAATGCATCTAAACATAAAAATAATGTTCAGCTCCATTAGACATTATAAAATATTTTTTAAATTTCGTTCATTTTAACAAAAAGTTAAAATTCGGACGGAACTTATGGGATGACCTGATACAATTCCATCCAAAAGACTGATTTAGGCTGAAATTCCAATTTAGGCTGAAAATTGAGATCTTCAAATCACAAACTCTGTGGAACTTCAAATAGTCATATCACAAAATCTCTCGCATTATCTCTGATTTCTTGGCATTTTGAAAAAAAATAAAATTGATTTCGTCAATTCAGAAAGTTTTGGAAATATTTAAAACTTAATTTAAAACAATTTTTTTTGTTACTTTAAACTCAATATAAATTAAAAACTCTTAAAATCACTAATTTTTTTCAGTTATTTTAAAATTTGAAGTTTTAACAGTTCCCTCCTCAACTGGACACAAATCCCAATGCTGGATGAAGGGCAGATTTTCAATCCTGGGGTCATCCTGATTCCAAAAAGGTATAATATGTGTATATGTATAAGATATAAAGAGATTTGAAGTTTTAACAGTTCCCTCCTCAACTTGACACAAATCCCAATGTTGGATGTTCAAGCATCAGATGAAGGGCAGATCTTCAATCTCAATATCATCCTGACTTCAAAAAGTATAATATGTTTATGTAGAACAAGTGTGTTTCTGGTTAGAGCCGGGGTGGGGGGGTTCACACACATTGACAGACAGACAGAATTTTCTGTTTATTTATTTAGAAGATAGATGTTCACTAAATGAAATGTCAAACCACTCACATTTCTTTTCAATTTTGCCTTCAGAGCTTCAATATTGTGGCGCAGAGTTGAACAGGCCTCACTTTCAACAACTGCTCGCAAACAATAGTCCATACTGTTGATATCTGATGAATGAGAGAGGTGATTCCACTTTGGTGATAAAGTCAGGACAATTATTGCTGCACCACTGCTGTGTTACATTGAGTCTTATAGCTTGTTGCTCTGTTTGTTGAAGTGTACAGTGTTCAACACCATAACTGGCATTGAACTATTTCTCGAGTATACCTTCCAAGATGTTCTATATGCACACTTCCATATTGACCTTTATCCTTGAGGCATGAAAACAACGGAAGACTTTCCTCTTTCTGAAATGGCTGCGCAAACTATAACTCATGTCAGTTTCTGGGTTCTGAAACATTTTCCTGAAGTGGTAGGAACAGACTGATGACTTGTTGAAAGAACATGATTATTTTGATGATTAAAAGTCTGTTCAACAGTGAAAAGGTTCCTCTGAGTGAAGATGATTTGTAGTGTGCCATAATAAATTGATTTCAACAACTGCTTACTTATTTGAAACCGTTTTTTTTGTTGCTCTGAAAGAAGCTGTCTTTTGGTTATCTTGTAGTGCGATATTCCTGGATCATTTCAACATAGCCTCCACATGGTTCTCTCTGATGTCCCATCCTCCTTAGCCAATGTTCTTAGATTATGCTTGATTTTTGTCATGCACCTATTTCGCTTTTGGTGTTCTGCAGGTGCGAGGACATACTGGTCTTTATCCATCTATGATGGAAGAAGTTTCATTGTATTGATCAATTGTCCTTTTGATAAAAATTCTGTTTATTCCAAGTTGTTTTCCAACTTTAAAAATCACGGGTGGAGTCTGTCTGTTTTCATGTTGCTCAATTATATACTTTCTTTTAATTTCTATAGACATTGTTGCCAATAAATATTAAAACTCTTTGAAAAAAACGAATAGTGTACATTGTTGGTTGACATAAACAACAATGTAATGACCAGAAATTTAGAAGTAAAATTCATTTGAAATTTCATAACAGCATTTATGCTCCATCATATACCTGATGAAAGCTAGAAGGCACAACAGCCAAAATGTGATAAGAACAAAGATAAGGACAATAGCATGTAAATAATTTAAATAATTATATTTTCCTCATTAATGTGCAAGTGATTATAATGTCAAAAGATGTAAATTTCTCAAACGTCTGAAAATATTGATAAATACCATACAAGCTTAGTCATTCACTTTTGGAAGTGTTTTATTCACCCTTCAATTATATATAGTGAAAGTTGGAGATTACACTGACATGTCAAAATTCAGAGTATAGCAGTATTTCTCATTGACCATCTTGGATTATGCCTGATTTTTTTAATGCATATGTTTAATGAGGTATGGCATTGAAGACATTCTTAAAAATATTAAAAATATAAAATGGTGACAATTTACCTATCACTGCCTGTACAGGGTGCAGCATAAATACTGTTATAAAAGAAAACACTCCTGAAAAAAAAAATTATACCAGCAATTTTAATACAAAATAAGTATTAATCTACTAAATAACACCGGAAAATATAATTCAATATGGTTCCCATTAGCCTTTACCTCACATCAAAAACTTTCAGGAAAGTCATTGATGGCTGCAGGCACAATTTCCATGAGTTTTTTTCCTATACTCTCTTCAGTTTTGCTTCCAGAACTTCAATATTGTGGTGCAGAGTAGAACATGCCTCACTGTCAAGAACTGCTCACAAACAATAGTCAAGGGCATTGATATCTGGTGATAAGAGAGTCCATTTGTCCTTGATGATAAAACCAAGACATTGTCTCTGCACCACTGCTGTATTACATGAGCAGTACGGCTTGTTGCTCCATCTTGTTGGTGTCCAATGTTTGTCACCATAAGTAGCATTGCAACACAGTTTGAGTGCACCTTCCAAAATGTAATCTACATACCTTTCCTTGTTGATCTTTGCACCTTGAGGTACAAAAACAAGAGTAAACTTTCCTCTTTCTGAAATGACTGCTCAAACCATAACTGATGCTGGTTTCTGTGTCCTGAGGCATTTTCCTGAAGTGGCCAGAACTGACTGATGACTCGTTGAAAGAACATGATCATTTTGATGATTAAAAGTCTGTTCAACAGTGAGCAGTTTTTCATCAGTGAAGATGTCTGGCAACATTCCATCACAAATCTGTTTCAGCAAATGCTTCTTTGGAGCCTCTTTTTCATTGTGGCTGCTGAAAAAAAATCTGTCTCTTGGTTATCTTGTAGGCTAACATCCCTAGATCATTTCTACATAGCCTTTGCATGATTCTCTCTGATATTTTGGCCTCTTTAGCCAATTTTTCATTGACCCTCTTGAATAATGCCTGATTTTTTTAATGCATATATTTTATGAGTGATGGCATTCTGGAGGTATGAAGATGTCTTGGTTTCGGTCTATCTTTGATGGAAGAAGTTTCATTGTATTGATCAATTGTCTTTTTGATAAAAATTCTGTTTATTCAAAGTTTTCCAACTTTAAAAATCACAGGTGGAGTCTGTCTGTTTTCATGTTGCTCAATTATATACTTTTAATTTCTGTAGATATTTTTGTCAGTAAATACTAAAACACTTTGAAAAAACAAATAGTATACATTGTTGGGCAAGTATAAAACCATACACAACAATGTATTGACTGAAAATTTATAAGTAGAATTCATTTGAAATTTTGTATCAGCATTTATGCTGCACTGTCTGTATCCTTACTTGATGTTTCATGGATAAGGTATCCATTCATCAAGGAGCTCGATGGTAATATTGTATTTACAGAAATCATGTGAAATTCTATAATAAATTCACTTTCAATATCAAGCCCCAAGTGGATACTATGTTTATTTGTTATATAGGAATAAAGTGTTGCTGCCGACACTTGAGTTTGAATATAGATTGCCAGTGAGCAAACACAGGCAATCACATTATTGAATTAAGTGGATCACATGACCATAGAGGAAATGCATATATAGGAAGTCACATAATGTTTAGACTGATCTGCAATTCTATTCTATCCTCTATTACTATATGGTATGCCATTCTCTATTCTACTCATCTATACTGTTCACGATATGGATTACTATTCAAGTATTATCTCGCAAGTACTATTAGTGTGAGTGATATTCGAAGACATCTGACACCAGCATTGTTCAATGGCGTATTATAGTTGTATCTGCAATTACAAAGTCTCTACTACAATGAGCATTACAAAAGTGACAATGTGTATTCATTGGCATCACAAAAGTGGCAATGAGTGTGTGTTGAGTCACAAAAATATTAAACTCTACATAGGAACAGATAAGTTAAATATTTAATTTTGTTTGTTGTAGTTAATGATATCTCTTGATATTGAAAACTTTTATTACAAAGTTGCATGCCTTAAAAGCATTATCATACAAAATGGTTGACTAGATGTGCAAATTTTATGATTAAAAATATAGTTTCGTCCAATATTAGAGAACAAATCTTTAAAAAAAAATCAGTTCTTTAGATTTGCTCAAGATAAAAATTGCAATAAATTTTACACTAGGGTAAATTTGCATAACAGATGTGTATGTAGTGTAGCAGTTATCACTTCAGAAAATAGGAAGGGCATGTTTCAGCCAAAGCTGTTGTATTCACATTTATACAAATACATTTGGAAATGTTATGAGTCCTTCTCTTCTCCTCCCAGATGGGTGGGAATTAACAGCAGGACAGACTGGATTCTCACACTTAGGCTGGCAACCAGTTCAGGAGTGTAAACATGCAACATGTCTCTTGCCTGAGCTTTCCACTGACAAGCCTATGATTACCCCATATCGAATTTTGATTCTAGATCTCATCGGTATGCACCAAAAACTGGGAAAAGACCTGCTGCAAGCTCACAAAATAACAAAATGAAGAACAAATTAAAGGAAAAGAGTTGGTTTTAAGTTTGACAGTGCCGTCCCAAGTATAAGGAGGAAGATAGATTCTTGTAGTCTTTCTTAGTCTCCGACGATACACACACCTGAACCGTACGACCGACACAAGAACAAAAGAAAAAGAAAAAGAAGGGACCCCCCCACCAACACCTGCAAGGTTGTTCATTTTATATCAGTTCTAACTAGCCAAAATTTGCATACGTTACACATCCGTGACTCATAAATACCGCCCCCCCAAGGACACACGTGCTTTTATTTTTAACTTCCGACACTGTGCAGGCGAAACGTGTTTGCGCTCATTTCGGATTCTAAAGTAGGCCATTTTTTTTTCTCCTTGTTCGTCCAGCATTTCATTTAGCCAGGGACTGTTGCTACATTTGCATAAGCATCCACTATTCTGCTTACATATCACGCATGCCACTCGTTGCCTCTTAGAATGGCGACTGTAGTCAGTTCAGCAGAACCCACAGACTGCTGCCTTTCAGTTTTGCTACACAAATAAGTAGATTTTGGGCAATTTCTGCTTTGTGGATCTCTTCTCCCTACCAATTCCATACCCATTTACTCACCCCAACATGTGGCTGGCAGTATAAATGGACAGCATCTGAACCACACAACTAACAAATTCAACTCCCATCAAGAGTGAACCAAAACTAACTCTGATCCCAATCACTGTTAATATAGACCAGCACCCAAATACATCCTATTTCTGGTTTTGTTATTACTTGATCCCCAGAAACCCACCATCCACTCCTTTACTTTCCTGTTCCTCTTCAGTCAAAGTGGGTGTTGCTTAGAAAACTAGATTTAAAAAAGAACCATCTGCTGGTTATTAAAAAGAAACATTTGAGATTAAGATAAAACCACATCTCTCTTTTCTACGTGGGTATCCATAGAGATATCCAGGAGAAGGACAACTCTGAATTCAAAACTGGTTTGGTGGAGGATGAGTAACTCCACACTCTAAAAAAACAACTTGCTATGGAGACCAAAAGGGAAGTATTTATGGAACCTGAAATGTTGGAAAAGTTCTGCAATCATTATTGATTTCTGGCTCACCTCCAGCCTGAACTTAAACATATTAGACAATTATGTGTGGGACATGAACAAGACCCCCTCCTCCCATATTCTCAACATCAGTACTCTCAAGGCTGCCATCAAGAGGGACTGAACCAAGATGTTCAAGAGCCTTGTGGTTAAGAGTTGGGCAATATTTCAAGGTTACGTAGAGGCTAATACTGAAAATAATAGAAACTACATTGAATAAATTTTCTGGATGTTATTTGTAAGATGTTAATAAAATAGAATTGTTTGAGTGAGTTTTGATAATTCTGTAAGTTTTGCTTTCTCAACCTTTCTCAACCTTGTGCATGCTATATAAACCCAGAAAATACTTTTAGATCATAAGATTGTTTTTTTTTCATTTTTTTTTTTTTGAGATGATAATAATTTATTGATACAAATCCTACTATTTAATCCAAAGCTGGGGTGGAGAAGAACTTGATTCATACCTTTCCAAAGTGTATATAACAAACTCAACAGGAATTGGAACTCAGCTCTCCAATTTCCAATTCCAAGCTGTTATCCACTACAGTATTCACACATCTAAGCCTACAGCACCTATTATTCCCAAGTGGCCACTCATCTGGGTACTGACCAGGCTTGATGTTGCTTAACTTTGGTGATTATAAAAGAACCAGTGTTTCACAACATATGACTGTAAGCTCACACACACACACACACACATATATATATATATATATATATATATATATATATATATATATATATATATATATATATATATATATATATATATATATATATATATATATATATATATATATATATATATATATACACACTGCTGGCCAAAATTTTAAGGTCAATGAAAATAAACAAAAATATACATTTTGTATTGTTAGACAAATGGTCTCTTATTTGAGTTAAGCTTCAAAAAATAAAAACTTTTTTGACATTTAATAGGGAAAATTTGAATACTAGAAAATTAGGCTAAATGATAGCTGGTCAAATGTTGAAGAACCTATTTAAATGAACTGATGGACTATATCAAGGAAAATCCCTCAGAGGGAGAAATGCACTGGAAAGATATGTTTTCCTTTTGTGAAACCAACACATTCACACCACAATAAAAGCACGGGAAAACTGAGAAATATTAACAGTCTAACTCTGTTCTGATGAGGAATTGCAACTATGAAACTTTAAAGTAAACATGAGTTAAGTGAAAATATTTTTTATTACTATTAATGCTCTATCCTAATCTTTGATCATTCTACCGCAACACCTACTTGCCTAAAATACCTTTATCAGAAAACTACTGAAAGACCAACAACTTTGACTTCAAAAACAGTATTTTAAATTACCACTATATATATATATATATATATATTAAAACAGTATTTTAAATTACCACTATATATATAATACTGAAGACCTTTGAATTATTAACCTAACGGTTCTTTCCTATTTTTCTATATATTTGCATACTATATATATATATATATATATATGTGTGTGTGTGTATACACACACACAGTGGTGGCATCCTAAATTTCTAGGCACTGATTCTATAAAGGCAGGTAATCTTTGGGAACCTATTCTGCTTCTTTTCTTTTCAATTTGAGAATGGAAACAAATCATTTTTTTGTATCAAAAAGAATGAAACCATTTTGATAATTTAATAGAAAACATTTATTTATTAAGATATTTCCAGATTGAAATTTCTGTTCAGAAGTATGATGTTTTTTGATCCTCATGACATCAGCTGCGTTAAGGTTTCTTAACCACATTTGGACTGAATTGCTGCAGTCTCAAAGATCCAGAGGAAGCCATGAAATTTATGACTAGAAAGTTTGCCACATTTTTAACTTGAAAACAGTAGGAGGCATTTGTTTATTAGTGTTTCAATAGGTGCATGCATGAGCATAATGTAACTACCATTTTATGTAGACCGTCGGCTATTAATATATTACATTATTTTTGGATAATCCAACAACCGGTTTGCTAAGCTTTTATAATTTTAAGGATTGGTTCATGTGAACTGGTAGGATGCCACCAATATCTCTCTCTCTCTGTATATATATATATATATATATATATATATATATATAGAGAGAGAGAGATTATGATAGAGATTTCCAAAGAAATATACATATATATATATATATATATATATATACACACATACACACTGCTTTGGAAATCTCTATCATTTGCTGTGAAATATCAGATGAGTTTCCTTAAAAATCAAGCTTAATGTAAACCAAGCTATAGTAAATATAACTCATGTTTATACCTCTAAATCCTGACCAGCCTCTGACCTCCTAAAGGAAGTGGCATATAATTGTGAGAAGGGAGATAAATATGTACATCTCTATATTATTATATACTGCTCGAACATTTCTGAAGTCTTTACAAAGGTTGCTGGTTCTTGTCCTGTATGGAGAATGTTGTGTGCTCCTTAAACTGACTTTAAGTCATTGAAGGCACAAACACACAATTAGGGTATCAAGGGCAGAACATGTGGTTGAACAATCAGATATTGAAAATGATATGAGAGTCTATCATTATATATAATAATAATATATATATATATATATATATATATATATATATATGTGTGTGTGTGTATTTAGGCAGCATCTTTTCATTCATACACATTTTATACCAATGGCTTCCCATACTTCATACTTCTCCAATTCACTCTCATGTGGTCATGTGTGTCATCATGAGATGCGGTGCGATTTTCGCTTCTAGCGTCTTATATGCACGTGTTTATCGTTGCTTAGAAATCATCTATGTAAACAATGACAGACTATCATCACTGTCTTGTCCATATATTGCTTAATATGTTGTAATTGACATCTTTTATAATGACTTATGTAAGCTGAAAGCTTAGATTGTATTAAAAAAAATATGGATCAATATTGTGAATTTCTTTCTTCGTTCAACAATAATGTTATTAAACTTATCAGACGTTACGAAAAAAATTTACATAAAATAGACAACACTTCTCTATATTATTTAATGAAATGTGTATGAATATATATATATATATATATATATATATATAACCAAACAAATGGGTAAATATGTGTAGATGTGCAAGTTAGCGATCATATACAAATACATATAAATAATCTATAGTGTAAGAAAAAACAGTGCTCAATGTTAAATAACAGAGCTATTTAACATATTAAATATTTATAATATCTTACATTGATTGCACAACTCTGAGTTTCATGCCAATGCAGTTTTCATTTGCTGATATTTTTATTTTGGGGTAATACCGTTTCATAATATTTCTGTGATATATATATATATAATATATATATATATATATATATAAAATATATATATATATATATATATATATATATATATATATATATATATATATGAATAATATATCACCACAGCAAGAATTTGTTTAAACAGGTTTAATTAAATTCAACTGACAAGGTTTGTCTAAATTAAACAGACATACATTGTTGGCTGAATTTAAATAAAGTCTATTTGAATAACTCACACAAAACATACCCACACATACAAGGAGTGGGTGAAAAGTTTTAAATAGCTTTTTGATGGGGCAGAGAACTTTCAGCTGCCAACATTATGTGTGTATAATATATGATAATGTATAGTTTATATTATGCTATATTTATGAGTAAAAGTGATCAATATCAGAGATAGAGCATTTATAAATGTAACAGTGGATACTGAAATCAACATCAAACAATGAAACAGTGTTGCTGCTTGGTGTTGACTTCAGTATACACTAATATATATGTATCTGTGTGTGTATTTTGTTAAAAACAACTGAAAATGTACTGTGGTTAAGTTTTATATTTAATTAACTCTAGATACTTATATAAAAAAATCACTACATTCAGTTAAATGTTAAAATAAAACCATCTTTGATAATGGTTAAAAGAACAGCTCAAAGTGCTCACACATACAGAATATTCAGACAATTTCTACATAATTTATGTCCAGAAAATAAAAAAAAACTATAAAATCACAAGAAAAATTAAATAAAAAATTTAACCACAGTATATTCTCAGTTGTTTAAATGAAACATATACAAAAGAAGGATTGTTGCCTGTTATGGGATCTTACCCATAATAATAATAATGGACTATTCCATACTTAATAAATACTGTGCCTCAGGAGTAGGCAGGGAGTCAGTAGTTCAAGTCGAGTCGAGTTAGAGGCAGTCTGAAACAGTCACGTTCAGACAATTACTGCAAGACATTGGAATAGTAATACTGGTCGAGACTACATTGTTCTCTCTACTAAACCTGATTGTTCATACTAACACTTCTACTTCTCTGTATATATTCCTGTTTGTAATATATCTGTTATTCCATACCTGTGTTAGCGTTCTTCTTTATTGGTTTTACCTTGGACTATCACCGTGGTACAAGGAACTGGACCGTAACATTGCCCAAACACCCAATTATATATATATATATATATATATATTGTGTGTGTGTGAGTAAATGCATAAAGTAAACAACTCTTAAAGGAGTATGGTACAAAGGCATTCATGCCAAAATGGTAGATAATTAATGTATACAAGAAAATATATTTTTTCTATTATAAATACATGTTGCAAAATGGAAACCTTACATTTACCTTGAAGTTCATCAGAGGATGAAATATTTTGGTAAAGTAAGGTGAAAAGTTTTTCTTTTGTGCCTAATTATATATATATATATATATATATATATATATATATATATATATATGCATTCAGAGTGTATCGGGTAACTGAAAATAAATTCTAACATAAATATTTAATACAAAACATCTTTGTACAGATGTTTAACTTAGAAAAGTGTTAAATTCCCTACATTTTATTAAATGTAAAAATAAAATCATCCTTGATAATAGCTAAAAGAATAGCTATATATATATATATATATATATATAAAAGGCAGGATGTGTGTGTGTGTAACAAATGCACGGCCAAAATTTACATGCACATGCTCCAAGTTAGTGGGAAGGCCATGATCAAGTTTGCATTTCACAACTCCCATCAATAGTGGAAATAATCAATTTTTTTTCATGCTTCTACAGCAGTTTTCATGTAGTTTGTGGCCATTTTCTACTGGCCAGAGTAAGAGCCAATAGCTGGCTGCCACGAATAGGCAGGAAGATTCTATTGGCCAGCATGAGAGCCAACAGATGATTGACACGAATGTTAACTAGCATGCTAGCATGCAAAAAAAATGAATTGCTGCATTCGTCAAAAGTGGGAAAAATTTAAATCTGCATGGCACTTTACTCCAATTGGCTCATTCACTTGCTTAAACTCAACGTTGATTTTGATTCCACATAACTGGATTGGGTGTGAAACAGTATTTGTTGTTAACAGTCTTTTTTTGTTCGGTTTTTCCAGTTAAGAGTCCTTTTTTAAAGCTGATCATTTGTGTTCATTTTGTTTAGTTCTTTTTTTGTAACAGATTTAATGTTTAGTATAGAACTTAGAAAAATTTTTCAGTGTGACATAGGCAAGAAGTAAGGGATGTAGCAACATCAGCACAGAAAAGGGCACTCCTTTAAAGGCAAGGAAGGGCAAAAATATTTTAAGTCAAGTGATAGCGATTGCTGTATGAGTCGTACGATTTTAGAATCAAGCACGGGCAACGCTGGGCAATGCTACTAGTATATATATATATATATATATATATATATATATATAACCACCTGGAACAGTAAGGACATTTTCAATACAGCGTGTAAAATAACTGCATGTACTGATCAATGGATTTTCATTCATGTTGGCCATCAAATCCGTCAATAGTGGCCTTCAATAGGTTCTTAATATTGTTATTCTCCCTGTTGCAGCTATTGCAGATACAAATCTGGATAGTTTGAAGGTCATATGTGAGATAAAATTTTCAGGCAGCCATTCCTATGGCACATTACGTGGGAGGGAGTTGATGTATGCTGGAACAGGTATTGCCAGTCCCACAATCTATGGCTTAACCACTGTGTCAAGAATCTCAATATATGTGGTGGCATTGAGCCTGAGGGGCTGCAGTAAAAAGTAAGAAAGTATGATATTGCAAACAAGTCACTGAATAATCACAGAAAATATGTACATATTGATATTTATGTTTTAACTTCACACACACACACACACACACACACACACACACACACACACATACATACATATATATATATATATATATCCAACCACACACGAATGTATGTGTTTATTTATATATATATATATATATATATATATATATATATATATGCATACATGTTTTTAGATAAATATATATATGTATGTTTATATAAATATATATATATCTATAGACGTATATATGTATGTTTATATAAATATATATATATATATATGTATATATATATATAGACGTATATATGTATGTTTATATAAATATATATATATATATATATATGTATATATATATATAGACGTATATATGTATGTTTATATAAATATATATATATATATGTATATATATATATATAGACGTATATATGTATGTTTATATAAATATATGTATATATATATATAGACGTATATATGTATGTTTATATAAATATATATATATATATATATATATATATAGATGTATATATGTATGTTTATATAAATATATATATATATATATATGTATATATATATATAGACGTATATATGTATGTTTATATAAATATATATATATATATATATTATATATATATATTAGACGTATATATGTATGTTTATATAAATATATATATATATATGTATATATATATATAGACGTATATATGTATGTTTATATAAATATATATATATTATATATATATATATATAGACGTATATATGTATGTTTATATAAATATATGTATATATATAGACGTATATATATATGTTTATATAAATGTGTATATATATATATACGTATATATGTATGTTTATATAAATATATGTATATATATAGACGTATATATGTATGTTTATATAAATATATGTATATATATAGACGTATATATGTATGTTTATATAAATATATGTATATATATAGACGTATATATGTATGTTTATATAAATATATGTATATATATAGATGTATATATGTATGTTTATATAAATATATGTATATATATAGACGTATATATGTATGTTTATATAAATGTGTATATATATATATATATATAGACGTATATATGTATGTTTATATAAATGTGTATATATATATATATATAGACGTATATATGTATGTTTATATAAATATGTATATATATATATATAGACGTATATATGTATGTTTATATAAATATATGTATATATATATATATATATAGACGTATATATGTATGTTTATATAAATATATGTATATATATATATATATAGACGTATATATGTATGTTTATATAAATATATGTATATATATATATATAGACGTATATATGTATGTTTATATAAATATATGTATATATATATATATATAGACGTATATATGTATGTTTATATAAATATATGTATATATATATATATATAGACGTATATATGTATGTTTATATAAATATATGTATATATATATATATATAGACGTATATATGTATGTTTATATAAATATATGTATATATATATATATATATAGACGTATATATGTATGTTTATATAAATATATGTATATATATATATATATACGTATATATGTATGTTTATATAAATATATGTATATATATATATATATATAGACGTATATATGTATGTTTATATAAATATATGTATATATATATATATATATAGACGTATATATGTATGTTTATATAAATATATGTATATATATATATATATAGACGTATATATGTATGTTTATATAAATATATGTATATATATATATATATAGACGTATATATGTATGTTTATATAAATATATGTATATATATATATATATATAGACGTATATATGTATGTTTATATAAATATATGTAATATATATATATATATCTGACGTATATATGTATGTTTATATAAATATATGTATATATATATATATATAGACGTATATATGTATGTTTATATAAATATATGTATATATATATATATATAGACGTATATATGTATGTTTATATAAATATATGTATATATATATATATAGACGTATATATGTATGTTTATATAAATATATGTATATATATATATATATAGACGTATATATGTATGTTTATATAAATATATGTATATATATATATATATAGACGTATATATGTATGTTTATATAAATATATGTATATATATATATATATATAGACGTATATATGTATGTTTATATAAATATATGTATATATATATATATAGACGTATATATGTATGTTTATATAAATATATGTATATATATATATATATATAGACGTATATATGTATGTTTATATAAATATATGTATATATATATATATATAGACGTATATATGTATGTTTATATAAATATATGTATATATATATATATATAGACGTATATATGTATGTTTATATAAATATATGTATATATATATATATAGACGTATATATGTATGTTTATATAAAATATATATATATACATATATAGACGTATATATGTATGTTTATATAAAAATATATATATATACATAT